>CM066163.1:104585357-105185357 GCA_033629205.1 Lithocarpus polystachyus
TAAAGATTCAAATGCAACAATAATTTATAGCATATATTAAAAAAAAAAAAAAAAAAGACAATCGAGAGAAAGAGCGGAGGAGTACCTAAGCAATAAAGTTGGTTAATGGCTCGCTGTGGGCGACAGATACAGCGTGCGACCCAACTAGGGATTTTGGCTCAGACAGGGAGAGGGAGAGAGAGAGAGAGAGAGAGAGAGAGAGAGCTAAATGGGCTTAAAAATCAAGACCAGGCCCAAGTTGTTAAAGAAGAAGCCTATTTTGAAGCAGATATGAAAGAGAACTGTGAGTTTCAGTGTGTGTGACAAAAGGGCTGTTGGAATCTTTGGATTTGAAAACGGGTAGGATTAGAGGCCTATAGATATTGATAATTATAAAGTGAATCTGTCTACTTCACCCTATACAAAGCAAATCCTAAAGTGCATTTGTTTTGTTGTAAAACATTTTTCTCAAATTTGAGTGTTTTGGGCGAAACTTTGTCCCAGTAAAACACTGTTTTAATAAGGACTGAAAAGGGGCATGACAATATTTTCAGCCTGCAGAAAGATAACATTCATCCCTTTCCGCCCAACAACTTGTCACCGCCCAAATCACCGAACCCCCCATCTCCACATCACCAATTGCCACCCATCGCCAATCACCTAAAGCCGCAATTCTATGTGTTGCTCCATTTGGAAGCCGAGAAACTAAATAAAAACGTAAAATCAAGAGAACCCATGTTCTCATTTTATCCAAGCTACTTTTTTGTTGTTGGTAAGTTTACACAAGACGCACCCAAATTGGGTATTCTACTGTATTCTGTTCAAGTCACGAATTCATACATGGTTTCGTAAATATTGTTTGAGACCCAAAAATTTAAAAATTCTTGCACTAAAATTTCTCAACAAACAGAACACAGCGTTGGAAAGTAACTGATAAAGATTCAAATGCAACAATAATTTATAGCATGTATTTAAAAAAAAAAAAAAGAAAGACAATCAAGAGAAAGAGCGGAGGAGTACCTAAGCAATAAAGATGGTTAAAGGCTCGCTGTGGGCGACAGATACAGCGTGCGTCCCAACTGGGGATTTTGGCTCAGAGAGAGAGAGAGAGAGAGAGAGAGAGAGAGAGCTAAATGGGCTTAAAAATCAAGACCAGGCCCAAGTTGTTAAAGAAGAAGCCTATTTTGAAGCAGATATAAAAGAGAACTGTGAGTTTCAGTGTGTGTGACAAAATAGCTGTTGGAATCTTTGGATTTGAAAACGGGTAGGATTAGAGGCCTATTGATATTGATAATTATAAAGTGAATCTGTCTAATTCACCCTATACAAACCAAATCCTAAAGTGCATTTGTTTTGTTGTAAAACATTTTGCTCAAATTACAGTGTTTGGGACGAAACTTTGTCCCAGCAAAACACTGTTTTAATAAGGACTGAAAAGGGGCATGAAAATATTTTCAGCCTGCAGAAAGATAACATTCATCCCTTTCCGCCCAACAACTTGTCTCCGCCCAAATCACCCAACCCCCAATCTCCACATCACCAATTGCCACCCATCACCAATCACCTAAAGCAGCAATTCTATGTGTTGCTCCATTTCGAAGCCAAGAAACTAAATAGAAACGCAAAATCAAGAGAACCCATGTTCTCATTTTATCCAAGCTACTTTTTTGTTGTTGGTAAGTTTACACAAAACGCACCCAAATTGGGTATTCTATTGTATTCTATTCAAGTCACGAATTCATACATGGCTTCGTAAATATTGTTTGAGACCCAAAAATTTAAAAATTCTTGCACTAAAATTTCTCAACAAACAGAACACAGCATTGGAAAGTAACTGATAGAGATTCAAATGCAACAATGATTTATAGCATATATTAAAAAAAAAAAAAAAAGACACTCGAGAGAAAGAGCGGAGGAGTACCTAAGCAATAAAGATGGTTAAAGGCTCGCTGTGGGCGACAGATACAGCGTGCGTCCCAACTGGGGATTTTGGCTCAGAGGGAGAGAGAGGGAGAGAGCTAAATGGGCTTAAAAATCAAGACCAGGCCCAAGTTGTTAAAGAAGAAGCCTATTTTGAAGAAGATATAAAAGAGAACTGTGAGTTTCAGTGTGTGTGACAAAAGAGCTGTTGGAATCTTTCGATTTGAAAACGGGTAGGATTAGAGGCCTATTGATATTGATAATTATAAAGTGAATCTGTCTAATTCACCCTATACAAACCAAATCCTAAAATGCATTTGTTTTGTTGTAAAACATTTTGCTCAAATTTGAGGGTTTGGGGCGAGACTTTGTCCCAGCAAAACACTGTTTTAATAAGGACTGAAAAGTGGCATGAAAATATTTTCAGCCTGCAGAAAGTTAACATTCATCCCTTTCCGCCCAACAACTTGTCTCCGCCCAAATCACCGAACCCCCCATCTCCACATCACCAATTGCCACCCATCACCAATCACCTAAAGCCGCAATTCTCTGTGTTGCTCCATTTGGAAGCCAAGAAACTAAATAAAAACGCAAAATCAAGAGAACCCATGTTCTCATTTTATCCAAGCTACTTTTTTGTTGTTGGTAAGTTTACACAAAACGCACCCAAATTGGGTATTCTATTGTATTCTATTCAAGTCACGAATTCATACATGGCTTCGTAAATATTGTTTGAGACCCAAAAATTTAAAAATTCTTGCACTAAAATTTCTCAACAAACAGAACACAGCGTTGGAAAGTAACTGATAAAGATTCAAATGCAACAATAATTTATAGCATATATTAAAAAAAAAAAAAAAAGACAATCGAGAGAAAGAGCGGAGGAGTACCTAAGCAATAAAGATGGTTAATGGCTCGCTGTGGGCGACAGATACAGCGTGCGACCCAACTGGGGATTTTGGCTCAGACAGAGAGAGGGAGAGAGAGAGAGAGAGAGAGAGAGAGAGAGAGAGAGAGAGCTAAATGGGCTTAAAAATCAAGACCAGGCCCAAGTTGTTAAAGAAGAAGCCTATTTTGAAGCAGATATGAAAGAGAACTGTGAGTTTCAGTGTGTGTGACAAAAGGGCTGTTGGAATCTTTGGATTTGAAAACGGGTAGGATTAGAGGCCTATAGATATTGATAATTATAAAGTGAATCTGTCTACTTCACCCTATACAAAGCAAATCCTAAAGTGCATTTGTTTTGTTGTAAAACATTTTGCTCAAATTTGAGTGTTTGGGGCGAAACTTTGTCCCAGTAAAACACTGTTTTAATAAGGACTGAAAAGGGGCATGACAATATTTTCAACCTACAGAAAGATAACATTCATCTCTTTCCGCCCAACAACTTGTCTCCGCCCAAATCACCTAACCCCCCATGTCCACATCACCAATTGCCACCCATCACCAATCACCTAAAGCCGCAATTCTATGTGTTGCTCCATTTGGAAGCCAAGAAACTAAATAAAAACGCAAAATCAAGAGAACCCATGTTCTCATTTTATCCAAGCTACTTTTTTGTTGTTGGCAAGTTTACACAAAACGCACCCAAATTGGGTATTCTATTGTATTCTATTCAAGTCACGAATTCATACATGGCTTCGTAAATATTGTTTGAGACCCAAAAATTTAAAAATTCTTGCACTAAAATTTCTCAACAAACAGAACACAGCGTTGGAAAGTAACTGATAAAGATTCAAATGCAACAATAATTTATAGCATATATTAAAAAAAAAAAAAAAAAAGACAATCGAGAGAAAGAGCGGAGGAGTACCTAAGCAATAAAGATGGTTAAAGGCTCGCTGTGGACGACAGATACAGCGTGCGTCCCAACTGGGGATTTTGGCTCAGAGAGAGAGAGGGAGAGAGAGAGCGAGAGAGAGAGAGCTAAATGGGCTTAAAAATCAAGACCAGGCCCAAGTTGTTAAAGAAGAAGCCTATTTTGAAGCAGATATGAAAGAGAACTGTGAGTTTCAGTGTGTGTGACAAAAGAGCTGTTGGAATCTTCGGATTTGAAAACGGGTAGGATCAGAGGCCTATTGATATTGATAATTATAAAGTGAATCTGTCTAAGTCACCCTATACAAACCAAATCCTAAAGTGCATTTGTTTTGTTGTAAAACATTTTGCTCAAATTTGAGTGTTTGGGGCGAAACTTTGTCCCAGCAAAACACTGTTTTAATAAGGACTGAAAAGGGGCATTAAAATATTTTCAGCCTGCAGAAAGATAACATTCATCCCTTTCCGCCCAACAACTTGTCTCCGCCCAAATCACCGAACCCCCCATCTCCACATCACCAATTCCCACCCATCACCAATCACCTGTTGGGTTTTATACATGTTTGCATCGCATACAAAACATACGCAGCGGAAAATTAAACGGATCTACTTCATTCGCAATTGATAACATGCACTATGAAATTTTCAGAATTAAAGAACAAGAAAGCGTACCTTGGTGCGGTGAAATTCAAAACCGGAAATCTGAAGTTCTTGGGAAGACTTTCAATCTTCACTCCAATTCCACTTAATGCCCAAGATGTGTGGTCTCTCAATCAGTTTCCAAGGAGAAAACATGGGAGTGTCCAACACTCACATACAATCATTTCATACTTTTTGTAATCATGATGAAAACACACTTATATTAGACATCTAAAATTCTGTATGTTTCTCTCCTTATATACAACTGATTATCTAATTGGGCTAGCCTTTTGGGCCATTCCAATTGGGCTCTAGTTTGTGGCTTGGAGTGGGACCAAAAGGGAACAAATAAGACTCTAGCTCCAATGGGCCTTGGGCTTTTCTGTCAACTCTTGACAAGTCCAAAGTTACCATTAATTATATTCAATACCACTATAAGAATATAATTGCACTCTAGGCCTTATTAATAAATTATATCCCAAGACTTTATTGTACATGCAACCCCTTCATTAAAATATTCGTAGTAATACAAAGTCATGAATATAGACTGCCACTTTGAAGATTACTACATCTTAATCCTTGAGTACCCGGTTTAATCCTTAATGTTATTCATCATATATTTATGAAATCCAATTCCATAAATATATACTTTAGTAACTCCTTACTAAAGTGGTTGGGCCCAACACTCTGAATAACCAAACCCATTAAACTTATCTCAAGGGAATATTTTATATTTCCGTTAAGAGATTATGAATTCCATCTTGAGAATATATGTTCCATCAACACTAAATGCGGCTTCCCAACATACTGAGGTTTTGACCGTAACTCATAGATCTCACTCCTGATATATCAAAGTAACCTACATCTCATGATCAGGTCCATTATTCTCTCAGGATTTAGAGTTGATGTAAATACAAGTCGTGAGATTTATTATTCAATTGACAGTCGTTAGGTGAATAATAAATCTCACAGCGGTCCAGTTCAATATGTCTTAACTCTTAAAACATATCAACATACCAACTAGAAATCTCCATTTCCATGATCAAGACAAATCATCGTAGTTGATATGTTATAGTCTTCGCAGATGAAACGCCCAATTTCATCACCGACTACGAACTAAACTTCTGAGTTTACAAAGAACTTGCAATTTATATCTTCTGTGACTAAATCACATAAATCGCATACTATGCATCTCATGGACTAAGATAATGTCCCATTAGTTCATTTAGTCTCATATAATTAAACAATTTAATTATTTATGACATGCCAATAAATTGGATTTTAGGGCATAAACCCCAACAATCTCCCACTTGCTCTCAAAGACAATTTACCTTATATCCGACACTTATTTCCCTTTAGAGTAATTCACAGTTACTCTAAGGCAAGGTTTGGAAACAAGTTTCAGTCAGATTTATCGCATAAATTATCTTTTCTACTACTTCTCAAGAACTCATATCTCTCTAATGAGATATTACTTACACTTAATGTGTATCTTCATCACCTAGGATGAACACATATTTTGAAGTCCAACTTCATGAATCACAATCAAACTACAAGTCAGTATTTGTACATCCAGTAATAATCAAAACCTCACTTTTATGGACAAGCATATAATCCCTCATTCTCCTAAGATATTTGAGTATATGCTTTACTCCCACTAAATTAAGTGATCTTTGATTCAATTGATATTTGCTTACCATGCCTACCACAAAATAGATATTTAGCCTAGTATATAGCATAGCATAAAGACTTTCTATCGATATGGTATAAGAAACCGTCTTATTATGCTCTTCCTTTTGTATGTCTTAGGACCATAGTCCTATATAAAAGAACTTCAAAACTTAAAAGGAAAGAATCCTTTATTGAAGTATTACATGCTATACTTGGCTAGAATCTAATCTATTTAAGCAGTTTGAGATAGACTCAACATCCTAATATCTGAATTTTAACAAAGTTTTAAATTCTTAGGATATGACTAGTCTTTCCCAAGTACTTTATAACAAACTGGATAGACAACAAAACTCTATTGATGACAATAACTCTACATCATTCTAAACGATTAGAATGTCATCAACATACATTAAGAAATTTATTATTCTATATAACTTTACACATATAAGGCATTTTAACACTTGATCAAAATCAAAAAATTTGATTCCTTGAGCAATGATGATATTTTATGATTTAGATGCTTGCTTTAATCCTTAAATGAAATTTAAGCAACTTGCATACTAAACATTACTGTTTCTTTGTTATGTACAGGTCTAGTTACACCAAATAGATGTCTTCCTTAAGATTGCTACTAAAAGAAGCTTTCTTGATATCCACTGCCATATTTCATCCAAATGAAATATAATGGATTAGAGAATCTAGATAGAATCAAAGTTGACTATTGGTGAAAAAATCTTTTCATAATCGAACCATTTCTTTCTGAATAAATCTTTTCACCACTAATCTTGATTTTGAAGGTTTACACCTTCTAATCTATCAATCTCAATTACTTGTAGACCTATTTGAGAACAATAGGCCTAATGCCATAAGGCGCCTCTACAAGTTCTAGACTTTAAATAGAATCTAATTCTATTCACATAACCTTTATCCAGTAATCCATATTCATATCATCAATGCCTTTACGTAGGACTGAGGATTAAATTCATATCCTTTTGGAATGACTTCAAAAGTTTATCCCAAAAGTATGAATTTACTTAGTAATTAATAATCCTCCCACTACGAAATTGTACCGGTGTACTAGCTATACATTTAGAATAATGCCTTATGGTGTATCTAATACAACCATCTCATTTCTAAATGTATTTTACAGTTGTCTTTCAACAAATTCTAACATTTTTCTTCTAGAACAATCTACGATTTGTTTTAAGATTATTCACATAGTCATCATCAAGAACTTTGTAATTGAAATTTACAAACATCTTGTATTCTTTATGACTACCAAAACAATCTTTTTGCAACTCCTTTTGGATACCCATCATAAACACACATTTTTCTACCTCTTGATTTCAATTTGTTAGACTTCCTTTCTAGCACAAGTGCTGGACATCTCTAAAAGTGGAAGTATCATATACTAGGTTTTCACCCAATCCACGATTTGACAAATGTCCTAGGAACAAACTTTTGAAATCAATTTTAGAAAATGTATAATAATTATTAGAGTACATCTTCCAAAAGAAATAAACAAATGGAAATACTTATCATGTACTTTACTATTTCTAAAAGAGTCTTATTCATCCTTCATGTATGTCCTGACTTAAAAAAAAATCAGTGACACTTTATTCCTTTACAATAAAGGAGCCCTAGATCATATTATCCTCTAAAATAATTCATAGATTGGGAATATAACAAAATAATGGTTCTAAAAGCCCATCTTTCACCAATCTTGAATATCATTTAGATTAATGAGATCTAGACATAAGTGCCAAAACATACAATAACAAAGGATGGAAACTTTCTCTTTAATAATTAAAACATGTAAATTTCCATCTAGAAAATAATCATGGACAATGCTTAGCTTTACCAAAACAGGAACACTTTCCTTTTGGTCATGCTTTTGAGTCTAATTTCCTTTTGGCAACTACTAGGACAACTTACTTGTCCAACTATTTGGTATCATAATTCATCTTCTTATCACCCTTACCTTTCGGTTCAGGCTAAGAATTTGAATTAAATCATATTGATCTTAGCTTTAGCTTTTAGGATGTCTTCCTTATGCGTAGAACTCACTCATCAATTCAGATAACATAAGAATAATTTATTTTGAAAACAATCTGAATTGATTAAATGATTCTAATGAGGACTTATGGAACATATCCAAACGAGATTAACATTTAATCTCAACATCCAAGAATTCCAACTCATTTTAAAATAAAATATTTTCATAAAATGACATAGAATTGGAACGCCTTAAGCTTTTCTTAGCACTCAATATGATTCAACCAAACATCTCATTTAGACTTAACATAAAGTCTAAGTCTAGTACTAACTCTTGCATCTCATGCTTTAGCACACTTGAGATAGAAGCCAATTCAACATTTTAGCATTTCAATGGAGACTATGATCAAATCATAATCTATCTTCCATCAATGCATCATGCATAGGAAATTATGACAATGCTGAATCAACACACAAATATGTACTTCAGCTCCTTAAGCATCATGTCTAATATAATTTCTTAGTTAATGTGATTCACTTAAAATAGTAGCTTAGAGAACAAAAATATGACAACTATATTTTGAGACTATGAACATAATTACAGGGACATTATATTTTGCATCCTTAACCATATAGTATGAAACCCGAAAAACATACTATACTAAGTGCAACGACAACCCAATCCATGTCTATAATTCCTTGGTAGCAAGTTTATTATAAACACATTAATTGGTTGAGAACTATTCTCATTATTAGTGCTATCATGATAACTCTTATCATACACTAATAATATGCCGTATTTCCTTTAGCCTCTAAGTAATAATGACATAGCTCCGTAGGGAGGTTAACATTACACTTAGTCTAGTGTACACCATTGTCTAGAATCATGTGTAGCCACATTTCATCCCTTTAACAGGCTTATTTTGTAGTACCATGATAAAAACACCCTCCGCATGGAATGCAAAGCTCGAAGCTAAGACAAGGTGCTTGATCAAACCACTATAAACCAGGAAATTCAATCTTGTAGTACCATGAAATAAACATCCTCCGCATGGAACGCAAGGCTCGAGGCCAAGACGAGATGTTTACCCCACACCACTATGAACCGACAATGGAGGCCGTGAGATCCAACCCTTGTATCTCTCTCCCACTAGAAATTTTAAACAAGTGGATTGTCTTGAAAACATTGTGATCTAATCACAATTTTAACCCTACACATCAAATGTGTTTAATTGTTTAAATTCAATGTGATGTTACTAAGTCACGTCACAATGGCGTAACGAACATTCGCGCAATCACAAAGAAGTTTAACCTTGTAATCCGTGAAGTAAATACCCTCCGCATGGAATGCAAGACTCGAAGTCAAGACAAGGTATCTATTCACATTACAATAAACCTAACAAAAGGGTTATTTCACCTCTCCCACTCGTTGTTTGGGTTTTTCTTAAATAATTGTGATCTCATCACAACTAATAACCTTGCACTTTATAAAGACTCTAATCTCATTAGAATCACTAACTAAAATGGAAGTCCTAAACTATTTAGGATTCCTTAAACACTAATGAATCAAAAATTAGTTATATAGAACTCTATCCTTAATTTACTAAATAAAAAGTTCTAATCTCATTAGAAAATATATATATACCTTTTAATTAAGCTTTAATCATACAACAATTCCAATCTCATTAGAATGTTTCTTAAAAGACAAGTCCTAAACTATTTAGGACTAAGAGTTCTATTTAACTAATCTCTTTGATCTCATTAGGTCTTTTAGTTAGAACCATGTGTAATCACATCACACATTTCCTTACACTTTATACATTTGAAAACATTTAGAAAATATTCTAAATTCCCTTCAAATGTATTTTCACAAGAATCTCGCGACTAAGCTCTTCCCGGAAAAAAGGCGTAAGGAAAAATAGTGAAAACACAAAAATTCAATTTTGAAAACACTTAGAAAAATTTCTGGTTTTCTTTCTTTCGATCGATCGAATGTGTCCCTCGATCGATCGAAAAATTTAAACAATTCGAGCTTAACCTTCTGTCCGATTCGATCGATGCTCGATCGCCCCTCGATCGATCGAAATGAAAATTCGATCGATCGACTAGCAATCGAACATTAATCAAATCAAAAGGAAAAGTTTCTGTTTCACTCGATCGATCGAACGTAAATTTCAATCGATCGAAACTCGTGAAACCTGAATTTTCAGAAAATTTTCTAAGACAGTTTTCAACGGTTTTGCATGAATGAACAACCATCATACGAACATGATTGACAGAAATTGATATCAAAACTGAAATCTAATGATGTTATAGCCTTAAAGATCAATTTAACATTCTTAAATTCATATTTAAACAACATCATAACATCAATATCAGTTTTTATCAAATCATAGTTTCAACAACCATGCAGAAAATTAATTTTCTATCAACTTGAAACTATAATCTCTAATTCTAAAACTCAGAAAACATGTAATTCAGATTCGAATTGAAGACCGCTCTGATACCAATTGTTGGGTTTTATACATGTTTGCATCGCATACAAAACATACGCAGTGGAAAATTAAACGGATCTACTTCATTCGCAATTGATAACATGCACTATGAAATTTTCAGAATTAAAGAACAAGAAAGCGTACCTTGGTGCGGTGAAATTCAAAACCGAAAATCTGAAGTTCTTGGGAAGACTTTCAATCTTCACTCCAATTCCACTTAATGCCCAAGATGTGTGGTCTCTCAATCAGTTTCCAAGGAGAAAACATGGGAGTGTCCAACACTCACATACAATCATTTCATACTTTTTGTAATCATGATGAAAACACACTTATATTAGACATCTAAAATTCTGTATGTTTCTCTCCTTATATACAACTGATTATCTAATTGGGCTAGCCTTTTGGGCCATTCCAATTGGGCTCTAGTTTGTGGCTTGGAGTGGGACCAAAAGGGAACAAATAAGACTCTAGCTCCAATGGGCCTTGGGCTTTTCTGTCAACTCTTGACAAGTCCAAAGTTACCATTAATTATATTCAATACCACTATAAGAATATAATTGCACTCTAGGCCTTATTAATAAATTATATCCCAAGACTTTATTGTACATGCAACCCCTTCATTAAAATATTCGTAGTAATACAAAGTCATGAATATAGACTGCCACTTTGAAGATTACTACATCTTAATCCTTGAGTACCCGGTTTAATCCTTAATGTTATTCATCATATATTTATGAAATCCAATTCCATAAATATATACTTTAGTAACTCCTTACTAAAGTGGTTGGGCCCAACACTCTGAATAACCAAACCCATTAAACTTATCTCAAGGGAATATTTTATATTTCCGTTAAGAGATTATGAATTCCATCTTGAGAATATATGTTCCACCAACACTAAATGCGGCTTCCCAACATACTGAGGTTTTGACCGTAACTTATAGATCTCACTCCTGATATATCAAAGTAACCTACATCTCATGATCAGGTCCATTATTCTCTCAGGATTTAGAGTTGATGTAAATACAAGTCGTGACATTTATTATTCAATTGACAGTCGTTAGGTAAATAATAAATCTCACAGCGGTCCAGTTCAATATGTCTTAACTCTTAAAACATATCAACATACCAACTAGAAATCTCCATTTCCATGATCAAGACAAATCATCGTAGTTGATATGTTATAGTCTTCGCAGATGAAACGCCCAATTTCATCACCGACTACGAACTAAACTTCTGAGTTTACAAAGAACTTGCAATTTATATCTTCTGTGACTAAATCACAAAAATCGCATACTATGCATCTCATGGACTAAGATAATGTCCCATTAGTTCATTTAGTCTCATATAATTAAACAATTTAATTATTTATGACATGCAAATAAATTGGATTTTAGGGCATAAACCCCAACATCACCAAAAGCCGCAATTCTATGTGTTGCTCCATTTGGAAGCCAAGAAACTAGATAAAAACGCAAAATCAAGAGAACCCATGTTCACATTTTATCCAAGCTACTTTTTTGTTGTTGGTAAATTTACACAAAACGCACCCAAATTGGGTATTCTATTGTATTCTATTCAAGTCACGAATTCATACATGGCTTCGTAAATATTGTTTGAGACCCAAAAATTTAAAAATTCTTGCACTAAAATTTCACAACAAACAGAACACAGCGTTGGAACGTAACTGATAAAGATTCAAATGCAACAATAATTTATAGCATATATTAAAAAAAAAAAAAAAAAAGACAATCGAGAGAAAGAGCGGAGGAGTACCTAAGCAATAAAGATGGTTAAAGGCTCGCTGTGGGCGACAGATACAGCGTGCGTCCCAACTGGGGATTTTGGCTCAGAGAAAGAGACAGAGAGAGAGAGAGAGAGAGAGAGAGAGAGAGAGAGAGAGCTAAATGGGCTAAAAAATCAAGACCAGGCCCAAGTTGTTAAAGAAGAAGCCTATTTTGAAGCAGATATAAAAGAGAACTGTGAGTTTCAGTGTGTGTGACAAAAGAGCTGTTGGAATCTTTGGATTTGAAAACGGGTAGGATTAGAGGCCTATTGATATTGATAATTATAAAGTGAATCTGTCTAATTCACCCTATACAAACCAAATCCTAAAGTGCATTTGTTTTGTTGTAAAACATTTTGCTCAAATTTGAGTGTTTGGGGCGAAACTTTGTCCCAGCAAAACACTGTTTTAATAAGGTCTGAAAAGGGGCATGAAAATATTTTCAGCCTGCAGAAAGATAACATTCATCCCTTTCCGCCCCACAACTTGCCTCCGCCCAAATCACCCAACCCCCCCATCTCCACATCACCAATTGCCACCCATCACCAATCACCTAAAGCAGCAATTCTATGTGTTGCTCCATTTGGAAGCCAAGAAACTAAATAAAAACGCAAAATCAAGAGAACCCATGTTCTCATTTTATCCAAGCTACTTTTTTGTTGTTGGTAAGTTTACACAAAACGCACCCGAATTGGGTATTCTATTGTATTCTATTCAAGTCACGAATTCATACATGGCTTCGTAAATATTGTTTGAGACCCAAAAATTTAAAAATTCTTGCACTAAAATTTCTCAACAAACAGAACACAGCATTGGAAAGTAACTGATAAAGATTCAAATGCAACAATGATTTATAGCATATATTAAAAAAAAAAAAAAAAAAAAGACAATCGAGAGAAAGAGCGGAGGAGTACCTAAGCAATAAAGATGGTTAAAGGCTCGCTGTGGGCGACAGATACAGCGTGCGTCCCAACTGGGGATTTTGGCTCAGAGAGAGAGAGAGAGAGAGAGAGAGAGCTAAATGGGCTTAAAAATCAAGACCAGGCCCAAGTTGTTAAAGAAGAAGCCTATGTTGAAGCAGATATAAAAGAGAACTGTGAGTTTCAGTGTGTGTGACAAAAAAGCTGTTGGAATCTTTGGATTTGAAAACGGGTAGGAATAGAGGCCTATTGATATTGATAATTATAAAGTGAATCTGTCTAATTCACCCTATACAAACCAAATCCTAAAGTGCATTGGTTTTGTTGTAAAACATTTTGCTCAAATTTGAGTGTTTGGGGCGAAACTTTGTCCCAGCAAAACACTGTTTTAATAAGGACTGAAAAGGGGCATGAAAATATTTTCAGCCTGCAGAAAGATAACATTCATCCCTTTCCGCCCAACAACTTGTCTCCGCCCAAATCACCGAACCCCCCATCTCCACATCACCAATTGCCACCCATCACCAATCACATAAAGCCGCAATTCTATGTGTTGCTCCATTTGGAAGCCAAGAAACTAAATAAAAACGCAAAATCAAGAGAACCCATGTTCTCATTTTATCCAAGCTACTTTTTTGTTGTTGGTAAGTTTTCACAATACGCACCCAAATTGGGTATTCTATTGTATTCTATTCAAGTCACGAATTCATACATGGCTTCGTAAATATTGTTTGAGACCCAAAAATTTAAAAATTCTTGCACTAAAATTTCTCAACAAACAGAACACAGCGTTGGAAAGTAACTGATAAAGATTCAAATGCAACAATAATTTATAGCACATATGAAAAAAAAAAAAAAAAAAAAAAAGACAATCGAGAGAAAGATCGGAGGAGTACCTAAGCAATAAAGATGGTTAAAGGCTCGCTGTGGGCGACAGATACAGCGTGCGTCCCAACTGCGGATTTTGGCTCAGAGAGAGAGAGAGAGAGAGAGAGAGAGAGAGAGAGAGAGAGAGAGAGAGAGAGAGAGAGAGAGCTAAATGGGCTTAAAAATCAAGACCAGGCCCGGGCTTAAAAATCAAGACCAGGCCCAAGTTGTTAAAGAAGAAGCCTATTTTGAAGCTGATATAAAAGAGAACTGTGAGTTTCAGTGGGTGTGACAAAAGAGCTATTGGAATCTTTGGATTTGAAAACGGGTAGGATTAGAGGCCTATAGATATTGATAATTATAAAGTGAATCTGTCTACTTCATCCTATACAAACCAAATCCTAAAGTGCATTTGTTTTGTTGTAAAACATTTTGCTCAAATTTGAGTGTTTGGGGCGAAACTTTGTCCCAGTAAAACACTGTTTTAATAAGGACTGAAAAGGGGCATGACAATATTTTCAGCCTGCAGAAAGATAACATTCATCCCTTTCCGCCAAACAACTTGTCTCCGCCCAAATCACCGAACCCCCCATGTCCACATCACCAATTGCCACCCATCACCAATCACCTAAAGCCGCAATTCTATGTGTTGCTCCATTTGGAAGCCAAGAAACTAAATAAAAACGCAAAATCAAGAGAACCCGTGTTTTCATTTTATCCAAGCTACTTTTTTGTTGTTGGCAAGTTTACACAAGACGCACCCAAATTGGGTATTCTATTGTATTCTATTCAAGTCACGAATTCATACATGGCTTCGTAAATATTGTTTTAGACCCAAAAATTTAAAAATTCTTGCACTAAAATTTCTCAACAAACAGAACACAGCGTTGGAAAGTAACTGATAAAGATTCAAATGCAACAATAATTTATAGCATATATTAAAAAAAAAAAAAAAAAAGACAATCGAGAGAAAGAGCGGAGGAGTACCTAAGCAATAAAGATGGTTAAAGGCTCGCTGTGGACGACAGATACAGCGTGCGTCCCAACTGGGGATTTTAGCTCAGAGAGAGAGAGGGAGAGAGAGAGAGAGAGAGAGAGAGAGAGAGAGAGAGAGCTAAATGGGCTTAAAAATCAAGACCAGGCCCAAGTTGTTAAAGAAGAAGCCTATTTTGAAGCAGATATGAAAGAGAACTGTGAGTTTCAGTGCGTGTGACAAAAGAGCTGTTGGAATCTTTGGATTTGAAAACGGGTAGGATTAGAGGCCTATTGATATTGATAATTATAAAGTGAATCTGTCTAATTCACCCTATACAAACCAAATCCTAAAGTGCATTTGTTTTGTTGTAAAACATTTTGCTCAAATTTGAGTGTTTGGGGTGAAACTTTGTCCCAGCAAAACACTGTTTTAATAAGGACTGAAAAGGGGCATTAAAATATTTTCAGCCTGCAGAAAGATAACATTCATCCCTTTCCGCCCAACAACTTGTCTCCGCCCAAATCACCGAACCCCCCATCTCCACATCACCAATTGCCACCCATCACCAATCACCTAAAGCCGCAATCCTATGTGTTGCTCCATTTGGAAGCCAAGAAACTAAATAAAAACGCAAAATCAAGAGAACCCATGTTCTCATTTTATCCAAGCTACTTTTTTGTTGTTGGTAAGTTTACACAAAACGCTCCCAAATTTGGTATTCTATTGTATTCTATTCAAGTCACAAATTCATACATGGCTTCGTAAATATTGTTTGAGACCCAAAAATTTAAAAATTCTTGCACTAAAATTTCTCAACAAACAGAACACAGCGTTGGAAAGTAACTGATAAAGATTCAAATGCAACAATAATTTATAGCACATATGAAAAAAAAAAAAAAAAAAAAAAAAGACAATCGAGAGAAAGATCGGATGAGTACCTAAGGATTAAAGATGGTTAAAGGCTCGCTGTGGGCGACAGATACAGCGTGCGTCCCAACTGGGGATTTTGGCTCAGAGAAGAGAGAGAGAGAGAGAGAGAGAGAGAGAGAGAGAGAGAGAGAGAGAGAGAGAGAGAGAGCTAAATGGGCTTAAAAATCAAGACCAGGCCCAAGTTGTTAAAGAAGAAGCCTATTTTGAAGCAGATATAAAAGAGAACTGTGAGTTTCAGTGTGTGTGACAAAACAGCTGTTGGAATCTTTGGATTTGAAAACGGGTAGGATTAGAGGCCTATTGATATTGATAATTATAAAGTGAATCTGTCTAATTCACCCTATACAAACCAAATCCTAAAGTGCATTTGTTTTGTTGTAAAACATTTTGCTCAAATTTGAGTGTTTGGTGCGAAACTTTGTCCCAGCAAAACACTGTTTTAATAAGGACTGAAAAGGGGCATTAAAATATTTTCAGCCTGCAGAAAGATAACATTCATCCCTTTCCGCCCAACAACTTGTCTCCGCCCAAATCACCGAACCCCCCATCTCCATATCACCAATTGCCACCCATCACCAATCACCTAAAGCCGCAATCCTATGTGTTGCTCCATTTGGAAGCCAAGAAACTAAATAAAAACGCAAAATCAAGAGAACCCACGTTCTCATTTTATCCAAGCTACTTTTTTATTGTTGGTAAGTTTACACAAAACGCACCCAAATTGGGTATTCTAATGTATTCTATTCAAGTCACGAATTCATACATGGCTTCGCAAATATTGTTTGAGACCCAAAAATTTAAAAATTCTTGCACTAAAATTTCTCAACAAACAGAACACAGCGTTGGAAAGTAACAGATAAAGATTCAAATGCAACAATAATTTATAGCATATATTAAAAAAAAAAAAAAAAGACAATCGAGAGAAAGAGCGGAGGAGTACCTAAGCAATAAAGATGGTTAATGGCTCGCTGTGGGCGACAGATACAGCGTGCGACCCAACTGGGGATTTTGGCTCACACAGAGAGAGAGAGAGAGAGAGAGAGAGAGAGAGAGCTAAATGGGCTTAAAAATCAAGACCAGGCCCAAGTTGTTAAAGAAGATGCCTATTTTGAAGCAGATATGAAAGAGAACTGTGAGTTTCAGTGTGTGTGACAAAAGAGCTGTTGGAATCATTGGATTTGAAAACGGGTAGGATTAGAGGCCTATTGATATTGATAATTATAAAGTGATTCTGTCTAATTCACCCTATACAAACCAAATCCTAAAGTGCATTTGTTTTGTTGTAAAACATTTTGCTCAAATTTGAGTGTTTGGGGCGAAACTTTGTCCCAGCAAAACACTGTTTTAATAAGGTCTGAAAAGGGGCATGAAAATATTTTCAGCCTGCTGAAAGTTAACATTCATCCCTTTCCGCCCAACAACTTGTCTCCGCCCAAATCACCCAACCCCCCATCTCCACATCACCAATTGCCACCCATCACCAATCACCTAAAGCCGCAATTCTATGTGTTGCTCCATTTGGAAGCCAAGAAACTAAATAAAAACGCAAAATCAAGAGAACCCATGTTCTCATTTTATCCAAGCTACTTTTTTGTTGTTGGTAAGTTTACACAATACGCACCCAAATTGGGTATTCTATTGTATTCTATTCAAGTCACGAATTCATACATGGCTTCGTAAATATTGTTTGAGACCCAAAAATTTAAAAATTCTTGCTCTAAAATTTCTCAACAAACAGAACACAGCGTTGGAAAGTAACTGATAAAGATTCAAATGCAACAATAATTTATAGCACATATGAAAAAAAAAAAAAAAAAAAAAAAAAGACAATCGAGAGAAAGATCGGAGGAGTACCTAAGCAATAAAGATGGTTAAAGGCTCGCTGTGGACGACAGATACAGCGTGCGTCCCAACTGGGGATTTTGGCTCAGAGAGAGAGAGAGAGAGAGAGAGAGAGTGAGAGAGAGAGAGAGAGAGAGAGCTAAATGGGCTTAAAAATCAAGACCAGGCCCAAGTTGTTAAAGAAGAAGCCTATTTTGAAGCTGATATAAAAGAGAACTGTGAGTTTCAGTGGGTGTGACAAAAGAGCCATTGGAATCTTTGGATTTGAAAACGGGTAGGATTAGAGGCCTATAGATATTGATAATTATAAAGTGAATCTGTCTACTTCATCCTATACAAACCAAATCCTAAAGTGCATTTGTTTTGTTGTAAAACATTTTGCTCAAATTTGAGTGTTTGGGGCGAAACTTTGTCCCAGTAAAACACTGTTTTAATTAGGACTGAAAAGGTGCATGACAATATTTTCAGCCTGCAGAAAGATAACATTCATCCCTTTCCGCCCAACAACTTGTCTCCGCCCAAATCACCGAACCCCCCATGTCCACATCACCAATTGCCACCCATCACCAATCACCTAAAGCCGAAATTCTATGTGTTGCTCCATTTGGAAGCCAAGAAACTAAATAAAAACGCAAAATCAAGAGAACCCGTGTTTTCATTTTATCCAAGCTACTTTTTTGTTGTTAGCAAGTTTACACAAGACGCACCCAAATTGGGTATTCTATTGTATTCTATTCAAGTCACGAATTCATACATGGCTTCGTAAATATTGTTTGAGACCCAAAAATTTAAAAATTCTTGCACTAAAATTTCTCAACAAACAGAACACAGCGTTGGAAAGTAACTGATAAAGATTCAAATGCAACAATAATTTATAGCATATATTAAAAAAAAAAAAAAAAAAAGACAATCGAGAGAAAGAGCGGAGGAGTACCTAAGCAATAAAGATGGTTAAAGGCTCGCTGTGGACGACAGATACAGCGTGCGTCCCAACTGGGGATTTTAGCTCAGAGAGAGAGAGGGAGAGAGAGAGAGAGAGAGAGAGAGCTAAATGGGCTTAAAAATCAAGACCAGGCCCAAGTTGTTAAAGAAGAAGCCTATTTTGAAGCAGATATGAAAGAGAACTGTGAGTTTCAGTGCGTGTGACAAAAGAGCTGTTGGAATCTTTG
Source organism: Lithocarpus polystachyus (assembly GCA_033629205.1). Classification (NCBI taxonomy): domain Eukaryota; kingdom Viridiplantae; phylum Streptophyta; class Magnoliopsida; order Fagales; family Fagaceae; genus Lithocarpus; species Lithocarpus polystachyus. The sequence continues at coordinate 104,604,364 of CM066163.1, forward strand.
GATTTGAAAACGGGTAGGATTAGAGGCCTATTGATATTGATAATTATAAAGTGAATCTGTCTAATTCACCCGATACAAACCAAATCCTAAAGTGCATTTGTTTTGTTGTAAAACATTTTGCTCAAATTTGAGTGTTTGGGGTGAAACTTTGTCCCAGCAAAACACTGTTTTAATAAGGACTGAAAAGGGGCATTAAAATATTTTCAGCCTGCAGAAAGATAACATTCATCCCTTTCCGCCCAACAACTTGTCTCCGCCCAAATCACCGAACCCCCCATCTCCACATCACCAATTGCCACCCATCACCAATCACCTAAAGCCGCAATTCTATGTGTTGCTCCATTTGGAAGCCAAGAAACTAAATAAAAACGCAAAATCAAGAGAACCCATGTTCTCATTTTATCCAAGCTACTTTTTTGTTGTTGGTAAGTTTACACAAAACGCTCCCAAATTGGGTATTCTATTGTATTCTATTCAAGTCACGAATTCATACATGGCTTCGTAAATATTGTTTGAGACCCAAAAATTTAAAAATTCTTGCACTAAAATTTCTCAACAAACAGAACACAGTGTTGGAAAGTAACTGATAAAGATTCAAATGCAACAATAATTTATAGCATATATTTAAAAAAAAAAAAAAAAAAAAAAGACAATCGAGAGAAAGATCGGAGGAGTACCTAAGCAATAAAGATGGTTAAAGGCTCGCTGTGGGCGACAGATACAGCGTGCGTCCCAACTGGGGATTTTGGCTCAGAGAGAGAGAGAGAGAGAGAGAGAGAGAGAGAGAGAGAGAGAGCTAAATGGGCTTAAAAATCAAGACCAGGCCCAAGTTGTTAAAGAAGAAACCTATTTTGAAGTAGATATAAAAGAGAACTGTGAGTTTCAGTGTGTGTGACAAAACAGCTGTTGGAATCTTTGGATTTGAAAACGGGTAGGATTAGAGGCCTATTGATATTGATAATTATAAAGTGAATCTGTCTAATTCACCCTATACAAACCAAATCCTAAAGTGCATTTGTTTTGTTGTAAAACATTTTGCTCAAATTTGTGTGTTTGGGGCGAAACTTTGTCCCAGCAAAACACTGTTTTAATAAGGACTGAAAAGGGGCATTAAAATATTTTCAGCCTGCAGAAAGATAACATTCATCCCTTTCCGCCCAACAACTTGTCTCCGCCCAAATCACCGAACCCCCCATCTCCACATCACCAATTGCCACCCATCACCAATCACCTAAAGCCGCAATCCTATGTGTTGCTCCATTTGGAAGCCAAGAAACTAAATAAAAACGCAAAATCAAGAGAACCCATGTTCTCATTTTATCCAAGCTACTTTTTTATTGTTGGTAAGTTTACACAAAACGCACCCAAATTGGGTATTCTAATGTATTCTATTCAAGTCACGAATTCATACATGGCTTCGTAAATATTGTTTGAGACCCAAAAATTTAAAAATTCTTGCACTAAAATTTCTCAACAAACAGAACACAGCGCTGGAAAGTAACTGATAAAGATTCAAATGCAACAATAATTTATAGCATATATTAAAAAAAAAAAAAAAAAAAAGACAATCGAGAGAAAGAGCGGAGGAGTACCTAAGCAATAAAGATGGTTAATGGCTCGCTGTGGGCGACAGATACAGCGTGCGACCCAACTGGGGATTTTGGCTCACAGAGAGAGAGAGAGAGAGAGAGAGCTAAATGGGCTTAAAAATCAAGACCAGGCCCAAGTTGTTAAAGAAGAAGCCTATTTTGAAGCAGATATGAAAGAGAACTGTGAGTTTCAGTGTGTGTGACAAAAGAGCTGTTGGAATCTTTGGATTTGAAAACGGGTAGGATTAGAGGCCTATTGATATTGATAATTATAAAGTGATTCTGTCTAATTCACCCTATACAAACCAAATCCTAAAGTGCATTTGTTTTGTTGTAAAACATTTTGCTCAAATTTGAGTGTTTGGGGCGAAACTTTGTCCCAGCAAAACACTGTTTTAATAAGGACTGAAAAGGGGCATTAAAATATTTTCAGCCTGCAGAAAGATAACATTCATCCCTTTCCGCCCAACAACTTGTCTCCGCCCAAATCACCGAACCCCCCATCTCCACATCACCAATTGCCACCCATCACCAATCACCGAAAGCCGCAATTCTATGTGTTGCTCCATTTGGAAGCCAAGAAACTAAATAAAAACGCAAAATCAAGAGAACCCATGTTCTCATTTTATCCAAGCCACTTTTTTGTTGTTGATAAGTTTACACAAAACGCACCCAAATTGGGTATTCTATTGTATTCTATTCAAGTCACGAATTCATACATGGCTTCGTAAATATTGTTTGAGACCCAAAAATTTAAAAATTCTTGCACTAAAATTTCTCAACAAACAGAACACAGCGTTGGAACGTAACTGATAAAGATTCAAATGCAACAATAATTTATAGCATATATTTAAAAAAAAAAAAAAAGACAATCGAGGGAAAGAGCGGAGGAGTACCTAAGCAATAAAGATGGTTAAAGGCTCGCTGTGGGCGACAGATACAGCGTGCGTCCCAACTGGGGATTTTGGCTCAGAGAGAGAGAGAGAGAGAGAGAGAGAGAGAGAAAGCTAAATGGGCTTAAAAATCAAGACCAAGCCCAAGTTGTTAAAGAAGGAGCCTATTTTGAAGCAGATATAAAAGAGAACTGTGAGTTTCAGTGTGTGTGACAAAAGAGCAGTTGGAATCTTTGGATTTGAAAACGGGTAGGATTAGAGGCCTATTGATATTGATAATTATAAAGTGAATCTGTCTAATTCACCCTATACAAATCAAATCCTAAAGTGCATTTGTTTTGTTGTAAAACATTTTGCTCAAATTTGAGTGTTTGGGGCGAAACTTTGTCCCAGCAAAACACTGTTTTAATAAGGACTGAAAAGGGGCATTAAAATATTTTCAGCCTGCTGAAAGATAACATTCATCCCTTTCCGCCCAACAACTTGTCTCCGCCCAAATCACCGAACCCCCCATCTCCACATCACCAATTGCCACCCATCACCAATCACCTAAAGCCGCAATCCTATGTGTTGCTCCATTTGGAAGCCAAGAAACTAAATAAAAACGCAAAATCAAGAGAACCCATGTTCTCATTTTATCCAAGCTACTTTTTTGTTGTTGGTAAGTTTACACAAAACGCACCCAAATTGGGTATTCTATTGTATTCTATTCAAGTCACGAATTCATACATGGCTTCGTAAATATTGTTTGAGACCCAAAAATTTAAAAATTCTTGCACTAAAATTTTTCAACAAACAGAACACAGCATTGGAAAGTAACTGATAAAGATTCAAATGCAACAATGATTTATAGCATATATTAAAAAAAAAAAAAAAAAAGACAATCGAGAGAAAGAGCGGAGAAGTACCTAAGCAATAAAGATGGTTAAAGGCTCGCTGTGGGCGACGGATACAGCGTGCGTCCCAACTGGGGCTTTTGGCTCAGAGAGATAGAGAGAGAGAGAGAGCTAAATGGGCTTAAAAATCAAGACCAGGCCCAAGTTGTTAAAGAAGATGCCTATGTTGAAGCAGATATAAAAGAGAACTGTGAGTTTCAGTGTGTGTGACAAAAGAGCTGTTGGAATCTTTGGATTTGAAAACGGGTAGGATTAGAGGTCTATTGATATTGATAATTATAATGTGAATCTGTCTAATTCACCCTATACAAACCAAATCCTAAAGTGCATTTGTTTTGTTGTAAAACATTTTGCTCAAATTTGAGTGTTTGGGGCGAAACTTTGTCCCAGCAAAACACTGTTTTAAAAAGGACTGAAAAGGGGCATGAAAATATTTTCAGCCTGCAGAAAGATAACATTCATCCCTTTCCGCCCAACAACTTGTCTCCGCCCAAATCACCGAACCCCCCATCTCCACATCACCAATTGCCACCCATCACCAATCACCTAAAGCCGCAATTCTATGTGTTGCTCCATTTGGAAGCCAAGAAACTAAATAAAAACGCGAAATCAAGAGAACCCATGTTCTCATTTTATCCAAGCTACTTTTTTGTTGTTGGTAAGTTTATACAAAACGCACCCAAATTGGGTATTCTATTGTATTCTATTCAAGTCACGAATTCATACATGGCTTCGTAAATATTGTTTGAGACCCAAAAATTTTAAAATTCTTGCACTAAAATTTCTCAACAAACAGAACACAGCGTTGGAAAGTAACTGATAAAGATTCAAATGCAACAATAATTTATAGCATATATTAAAAAAAAAAAAAAAAAGACAATCGAGAGAAAGATCGGAGGAGTACCTAAGCAATAAAGATGGTTAAAGGCTCGCTCTGGGCGACAGATACAGCGTGCGTCCCAACTGGGGATTTTGGCTCAGAGAAAGAGAGAGAGAGAGAGAGAGAGAGAGAGAGAGATAGCTAAATGGGCTTAAAAATCAAGACCAGGCCCAAGTTGTTAAAGAAGAAGCCTATTTTGAAGCAGATATAAAAGAGAACTGTGAGTTTCAGTGTGTGTGACAAAACAGCTGTTGGAATCTTTGGATTTGAAAACGGGTAGGATTAGAGGCCTATTGATATTGATAATTATAAAGTGAATCTGTCTAATTCACCCTATACAAACCAAATCCTAAAGTGCCTTTGTTTTGTTGTAAAACATTTTGCTCAAATTTGAGTGTTTGGGGCGAAACTTTGTCCCAGCAAAACACTGTTTTAATAAGGACGGAAAAGGGGCATTAAAATATTTTCATCCTGCAGAAAGATAACATTCATCCCTTTCCGCCCAACAACTTGTCTCCGCCCAAATCACCGAACCCCCCATCTCCACATCCCCAATTGCCACCCATCACCAATCACTTAAAGCCGCAATCCTATGTGTTGCTCCATTTGGAAGCCAAGAAACTAAATAAAAACGCAAAATCAAGAGAACCCATGTTCTCATTTAATCCAAGCTACTTTTTTGTTGTTGGTAAGTTTACACAAAACACACCCAAATTGGGTATTCTATTGTATTCTATTCAAGTCACGAATTCATACATGGCTTCGTAAATATTGTTTGAGACCCAAAAATTTAAAAATTCTTGCACTAAAATTTCTCAACAAACAGAATACAGCGTTGGAAAGTAACTGATAAAGATTCAAATGCAACAATAATTTTTAGCATATATTAAAAAAAAAAGAAAAAAAAGAAAAAAAGACAATCGAGAGAAAGAGCGGAGAAGTACCTAAGCAATAAAGATGGTTAAAGACTCGCTGTGAGCGACAGATACAGCGTGCGTCCCAACTGGGGATTTTGGCTCAGAGAGAGAGAGGGGGAGAGAGAGAGAGAGAGAGCTAAATGGGCTTAAATATCAAGACCAGGCTCAAGTTGTTAAAGAAGAAGCCTATTTTGAAGCAGATATGAAAGAGAACAGTGAGTTTCAGTGTGTGTGACAAAAGAGCTGTTGGAATCTTTGGATTTGAAAACGGGTAGGATTAGAGGCCTATTGATATTGATAATTATAAAGTGAATCTGTCTAATTCACCCTATACAAACCAAATCCTAAAGTGCATTTGTTTTGTTGTAAAACATTTTGCTCAAATTTGAGTGTTTGGGGCGAAACTTTGTCCCAGCAAAACACTGTTTTAATAAGGACTGAAAAGGGGCATGAAAATATTTTCAGCCTGCAGAAAGATAACATTCATCCCTTTCTGCCCAACAACTTGTCTCCGCCCAAATCACCGAACCCCCCATCTCCACATCACCAATTGCCACCCATCACCAATCACCTAAAGCCGCAATTCTATGTGTTGCTCCATTTGGAAGCCAAGAAACTAAATAAAAACGCAAAATAAAGAGAACCCATTTTCTCATTTTATCCAAGCTACTTTTTTGTTGTTGGTAAGTTTACACAATACGCACCCAAATTGGGTATTCTATTGTATTCTATTCAAGTCACGAATTCATACATGGCTTCGTAAATATTGTTTGAGACCCAAAAATTTAAAAATTCTTGCACTAAAATTTCTCAACAAACAGAACACAGCGTTGGAAAGTAACTGATAAAGATTCAAATGCAACAATAATTTTTAGCATATATTAAAAAAAAAAAAAAAAAAAAAAAAAAGACAATCGAGAGAAAGAGCGGAGGAGTACCTAAGCAATAAAGATGGTTAAAGGCTCGCTGTGGGCGACAGATACAGCGTGCGTCCCAACTGGGGATTTTGGCTCAGAGAGAGAGAGAGGGAGAGAGCTAAATGGGCTTAAAAATCAAGACCAGGCCCAAGTTGTTAAAGAAGAAGCCTATGTTGAAGCAGATATAAAAGAGAACTGTGAGTTTCAATGTGTGTGACAAAAGAGCTGTTGCAATCTTTGGATTTGAAAACGGGTAGGTTTAGAGGCCTATTGATATTGATAATTATAAAGTGAATCTGTCTAATTCACCCTATACAAACCAAATCCTAAAGTGCATTTGTTTTGTTGTAAAACATTTTGCTCAAATTTGAGTGTTTGGGGCGAAACTTTGTCCCAGCAAAACACTGTTTTAATAAGGACTGAAAAGGGGCATGAAAATATTTTCAGCCTGCAGAAAGATAACATTCATCCCTTTCTGCCCAACAACTTGTCTCCGCCCAAATCACCGAACCCCCCATCTCCACATCACCAATTGCCACCCATCACCAATCACCTAAAGCCGCAATTCTATGTGTTGCTCCATTTGGAAGCCAAGAAACTAAATAAAAACGCAAAATCAAGAGAACCCATGTTCTCATTTTATCCAAGCTACTTTTTTGTTGTTGGTAAGTTTACACAATACGCACCCAAATTGGGTATTCTATTGTATTCTATTCAAGTCACGAATTCATACATGGCTTCGTAAATATTGTTTGAGACCCAAAAATTTAAAAATTCTTGCACTAAAATTTCTCAACAAACAGAACACAGCGTTGGAAAGTAACTGATAAAGATTCAAATGCAACAATAATTTATAGCATATATTAAATAAATAAAAAAAAAAAAAAAAAAAGACAATCGAGAGAAAGATCGGAGGAGTACCTAAGCAATAAAGATGGTTAAAGGCTCGCTGTGGGCGACAGATACAGCGTGCGTCCCAACTGGGGATTTTGGCTCAGAGAGAGAGAGAGAGAGAGCTAAATGGGCTTAAAAATCAAGACCAGGCCCAAGTTGTTAAAGAAGAAGCCTATGTTGAAGCAGATATAAAAGAGAACTGTGAGTTTCAGTGTGTGTGACAAAAGAGCTGTTGGAATCTTTGGATTTGAAAACGGGTAGGTTTAGAGGCCTATTGATATTGATAATTATAAAGTGAATCTGTCTAATTCACCCTATGCAAACCAAATCCTAAAGTGCCTTTGTTTTGTTGTAAAACATTTTGCTCAAATTTGAGTGTTTGGGGCGAAACTTTGTCCCAGCAAAACACTGTTTTAATAAGGACTGAAAAGGGGCATTAAAATATTTTCAGCCTGCAGAAAGATAACATTCATCCCTTTCCGCCCAACAACTTGTCTCCGCCCAAATCACCGAACCCCCCATCTCCACATCACCAATTGCCACCCATCACCAATCACCTAAAGCCGCAATCCTATGTGTTGCTCCATTTGGAAGCCAAGAAACTAAATAAAAACGCAAAATCAAGAGAACCCATGTTCTCATTTTATCCAAGCTACTTTTTTTTTGTTGGTAAGTTTACACAAAACGCACCCAAATTGGGTATTCTATTGTATTCTATTCGAGTCACGAATTCATACATGGCTTCGTAAATATAGTTTGAGACCCAAAAATTTTAAAATTCTTGCACTAAAATTTCTCAACAAACAGAACACAGCGTTGGAAAGTAACTGATAAAGATTCAAATGCAACAATAATTTATAGCATATATTAAAAAAAAAAAAAATAGACAATCGAGAGAAAGAGCGGAGGAGTACCTAAGCAATAAAGATGGTTAAAGGCTCGCTGTGGACGACAGATACAGCGTGCGTCCCAACTGGGGATTTTGGCTATGAGAGAGAGCGGGAGAGAGAGAGAGAGAGAGAGAGAGCTAAATGGGCTTAAAAATCAAGACCAGGCCCAAGTTGTTAAAGAAGAAGCCTATTTTGAAGCAGATATGAAAGAGAACTGTGAGTTTCAGTGTGTGTGACAAAAGAGCTGTTGGAATCTTTGGATTTGAATACGGGTAGGATTAGAGGCCTATTGATATTGATAATTATAAAGTGAATCTGTCTAATTCACCCTATACAAACCAAATCCTAAAGTGCATTTGTTTTGTTGTAAAACATTTTGCTCAAATTTGAGTGTTTGGGGCGAAACTTTGTCCCAGTAAAACACTGTTTTAATAAGGACTGAAAAGGGGCATTAAAAAATTTTCAGCCTGCAGAAAGATAACATTCATCCCTTTCCGCCCAACAACTTGTCTCCGCCCAAATCACTGAACCCCCCATCTCCACATCACCAATTGCCACCCATCACCAATCACCTAAAGCCGCAATTCTATGTGTTGCACCATTTTGAAGCCAAGAAACTAAATAAAAACGCAAAATCAAGAGAACCCATGTTCTCATTTTATTCAAGCTACTTTTTTGTTGTTGGTAAGTTTACACAAAACGCACCCAAATTGGGTATTCTATTGTATTCTATTCAAGTCACGAATTCATACATGGCTTCGTAAATATTGTTTGAGACCCAAAAATTTAAAAATTCTTGCACTAAAATTTCTCAACAAACAGAACACAGCGTTGGAACGTAACTGATAAAGATTCAAATGCAACAATAATTTGTAGCATGTATTAAAAAAAAAAAAAAAAAGACAATCGAGAGAAAGAGCGGAGGAGTACCTAAGCAATAAAGATGGTTAAAGGCTCGCTGTGGGCGACAGATACAGCGTGCGTCCCAACTGGGGATTTTGGCTCAGAGAAAGAGACAGAGGGAGAGAGAGAGAGAGAGAGAGCTAAATGGGCTTAAAGATCAAGACCAGGCCCAAGTTGTTAAAGAAGAAGCCTATTTTGAAGCAGATATAAAAGAGAACTGTGAGTTTCAGTGTGTGTGACAAAAGAGCTGCTGGAATCTTTGGATTTGAAAACGGGTAGGATTAGAGGCCTATTGATATTGATAATTATAAAGTGAATCTGTCTAATTCACCCTATACAAACCAAATCCTAAAGTGCATTTGTTTCGTTGTAGAACATTTTGCTCAAATTTGAGTGTTTGGGGCGAAACTTTGTCCCAGCAAAACACTGTTTTAATAAGGTCTGAAAAGGGGCATGAAAATATTTTCAGCCTGCAGAAAGATAACATTCATCCCTTTCCGCCCAACAACTTGTCTCCGCCCAAATCACCCAACCCCCCATCTCCACATCACCAATTGCCACCCATCAACAATCACCTAAAGCAGCAATTCTATGTGTTGCTCCATTTGGAACCCTAGAAACTAAATAAAAACGCAAAATCAAGAGAACCCATGTTCTCATTTTATCCAAGCTACTTATTTGTTGTTGGTAAGTTTACAAAAAACGCACCCAAATTGGGTATTCTATTGTATTCTATTCAAGTCACGAATTCATACATGGCTTCGTAAATATTATTTGAGACCCAAAAATTTAAAAATTCTTGCACTAAAATTTCTCAACAAACAGAACACAGCATTGGAAAGTAACTAATAAAGATTCAAATGCAACAATGATTTATAGCATATATTAAAAAAAAAAAAAAAAAAGACAATCGAGAGAAAGTGCGGAGGAGTACCTAAGCAATAAAGATGGTTAAAGGCTCGCTGTGGGCGACGGATACAGCGTGCGTCCCAACTGGGGATTTTGGCTCAGAGAGAGAGAGAGAGAGAGAGAGCTAAATGGGCTTAAAAATCAAGACCAGGCCCAAGTTGTTAAAGAAGAAGCCTATGTTGAAGCAGATATAAAAGAGAACTGTGAGTTTCAGTTTGTGTGACAAAAGAGCTGTTGGAATCTTTGGACTTGAAAACGGGTAGGATTAGAGGCCTATTGATATTCATAATTATAAAGTGAATCTATCTAATTCACCCTATACAAACCAAATCCTAAAGTGCATTTGTTTTGTTGTAAAACATTTTGCTCAAATTTGAGTGTTTGGGGCGAAACTTTGTCCCAGCAAAAAACTGTTTTAATAAGGACTGAAAAGGGGCATGAAAATATTTTCAGTCTGCAGAAAGATAACATTCATCCCTTTCCGCCCAACAACTTGTCTCCGCCCAAATCACCCAACCCCATCTCCACATCACCAATTGCCACCCATCACCAATCACCTAAAGCCGCAATTCTATGTGTTGCTCCATTTGGAAGCCAAGAAACTAAATAAAAACACAAAATCAAGAGAACCCATGTTCTCATTTTATCCAAGCTACTTATTTGTTGTTTGTAAGTTTACACAAAACGCACCAAAATTGGGTATTCTATTGTATTCTATTCAAGTCACGAATTCATACATGGCTTCGTAAATATTGTTTGAGACCCAAAAATTTAAAAATTCTTGCACTAAAATTTCTCAACAAACAGAACACAGCGTTGGAAAGTAACTGATAAAGATTCAAATGCAACAATAATTTATAGCATATATTAAAAAAAAAAAAAATAGACAATCGAGAGAAAGAGCGGAGGAGTACCTAAGCAACAAAGATGGTTAAAGGCTCGCTGTGGACGACAGATACAGCGTGCGTCCCAACTGGGGATTTTGGCTCAGAGAGAGAGAGAGAGAGAGAGAGAGAGAGAGCTAAATGGGCTTAAAAATCAAGACCAGGCCCAAGTTGTTAAAGAAGAAGCCTATTTTGAAGCAGATATAAAAGAGAACGGTGAGTTTCAGTGTGTGTGACAAAACTGCTGTTGGAAACTTTGGATTTGAAAACGGGTAGGATTAGAGGCCTATTGATATTGAAAATTATAAAGTGAATCTGTCTAATTCACCCAATACAAACAAAATCCTAAAGTGCATTTGTTTTGCTGTAAAACATTTTGCTCAAATTTGAGTGTTTTGGGCGAAACTTTGTCCCAGCAAAACACTGTTTTAATAAGGACTGAAAAGGGGCATGAAAATATTTTCAGCCTGCAGAAAGATAACATTCATCCCTTTCCGCCCAACAACTTGTCTCCGCCCAAATCACCGAACCCCCCATCTCCACATCACCAATTGCCACCCATCACCAGTCACCTAAAGCCGCAATTCTATGTGTTGCTCCATTTGGACGCCAAGAAACTAAATAAAAACGCAAAATCAAGAGAACCCATGTTCTCATTTTCTCCAAGCTACTTTTTTGTTGTTGGTAAGTTTACACAAAACACACCCAAATTGGGTATTCTATTGTATTCTATTCAAGTCACGAATTCATACATGGCTTCGTAAATATTGTTTGAGACCCAAAAATTTAAAAATTCTTGCACTAAAATTTCTCAAGAAACAGAACACAGCGTTGGAAAGTAACTGATAAAGATTCAAATGCAACAATAATTTATAGCATATATTAAAAAAAAAAAAAAAAAAAGACAATCGAGAGAAAGGGCGGAGGAGTACCTAAGCAATAAAGATGGTTAAAGGCTCGCTGTGGGCGATAGATACAGCGTGCGTCCCAACTGGTAATTTTGGATCAGAGAAAGAGACAGAGAGAGAGAGAGAGAGAGAGCTAAATGGGCTTAAAAATCAAGACCATGCCCAAGTTGTTAAAGAAGAAGCCTATTTTGAAGCAGATATGAAAGAGAACTGTGAGTTTCAGTGTGTGTGAGAAAAGAGCTGTTGGAATCTTTGGATTTGAAAACGTGTAGGATTAGAGGCCTATTGATGTTGATAATTATAAAGTGAATCTATCTAATTCACCCTATACAAACCAAATCCTAAAGTGCATTTGTTTTGTTGTAAAACATTTTGCTCAAATTTGAGTGTTTGGGGCGAAACTTTGTCCCAGCAAAACACTGTTTTAATAAGGACTGAAAAAGGGCATTAAAATATTTTCAGCCTGCAGAAAGATAACATTCATCCCTTTCCGCCCAACAACTTGTCTCCGCCCAAATCACCGAACCCCCCATCTCCACATCACCAATTGCCACCCATCACCATTCATCTAAAGCCGTAATTCTATGTGTTGCTCCATTTGGAAGCCAAGAAACTAAATAAAAACGCAAAATCGAGAGAACCCATGTTCTCATTTTATCCAAGCTACTTTTTTGTTGTTTGTAAGTTTACACAAAACGCACCCAAATTGGGTATTCTATTGTATTCTATTCAAGTCACGAATTCATACAGGGCTTCGTAAATATTGTTTGAGACCCAAAAATTTAAAAATTCTTGCACTAAAATTTCTCAACAAACAGAACACAGCGTTGGAAAGTAACTGATAAAGATTCAAATGCAACAATAATTTATAGTATATATTAAAAAAAAAAAAACAAAAGACAATCGAGAGAAAGAGCGGAGGAGTACCTAAGCAATAAAGATGGTTAAAGGCTCGCTGTGGGCGACAGATACAACGTACGTCCCAACTGGGGATTTTGGCTCAGAGAGAGAGAGAGACAGAGAGAGAGCTAAATGGGCTTAAAAATCAAGACCGGGCCCAAGTTGTTAGAGAAGAAGCCTATTTTGAAGCGGATATGAAACTGAACTGTGAGTTTCAGTGTGTGTGACAAAAGAGCTGTTGGAATCTTTGGATTTGAAAACGGGTAGGATTAGAGGCCTATTGATATTGATAATTATAAAGTGAATCTGTCTAATTCACCCTATACAAACCAAATCCTAAAGTGCATTTGTTTTGTTGTAAAACATTTCGCTCAAATTTGAGTGTTTGGGGCAAAACTTTGTCCCAGCAAAACACTGTTTTAATAAGGACTGAAAAAGGGCATTAAAATATTTTCAGCCTGCAGAAAGATAACATTCATCCCTTTCCGCCCAACAACTTGTCTCCGCCCAAATCACCGAACCCCCCATCTCCACATCACCAATTGCCACCCATCAGCAATCACCTAAAGCCGCAATTCTATGTGTTGCTCCTTTTGGAAGCCAAGAAACTAAATAAAAACGCAAAATCAAGAGAACCCATGTTCTCATTTTATCCAAGCTACTTTTTTGTTGTTGGTAAGTTTACACAAAACGCACCCAAATTGGGTTTTCTATTGTATTCTATTCAAGTCACGAATTCATACACGGCTTCGTAAATATTGTTTGAGACCCAAAAATTTAAAACTTCTTGAACTAAAATTTCTCAACAAACAGAACACAGCGTTGGAAAGTAACTGATAAAGATTCAAATGCAACAATAATTTATAGCATATATTAAAAAAAAAAAAAAAAAAAAAGACAATCGAGAGAAAGAGCGGAGGAGTACCTAAGCAATAAAGATGGTTAAAGGCTCGCTGTAAGCGACAGATACAACGTGCGTCCCAACTGGGGATTTTGGCTCAGAGAGAGAGAGAGAGAGAGAGAGAGAGAGAGCTAAATGGGCTTGAAAATCAAGACCAGGCCCAAGTTGTTAAAGAAGAAGCCTATTTTGAAGCAGATATAAAAGAGAACTGTGAGTTTCAGTGTGTGTGACAAAAGAGCTGTTGGAATCATTGGATTTGAAAACGGGTAGGATTAGAGGCCTATTGATATTGATAATTATAAAGTGAATCTGTCTAATTCACCCTATACAAACCAAATCCTAAAGTGCATTTGTTTTGTTGTAAAACATTTCGCTCAAATTTGAGTGTTTGGGGCAAAACTTTGTCCCAGCAAAACACTGTTTTAATAAGGACTGAAAAAGGGCATTAAAATATTTTCAGCCTGCAGAAAGATAACATTCATCCCTTTCCGCCCAACAACTTGTCTCCGCCCAATTCACCGAACCCCCCATCTCCACATCACCAATTGCCACCCATCAGCAATCACCTAAAGCCGCAATTCTATGTGTTGCTCCTTTTGGAAGCCAAGAAACTAAATAAAAACGCAAAATCAAGAGAACCCATGTTCTCATTTTATCCAAGCTACTTTTTTGTTGTTGGTAAGTTTACACAAAACGCACCCAAATTGGGTATTCTATTGTATTCTATTCAAGTCACGAATTCATACACGGCTTCGTAAATATTGTTTGAGACCCAAAAATTTTAAACTTCTTGCACTAAAATTTCTCAACAAACAGAACACAGCGTTGGAAAGTAACTGATAAAGATTCAAATGCAACAATAATTTATAGCATATATTAAAAAAAAAAAAAAAAAGACAATCGAGAGAAAGAGCGGAGGAGTACCTAAGCAATAAAGATGGTTAAAGGCTCGCTGTAAGCGACAGATACAACGTGCGTCCCAACTGGGGATTTTGGCTCAGAGAGAGAGAGAGAGAGAGAGAGAGAGAGAGAGAGCTAAATGGGCTTGAAAATCAAGACCAGGCCCAAGTTGTTAAAGAAGAAGCCTATTTTGAAGCAGATATAAAAGAGAACTGTGAGTTTCAGTGTGTGTGACAAAAGAGCTGTTGGAATCATTAGATTTGAAAACGGGTAGGATTAGAGGCCTATTGATATTGATAATTATAAAGTGAATCTGTCTAATTCACCCTATACAAACCAAATCCTAAAGTGCATTTGTTTTGTTGTAAAACATTTCGCTCAAATTTGAGTGTTTGGGGCGAAACTTTGTCCCAGCAAAACTCTGTTTTAATAAGGACTGAAAAAGGGCATTAAAATATTTTCAGCCTGCAGAAAGATAACATTCATCCCTTTCCGCCCAACAACTTGTCTCCGCCCAAATCACCGAACCCCCCATCTCCACATCACCAATTGCCACCCATCACCAATCATCTAAAGCCGCAATTCTATGTGTTGCTCCATTTGGAAGCCAAGAAACTAAATAAAAACGCAAAATCGAGAGAACCCATGTTCTCATTTTATCCAAGCTACTTTTTTGTTGTCGGTAAGTTTACACAAAACGCACCCAAATTGGGTATTCTATTGTATTCTATTCAAGTCACGAATTCATACATGGCTTCGTAAATATTGTTTGAGACCCAAAAATTTAAAAATTCTTGCAGTAAAATTTCTCAGCAAACAGAACACAGCGTTGGAAAGTAACTGATAAAGATTCAAATGCAACAATAATTTATAGCATATATTAAAAAAAAAAAAGAAAAAAAAGACAATCGAGAGAAAGAGCGGAGGAGTACCTAAGCAATAAAGATGGTTAAAGGCTCGCTGTGGGCGACAGATACAGCGTGCGTATCAACTGGGGATTTTGGCTCAGAGAGAGAGAGAGAGAGAGCTAAATGGGCTTAAAAATCAAGACCAGGCCCAAGTTGTTAAAGAAGAAGCCTATTTTGAATGAGATATGAAAGGGAACTGTGAGTTTCAGTGTGTGTGACAAAAGAGCTGTTGGAATCTTTGGATTTGAAAACGGGTAGGATTAGAGGCCTATTGATATTGATAATTATAAAGTGAATCTGTCTAATTCACCCTATACAAACCAAATCCTAAAGTGCATTTGTTTTGTTGTAAAACATTTTTCTCAAATTTGAGTGTTTGGGGCGAAACTTTGTCCCAGCAAAACACTGTTTTAATAAGGACTAAAAAAGGGCATTAAAATATTTTCAGCCTGCAGAAAGATAACATTCATCCCTTTCCGCCCAACAACTTGTCTCCACCCAAATCACCGAACCCCCCATCTCCACATCACCAATTGCCACCCATCACCAATCACCTAAAGCCGCAATTCTATGTGTTGCTCCATTTGGAAGCCAAGAAACTAAATAAAAACGCAAAATCAAGAGAACCCATGTTCTCATTTTATCCAGGCTACTTTTTTGTTGTTGGTAAGTTTACACATAACGCACCCAAATTGCGTATTCTATTCTATTCCATTCAAGTCATGAATTCGTACATGGCTTTGTAAATATTGTTTGAGACCAAAAAATTTAAAAATTCTTGCACTAAAATTTCTCAACAAACAGAACACAGCATTGGAAAGTAATTGATAAAGATTCAAATGCAACAATAATTTATAGCATATATTAAAAAAAAAAAAAAAGACAATCGAGAGAAAGAGCGGAGGAGTACCTAAGCAATAAAGATGGTTAAAGGCTCGCTGAGGGCTACAGATATAGTGTGCGTCCCAACTGGGGATTTTGGCTCAGAGAGAGAGAGAGAGAGAGAGAGAGCTAAATGGGCTTAAAAATCAAGACCAGGCCCAAGTTGTTAAAGAAGAAGCCTATTTTGAAGCAGATATAAAAGAGAACTGTGAGTTTCTGTGTGTGTGACAAAAGAGCTGTTGGAATCTTTGGATTTGAAAACGGGTAGGATTAGAGGCCTATTGATATTGATAATTATAAAGTGAATCTGTCTAATTCACCCTATACAAACCAAATCCTAAAGTGCATTTGTTTTGTTGTAAAACATTTTGCTAAAATTTGAGTGTTTGGGGCGAAACTTTGTCCCAGCAAAACACTATTTTTAATAAGGACTGAAAAGGGGCATGTAAATCAGATCTTAGAAAGAAACTTAATTTTCCTTTGTGCTTCTTTGTTATACTATTTTTAACAAGAAAGAAACTTAATTTTGAGTTCCTTGATTAGGCCCGTAAACAAGGGATTAAAGCTACCAAATACAACACACTTGGAGTGGATGCTAAGTCAAGTGATCAATTCTATCCAAGTAAAGAATGGAATGGTCTATTTCTTCCCAAATTTGAAGCCACTGTCTAAAGAACCCACAACATACATAATGGGATAGGCTATATGGGAACCCCTTTCTCTGGATTTGTTATCTATAGATTCTATATTCTAATTATAATGAACATAAATTGTATTCAAACTTTTTTATTTTTTGAATGAGTTACACAATGTAAAAATATTATTGCTCTATTTGTCTGTCCTGTCCAAATTATATAATAATGAATTAACTGCTAAATTTTGTTTTTCAAATAGAATGTAAGAATCTCCATTGGACCAAACTCAAGAACAAGAGTTGAATTATTGCTTTCTAAAACTTTTTTTTTTAATGATCTTTTAAGAATATTTTAGTTGAAGTTGAGTCTTAATTTTTTATCATATTAACCATGACACTCGTACAAAGTTTTTTTGTTTGAATAGTAAATGCTTTGTAGGCTTTAAAGTAATAAAAAAAAAATTACAAATATTTTAGTAGTGGATTCAAGATATTTACATTATACTAGCCTTGAGTGAGCGCGTGCTCAGTGGCTCTTCTATTTTTTGGGTAAGGGTTGATTTAGAGTATTTATTATAATTTGGGATTACTATATTTTCCAACCACAAAAAAAAAAAATATATATATATATATATATATATGTAGGGGTGTGATAAGTATCATGTGTGGAGAAATAATTTTTCATTACACCCCTAAATTTTTTTTGTGATTGAAAAATGTTGTAATTCCAAATTATAATAAATACTCTGAATTAACCCTTACTAAAAAAAAAAGAAGAGCCTCTGAGCACATGCGTGAGCGCGTGCTCAGAGGCTAGTGTATATATTAAGAAGATTCAAAAAATTAGTTATTGCTTTTTTCCTTGTCAAAAATACCCCTAAATTAATTAACCAACGACTTAAAAATAGGGTTAAAATAGTAAATTGACAAAAGAAAGTTAGTTATTATTATTTTTACTGTCAAAAATATCCCTACCTAAAACTTAAAAATAGGGTTAAAATAATAAATTGACAAAAATAATAAATTCTTACTTCTACATTGAAATGTCTTCCTCTTTTTAATAAACTCCTACTTTTACGTTGATTTAAATTCCTACTTGTATTCACTAACTCCCTACAAAATAGGATCACTCTTTTGTTAGTTTTAAAACTCCTATAAACTACAAAACTCACCACGTATTCTTTTTTTTTTTTTTTTTTACTTCATCACACCCTTAAATTTTTTTTTTTTTTTTTTTGTGATTTAAAAAAGTAGAAATCCTAAATTATATTAAATATAAATTATTAATCTTTACCCAAAATATAGAAGAGCCTCTGAACACAGCGTGAGCGTGTACTCAGAGGGTAGTTATTGTTTATGTTGTTGTATTTTAGCAAATTTTATAGCTAATTGATTAAGATATCATTCTTTCAATTTTCACCCTATTATAATTAAGATCTTAGAATATCAAAATTTTATTTAATTAAAATATTAATGGGTCTTATTTTTATCTCATATCAATTCTGAAACTAAAGAAAACCTACTTTCACTGTCATGCAAATTATAGATGTTGATATAGCGGAGATAGAAACTTTAGTGGTATAAGAAACATAGAAATTAACACTATAAAATCTATATATAAAGAATAAATCATACAAGAAAGACACCTAAGAAGCATCAAGTTTGTAGGTGACAATGTGAACGTAATTTGGTGACATTTGTTGGTTGAATGAATTACAAGAATGTTTCTCCCGGTTTATTTAGTTTCACTTTTGTTTTACTAGAAAACTTCATAGTTTAATTATGACAAACAATAATAGTATTCATGCTATTAATGGATTATAAATAATTTTTTACTAAATTTATCAAAATGCACCGTGTATTGTGCAAGATATCCACTAGTTTCTCTCAATTTTGGGGAAATGAAAATTTAAAGTTTTAAAGGAATAAAGTGAAATGAGTATTCCCTTATACCAATTTCATTCTCTCTCACTTAAATTCTCAAACAAGAAAATGGATTTTTAATTTCCCCTATTAAACTCCCAAACAAGAGAAGAAAACAATACTCTAAAATTATTATTTTCATTTTGTTCAATTTCTTCCTCCCAAACGGAAGCTTAGAGAAAAAAGACAAGAAAACAAGAATTTTCTTTTTTGAGAAAAAAGGCAAACAAGAAGTTTAATCCCTTGGATATTTAATTTCTTACACTATACATTTTTTAAACCATGTCTTATACATTAACTTATCAAAGAGTTCTTATATGCTACCTTATCAATTAGTTCATAATTGCATCGGACATCAAGAAGTTTTAAACCATGTCTAGACTGCAAACATTTCCATCAAGATCCAACAGTAAGTGATCATTAACCTTATTGTTTTTTTCTTTTCTTTTTTTTAATTTAATTTATTTAAGTTTTGACCCCAAGGCTCGAGGAAGAAGAGATTCAAACTACTTATTGTCTTTATTAATATAATAATAAAAGGGAAGGAACGCTAAATCTTACAACCCAAAAAATAAGGTATCTATGGATTCCTTTATGAATTTCCAAGAGCCTTGAAGCTCCATGGCTTTAATTGTCCTCTTTTATGAGAAGAAAGGTTTAAATCCCTCTTCTCCCACTTGCGAAAATTGAACTTAAAAAAAAAAAAAAAACCCTTCAATTATGAAATTATTTATCAAAGAGAGAGAGAGAGAGAGAGAGAGGGAGAAAGAAGAGGCCCTTAATGAAGTCGTTAACTCAAACATGGAAGTCAATGGCAATTAACTGAGTAGAATGGAAGAGATATTACAAGTGATAGGTGGACTTCTTTATGAAAGTCACATTTGATTTACCCTTGAGAATAAAAAAATGTTACATGATTTCTCTCAAAATGCAATGAACAAACTCTTTCACTTGTGCAACCCTGATTATTAAAAATAAAAAGAAAAAAAAAAAGAAAAAGAAAAAGAGAGAATAAATAGATATAGCTGCGAAAGAGAACAGCCAAACTCATTAACTGCACTAATCAACCTCCATACCAGAATTGGCTTCATCTAAAATCTTTTGTAGATCCTTCATTCTTTGCCTTGTCAATGCAACACAATCCTGAAACAACAGCAACTCTTCATCATCAGCATTCAGCTAATAACTTTCTTTGTATTTGCACAGGTCATTGTTGAAAGGGTATTGGCTAATATCTACTAATATATGCTCCTTGGAACAATTGTGCATAAATTGGATAAACCAGTATAAAAATGGTCTCCACTGAGTCTTTCCTCCTTTTTTTTTTGGTAGGGGGGTGGGGTGATTACTTCAGAATTTGAACAAGTATAATGCCATCATAACTTTTTTCCCAGCCATCTCAAAATTTTAATTCCTTTTCTACACAAACGTCTAATAATTCAAAACTTCCAACAACGTATCTAGTCGTGGGTTCCAATTTGATTCCACAAAAGGATGGAATCAATGTCAACCAGTTTTTACAATCTTAGTTTCAGATATATTATGATCATATTCCCCACAATCAAAAAGCATTCTGCTATAATAGTTATGGTTTAACTGAGTATATTGTAGAACCAAAGTTTGGAACATACTAAAATTGATCAACAAATTGGCACTTTTGATGAATCCTTTACATGTGTTTTTAAGGGTGAAATCTAACCTGGATAGCAGATGTATAGGCGAGAACTGGTCCACCTGGCTTGTAAAGAGATACAAGTTGACTTGAAGAATCCAAAACCACAGTAACAACAGTTTCCATGATGGACTCTTCCTCTGCAGTGGGGTCTGCCAAGATATAATTCTTGTGAAGTACGCATGTTAGTGAGAAAGGAATGCTTTTCAGCGTCAGTTTCATCCTCTCTTTATTAACAGCATCCTTTTCCAGCTTTCCTCCATTTTCCTCAGACACAACAACTATTTTACCATCATCATTTAGGGAAACTGCAGGTATTTGTACTGCAAGGCATGGACAATTTTATATCAAATAAGGTCCTGCATATATAGTTAAAGATTTTGAGTTAAATCTGCATTCATATGTATGCAAACATATGAATTGAAAAATTTT
The DNA here is from genome assembly GCA_033629205.1 of Lithocarpus polystachyus. NCBI lineage: Eukaryota > Viridiplantae > Streptophyta > Magnoliopsida > Fagales > Fagaceae > Lithocarpus > Lithocarpus polystachyus. The sequence continues at coordinate 104,624,996 of CM066163.1, forward strand.
ATGAAGTCATAAAAACTTGAAACTGAGAAACAAATCTTTAACAAACACTCAATCTATCACTAACTTGGATTACAAAAAATATTAATAAATAAATCTGATCCCGCCCATAGTTTATGATATCAATAAAACAAATCAATTTTAGACCATCTAATTCTAGCAAAGCAATTAGACTATGATTTTTTTTTTGGTAAGTTATTCATAAATCCAGTGAGTTCTGAACCCACAACCTCACCCTTTTTTTTCCTTTTGATTAGAAAGTTACATGCATACCCAATGGGTTTTGAATTTGAACCCACAACCTTACCCTCCATGTAGTTCTTATAATGATATATATTTTTTTAACAACGTGCAACCTCACCAAGGCAGGGCCACCCACCTTGAGGAGTAATTCAGTGGAACTCCTAGTGAGAATCAAGCCCCAGATGTTTGGATTTACAGCTCATCCCAAGCTTCCAACCACTAGGTTTTGACAGGTAAAAATTAGTTCTTATAATGACAGTAGATACAATTTAAGCTGGAGCTCATTGGCTTGGACAATGAAAATATTTTTGGGAGATCATGTGACAGAAAATTCTCAAATTAAAATTGTCTAACACTATCCAAAAATTTCAACCACTAAATTGGTGGAGTTACCAATACATGGTTGGACTTGCGCCATACAATCAAGAAGCTTTCTACAGTGCTTGTACGATAAGATAAATAAAAGAACTCATGTGCATTTACCCAGTTTCTCCAAGTAAACCAAAAGGTAAAACACAACCAACAGAAACATTGGAAAACTTGCAACATATATTTGAACAGGAAAAAGAAGGCGTAATTTCATATGCATAACCAAGTATGATCAAGCTACATACATAGGGTAAGAACCAAAGTAATGCCTCTCTTCACCATCAATACATCAAGAAAGGTAAGGAAACAGTATAATCGAGATTCAGATTTTTGAGGTGTATTGAGTTGTGTGCAAGTATGATAAATTTTCTAGGCTTCTGTTAGGCCTGTTGCTAGCATCTAAATAGGTCACAGACAATACCAAATGACAGAAAGAATGTAAATCTTACAATGAGAAAATGCAGCAACAGCTGATAGTAAAGCAGCATCAAAGAGAGCACCATCAGCATCCAAACAGTATATGTCCTGCAAGATATGACTTTGAGTCTTTCTTTATCATCCAATAGAGAAAAAGGACCATTTTAATTAACAATTTGTCCAAAAGAAAATGCTGAAAGCATCAAAAGGAAGACTTCTAAATTCAAACAGATAAAGATGATAATGATGCAGACAATAAAAAACCGTTACCAAGTATGCCATCCAAGCAGCTTTTCCACTGACCAAGGATAACTCTTTCAAGTTGATCATGCCAAAACTGCAACAGCACGTATAACTAGTCACGACAGTAAAGTTACACTTAAGTAGAATAAGTTAAGAAAGTAACATTAGATAAGATAATTGACCACCAAATAGAAGTCTTGATCAACCCTACAAATAATCGTATAAAAAAAGGTGATGCTTCAGACTTCGAGGCACAACAAGTGCAAGATAAGGAACAAGTAAGTACCAAAGAGAAAATTATGGAGATGAGCCTACATGCGTAATTTGATAGCAAATTCTGAAGTTCTTTTTTTGAATTCATCTGAAACAATAAATTCATTGGGCATCATGATCCTATCCTAAATGACTAGACTAACTGGCATAAGCGAACATATAATGCCCTGGTACAGAGTACAGACACTATAAAGGTCTCCAAATAGCATACTTATGGATGTAGATGCAAGAAGAAGATTGCCTCACCGGTGGCATGATGAATGAAGCCTGCTATTAGTTGGGCCTAAGGCCTAAACAATTAATGTCTAGAATTTATTTTATTTTTTAATTAATTAAACCTTATTTTCTTTTCCTACTTGTTTCGGGAATTTAATTCCTTTTCTTCCTAGGTTAGTGGAGCTATTTTCTATTCATACAATCCTACAAGGATAATAAGTTTGGAACTCTATATAAAGGAACCCTAGTTACAGTTTTCTTGATCAATAAAATTTCCATTGAAATTTTGTCAATGCTTTGGTGCTCATTGTTCCAACTTAAAAGGATTTCAGAAAAGACAATTCAACCAGAAAGAAGTACACAGAGAATATAAGTACATGCCTTGAAATAGTGTCAGACAATTGTTTTGACACAACTGGTGCTATCTCAGCTGGCCTGCCAGGCCTAACAATTGGAGAACAAATTGGAGGCATGTGGAAATCGATAGCTGAAATGACAAAGATTTACATATTGACATCCCATATATAAAACATATAAAGGCAAGAGAAGACAAAATATATATATATATATATATATATATGAAAATATGCAGTTAATAGTCAACCTATGCAGCCTTCGTCCGGTGAGTCCATGGAAGGAGTCATTACTTCCATTTTAATAGCAGCCAACATTGTCTATCCAAGGAACAAGAATTTTGAGTTATTAGATCACAAAATAAATTAAACAACTAGGCTTACAGAGCCCAAAACAAAATGTAGAGAGAAAGTAAGAGAATGGCACTAACAGTCGAACCAATCTTTGCCAATGCTGAACCCTCAGCAGATGTAACAGCTCCTTGATTTTGTTTTTGGAAAGAAAAAAGGATTGAGCAATTCAGTTTGAGTACAAACAATGATACAGTAAAATCCATATGAGAGGTGGAAGAATAAGATTGTGAATAGATGACATAAGCGGTAACTAACCAAGGGCTATAGTTGTATCTCTAGCTCTTCCAAGTGGCCTACCATCCGGCCTAATAGATTCAGTGAGATGACGCTCGTAAAAACGAAGAGGGAAGAGGTGTCTGAAAGCATCAACATCCACTTCTGACGACAAATCTCCTGGTGCATCTGGCAATCCCATTTTCTCTTCTCCCTCTAATTACCTAATACTAAACTCAACTTTCAAAAGGCACAAAAAAAATATGGCAGCCTTATAGTACTATATCAAACACTAAGATATCTAAAACAGTGCAATACATTTTTGCTTTCCAAAGCAAAATTTTGCCATTATTTTTTATTTTTTTCCCTAAGGAGATAATGCTATTAAAAAGCGACATTTTGGTTCTAACCAAACAAAGACTAAATCATTTTGATGCAATTAAACAAAGCATGTAAAAACCTGAACATGTTTTTTTTGCCCTACACTTAAATTCTAGGGAATTAAAGAAAGCATTGAGATAAGGGTAAGCAAGGAATGGACCCAGGATTTCAAGCTGGGGGCCCGAGATAAGCGGAAAAAAAATTTCAAATACGCTTCCATATAGTATTAACAAATTATCAACTAAGACAAATACACAAAAATCATTGTTTCTTAATATATTAAGATACAATCATCTACCAACAAACAGTCAAGCACTACACTAATATATTCTATAATCTCTACAATCTCTACAAACTCTACTCCCTCTCTCTCTCTCTATCTCTCTTATCTATATAATATAAGAGAGAAAGTCACAAACACAGAGTCACAAAGCCAAAAGGCCCAAAAAAAAAAGGAAAAAAATTCAATTCACAATCACCATTCACCAACATCAGTTCATCACTCATCATCACTCAGCGGTAAAAACACAAACACCACAAGTCCACAAGCACAAATCGTTAGATTCTGAGATTCACATTCTGTGATTCCCAAACATACTGTGCTTGCCAACAAGAAATTGGGCTCTGGATTTGAAAACGGGTAGGATTAGAGGCCTATTGATATTGAGAATTATAAAGTGAATCTGTCTAATTCACCCTATACAAACCAAATCCTAAAGTGCATTTGTTTTGTTGTAAAACATTTTGCTCAAATTTGAGTGTTTGGGGCGAAACTTTGTCCCAGCAAAACACTGTTTTAATAAGGACTGAAAAGGGGCATGAAAATATTTTCAGCCTGCAGAAAGATAACATTCATCCCTTTCCGCCCAACAACTTTGTCTCCGCCCAAATCAGCGAACCCGCCATCTCCACATCACCAATTGCCACCCATCACCAATCACCTAAAGCCGCAATTCTATGTGTTGCTCCATTTGGAAGCCAAGAAACTAAATAAAAACGCAAAATCAAGAGAACCCATGTTCTCATTTTATCCTATTCAATTCATCTTCCAATAAAATGATTTGACTAGTATCCATTATCTGTAGTGAAGATACATATTCAAAATCAAATCAGAAAAAAGGAAAAATTTTATAAACAATATTTTAAAAAAGTATTCCAATATTCAGGACCCATTAAAGAATACTCTCCATGAATTACTTACAAACATTAGAGTTTTAAGAATTCTAATAAAACCACCCTCTCTCTCTCTCTCTCTCAAGCATCAATATTATTCAAGAACAAGAGGAATATATATGAAAGTTTTTATGGATTTGTGTTTTTTATAAATCATACATACATATTTTCTTCTTTACACTTCCAAATTTTCCTTGCTTAATTCTCCAAATTTCTCCATCATTATAAATCCAAAAAGCCCATCACTATTTACATTTTCAATTTATATTTATCACCAAGAATGGAATCTTTATCACCCGTGGATACATTTGTAACTGCAACAAGAGAATACAGGAATATTCTTGAACTTTTAATCTTTGTTAAAATACAATAAAAAGGCAAGATGCAAACGATAGAGGAGGATTTGGGCTTGATTCCTTCTTCAGTTCTTGAAGGAATCAAGGTTATCAATGAACAATCAAACTAAAAAACGCACGTTAATAATAAGAAAAACCAGAAAATCCAGAACACACATTAATAATCAAACACAATTCATTCAGAAAAAAAAAATTAATAGAATTAAAAAAGTAAATTTAGTTTTCTATGAATAAAACAAAAGGAAATTTTGTTCTAACCGGTGAAGCGGCGGAGACTGGGTGGGCCGGCAGTGGATTCTGGGTGGGCCGGTGGGCCGGCGGTGGAGACTGGGTGGGCCGGCGGTGGAGACAGAGGAAGATTGAGGTGGTTGGCCGGCGGTGGAGACAGAGGTGGAGACAGAGGAAATTTCAGGTGCTTGGCTGACGGTGGAGATAGAGGAGGATTTGGAGTTGTGGGCCGGCGGTGGAGACTGGGTGGGCCGGCGGTGGAGACAGAGGAAGATTGAGGTGGTTGGCCGGCGGTGGAGACAGAGGTGGAGACAGAGGAAATTTCAGGTGCTTGGCTGACGGTGGAGATAGGAGGATTTGGGGTTGGCCGGCGGTGGAGACAGGAGGATTTGGGTTGGCCGGCCGGCGGTGGAGATTGGAGGCTATGGGTTTTTAGATTTTATTTTTCTAGATTGGAGGATTTGGGTTTTGCTGGGTTACAGTTCAGAGAGACAGAGAGAAGACCATGAGAGATATCGTCCGTGTAGAGGCATTTGGGGTTTTTAGATTTTATTTTTATTTTTTATTTTTTTAATAGGTGGTGTAGTTAACTAGGGTTAGTTGAGTTAAGTTTATTTAAGTAATCCTGTGCAATGCACATGTTATTTTTTACCCATGTCATTTTATTAGATCAGTTTGTAGCTTAAGGCTACAACTGATTTTGTAGCTAAACTTTGTCCAATAATAAAAGTTGGGTAAAAGTTAAGCTTAGAAGTTATGGTTACACCAAGTGACTTCACCAAATTGCGAAAATTTTTTAAAATAAAAAAAAAAATTATATATATATATATATATGTAGTTGGTTGTGCCAAGTGGCTCCACCAAATTGTAGAAAGTTTTTAAGTAAAAACAATAAAGTTTTGATCTTATCAACTTTTTTGAATAAAGTAACAATTAGTGTTCGTATTAGCTTCTTCTTCTCCTTTTTCTTTTTTAATTTTATAAAGTAACAAATTTACTCTCAGCTTACATTAGTATTTTTTTTTTTTTTTTTTGGGATAAACATTTATCCTACACCATCTATTTCCTAATTATAAACTAACAAATTAAAAGTATTATTTTTTCTTCAAAAATAAAGGCTTTTTTTGGATAAAGTATCAAAAAAAATATATAGTTAATATGTATTAACTTTAACATAAACAAAAAAAAATCTAATAACGTTTTTTTTTTTGGGATAAAGTAAAAAAAAAAAAAACTAATATGTAATTAATGTAAACTTCTTGATCACGTAAACTCTTTTTCTTTTTCTTTTTCTTTTTTCATATCAAGTTATCAACTTCTTCGCAACTTTAAATTATCTAATACATTATAAACGTGGGGGTATATATATACAATTTTGGTGAATTTTTCCTTTTTCCCACCGTATGGTTTCTTGATGTATTCTTTCCTTCTCATACTTACCTTACCTATGAAATTTGCAAGTATGTATTTGCCTTATACTTTTTGTTTAAGTTATTTTTGTTAACTTTGATCTAATTTATATGCTTATTGTGGTTTTTAGAATCAATGGTATATCTTTCATGAGAACCACCAAATTAATTTTAACAAAAATCTTATTCATTTTTTTTAAAGATCTACCATATATATATATATATATATATATATATAAGGTACTATCACTAATTTTTCCAATATGTGTAGATCCCACAAATAGCCATGAGACCAAGATTTGAGCATCCAAAAGCATGATAATGAACACCACTCCATAAAGAATGGAGACAGAAAAATAATTGTGATGTAAAAACAATGGATATTTAAGGTGATGTAAAATCTACATGACTTCATTTGTCTTCACCTTCCTGTTAAAGTTAATTTGAATTTAATGTGAGTATCTTTACTTTAACTCTAATTCCATTTTTTTAATGTTTAGAAATTTATATTGTTTGTAATTATTGAATTAAGAGTTTTTTTTTTTTTTTTTTGTGTGTGTGCATATATTTATGTGTGTATTGTAGTGAATTTTGCTTCATTTCTTTTTTGTTTATAAATTGAGGTAGTTTTTAATTTGTAAATTCGTGATGATTTCTTGGGGTTAAAGTAAAAATATTAGGTCAATTTTATTCGTGCAATAGTAGGGTGTTAGATGTTGATATTAATTTTATGCTTATTTACATTAATTAACAGAAACATGTTAGCATGTTCAGTATTGTTATTAATTTGACACATTATAATTAAATATAAATGTTATTATGCTGGTATGTTATAATTATTATTTTTTGTTCTTCGTCCTACTTCACCTTAATTGTTATTTAAACAAGTAAAAGTTATGTTTTAGTTCGATCGAGTATAGCATTTCTCTTCAATCATTATTTAGTGTTCCTCAATAAAATTATTCATGTTATAAGTTTATGACCAAAACCATGCAACACACGTTTACTACTAAAAGCTTTTAGAATTTAAAACTTGCCAAAATTTTTAAAATACTTTTACTATATTATTTGCTGTTAAAAGTTGGGCTTAGAAGCCATGGTTGCACCATATAATTTCATGAAATTGAAGAAATATTTTAGATAGAAATAATAGTTTATTGTTCTTATAAACTTCTACTTAGTGTTTTAACAAAATATGCAACCTTTTTGGTTTTTTTTTTTTTTTTTTGGATAAACTAACAAGACATTTATAACATTGGAGATATGGATAAAATAACTAATTTACTTATATTAGGAAGTGTAACCATTAGGAAAAAAAAAAATACACACTATTTTTTTGGATAGAAACATTTTTTAACTTTATATATATATATATATATATATATAATTGATTGAAATTTCATATAAGATAGGTGTTTCTTTAATCCATACTATCTAATACTTTCTCTTATGATTTAACTTTAATATAGATTGAAATTCTATGTCTAATATAACTCTTCAAAGTCCTAACTTCCAAGTTTTTTGGATAAACATGCATCTTAAGTGATTTGATTTTTAAGTTTTGTTCTTTTTTTTTTTAACATTAATTCGTTCTCCTAATAATCCTCTTTATCTTATAATTCTTAAATTGATTAGAAATCAAACTTTCTCACATTTGAAAATTCTCTCTATATATTCGGTTTTTTTAGTGTAGTCTTATATATTTATATGCACAACTTCTTCATTTATGGCTTCTTTATTTCTCTCATTTTTTTTTTTTTGAGATAAAAATACTACTTATGGTTCTAATCAATTTTTTCTAATTGATTAGAAATATAATTTCATTACAATTTGAGCACAAGTTTGTATCTCTCTTTTTGTTTTGTTTTGTTTGTAGTAGAATGATTTATTAAACCCACACTATTACAGGTGTGTTTCTCTTTTTTGCTTTTGTTTTTATGGTTTTGCTTATATGTCATAAATGCAATTTTAAATCTATAAAATCAATTATATGAACCACTATAAATATTTCACCTTTATGATTTGGCAAGCATCAATTATTATTTGAGTTTTTTTTTTTTTTTCTTTTTTGGTAGTAGAAATGTATAATGTTTTATCAAAGCCACCATCCACACTACAGGTATGCTTCTCCTCTTTGTTTTGTTTTTGTTTTTGTTTTTGTTTTTGTTTTTTTTTTTTTTTTTTTGGTTTTGTTTATGAGTCATAAATGCAATTTTAAATCCATAAAATTCATTATATAAGCCTATATAAATTTAAAGGTATGAAGATTTATCCTTCTATCGCTACTCTTCTTTTTAATCCTACAAAAATATGTTTAGTGTTTCTTTTCCTTTTTTGTTTGGTTTTGAATTTATGAATTATTTGTACTAATATTTTTTTCTCTCACTCTCATAGGCTTTATCTATTTTTTATTTAAGAATTATCAAATTTTGTATTTCCTCATACAACAAGGGTTTCGTCTTTTTATGCTTATATGTGTGTTACTAGATTAAATTAATTTTCTTGAATAGTAAAATTTTTATGTTTCTATTTCTCATTTTTATTTTTGTTATTAGTAATATTATAGGTGTGCGCTACAAAAATGTCATTATAAGACAATTGATAAGTTAGAAGAGAATTATATGTGTGCGCTACACTAAGCTGTTCCTTTGTAAATTTTATATTACTAAATAGATTATAAATATTTAAGATAGTAATTAGTATTTAGATTATGAACTGTGGAGTGTGGAGTGATTTATCTTTTTCTTTTTCTTTCTTTCTTTTTGTATGGTACTTTACTTTCAAGAAATCATGAACTGGTATTTTTTTCACTTTTTTTTATTTTTTAAATTTTATATTATTAAGTGAATTATAAATATTTAAGATAGTAATTAAAATTTAGAGTGTGTACTGTGGAGTGATTTATATTTATATTTATTTTTTTTGTATGGTACTTTACTTTCAAGAAATCAAGTACTATGTATTTTTTTTCACTTTTTTTTTAATTTTTATATTATTAAGTTGATTTTAAATATTTAAGATAGTAATTAGTATTTAGATTGTGGAGTGTGGAGTGATTTATTTTTATCTTTTTTTTTTTCTTTTTGTATAGTATTTTACTTTCAAGAAATCAAATACTGGGTATTTTTTTCACTTTTTTTTTTCTTTTATAAATTTTATATTATTAAGTGGATTATAAATATTTAAGATAATAATTAGTATTTAGAGTGAGGACTGTGGAGTGATTTATATTTATATTTTCTTTTTCTTTTACTTTTTGTATAGTACTTTACTTTCAAGAAATCAAGTACTGTATATTTTTTTTTTCACTTTTGTTTTTCTTTTATAAATTTTATATTATTAAGTGAATTATAAATATTGAAGATAGTAATTAGTATTTAGATTGTGGACCGTGTAGTGATTTATCTTTATCTTTTTTTTTTTTTTTTTGTATGGTACTTTATTTTCAAAAAATCAAGTATTGGGTAATTTTTTTTTTCCACTTTTTTTTTCTTTTGTAAATTTTATATTATTAAGTGAATTATAAATATTTAAGATAGGAAATAGTATTTAGAGTGTGGACTGTGGAGTGATTTATCTTTATTTTTTCTTTTTCTTTTTCTTTTTGTATGGTACTTTACTTTCAAGAAATCAAGTACTAGGTAAATTTTTTTTTTCTCTTTTTTTTGTAAATTTTTTTAATTTTTCCATTTCTAGCAACTATATTTTTCAAATTCTCAACCACAATATTTTTTAGATCTCCCAAGGTTATCATTTTTGGTAACATTTTAATTTGAAATTTATCAAATCTATATAATTTGGAATGAAATCATTCATTGCTTTTTCCCTACAAAATTCATTAATTTTTTTGCCTACTTTTATTTTTTTTATTTTATGATTATTATTCATTGACTTATCATTATCCCTTTCTAATTTTTCTTTATAAAACCTATCAAATTTTAATTTAAGGTATTATTATTATCTATTAAAAATATCTTAGATAACAATCCAGTAATCTTCAATATTGCAATCTCATTTTTATGGGTTTATCATTATAATAAAATTATATTATATGCCTCTTCATCTTTAAAAAATTAAAAATTATTGTATACCAAATGCGTGTACAAATATGATTAAAAAAAAAATCACTCAAAGAGCAATAGCTCTGGTTCATCCGTTCCCATCCTTCAACGTGAACAAATCCAAAACATCCCACCATCCTTATCCACATCTCTTTTCCTTCTTCAAATTTTTAAAAACGACAGATTGCATTAATGATCAAACTTGCACCTCTCCATCCTTCTTCAAGTTGAACTTGAAAATTTTTTATTGTATTATTAGATTAGAGAAAGCAGAGATTAGAGATAGATACATTTTGGAGTTTCACTACTGCCTCAAGAGGATTTTCAATGGTTCAGCACTCAAAAGGTATGTTCACATCTATATCTATTTCTTTGCTTCTCTCACATTTATCTTTCTATCAGAAGTTTTTCTGTTAAACTCTCATATAAAATTTCGAGATTTATTAATAACTTTCAAAGCTTTTGTGTTAAAAAATAGTAATGACAAAGGAAAAAACCAACCGGTGTGATGGTCGATTCCAAAGCAAAACCCCATCTTCTTCTCTCAAAAGGAAAAAATAAATAAATAAAGGCAAAATCAATCTTCAAAACTCTGATTTTGAAGAAGAAAAAAACAAAACAAAATAAAACAAGCATTATAGTACTCATAATAGCAACAAAGAGTCAAGTCTTTGAGTCTAGTATTCCTTTGTACGCGATCTTGTTAAGATATGGATATGTGACAAGTTTTTAACAAGTGTCCGCATTTCAACAAATTGTCCACACACAAAAACACTAAACCTAAGCTAGTTACTTGATAGTTTGATTACACCAAAAAAATACATTTGTTGTCACACAATTATGGGTTTCCTATAAGTTATTATACTATTTTTAAGTGGGTTTCAGTTAACTCAATTGGTAAAATCTCTTATCGTCGAATATGAGATTTGAAGTTCTATCTTCACCTATACCAAAAACTAATTAGTGTCTTGGTCTGATGATAAAAGGCAATCATCAGGAGCGGATGTTATAGATTGAAACTTTACCTTTAAAAAAAAAAAAGATTTTATATATATACACAATGTATTTGCAGGTAATCTATAAAAGAAAGAAAAAGTTCTTGTAAATATACTTCACGTCTTCATCCTGAAAAATTGAAGCTATTTTTGTTATGGCTTTTTACATTTAAATTTTTTATCTTGACCTTTCATCTTGGATTATGATTTTATGTTGGTCCTATATGTTTCAAAATTTTCATTTAGATCAATCATTTTAGCTTTTATAAAGAATGAAAATTTTGGAATATAAAGGGGCCAAATCAATTAATATGAAGGGTCAAAATAAAAATTTTGAAATATAAAAGGAAAATATGAAAATTAATCAAATATAAATTGTCAAAATGAAAAAATTAAAACTTAAATGGTAAAAATGAAATATAACCTCAATATTTAAGGGCGAAAATATCTTAAGCTTAAGAGTCTTAATTATTAAACCAACGGTCCAACAACAATATTAAAAAAAAAAAAAAAAAATACCATTGTCATGAATTCTTCATTTTTAAAAAATCATTGATAGATTCAACCAATAAATGTTTGTTTTGTATTGACTTGAGATTTTGTAATTTCAAAAGATCTATAGTGAGACTTACTACGCCCTATACATTTCATTTCTCTTCTCCTTTGTGTGCAAATTATTTGTATATTTGTATGCAACTACTTATATTATAAGAGCCCAAATTCCCTACAAGAACCAAGAACTTGTAACAATGATATGGGTTACAACTTGTTTGTTAATTTTCCTTTTCTTTCTGTTTGCTTTATACTCCACTTCAGTTTCTCTTAGTGATTGAGTCTATTTGGGGTAGAGTCTTTTAAGTCTTGGAGGCACAAAAGATGTTGAAACAGAGAGGACCTAGCTAGGAGGTTTTCTAGGATTATGGGGGAACCTATGACAATGATGATTTTTTTTTTTTAGGATTATTAATTTTGGACTTTTTGGATTTTGTACTCAATTGGCACCCAAAAAAAAAAAAATTGAACACATGACACAAAATAAGCTCTAATTTGAAATTTAATTAGATTTTCTCTCAATTTTAACCATAAATATATACTAACTTGTAACCCATGCATATGCATGAATACATTTAAAACAAACACATTTTTTTAATCATAAAAATGTATATAATTAATCAAATCATAATAAAAAATAAACATAATTAGATACATGTTAAAAATCTTGTTTGAGTTTAATATTACTTATAATCATTTTTATTCTAATTTTTAATAAGATAAAATGCGTGATGCTTTTTGTTATTTGGTGATTTTTGTTGATTAAATATATGATTGATTTTTTTAAAATATTTTTTTGCGATTCATTAATATTAGACTCTTAGTATTTTGTGCTCATTAACTCATTTTGTACAAAGATTAAAAAATTTAAGTGGACACATAGCACAAAATTAGCCCATAATTAAAATCTATTTTGAAAAATTTAACTCATTTTGTCCCAACTGGGGATTTTGGCTCAGAGAGAGAGAGAGAGAGAGAGAGAGAGAGAGAGAGCTAAATGGGCTTAAAAATCAAGACCAGGCCCAAGTTGTTAAAGAAGAAGCCTATTTTGAAGCAGATATAAAAGAGAACTGTGAGTTTCAGTGTGTGTGACAAAAGAGCTGTTGGAATCTTTGGATTTGAAAACGGGTAGGATTAGAGGCCTATTGATATTGATAATTATAAAGTGAATCTGTCTAATTCACCCTATACAAACCAAATCCTAAAGTGCATTTGTTTTTTTGTAAAACATTTTGCTCAAATTTGAGTGTTTGGGGCGAAACTTTGTCCCAGCAAAACACTGTTTTAATAAGGACTGAAAAGGGGCAATAAAATATTTTCAGCTTGCAGAAAGATAACATTCATCCCTTTCCGCCCAACAACTTGTCTCCGCACAAATCACCGAACCCCCATCTCCACATCACCAATTGCCACCGATCACCAATCACCTAAAGCCGCAATTCTATGTGTTGCTCCATTTGGAAGCCAAGAAACTAAATAAAAACGCAAAATCAAGAGAACCCATGTTCTCATTTTATCCAAGCTACTTTTTTGTTGTTGGTAAGTTTACACAAAACGCACCCAAATTGGGTATTCTACAGTACTCTATTCAACTCACGAATTCATACATGGCTTCGTAAATATTGTTTCAGACCTAAAAATTTAAAAATTCTTGCACTAAAATTTCCCAACAAACAGAACACAGCGTTGGAAAGTAACTGATAAAGATTCAAATGCAACAATAATTTATAGCATATATTAAAAAAAAAAAAAAAAGACAATCGAGAGAAAGAGCGGAGGAGTACCGAAGCAATAAAGATGGTTAAAGGCTCGCTGTGGGCGAAAGATACAGCGTGCGTCCCAACTGGGGATTTTGGCTCACAGAGAGAGAGAGAGAGAGAGAGCTAAATGGGCTTAAAAATCAAGACCAGGCCCAAGTTGTTAAACAAGAAGCCTATTTTGAAGCAGATATGAAAGAGAACTGTGAGTTTCAGTGTGTGTGACAAAAGAGCCGATGGAATCTTTGGATTTGAAAACGGGTAGGATTAGAGGCCTATTGATATTGATAATTATAAAGTGAATCTGTCTAATTCACCCTATACAAACCAAATCCTAAAGTGCATTTGTTTTGTTGTAAAACATTTTGCTCAAATTTGAGTGTTTGGGGTGAAACTTTGACCCAGCAAAACACTGTTTTAGTAAGGACTGAAAAGGGGCATGACAATATTTTCAGCCTGCAGAAAGATAACATTCATCCCTTTCCGCTCAACAACTTGTCTCCGCCCAAATCACTGAACCCCCCATCTCCGCATCACCAATTGCCACCCATCACCAATCACCTAAAGCCGCAATTTTATGTGTTGCTCCATTTGGAAGCCAAGAAACTAAATAAAAACGCAAAATCAAGAGAACCCATGTTCTCATTTTATCCAAGCTACTTTTTTGTTGTTGGTAAGTTTACACAAAACGCACCCAAATTGGGTATTCTATTGTATTCTATTCAAGTCACGAATTCATACATGGCTTCGTAAATATTGTTTGAGACCCAAAAATTTAAAAATTCTTGCACTAAAATTTCTCAACAAACAGAACACAGCGTTGGAAAGTAACTGATAAAGATTCAAATGCAAAAATAATTTATAGCATATATTAAAAAAAAAAAAAAAAGACAATCGAGAGAAAGAGCGGAGGAGTACCTAAGCAATAAAGATGGTTAAAGGCTCGCTGTGGGCGACAGATACAGCGTGCGTCCCAACTGGGGATTTTGGCTCAGAGAGAGAGAGAGAGAGAGAGAGAGAGAGAGCTAAATGGGCTAAAAAATCAAGACCAGGCCCAAGTTGTTAAAGAAGAAGCCTATTTTGAAGCAGATATGAAAGAGAACTGTGAGTTTCAGTGTGTGTGATAAAAGAGCTGTTGGAATCTTTGGATTTGAAAACGGGTAGGATTAGAGGCCTATTGATATTGATAATTATAAAGTGAATCTGTCAAATTCACCCTATACAAACCAAATCCTAAAGTGCATTTGTTTTGTTGAAAAACATTTTGCTCAAATTTGAGTGTTTGGGGCGAAACTTTGTCCCAGCAAAACACTGTTTTAATAAGGACTGAAAAGGGGCATGAAAATATTTTCAGCCTACAGAAAGATAACATTCATCCCTTTCCGCCCAACAACTTCTCTCCGCCCAAATCACCGAACCCCCCATCTCCACATCACCAATTGCCACCCATCACCAATCACCTAAAGCCGCAATTCTATGTGTTGCTCCATTTGGAAGCCAAGAAACTAAATAAAAACGCAAAATCAAGGGAACCCATGTTCTCATTTTATCCAAGCTACTTTTTTGTTGTTGGTAAGTTTACACAGAACGCACCCAAATTGGGTATTATATTGTGTTCTATTCAAGTCACGAATTCATACATGGCTTCGTAAATATTGTTTGAGACCCAAAAATTTAAAAATTCTTGCACTAAAATTTCTCAACAAACAGAACACAGCGTTGGAAAGTAACTGATAAAGATTCAAATGCAACAATAATTTATAGCATATATTAAATAAAAAAAAAAAAGACAATCGAGAGAAAGAGCGGAGGAGAAGCTAAGCAATAAAGATGGTTAATGGCTCGCTGTGGGCGACAGATACAGCGTGCGTCCCAACTGGGGATTCTGGCTCAGAGAGAGAGAGAGAGAGAGAGAGAGAGCTAAATGGGCTTAAAAAGCAAGACCCAGCCCAAGTTGTTAATGAAGAAGCCTATTTTGAAGCAGATATAAAAGAGAACTTTGAGTTTCAGTGTGTGTGACAAAAGAGCTGTTGGAATCTTTGGATTTGAAAACGGGTAGGATTAGAGGCCTATTGATATTGATAATTATAAAGTGAATCTGTCTAATTCACCCTATACAAAGCAAATCCTGAAGTGCATTTTTTTTTTTGTAAAACATTTTGCTCAAATTTGAGTGTTTGGGGCGAAACTTTGTCCCAGCAAAACACTGTTTTAATAAGGACTGAAAAGGGGCATGAAAATATTTTCAGCCTGCAGAAAGATAACATTCATCCCTTTCCGCCCAACAACTTCTCTCCGCCCAAATCACCGAACCCCCCATCTCCACATCACCAATTGCCACCCATCACCAATCACCTAAAGCCGCAATTCTATGTGTTGCTCCATTTGGAAGCCAAGAAACTAAATAAAAACGCAAAATCAAGAGAACCCATGTTCTCATTTTATCCAAGCTACTTTTTTGTTGTTGGTAAGTTTACACAGAACGCACCCAAATTGGGTATTATATTGGATTCTATTCAAGTCACGAATTCATACATGGCTTCGTAAATATTGTTTGAGACCCAAAAATTTAAAAATTCTTGCACTAAAATTTCTCAACAAACAGAACACAGCGTTGGAAAGTAACTGATAAAGATTCAAATGCAACAATAATTTATAGAATATATTAAAAAAAAAAAAAAAGACAATCGAGAGAAAGAGCGGAGGAGTAGCTAAGCAATAAAGATGGTTAATGGCTCGCTGTGGGCGACATATACAGCGTGCGTCCCAACTGGGGATTCTGGCTCAGAGAGAGAGAGAGAGAGAGAGAGAGAGAGAGAGAGAGCTAAATGGGCTTAAAAAGCAAGACCCGGCCCAAGTTGTTAATGAAGAAGCCTATTTTGAAGCAGATATAAAAGAGAACTGTGAGTTTCAGTGTGTGTGACAAAAGAGGTGTTGGAATCTTTGGATTTGAAAACGGGTAGGATTAGAGGCCTATTGATATTGATAATTATAAAGTGAATATGTCTACTTCACCCTATACAAACCAAATCCTAAAGTGCATTTGTTTTGTTGTAAAACATTTTGCTCAAATTTGAGAGTTTGGGGCGAAACTTTGTCCCAGCAAAACACTGTTTTAATAAGGACTGAAAAGGGGCATGACAATATTTTCAGCCTGCAGAAAGATAACATTCATCCCTTTCCGCCCAACAACTTGTCTCCGCCCAAATCACCGAACCCCCCATCTCCACATCACCAATTGCCACCCATCACCAATCACCTAAAGCCGCAATTCTATGTATTGCTCCATTTGGAAGCCAAGAAACTAAATAAAAACGCAAAATCAACAGAACCCATGTTCTCATTTTATCCAAGCTACTTTTTTGTTGTTGGTAAGTTTACACAAAACGCACCCAAATTGGGTATTCTGTTGTATTCTATTCAAGTCACGAATTCGTACATGGCTTCGTAAATATTGTTTGAGACCCAAAAATTTAAAAATTCTTGCACTAAAATTTCTCAACAAACAGAACACAGCGTTGGAAAGTAACTGATGAAGATTCAAATGCAACAATAATTTATAGCATATATTATAAAAAAAAAAAAAAGACAATCGAGAGAAAGGGCGGAGGAGTACCTAAGCAATAAAGATGGTTAAAGGCTCGCTGTGGGCGACAGATACAGCGTGCGTCCCAACTGGGGATTTTGGCTCAGAGAGAGAGAGAGAGAGAGAGAGAGGGAGAGAGCTAAATGGGCTTAAAAATCAAGACCAGGCCCAAGTTGTTAAAGAAGAAGCCTATTTTGAAGCAGATATGAAAGAGAACTTTGAGTTTTAGTGTGTGTGACAAAAGAGCTGTTGGAATCTTTGGATTTGAAAACGGGTAGGATTAGAGGCCTACTGATATTGATAATTATAAAGTGAATCTGTCTAATACACCCTATACAAACCAAATCCTAAACTGCATTTGTTTTGTTGTAAAACATTTTGCTCAAATTTGAGTGTTTGGGGCGAAACTTTGTCCCAGCAAAACACTGTTTTAATAAGGACTTAAAAAGGGCATTAAAATATTTTCAGCCTGCAGAAAGATAACATTCATCCCTTTCCGCCCAACAACTTGTCTCTGCCCAAATCATCGAACACCCCATCTCCACATCACCAATTGCCACCCATCACCAATCATCTAAAGCCGCAATTCTATGTGTTGCTCCATTTGAAAGCCAAGAAACTAAATAAAAACGCAAAATCAAGAGAACCCATGTTCTCATTTTATCCAAGCTACTTTTTTGTTGTTGGTAAGTTTACACAAAACGCACCCAAATTGGGTATTCTATTGCGTTCTATTCAAGTCACGAATTCATACATGGCTTCGTAAATTTTGTTTGAGACCCAAAAATTAAAAAATTCTTGCACTAAAATTTCTCAACAAACAGAACACAGCGTTGGAAAGTAACTGATAAAGATTCAAATGCAACAATATTTTAAAGCATATATTAAAAAAAAAAAAAAAAGGCAATCGATAGAAAGAGCGGAGGAGTACCAAAGCAATAAAGATGGTTAAAGGCTCGCTGTGGGCGACAAATACAGCGTGCGTCGCAACTGGGGATTTTGGCTCAGAGAGAGAGAGAGAGAGAGAGAGAGGGAGAGAGCTAAATGGGCTTAAAAATCAAGACCAGGCCCAAGTTGTTAAAGAAGAAGCCTATTTTGAAGCAGATATGAAAGAGAACTGTGAGTTTCAGTGTGTGTGACAAAAGAGCTGTTGGAATCTTTGGATTTGAAAACGGGTAGGATTAGAGGCCTATTGATATTGATAATTATAAAGAGAATCTGTCTAATTCACCCATTCAAACCAAATCCTAAAATGCATTTGTTTTGTTGAAAAACATTTTGCTCAAATTTGAGTGTTTGGGGCGAAACTTTGTCCCAGCAAAACACTGTTTTAATAAGGACTGAAAAGGGGCTTGAAAATATTTTCAGCCTGCAGAAAGATAACATTCATCCCTTTCCGCCCAACAACTTGTCTCCGCCCAAATCACCGAACCCCCCATCTCCAAATCACCAATTGCCACCCATCACCAATCATCTAAAGCCGCAATTCTATGTGTTGCTCCATTTGGAAGCCAAGAAACTAAATAAAAACGCAAAATCAAGAGAACCCATGTTCTCATTTTATCCAAGCTACTTTTTTGTTGTTGGTAAGTTTACACAAAACGCACCCAAATTGGGTATTCTATTGTATTCTATTCAAGTCACGAATTCATACATGGCTTTGTAAATATTGTTTGAGACCAAAAAATTTAAAAATTCTTGCACTAAAATTTCTCAACAAACAGAACACAGCGTTGGAAAGTAACTGATAAAGATTCAAATGCAAAAATAATTTATAGCATATATTAAAAAAAAAAAAAAAAGACAATCGAGAGAAAGCGCGGAGGAGTACCTAAGCAATAAAGATGGTTAAAGGCTCGCTGTGGGCGACAGATACAGCGTGCGTCCCAACTGGGGATTTTGGCTCAGAGAGAGAGAGAGAGAGAGAGAGAGAGAGAGAGAGCTAAATGGGCTAAAAAATCAAGACCAGGCCCAAGTTGTTAAAGAAGAAGCCTATTTTGAAGCAGATATGAAAGAGAACTGTGAGTTTCAGTGTGTGTGATAAAAGAGCTGTTGGAATCTTTGGATTTGAAAACGGGTAGGATTAGAGGCCTATTGATATTGATAATTATATAGTGAATCTGTCAAATTCACCCTATACAAACCAAATCCTAAAGTGCATTTGTTTTGTTGAAAAACATTTTGCTCAAATTTGAGTGTTTGGGGCGAAACTTTGTCCCAGCAAAACACTGTTTTAATAAGGACTGAAAAGGAGCATGAAAATATTTTCAGCCTACAGAAAGATAACATTCATCCCTTTCCGCCCAACAACTTCTCTCCGCCCAAATCACCGAACCCCCCATCTCCACATCACCAATTGCCACCCATCACCAATCACCTAAAGCCGCAATTCTATGTGTTGCTCCATTTGGAAGCCAAGAAACTAAATAAAAACGCAAAATCAAGGGAACCCATGTTCTCATTTTATCCAAGCTACTTTTTTGTTGTTGGTAAGTTTACACAGAACGCACCCAAATTGGGTATTATATTGTGTTCTATTCAAGTCACGAATTCATACATGGCTTCGTAAATATTGTTTGAGACCCAAAAATTTAAAAATTCTTGCACTAAAATTTCTCAACAAACAGAACACAGCGTTGGAAAGTAACTGATAAAGATTCAAATGCAACAATAATTTATAGCATATATTAAAAAAAAAAAAAAAAGACAATCGAGAGAAAGAGCGGAGGAGTAGCTAAGCAATAAAGATGGTTAATGGCTCGCTGTGGGCGACAGATACAGCGTGCGTCCCAACTGGGGATTCTGGCTCAGAGAGAGAGAGAGAGAGAGAGAGAGAGCTAAATGGGCTTAAAAAGCAAGACCCGGCCCAAGTTGTTAATGAAGAAGCCTATTTTGAAGCAGATATAAAAGAGAACTGTGAGTTTCAGTGTGTGTGACAAAAGAGTTGTTGGAATCTTTGGATTTGAAAACGGGTAGGATTAGAGGCCTATTGATATTGATAATTATAAAGTGAATATGTCTACTTCACCCTATACAAAGCAAATCCTAAAGTGCATTTGTTTTGTTGTAAAACATTTTGCTCAAATTTGAGAGTTTGGGGCGAAACTTTGTCCCAGCAAAACACCGTTTTAATAAGGACTGAAAAGGGGCATGACAATATTTTCAGCCTGCAGAAAGATAACATTCATCCCTTTCCGCCCAACAACTTGTCTCCGCCCAAATCACCGAACCCCCCATCTCCACATCACCAATTGCCACCCATCACCAATCACCTAAAGCCGCAATTCTATGTGTTGCTCCATTTGGAAGCCAAGAAACTAAATAAAAACGCAAAATCAACAGAACCCATGTTCTCATTTTATCCAAGCTACTTTTTTGTTGTTGGTAAGTTTACACAAAACGCACCCAAATTGGGTATTCTATTGTATTCTATTCAAGTCACGAATTCGTACATGGCTTCGTAAATATTGTTTGAGACCCAAAAATTTAAAAATTCTTGCTCTAAAATTTCTCAACAAACAGAACACAGCGTTGGAAAGTAACTGATGAAGATTCAAATGCAACAATAATTTATAGCATATATTAAAAAAAAAAAAAAAGACAATCGAGAGAAAGGGCGGAGGAGTACCTAAGCAATAAAGATGGTTAAAGGCTCGCTGTGGGCGACAGATACAGCGTGCGTCCCAACTGGGGATTTTGGCTCAGAGAGAGAGAGAGAGAGAGAGAGAGAGCTAAATGGGCTAAAAAATCAAGACCAGGCCCAAGTTGTTAAAGAAGAAGCCTATTTTGAAGCAGATATGAAAGAGAACTGTGAGTTTCAGTGTGTGTGACAAAAGAGCTGTTGGAATCTTTGGATTTGAAAACGGGTAGGATTAGAGGCCTATTGATATTGATAATTATAAAGAGAATCTGTCTAATTCACCCTATACAAACCAAATCCTAAAATGCATTTGTTTTGTTGTAAAACATTTTGCTCAAATTTGAGTGTTTGGGGCGAAACTTTGTCCCAGCAAAACACTGTTTTAATAAGGACTGAAAAAGGGCATTAAAATATTTTCAGCCTGCAGAAAGATAACATTCATCCCTTTCCGCCCAACAACTTGTCTCCGCCCAAATCACCGAACCCCCCATCTCCACATCACCAATTGCCACCCATCACCAATCATCTAAAGCCGCAATTCTATGTGTTGCTCCATTTGGAAGCCAAGAAACTAAATAAAAATGCAAAATCAAGCGAACCCATGTTCTCATTTTATCCAAGCTACTTTTTTGTTGTTGGTAAGTTTACACAAAACGCACCTAAATTGGGTATTCAATTGTATTATATTCAAATCACGAATTCATACATGGCTTCGTAAATATTGTTTGAGACCCAAAAATTTAAAAATTCTTGCACTAAAATTTCTCAACAAACAGAACACAGCGTTGGAAAGTAACTGATAAAGATTCAAATGCAACAATAATTTATAGCACATATTAAAAAAAAAAAAAAAAAAAGACAATCGAGAGAAAGAGCGGAGGAGTAGCTAAGCAATAAAGATGGTTAATGCCTCGCTGTGGGCGACAGATACAGCGTGCGTCCCAACTGGGGATTTTGGCTCACAGCGAGAGAGAGAGAGAGAGAGAGAGAGAGAGAGAGAGAGAGAGAGAGAGCTAAATGGGCTTAAAAATCAAGACCAGGCCCAAGTTGTTAAAGAAGAAGCCTATTTTGAAGCAGATATGAAAGAGAACTTTGAGTTTCAGTGTGTGTGACAAAAGAGCTGTTGGAATCTTTGGATTTGAAAACGGGTAGGATTAGAGGCCTATTGATATTGATAATTATAAAGTGAATCTGTCTAATTCACCCTATACAAAGCAAATCCTGAAGTGCATTTTTTTTGTTGTAAAACATTTTGCTCAAATTTGAGTGTTTGGGGCGAAACTTTGTCCCAGCAAAACACTGTTTTAATAAGGACTGAAAAGGGGCATGAAAATATTTTCAGCCTGCAGAAAGATAACATTCATCCCTTTCCGCCCAACAACTTCTCTCCGCCCAAATCACCGAACCCCCCATCTCCACATCACCAATTGCCACCCATCACCAATCACCTAAAGCCGCAATTCTATGTGTTGCTCCATTTGGAAGCCAAGAAACTAAATAAAAACGCAAAATCAAGAGAACCCATGTTCTCATTTTATCCAAGCTACTTTTTTGTTGTTGGTAAGTTTACACAGAACGCACCCAAATTGGGTATTATATTGTATTCTATTCAAGTCACGAATTCATACATGGCTTCGTAAATATTGTTTGAGACCCAAAAATTTAAAAATTCTTGCACTAAAATTTCTCAACAAACAGAACACAGCGTTGGAAAGTAACTGATAAAGATTCAAATGCAACAATAATTTATAGAATATATTAAAAAAAAAAAAAAAAGACAATCGAGAGAAAGAGCGGAGGAGTAGCTAAGCAATAAAGATGGTTAATGGCTCGCTGTGGGCGACATATACAGCGTGCGTCCCAACTGGGGATTCTGGCTCAGAGAGAGAGAGAGAGAGAGAGAGAGAGAGAGAGAGAGAGAGAGAGAGAGAGCTAAATGGGCTTAAAAAGCAAGACCCGGCCCAAGTTGTTAATGAAGAAGCCTATTTTGAAGCAGATATAAAAGAGAACTGTGAGTTTCAGTGTGTGTGACAAAAGAGTTGTTGGAATCTTTGGATTTGAAAACGGGTAGGATTAGAGGCCTATTGATATTGATAATTATAAAGTGAATATGTGTACTTCACCCTATACAAACCAAATCCTAAAGTGCATTTGTTTTGTTGTAAAACATTTTGCTCAAATTTGAGAGTTTGGGGCGAAACTTTGTCCCAGCAAAACACTGTTTTAATAAGGACTGAAAAGGGGCATGACAATATTTTCAGCCTGCAGAAAGATAACATTCATCCCTTTCCGCCCAACAACTTGTCTCCGCCCAAATCACCGAACCCCCCATCTCCACATCACCAATTGCCACCCATCACCAATCACCTAAAGCCGCAATTCTATGTGTTGCTCCATTTGGAAGCCAAGAAACTAAATAAAAACGCAAAATCAACAGAACCCATGTTCTCATTTTATCCAAGCTACTTTTTTGTTGTTGGTAAGTTTACACAAAACGCACCCAAATTGGGTATTCTATTGTATTCTATTCAAGTCACGAATTCGTACATGGCTTCGTAAATATTGTTTGAGACCCAAAAATTTAAAAATTCTTGCACTAAAATTTCTCAACAAACAGAACACAGCGTTGGAAAGTAACTGATGAAGATTCAAATGCAACAATAATTTATAGCATATATTATAAAAAAAAAAAAAGACAATCGAGAGAAAGGGCGGAGGAGTACCTAAGCAATAAAGATGGTTAAAGGCTCGCTGTGGGCGACAGATACAGCGTGCGTCCCAACTGGGGATTTTGGCTCAGAGAGAGAGAGAGAGAGAGAGAGAGGGAGAGAGCTAAATGGGCTTAAAAATCAAGACCAGGCCCAAGTTGTTAAAGAAGAAGCCTATTTTGAAGCAGATATGAAAGAGAACTTTGAGTTTTAGTGTGTGTGACAAAAGAGCTGTTGGAATCTTTGGATTTGAAAACGGGCAGGATTAGAGGCCTACTGATATTGATAATTATAAAGTGAATCTGTCTAATACACCCTATACAAACCAAATCCTAAACTGCATTTGTTTTGTTGTAAAACATTTTGCTCAAATTTGAGTGTTTGGGGCGAAACTTTGTCCCATCAAAACACTGTTTTAATAAGGACTTAAAAAGGGCATTAAAATATTTTCAGCCTGCAGAAAGATAACATTCATCCCTTTCCGCCCAACAACTTGTCTCTGCCCAAATCACCGAACACCCCATCTCCACATCACCAATTGCCACCCATCACCAATCATCTAAAGCCGCAATTCTATGTGTTGCTCCATTTGGAAGCCAAGAAACTAAATAAAAACGCAAAATCAAGAGAACCCATGTCCTCATTTTATCCAAGCTACTTTTTTGTTGTTGGTAAGTTTACACAAAACGCACCCAAATTGGGTATTCTATTGCGTTCTATTCAAGTCACGAATTCATACATGGCTTCGTAAATTTTGTTTGAGACCCAAAAATTTAAAAATTCTTGCACTAAAATTTCTCAACAAACAGAACACAGCGTTGGAAAGTAACTGATAAAGATTCAAATGCAACAATATTTTAAAGCATATATTAAAAAAAAAAAAAAAAGGCAATCGATGGAAAGAGCGGAGGAGTACCTAGGCAATAAAGATGGTTAAAGGCTCGCTGTGGGCGACAGATACAGCGTGCGTCGCAACTGGGGATTTTGGCTCAGAGAGAGAGAGAGAGAGAGAGAGGGAGAGAGCTAAATGGGCTTAAAAATCAAGACCAGGCCCAAGTTGTTAAAGAAGAAGCCTATTTTGAAGCAGATATGAAAGAGAACTGTGAGTTTCAGTGTGTGTGACAAAAGAGCTGTTGGAATCTTTGGATTTGAAAACGGGTAGGATTAGAGGCCTATTGATATTGATAATTATAAAGAGAATCTGTCTAATTCACCCATTCAAACCAAATCCTAAAATGCATTTGTTTTGTTGAAAAACATTTTGCTCAAATTTGAGTGTTTGGGCGAAACTTTGTCCCAGCAAAACACTGTTTTAATAAGGACTGAAAAAGGGCATTAAAATATTTTCAGCCTGCAGAAAGATAAAATTCATCCCTTTCCGCCCAACAACTTGTCTCCGCCCAAATCACCGAACCCCCCATCTCCACATCACCAATTGCCACCCATCACCAATCATGTAAAGCCGCAATTCTATGTGTTGCTCCATTTGGAAGCCAAGAAACTAAATAAAAACGCAAAATCAAGAGAACCTATGTTCTCATTTTATCCAAGCTACTTTTTTGTTGTTGGTAAGTTTACACAAAACGCACCTAAATTGGGTATTCTATTGTATTCTATCCAAGTCACGAATTCATACATGGCTTCGTAAATATTGTTTGAGACCCAAAAATTTAAAAATTCTTGCACTAAAATTTCTCAACAAACAGAACACAGCGTTGGAAAGTAACTGATAAAGATTCAAATGCAACAATAATTTATAGCATATATTAAAAAAAAAAAAAAAAAGACAATCGAGAGAAAGAGCGGAGGAGTAGCTAAGCAATAAAGATGGTTAATGGCTCGCTTTGGGCGATAGATACAGCGTGCGTCCCAACTGGGGATTTTGGCTCAGAGAGAGAGAGAGAGAGAGAGCTAAATGGGCTTAAAAATCAAGACCAGGCCTATGTTGTTAAAGAAGAAGCCTATTTTGAAGCAGATATAAAAGAGAACCGTGAGTTTCAGTGTGTGTGACAAAAGAGCTGTTGGAATCTTTGGATTTGAAAACGGGTAGGATTAGAGGCCTATTGATATTGATAATTATAAAGTGAATCTGTCTACTTCACCCTATACAAAGCAAATCCTAAACTGCATTTGTTTTGTTGTAAAACATTTTGCTCAAATTTGAGTGTTTGGTGCAAAACTTTGTCCCAGCAAAACACTGTTTTAATAAGGACTGAAAAGGGGCATGACAATATTTTCAGCCCGCAGAAAGATAACATTCATCCCTTTCCGCCCAACAACTTGTCTCCGCCCAAATCACCGAACCCCCCATCTCCACATCACTAATTGCCACCCATCACCAATCACCTAAAGCCGCAATTCTATGTGTTGCTCCATTTGGAAGCCAAGAAACTAAATAAAAACGCAAAATCAAGAGAACCCATGTTCTCATTTTATGCAAGCTACTTTTTTGTTGTTGGTAAGTTTACACAAAACGCACCAAAATTGGGTATTCTATTGTATTCTATTCAAGTCACGAATTCATACATGGCTTCGTAAATATTGTTTGAGACCCAAAAATTTAAAAATTCTTGCACTAAAATTTCTCAACAAACAGAACACAGCGTTGGAAAGTAACTGATGAAGATTCAAATGCAACAATAATTTATAGCATATATTAAAAAAAAAAAAAAAAGACAATCGAGAGAA
This sequence comes from Lithocarpus polystachyus, assembly GCA_033629205.1. NCBI lineage: Eukaryota > Viridiplantae > Streptophyta > Magnoliopsida > Fagales > Fagaceae > Lithocarpus > Lithocarpus polystachyus. Next base: position 104,651,208 of record CM066163.1, read on the forward strand.
AGGGCGGAGGAGTACCTAAGCAATAAAGATGGTTAAAGGCTCGCTGTGGGCGACAGATACAGCGTGCGTCCCAACTGGGGATTTTGGCTCAGAGAGAGAGAGAGAGAGAGAGAGAGAGCTAAATGGGCTTAAAAAACAAGACCAGGCCCAAGTTGTTAAAGAAGAAGCCTATTTTGAAGCAGATATGAAAGAGAACTGTGAGTTTCAGTGTGTGTGACAAAAGAGCTGTTGGAATCTTTGGATTTGAAAACGGGTAGGATTAGAGGCCTATTGTTATTGATAATTATAAAGTGAATCTTTCTAATTCACCCTATACAAAGCAAATCCTGAAGTGCATTTGTTTTGTTGTAAAACATTTTGCTCAAATTTGAGTGTTTGGGGCGAAACTTTGTCCCAGCAAAACACTGTTTTAATAAGGACTGAAAAGGGGCTTGAAAATATTTTCAGCCTGCAGAAAGATAACATTCATCCCTTTCCGCCCAACAACTTGTCTCCGCCCAAATCACCGAACCCCCCATCTCCACATCACCAATTGCCACCCATCACCAATCATCTAAAGCCGCAATTCTATGTGTTGCTCCATTTGGAAGCCAAGAAACTAAATAAAAACGCAAAATCAAGAGAACCCATGTTCTCATTTTATCCAAGCTACTTTTTTGTTGTTGGTAAGTTTACACAAAACGCACCCAAATTGGGTATTCTATTGTATTCTATTCAAGTCACGAATTCATACATGGCTTCGTAAATATTGTTTGAGACCCAAAAATTTAAAAATTCTTGCACTAAAATTTCTCAACAAACAGAACACAGCGTTGGAAAGTAACTGATAAAGATTCAAATGCAACAATAATTTATAGCATATATTTAAAAAAAAAAAAAAAAGACAATCGAGAGAAAGAGCGGAGGAGTAGCTAAGCAATAAAGATGGTTAATGGCTCGCTGTGGGCGACAGATACAGCGTGCGTCCCAACTGGGGATTCTGGCTCAGAGAGAGAGAGAGAGAGAGAGAGAGAGAGAGCTAAATGGGCTTAAAAATCAAGACCAGGCCCAAGTTGTTAAAGAAGAAGCCTATTTTGAAGCAGATATAAAAGAGAACTGTGAGTTTCAGTGTGTGTGACAAAAGAGCTGTTGGAATCTCTGGATTTGAAAACGGGTAGGATTAGAGGCCTATTGATATTGATAATTATAAAGTGAATCTGTCTACTTCACCCTATACAAAGCAAATGTTAAAGTGCATTTGTTTTGTTGTAAAACATTTTGCTCAAATTTGAGTGTTTGGGGCGAAACTTTGTCCCCGCAAAACACTGTTTTAATAAGGACTGAAAAGGGGCATGACAATATTTTCAGCCTGCAGAAAGATAACATTCATCCCTTTCCGCCCAACAACTTGTCTCCGCCCAAATCACCGAACCCCCCATCTCCACATCACCAATTGCCACCCATCACCAATCACCTAAAGCCGCAATTCTATGTGTTGCTCCATTTGGAAGCCAAGAAACTAAATAAAAACGCAAAATCAATAGAACCCATGTTCTCATTTTATCCAAGCTACTTTTTTGTTGTTGGTAAGTTTACACAAAACGCACCCAAATTGGGTATTCTATTGTATTCTTTTCAAGTCACGAATTCATACATGGCTTCGTAAATATTGTTTGAGACCCAAAAATTTAAAAATTCTTGCACTAAAATTTCTCAACAAACAGAACACAGCGTTGGAAAGTAACTGATAAAGATTCAAATGCAACAATAATTTATAGCATATATTTAAAAAAAAAAAAAAAAGACAATCGAGAGAAAGAGCGGAGGAGTAGCTAAGCAATAAAGATGGTTAATGGCTCGCTGTGGGCGACAGATACAGCGTGCGTCCCAACTGGGGATTCTGGCTCAGAGAGAGAGAGAGAGAGAGAGAGAGAGAGAGCTAAATGGGCTTAAAAATCAAGACCAGGCCCAAGTTGTTAAAGAAGAAGCCTATTTTGAAGCAGATATAAAAGAGAACTGTGAGTTTCAGTGTGTGTGACAAAAGAGCTGTTGGAATCTCTGGATTTGAAAACGGGTAGGATTAGAGGCCTATTGATATTGATAATTATAAAGTGAATCTGTCTACTTCACCCTATACAAAGCAAATGTTAAAGTGCATTTGTTTTGTTGTAAAACATTTTGCTCAAATTTGAGTGTTTGGGGCGAAACTTTGTCCCCGCAAAACACTGTTTTAATAAGGACTGAAAAGGGGCATGACAATATTTTCAGCCTGCAGAAAGATAACATTCATCCCTTTCCGCCCAACAACTTGTCTCCGCCCAAATCACCGAACCCCCCATCTCCACATCACCAATTGCCACCCATCACCAATCACCTAAAGCCGCAATTCTATGTGTTGCTCCATTTGGAAGCCAAGAAACTAAATAAAAACGCAAAATCAATAGAACCCATGTTCTCATTTTATCCAAGCTACTTTTTTGTTGTTGGTAAGTTTACACAAAACGCACCCAAATTGGGTATTCTATTGTATTCTTTTCAAGTCACGAATTCATACATGGCTTCGTAAATATTGTTTGAGACCCAAAAATTTAAAAATTCTTGCACTAAAATTTCTCAACAAACAGAACACAGCGTTGGAAAGTAACTGATGAAGATTCAAATGCAACAATAATTTATAGCATATATTAAAAAAAAAAAAAAAGACAATCGAGAGAAAGGGCGGAGGAGTACCTAAGCAACAAAGATGGTTAGAGGCTCGCTGTGGGCGACAGATACAGCGTGCGTCCCAACTGGGGATTCTGGCTCAGAGAGAGAGAGAGAGAGAGAGAGAGAGAGAGCTAAATGGGCTTAAAAATCAAGACCAGGCCCAAGTTGTTAAAGAAGAAGCCTATTTTGAAGCAGATATGAAAGAGAACTGTGAGTTTCAGTGTGTGTGACAAAAGAGCTGTTGGAATCTTTGGATTTGAAAACGGGTAGGATTAGAGGCCTATTGTTATTGATAATTATAAAGTGAATCTTTCTAATTCACCCTATACAAAGCAAATCCTGAAGTGCATTTTTTTTGTTGTAAAACATTTTGCTCAAATTTGAGTGTTTGGGGCGAAACTTTGTCCCAGCAAAACACTGTTTTAATAAGGACTGAAAAAGGGCATTAAAATATTTTCAGCCTGCAGAAAGATAAAATTCATCCCTTTCCGCCCAACAACTTTTCTCCGCCCAAATCACCGAACCCCCCATCTCCACATCACCAATTGCCACCCATCACCAATCATGTAAAGCCGCAATTCTATGTGTTGCTCCATTTGGAAGCCAAGAAACTAAATAAAAACGCAAAATCAAGAGAACCTATGTTCTCATTTTATCCAAGCTACTTTTTTGTTGTTGGTAAGTTTACACAAAACGCACCTAAATTGGGTATTCTATCCAAGTCACGAATTCATACATGGCTTCGTAAATATTGTTTGAGACCCAAAAATTTAAAAATTCTTGCACTAAAATTTCTCAACAAACAGAACACAGCGTTGGAAAGTAACTGATAAAGATTCAAATGCAACAATAATTTATAGCATATATTAAAAAAAAAAAAAAAAGACTATCGAGAGAAAGAGCGGAGGAGTAGCTAAGCAATAAAGATGGTTAATGGCTCGCTTTGGGCGATAGATACAGCGTGCGTCCCAACTGGGGATTTTGGCTCAGAGAGAGAGAGAGAGAGAGAGCTAAATGGGCTTAAAAATCAAGACCAGGCCTATGTTGTTAAAGAAGAAGCCTATTTTGAAGCAGATATAAAAGAGAACCGTGAGTTTCAGTGTGTGTGACAAAAGAGCTGTTGGAATCTTTGGATTTGAAAACGGGTAGGATTAGAGGCCTATTGATATTGATAATTATAAAGTGAATCTGTCTACTTCACCCTATACAAAGCAAATCCTAAACTGCATTTGTTTTGTTGTAAAACATTTTGCTCAAATTTGAGTGTTTGGTGCAAAACTTTGTCCCAGCAAAACACTGTTTTAATAAGGACTGAAAAGGGGCATGACAATATTTTCAGCCCGCAGAAAGATAACATTCATCCCTTTCCGCCCAACAACTTGTCTCCGCCCAAATCACCGAACCCCCCATCTCCACATCACTAATTGCCACCCATCACCAATCACCTAAAGCCGCAATTCTATGTGTTGCTCCATTTGGAAGCCAAGAAACTAAATAAAAACGCAAAATCAAGAGAACCCATGTTCTCATTTTATGCAAGCTACTTTTTTGTTGTTGGTAAGTTTACACAAAACGCACCAAAATTGGGTATTCTATTGTATTCTATTCCAGTCACGAATTCATACATGGCTTCGTAAATATTGTTTGAGACCCAAAAATTTAAAAATTCTTGCACTAAAATTTCTCAACAAACAGAACACAGCGTTGGAAAGTAACTGATGAAGATTCAAATGCAACAATAATTTATAGCATATATTAAAAAAAAAAAAAAAAGACAATCGAGAGAAAGGGCGGAGGAGTACCTAAGCAACAAAGATGGTTAGAGGCTCGCTGTGGGCGACAGATACAGCGTGCGTCCCAACTGGGGATTCTGGCTCAGAGAGAGAGAGAGAGAGAGAGAGAGAGAGAGCTAAATGGGCTTAAAAATCAAGACCAGGCCCAAGTTGTTAAAGAAGAAGCCTATTTTGAAGCAGATATGAAAGAGAACTGTGTGTTTCAGTGTGTGTGACAAAAGAGCTGTTGGAATCTTTGGATTTGAAAACGGGTAGGATTAGAGGCCTATTGTTATTGATAATTATAAAGTGAATCTTTCTAATTCACCCTATACAAAGCAAATCCTGAAGTGCATTTTTTTTGTTGTAAAACATTTTGCTCAAATTTGAGTGTTTGGGGCGAAACTTTGTCCCAGCAAAACACTGTTTTAATAAGGACTGAAAAGGGGCTTGAAAATATTTTCAGCCTGCAGAAAGATAACATTCATCCCTTTCCGCCCAACAACTTGTCTCCGCCCAAATCACCGAACCCCCCATCTCCACATCACCAATTGCCACCCATCACCAATCATCTAAAGCCGCAACTCTATGTGTTGCTCCATTTGGAAGCCAAGAAACTAAATAAAAACGCAAAATCAAGAGAACCCATGTTCTCATTTTATCCAAGCTACTTTTTTGTTGTTGGTAAGTTTACACAAAACGCACCCAAATTGGGTATTCTATTGTATTCTATTCAAGTCACGAATTCATACATGGCTTCGTAAATATTGTTTGAGACCCAAAAATTTAAAAATTCTTGCACTAAAATTTCTCAACAAACAGAACACAGCGTTGGAAAGTAACTGATAAAGATTCAAATGCAACAATAATTTATAGCATATATTTAAAAAAAAAAAAAAAAAAAGACAATCGAGAGAAAGAGCGGAGGAGTAGCTAAGCAATAAAGATGGTTAATGGCTCGCTGTGGGCGACAGATACAGCGTGCGTCCCAACTGGGGATTCTGGCTCAGAGAGAGAGAGAGAGAGAGAGAGGGAGAGAGAGAGAGAGAGAGCTAAATGGGCTTAAAAATCAAGACCAGGCCCAAGTTGTTAAAGAAGAAGCCTATTTTGAAGCAGATATAAAAGAGAACTGTGAGTTTCAGTGTGTGTGACAAAAGAGCTGTTGGAATCTCTGGATTTGAAAACGGGTAGGATTAGAGGCCTATTGATATTGATAATTATAAAGTGAATCTGTCTACTTCACCCTATGAAAAGCAAATCCTAAAGTGCATTTGTTTTGTTGTAAAACATTTTGCTCAAATTTGAGTGTTTGGGGCGAAACTTTGTCCCAGCAAAACACTGTTTTAATAAGGATTGAAAAGGGGCATGACAATATTTTCAGCCTGCAGAAAGATAACATTCATCCCTTTCCGCCCAACAACTTGTCTCCGCCCAAATCACCGAACCCCCCATCTCCACATCACCAATTGCCACCCATCACCAATCATCTAAAGCCGCAATTCTATGTGTTGCTCCATTTGGAAGCCAAGAAACTAAATAAAAACGCAAAATCAAGAGAACCCATGTTCTCATTTTATCCAAGCTACTTTTTTGTTGTTGGTAAGTTTACACAAAACGCACCCAAATTGGGTATTCTATTGTATTCTATTCAAGTCACGAATTCATACATGGCTTCGTAAATATTGTTTGAGACCCAAAAATTTAAAAATTCTTGCACTAAAATTTCTCAACAAACAGAACACAGCGTTGGAAAGTAACTGATAAAGATTCAAATGCAACAATAATTTATAGCATATATTTAAAAAAAAAAAAAAAAAGACAATCGAGAGAAAGTGCGGAGGAGTACCTAAGCAATAAAGATGGTTAAAGGCTCGCTGTGGGCGACAGATACAGCGTGCGTCCCAACTGGGGATTTTGGCTCAGAGAGAGAGAGAGAGAGAGAGAGAGGGAGAGAGCTAAATGGGCTTAAAAATCAAGACCAGGCCCAAGTTGTTAAAGAAGAAGCCTATTTTGAAGCAGATATGAAAGAGAACTGTGAGTTTCAGTGTGTGTGACAAAAGAGCTGTTGGAATCTTTGGATTTGAAAACGGGTAGGATTAGAGGCCTATTGATATTGATAATTATAAAGAGAATCTGTCTAATTCACCCTATACAAACCAAATCCTAAATTGCATTTGTTTTGTTGTAAAACATTTTGCTCAAATTTGAGTGTTTGGGGCGAAACTTTCTCCCAGCAAAACACTATTTTAATAAGGACTGAAAAAGGGCATTAAAATATTTTCAGCCTGCAGAAAGATAACATTCATCCCCTTCCGCCCAACAACTTGTCTCCGCCCAAATCACCGAACCCCCCTTCTCCACATCACCAATTGCCACCCATCACCAATCATCTAAAGCCGCAATTCTATGTGTTGCTCCATTTGGAAGCCAAGAAACTAAATAAAAACGCAAAATCAAGAGAACCTATGTTCTCATTTTATCCAAGCTACTTTTTTGTTGTTGGTAAGTTTACACAAAACGCACCTAAATTGGGTATTCTATTGTATTCTATTCAAGTCACGAATTCATACATGACTTCGTAAATATTGTTTGAGACCCAAAAATTTAAAAATTCTTGCACTAAAATTTCTCAACAAACAGAACACAGCGTTGGAAAGTAACTGATAAAGATTCAAATGCAACAATAATTTATAGCATATATTAAAAAAAAAAAAAAAAGACAATCGAGAGAAAAAGCGGAGGAGTAGCTAAGCAATAAAGATGGTTAATGGCTCGCTGTGGGCGACAGATACAGCGTGCGTCCCAACTGGGGATTTTGGCTCAGAGAGAGAGAGAGAGGGAGAGAGAGAGAGAGAGAGAGAGCTAAATGGGCTTAAAAATCAAGACCAGGCCTAAGTTGTTAAAGAAGAAGCCTATTTTGAAGCAGATATAAAAGAGAACCGTGAGTTTCTGTGTGTGTGACAAGAGAGCTGTTGGAATCTTTGGATTTGAAAACGGGTAGGATTAGAGGCCTATTGATATTGATAATTATAAAGTGAATCTGTCTACTTCACCCTATACAAAGCAAATCCAAAAGTGCATTTGTTTTGTTGTAAAACATTTTGCTCAAATTTGAGTGTGTGGGGCGAAACTTTGTCCCAGCAAAACACTATTTTAATAAGGACTGAAAAGGGGCATGACAATATTTTCAGCCTGCAGAAAGATAACATTCATCCCTTTCCGCCCAACAACTTGTCTCCGCCCAAATCACCGAACCCCCCATCTCCACATCACCAATTGCCATCCATCACAATTCATCTAAAGCCGCAATTCTATGTGTTGCTCCATTTGGAAGCCAAGAAACTAAATAAAAACGCAAAATCAAGAGAACCTATGTTCTCATTTTATCCAAGCTACTTTTTTGTTGTTGGTAAGTTTACACAAAACGCACCTAAATTGGGTATTCTATTGTATTCTATTCAAGTCACGAATTCATACATGGCTTCGTAAATATTGTTTGAGACCCAAAAATTTAAAAATTCTTGCACTAAAATTTCTCAACAAACAGAACACAGCGTTGGAAAGTAACTGATGAAGATTCAAATGCAACAATAATTTATAGCATATATTAAAAAAAAAAAAAAAAGACAATCGAGAGAAAGGGCGGAGGAGTACCTAAGCAATAAAGATGGTTAAAGGCTCGCTGTGGGCGACAGATACAGCGTGCGTCCCAACTGGGGATTTTGGCTCAGAGAGAGAGAGAGAGAGAGAGAGAGAGCTAAATGGGCTTAAAAAACAAGACCAGGCCCAAGTTGTTAAAGAAGAAGCCTATTTTGAAGCAGATATGAAAGAGAACTGTGAGTTTCAGTGTGTGTGACAAAAGAGCTGTTGGAATCTTTGGATTTGAAAACGGGTAGGATTAGAGGCCTATTGTTATTGATAATTATAAAGTGAATCTTTCTAATTCACCCTATACAAAGCAAATCCTGAAGTGCATTTTTTTTGTTGTAAAGCATTTTGCTCAAATTTGAGTGTTTGGGGCGAAACTTTGTCCCAGCAAAACACTGTTTTAATAAGGACTGAAAAGGGGCTTGAAAATATTTTCAGCCTGCAGAAAGATAACATTCATCCCTTTCCGCCCAACAACTTGTCTCCGCCCAAATCACCGAACCCCCCATCTCCACATCACCAATTGCCACCCATCACCAATCATCTAAAGCCGCAATTCTATGTGTTGCTCCATTTGGAAGCCAAGAAACTAAATAAAAACGCAAAATCAAGAGAACCCATGTTCTCATTTTATCCAAGCTACTTTTTTGTTGTTGGTAAGTTTACACAAAACGCACCCAAATTGGGTATTCCATTGTATTCTATTCAAGTCACGAATTCATACATGGCTTCGTAAATATTGTTTGAGACCCAAAAATTTAAAAATTCTTGCACTAAAATTTCTCAACAAACAGAACACAGCGTTGGAAAGTAACTGATAAAGATTCAAATGCAACAATAATTTATAGCATATATTTAAAAAAAAAAAAAAAAAAAAGACAATCGAGAGAAAGAGCGGAGGAGTAGCTAAGCAATAAAGATGGTTAATGGCTCGCTGTGGGCGACAGATACAGCGTGCGTCCCAACTGGGGATTCTGGCTCAGAGAGAGAGAGAGAGAGAGAGAGGGAGAGAGAGAGAGAGAGCTAAATGGGCTTAAAAATCAAGACCAGGCCCAAGTTGTTAAAGAAGAAGCCTATTTTGAAGCAGATATAAAAGAGAACTGTGAGTTTCAGTGTGTGTGACAAAAGAGCTGTTGGAATCTCTGGATTTGAAAACGGGTAGGATTAGAGGCCTATTGATATTGATAATTATAAAGTGAATCTGTCTACTTCACCCTATACAAAGCAAATCCTAAAGTGCATTTGTTTTGTTGTAAAACATTTTGCTCAAATTTGAGTGTTTGGGGCGAAACTTTGTCCCAGCAAAACACTGTTTTAATAAGGACTGAAAAGGGGCATGACAATATTTTCAGCCTGCAGAAAGATAACATTCATCCCTTTCCGCCCAACAACTTGTCTCCGCCCAAATCACCGAACCCCCCATCTCCACATCACCAATTGCCACCCATCACCAATCACCTAAAGCCGCAATTCTATGTGTTGCTCCATTTGGAAGCCAAGAAACTAAATAAAAACGCAAAATCAAGAGAACCCATGTTCTCATTTTATCCAAGCTACTTTTTTGTTGTTGGTAAGTTTACACAAAACGCACCCAAATTGGGTATTCTATTGTATTCTATTCAAGTCACGAATTCATACATGGCTTCGTAAATATTGTTTGAGACCCAAAAATTTAAAAATTCTTGCACTAAAATTTCTCAACAAGCAGAACACAGCGTTGGAAAGTAACTGATGAAGATTCAAATGCAACAATAATTTATAGCATATATTAAAAAAAAAAAAAAAAAGGCAATCGAGAGAAAGGGCGGAGGAGTACCTAAGCAATAAAGATGGTTAAAGGCTCGCTGTGGGCGACAGATACAGCGTGCGTCCCAACTGGGGATTTTGGCTCAGAGAGAGAGAGAGAGAGAGAGAGAGGGAGAGAGCTAAATGGGCTTAAAAATCAAGACCAGGCCCAAGTTGTTAAAGAAGAAGCCTATTTTGAAGCAGATATGAAAGAGAACTGTGAGTTTCAGTGTGTGTGACAAAAGAGCTGTTGGAATCTTTGGATTTGAAAACGGGTAGGATTAGAGGCCTATTGATATTGATAATTATAAAGAGAATCTGTCTAATTCACCCTATACAAACCAAATCCTAAATTGCATTTGTTTTGTTGTAAAACATTTTGCTCAAATTTGAGTGTTTGGGGCGAAACTTTGTCCCAGCAAAACACTATTTTAATAAGGACTGAAAAAGGGCATTAAAATATTTTCAGCTTGCAGAAAGATAACATTCATCCCTTTCCGCCCAACAACTTGTCTCCGCCCAAATCACCGAACCCCCCTTCTCCACATCACCAATTGCCACCCATCACCAATCATCTAAAGCCGCAATTCTATGTGTTGCTCCATTTGGAAGCCAAGAAACTAAATAAAAACGCAAAATCAAGAGAACCTATGTTCTCATTTTATCCAAGCTACTTTTTTGTTGTTGGTAAGTTTACACAAAACGCACCTAAATTGGGTATTCTATTGTATTCTATTCAAGTCACGAATTCATACATGGCTTCGTAAATATTGTTTGAGACCCAAAAATTTAAAAATTCTTGCACTAAAATTTCTCAACAAACAGAACACAGCGTTGGAAAGTAACTGATAAAGATTCAAATGCAACAATAATTTATAGCATATATTAAAAATAAAAAAAAAGACAATCGAGAGAAAGAGTGGAGGAGTAGCTAAGCAATAAAGATGGTTAATGGCTCGCTGTGGGCGACAGATACAGCGTGCGTCCCAACTGGGGATTTTGGCTCAGAGAGAGAGAGAGAGAGCTAAATGGGCTTAAAAATCAAGACCAGGCCTAAGTTGTTAAAGAAGAAGCCTATTTTGAAGCAGATATAAAAGAGAACCGTGAGTTTCTGTGTGTGTGACAAGAGAGCTGTTGGAATCTTTGGATTTGAAAACGGGTAGGATTAGAGGCCTATTGATATTGATAATTATAAAGTGAATCTGTCTACTTCACCCTATACAAAGCAAATCCTAAAGTGCATTTGTTTTGTTGTAAAACATTTTGCTCAAATTTGAGTGTGTGGGGCGAAACTTTGTCCCAGCAAAACACTGTTTTAATAAGGACTGAAAAGGGGCATGACAATATTTTCAGCCTGCAGAAAGATAACATTCATCCCTTTCCGCCCAACAACTTGTCTCCGCCCAAATCACCGAACCCCCCATCTCCACATCACCAATTGCCACCCATCACAATTCATGTAAAGCCGCAATTCTATGTGTTGCTCCATTTGGAAGCCAAGAAACTAAATAAAAACGCAAAATCAAGAGAACCTATGTTCTCATTTTATCCAAGCTACTTTTTTGTTGTTGGTAAGTTTACACAAAACGCACCTAAATTGGGTATTCTATTGTATTCTATTCAAGTCACGAATTCCTACATGGCTTCGTAAATATTGTTTGAGACCCAAAAATTTAAAAATTCTTGCACTAAAATTTCTCAACAAACAAAACACAGCGTTGGAAAGTAACTGATAAAGATTCAAATGCAACAATAATTTATAGCATATATTAAAAAAAAAAAAAAAAGACAATCGAGAGAAAGAGCGGAGGAGTAGCTAAGCAATAAAGATGGTTAATGGCTCGCTGTGGGCGACAGATACAGCGTGCGTCCCAACTGGGGATTTTGGCTCAGAGAGAGAGAGAGAGAGAGAGAGAGAGAGAGAGAGCTAAATGGGCATAAAAATCAAGACCAGGCCTAAGTTGTTAAAGAAGAAGCCTATTTTGAAGCAGATATAAAAGAGAACCGTGAGTTTCAGTGTGTGTGACAAGAGAGCTGTTGGAATCTTTGGATTTGAAAACGGGTAGGATTAGAGGCCTATTGATATTGATAATTATAAAGTGAATCTGTCTACTTCACCCTATACAAAGCAAATCCTAAAGTGCATTTGTTTTGTTGTAAAACATTTTGCTCAAATTTGAGTGTGTGGGGCGAAACTTTGTCCCAGCAAAACACTGTTTTAATAAGGACTGAAAAGGGGCATGACAATATTTTCAGCCTGCAGAAAGATAACATTCATCCCTTTCCGCCCAACAACTTGTCTCCGCCCAAATCACCGAACCCCCCATCTCCACATCACCAATTGCCACCCATCACAATTCATCTAAAGCCGCAATTCTATGTGTTGCTCCATTTGGAAGCCAAGAAACTAAATAAAAACGCAAAATCAAGAGAACCTATGTTCTCATTTTATCCAAGCTACTTTTTTGTTGTTGGTAAGTTTACACAAAACGCACCTAAATTGGGTATTCTATTGCATTCTATTCAAGTCACGAATTCATACATGGCTTCGTAAATATTGTTTGAGACCCAAAAATTTAAAAATTCTTGCACTAAAATTTCTCAACAAACAGAACACAGCGTTGGAAAGTAACTGATAAAGATTCAAATGCAACAATAATTTATAGCATATATTAAAAAAAAAAAAAAGACAATCGAGAGAAAGAACGGAGGAGTAGCTAAGCAATAAAGATGGTTAATGGCTCGCTGTGGGCGACAGATACAGCGTGCGTCCCAACTGGGGATTTTGGCTCAGAGAGAGAGAGAGAGAGAGAGAGAGAGAGAGAGCTAAATGGGCTTAAAAATAAAGACCAGGCCTAAGTTGTTAAAGAAGAAGCCTATTTTGAAGCAGATATAAAAGAGAACCGTGAGTTTCAGTGTGTGTGACAAGAGAGCTGTTGGAATCTTTGGATTTGAAAACGGGTAGGATTAGAGGCCTATTGATATTGATAATTATAAAGTGAATCTGTCTACTTCACCCTATACAAAGCAAATCCTAAAGTGCATTTGTTTTGTTGTAAAACATTTTGCTCAAATTTGAGTGTGTGGGGCGAAACTTTGTCCCAGCAAAACACTGTTTTAATAAGGACTGAAAAGGGGCATGACAATATTTTCAGCCTGCAGAAAGATAACATTCATCCCTTTCCGCCCAACAACTTGTCTCCGCCCAAATCACCGAACCCCCCATCTCCACATCACCAATTGCCACCCATCACCAATCACCTAAAGCCGCAATTCTATGTGTTGCTCCATTTTGAAGCCAAGAAACTAAATAAAAACGCAAAATCAAGAGAACCCATGTTCTCATTTTATCCAAGCTACTTTTTTGTTGTTGGTAAGTTTACACAAAACGCACCAAAATTGGGTATTCTATTGTATTCTATTCCAGTCACGAATTCATACATGGCTTCGTAAATATTGTTTGAGACCCAAAAATTTAAAAATTCTTGCACTAAAATTTCTCAACAAACAGAACACAGCGTTGGAAAGTAACTGATGAAGATTCAAATGCAACAATAATTTATAGCATATATTAAAAAAAAAAAAAAAAGACAATCGAGAGAAAGGGCGGAGGAGTACCTAAGCAATAAAGATGGTTAAAGGCTCGCTGTGGGCGACAGATACAGCGTGCGTCCCAACTGGGGATTTTGGCTCAGAGAGAGAGAGAGAGAGAGAGAGAGCTAAATGGGCTTAAAAATCAAGACCAGGCCCAAGTTGTTAAAGAAGAAGCCTATTTTGAAGCAGATATGAAAGAGAACTGTGAGTTTCAGTGTGTGTGACAAAAGAGCTGTTGGAATCTCTGGATTTGAAAACGGGTAGGATTAGAGGCCTATTGTTATTGATAATTATAAAGTGAATCTTTCTAATTCACCCTATACAAAGCAAATCCTGAAGTGCATTTTTTTTGTTGTAAAACATTTTGCTCAAATTTGAGTGTTTGGGGCGAAACTTTGTCCCAGCAAAACACTGTTTTAATAAGGACTGAAAAGGGGCTTGAAAATATTTTCAGCCTGCAGAAAGATAACATTCATCCCTTTCCGCCCAACAACTTGTCTCCGCCCAAATCACCGAACCCCCCATCTCCACATCACCAATTGCCACCCATCACCAATCATCTAAAGCCGCAATTCTATGTGTTGCTCCATTTGGAAGCCAAGAAACTAAATAAAAACGCAAAATCAAGAGAACCCATGTTCTCATTTTATCCAAGCTACTTTTTTGTTGTTGGTAAGTTTACACAAAACGCACCCAAATTGGGTATTCTATTGTATTCTATTCAAGTCACGAATTCATACATGGCTTCGTAAATATTGTTTGAGACCCAAAAATTTAAAAATTCTTGCACTAAAATTTCTCAACAAACAAAACACAGCGTTGGAAAGTAACTGATAAAGATTCAAATGCAACAATAATTTATAGCATATATTTAAAAAAAAAAAAAAAAAAGACAATCGAGAGAAAGAGCGGAGGAGTAGCTAAGCAATAAAGATGGTTAATGGCTCGCTGTGGGCGACAGATACAGCGTGCGTCCCAACTGGGGATTCTGGCTCAGAGAGAGAGAGAGAGAGAGAGAGGGAGAGAGAGAGAGAGAGCTAAATGGGCTTAAAAATCAAGACCAGGCCCAAGTTGTTAAAGAAGAAGCCTATTTTGTAGCAGATATAAAAGAGAACTGTGAGTTTCAGTGTGTGTGACAAAAGAGCTGTTGGAATCTCTGGATTTGAAAACGGGTAGGATTAGAGGCCTATTGATATTGATAATTATACAGTGAATCTGTCTACTTCACCCTATACAAAGCAAATCCTAAAGTGCATTTGTTTTGTTGTAAAACATTTTGCTCAAAATTGAGTGTTTGGGGCGAAACTTTGTCCCAGCAAAACACTGTTTTAATAAGGACTGAAAAGGGGCATGACAATATTTTCAGCCTGCAGAAAGATAACATTCATCCCTTTCCGCCCAACAACTTGTCTCCGCCCAAATCACCGAACCCCCCATCTCCACATCACCAATTGCCACCCATCACCAATCACCTAAAGCCGCAATTCTATGTGTTGCTCCATTTGGAAGCCAAGAAACTAAATAAAAACGCAAAATCAAGAGAACCCATGTTCTCATTTTATCCAAGCTACTTTTTTGTTGTTGGTAAGTTTACACAAAACGCACCCAAATTGGGTATTCTATTGTATTCTATTCAAGTCACGAATTCATACATGGCTTCGTAAATATTGTTTGAGACCCAAAAATTTAAAAATTCTTGCACTAAAATTTCTCAACAAGCAGAACACAGCGTTGGAAAGTAACTGATGAAGATTCAAATGCAACAATAATTTATAGCATATATTAAAAAAAAAAAAAAAAAAAGGCAAACGAGAGAAAGGGCGGAGGAGTACCTAAGATATAAAGATGGTTAAAGGCTCGCTGTGGGCGACAGATACAGCGTGCGTCCCAACTGGGGATTTTGGCTCAGAGAGAGAGAGAGAGAGAGAGAGAGGGAGAGAGCTAAATGGGCTTAAAAATCAAGACCAGGCCCAAGTTGTTAAAGAAGAAGCCTATTTTGAAGCAGATATGAAAGAGAACTGCGAGTTTCAGTGTGTGTGACAAAAGAGCTGTTGGAATCTTTGGATTTGAAAACGGGTAGGATTAGAGGCCTATTGATATTGATAATTATAAAGAGAATCTGTCTAATTCACCCTATACAAACCAAATCCTAAATTGCATTTGTTTTGTTGTAAAACATTTTGCTCAAATTTGAGTGTTTGGGGCGAAACTTTGTCCCAGCAAAACACTATTTTAATAAGGACTGAAAAAGGGCATTAAAATATTTTCAGCCTGCAGAAAGATAACATTCATCCCTTTCCGCCCAACAACTTGTCTCCGCCCAAATCACCGAACCCCCCATCTCCACATCACCAATTGCCACCCATCACCAATCATCTAAAGCCGCAATTCTATGTGTTGCTCCATTTGGAAGCCAAGAAACTAAATAAAAACGCAAAATCAAGAGAACCTATGTTCTCATTTTATCCAAGCTACTTTTTTGTTGTTGGTA
The DNA here is from genome assembly GCA_033629205.1 of Lithocarpus polystachyus. NCBI lineage: Eukaryota > Viridiplantae > Streptophyta > Magnoliopsida > Fagales > Fagaceae > Lithocarpus > Lithocarpus polystachyus. The sequence continues at coordinate 104,667,183 of CM066163.1, forward strand.
AGTTTACACAAAACGCACCTAAATTGGGTATTCTATTGTATTCTATTCAAGTCACGAATTCATACATGGCTTCGTAAATATTGTTTGAGACCCAAAAATTTAAAAATTCTTGCACTAAAATTTCTCAACAAACAGAACACAGCGTTGGAAAGTAACTGATGAAGATTCACATGCAACTATAATTTATAGCGTATATTAAAAAAAAAAAAAAAGACAATCGAGAGAAAGGGCGGAGGAGTACCTAAGCAATAAAGATGGTTAAAGGCTCGCTGTGGGCGACAGATACAACCTGCGTCCCAACTGGGGATTTTGGCTCAGAGAGAGAGAGAGAGAGAGAGAGAGAGAGAGCTAAATGGGCTTAAAAATCAAGACCAGGCCCAAGTTGTTAAAGAAGAAGCCTATTTTGAAGCAGATATGAAAGAGAACTGTGAGTTTCAGTGTGTGTGACAAAAGAGCTGTTGGAATCTTTGGATTTGAAAACGGGTAGGATTAGAGGCCTATTGTTATTGATAATTATAAAGTGAATCTTTCTAATTCAACCTATACAAAGCAAATCCTGAAGTGCATTTGTTTTGTTGTAAAACATTTTGCTCAAATTTGAGTGTTTGGGGCGAAACTTTGTCCCAGCAAAACACTGTTTTAATAAGGACTGAAAAGGGGCTTGAAAATATTTTCAGCCTGCAGAAAGATAACATTCATCCCTTTCCGCCCAACAACTTGTCTCCGCCCAAATCACCGAACCCCCCATCTCCACATCACCAATTGCCACCCATCACCAATCATCTAAAGCCGCAATTCTATGTGTTGCTCCATTTGGAAGTTAAGAAACTAAATAAAAACGCAAAATCAAGAGAACCCATGTTCTCATTTTATCCAAGCTACTTTTTTGTTGTTGGTAAGTTTACACAAAACGCACCCAAATTGGGTATTCTATTGTATTCTATTCAAGTCACGAATTCATACATGGCTTCGTAAATATTGTTTGAGACCCAAAAATTTAAAAATTCTTGCACTAAAATTTCTCAACAAACAGAACACAGCGTTGGAAAGTAACTGATAAAGATTCAAATGCAACAATAATTTATAGCATATATTTAAAAAAAAAAAAAAAAGACAATCGAGAGAAAGAGCGGAGGAGTAGCTAAGCAATAAAGATGGTTAATGGCGCGCTGTGGGCGACAGATACAGCGTGCGTCCCAACTGGGGATTCTGGCTCAGAGAGAGAGAGAGAGAGCTAAATGGGCTTAAAAATCAAGACCAGGCCCAAGTTGTTAAAGAAGAAGCCTATTTTGAAGCAGATATAAAAGAGAACTGTGAGTTTCAGTGTGTGTGACAAAAGAGCTGTTGGAATCTCTGGATTTGAAAACGGGTAGGATTAGAGGCCTATTGATATTGATAATTATAAAGTGAATCTGTCTACTTCACCCTATACAAAGCAAATGTTAAAGTGCATTTGTTTTGTTGTAAAACATTTTGCTCAAATTTGAGTGTTTGGGGCGAAACTTTGTCCCTGCAAAACACTGTTTTAATAAGGACTGAAAAGGGGCATGACAATATTTTCAGCCTGCAGAAAGATAACATTCATCCCTTTCCGCCCAACAACTTGTCTCCGCCCAAATCACCGAACCCCCCATCTCCACATCACCAATTGCCACCCATCACCAATCACCTAAAGCCGCAATTCTATGTGTTGCTCCATTTGGAAGCCAAGAAACTAAATAAAAACGCAAAATCAATAGAACCCATGTTCTCATTTTATCCAAGCTACTTTTTTGTTGTTGGTAAGTTTACACAAAACGCACCCAAATTGGGTATTCTATTGTATTCTATTCAAGTCACGAATTCATACATGGCTTCGTAAATATTGTTTGAGACCCAAAAATTTAAAAATTCTTGCACTAAAATTTCTCAACAAACAGAACACAGCGTTGGAAAGTAACTGATGAAGATTCAAATGCAACAATAATTTATAGCATATATTAAAAAAAAAAAAAAAGACAATCGAGAGAAAGGGCGGAGGAGTACCTAAGCAATAAAGATGGTTAAAGGCTCGCTGTGGGCGACAGATACAGCGTGCGTCCCAACTGGGGATTTTGGCTCAGAGAGAGAGAGAGAGAGAGAGAGAGAGCTAAATGGGCTTAAAAATCAAGACCAGGCCCAAGTTGTTAAAGAAGAAGCCTATTTTGAAGCAGATATGAAAGAGAACTGTGAGTTTCAGTGTGTGTGACAAAAGAGCTGTTGGAATCTTTGGATTTGAAAACGGGTAGGATTAGAGGCCTATTGTTATTGATAATTATAAAGTGAATCTTTCTAATTCACCCTATACAAAGCAAATCCTGAAGTGCATTTTTTTTGTTGTAAAACATTTTGCTCAAATTTGAGTGTTTGGGGCGAAACTTTGTCCCAGCAAAACACTGTTTTAATAAGGACTGAAAAGGGGCTTGAAAATATTTTCAGCCTGCAGAAAGATAACATTCATCCCTTTCCGCCCAACAACTTGTCTCCGCCCAAATCACCGAACCCCCCATCTCCACATCACCAATTGCCACCCATCACCAATCACCTAAAGCCGCAATTCTATGTGTTGCTCCATTTGGAAGCCAAGAAACTAAATTAAAACGCAAAATCAAGAGAACCCATGTTCTCATTTTATCCAAGCTACTTTTTTGTTGTTGGTAAGTTTACACAAAACGCACCCAAATTGGGTATTCTATTGTATTCTATTCAAGTCACGAATTCATACATGGCTTCGTAAATATTGTTTGAGACCCAAAAATTTAAAAATTCTTGCACTAAAATTTCTCAACAAGCAGAACACAGCGTTGGAAAGTAACTGATGAAGATTCAAATGCAACAATAATTTATAGCATATATTAAAAAAAAAAAAAAAAAGGCAATCGAGAGAAAGGGCGGAGGAGTACCTAAGCAATAAAGATGGTTAAAGGCTCGCTGTGGGCGACAGATACAGCGTGCGTCCCAACTGGGGATTTTGGCTCAGAGAGAGAGAGAGAGAGAGAGAGAGGGAGAGAGCTAAATGGGCTTAAAAATCAAGACCAGGCCCAAGTTGTTAAAGAAGAAGCCTATTTTGAAGCAGATATGAAAGAGAACTGTGAGTTTCAGTGTGTGTGACAAAAGAGCTGTTGGAATCTTTGGATTTGAAAACGGGTAGGATTAGAGGCCTATTGATATTGATAATTATAAAGAGAATCTGTCTAATTCACCCTATACAAACCAAATCCTAAATTGCATTTGTTTTGTTGTAAAACATTTTGCTCAAATTTGAGTGTTTGGGGCGAAACTTTGTCCCAGCAAAACACTATTTTAATAAGGACTGAAAAAGGGCATTAAAATATTTTCAGCCTGCAGAAAGATAACATTCATCCGTTTCCGCCCAACAACTTGTCTCCGCCCAAATCACCGAACCCCCCATCTCCACATCACCAATTGCCACCCATCACCAATCATCTAAAGCCGCAATTCTATGTGTTGCTCCATTTGGAAGCCAAGAAACTAAATAAAAACGCAAAATCAAGAGAACCTATGTTCTCATTTTATCCAAGCTACTTTTTTGTTGTTGGTAAGTTTACACAAAACGCACCTAAATTGGGTATTCTATTGTATTCTATTCAAGTCACGAATTCATACATGGCTTCGTAAATATTGTTTGAGACCCAAAAATTTAAAAATTCTTGCACTAAAATTTCTCAACAAACAGAACACAGCGTTGGAAAGTAACTGATAAAGATTCAAATGCAACAATAATTTATAGCATATATTAAAAAAAAAAAAAAAGACAATCGAGAGAAAGAGCGGAGGAGTAGCTAAGCAATAAAGATGGTTAATGGCTCGCTGTGGGCGACAGATACAGCGTGCGTCCCAACTGGGGATTTTGGCTCAGAGAGAGAGAGAGAGAGAGAGAGAGAGAGAGAGCTAAATGGGCTTAAAAATCAAGACCAGGCCTAAGTTGTTAAAGAAGAAGCCTATTTTGAAGCAGATATAAAAGAGAACCGTGAGTTTCAGTGTGTGTGACAAGAGAGCTGTTGGAATCTTTGGATTTGAAAACGGGTAGGATTAGAGGCCTATTGATATTGATAATTATAAAGTGAATCTGTCTACTTCACCCTATACAAAGCAAATCCTAAAGTGCATTTGTTTTGTTGTAAAACATTTTGCTCAAATTTGAGTGTGTGGGGCGAAACTTTGTCCCAGCAAAACACTGTTTTAATAAGGACTGAAAAGGGGCATGACAATATTTTCAGCCTGCAGAAAGATAACATTCATCCCTTTCCGCCCAACAACTTGTCTCCGCCCAAATCACCGAACCCCCCATCTCCACATCACCAATTGCCACCCATCACAATTCATCTAAAGCCGCAATTCTATGTGTTGCTCCATTTGGAAGCCAAGAAACTAAATAAAAACGCAAAATCAAGAGAACCTATGTTCTCATTTTATCCAAGCTACTTTTTTGTTGTTGGTAAGTTTACACAAAACGCACCTAAGTTGGGTATTCTATTGTATTCTATTCAAGTCACGAATTCATACATGGCTTCGTAAATATTGTTTGAGACCCAAAAATTTAAAAATTCTTGCACTAAAATTTCTCAACAAACAGAACACAGCGTTGGAAAGTAACTGATAAAGATTCAAATGCAACAATAATTTATAGCATATATTAAAAAAAAAAAAAAAAGACAATCGAGAGAAAGAACGGAGGAGTAGCTAAGCAATAAAGATGGTTAATGGCTCGCTGTGGGCGACTGATACAGCGTGCGTCCCAACTGGGGATTTTGGCTCAGAGAGAGAGAGAGAGAGAGAGAGAGAGAGAGAGAGAGAGAGAGAGAGAGAGAGAGCTAAATGGGCTTAAAAATCAAGACCAGGCCTAAGTTGTTAAAGAAGAAGCCTATTTTGAAGCAGATATAAAAGAGAACCGTGAGTTTCAGTGTGTGCGACAAAAGAGCTGTTGGAATCTTTGGATTTGAAAACGGGTAGGATTAGAGGCCTATTGATATTGATAATTATAAAATGAATCTGTCTACTTCACCCTATACAAAGCAAATCCTAAAGTGCATTTGTTTTGTTGTAAAACATTTTGCTCAAATTTGAGTGTGTGGGGCGAAACTTTGTCCCAGCAAAACACTGTTTTAATAAGGACTGAAAAGGGGCATGACAATATTTTCAGCCTGCAGAAAGATAACATTCATCCCTTTCCGCACAACAACTTGTCTCCGCCCAAATCACCGAACCCCCCATCTCCACATCACCAATTGCCGCCCATCACCAATCATCTAAAGCCGCAATTCTATGTGTTGCTCCATTTGGAAGCCAAGACACTAAATAAAAACGCAAAATCAAGAGAACCTATGTTCTCATTTTATCCAAGCTACTTTTTTGTTGTTGGTAAGTTTACACAAAACGCACCTAAATTGGGTATTCTATTGTATTCTATTCAAGTCACGAATTCATACATGGCTTCGTAAATATTGTTTGAGACCCAAAAATTTAAAAATTCTTGCACTAAAATTTCTCAACAAACAGAACACAGCGTTGGAAAGTAACTGATAAAGATTCAAATGCAACAATAATTTATAGCATATATTAAAAAAAAAAAAAAAAACAATCGAGAGAAAGAGCGGAGGAGTAGCTAAGCAATAAAGATGGTTAATGGCTCGCTGTGGGCGACAGATACAGCGTGCGTCCCAACTGGGGATTTTGGCTCAGAGAGAGAGAGAGAGAGAGAGAGAGAGAGAGAGAGAGAGAGCTAAATGGGCTTAAAAATCAAGACCAGGCCTAAGTTGTTAAAGAAGAAGCCTATTTTGAAGCAGATATAAAAGAGAACCGTGAGTTTCAGTGTGTGTGTGACAAAAGAGCTGTTGGAATCTTTGGATTTGAAAACGGGTAGGATTAGAGGCCTATTGATATTGATAATTATAAAGTGAATCTGTCTACTTCACCCTATACAAAGCAAATCCTAAAGTGCATTTGTTTTGTTGTAAAACATTTTGCTCAAATTTGAGTGTGTGGGGCGAAACTTTGTCCCAGCAAAACACTGTTTTAATAAGGACTGAAAAGGGGCATGACAATATTTTCAGCCTGCAGAAAGATAACATTCATCCCTTTCCGCCCAACAACTTGTCTCCGCCCAAATCACCGAACCCCCCATCTCCACATCACCAACTGCCACCCATCACCAATCACCTAAAGCCGCAATTCTATGTGTTGCTCCATTTGGAAGCCAAGAAACTAAATAAAAACGCAAAATCAAGAGAACCCATGTTCTCACTTTATCCAAGCTACTTTTTTGTTGTTGGTAAGTTTACACAAAACTCACCAAAATTGGGTATTCTATTGTATTCTATTCAAGTCACGAATTCATACATGGCTTCGTAAATATTGTTTGAGACCCAAAAATTTAAAAATTCTTGCACTAAAATTTCTCAACAAACAGAACACAGCGTTGGAAAGTAACTGATGAAGATTCAAATGCAACAATAATTTATAGCATATATTAAAAAAAAAAAAAAAAAGACAATCGAGAGAAAGGGCGGAGGAGTACCTAAGCAATAAAGATGGTTAAAGGCTCGCTGTGGGCGACAGATACAGCGTGCGTCCCAACTGGGGATTTTGGCTCAGAGAGAGAGAGAGAGAGAGAGAGAGAGAGAGAGAGAGAGCTAAATGGGCTTAAAAATCAAGACCAGGCCCAAGTTGCTAAAGAAGAAGCCTATTTTGAAGCAGATATGAAAGAGAACTGTGAGTTTCAGTGTGTGTGACAAAAGAGCTGTTGGAATCTTTGGATTTGAAAACGGGTAGGATTAGAGGCCTATTGTTATTGATAATTATAAAGTGAATCTTTCTAATTCACCCTATACAAAGCAAATCCTAAAGTGCATTTGTTTTGTTGTAAAACATTTTGCTCAAATTTGAGTGTTTGGAGCGAAACTTTGTCCCAGCAAAACACTGTTTTAATAAGGACTGAAAAGGGGCTTGAAAATATTTTCAGCCTGCGGAAAGATAACATTCATCCCTTTCCGCCCAACAACTTGTCTCCGCCCAAATCACCGAACCCCCCATCTCCACATCACCAATTGCCACCCATCACCAATCATCTAAAGCCGCAATTCTATGTGTTGCTCCATTTGGAAGAGAAGAAACTAAATAAAAACGCAAAATCAAGAGAACCCATGTTCTCATTTTATCCAAGCTACTTTTTTGTTGTTGGTAAGTTTACACAAAACGCACCCAAATTGGGTATTCTATTGTATTCTATTCAAGTCACGAATTCATACATGGCTTCGTAAATATTGTTTGAGACCCAAAAATTTAAAAATTCTTGCACTAAAATTTCTCAACAAGCAGAACACAGCGTTGGAAAGTAACTGATGAAGATTCAAATGCAACAATAATTTATAGCATATATTAAAAAAAAAAAAAAAAAGGCAATCGAGAGAAAGGGCGGAGGAGTACCTAAGCAATAAAGATGGTTAAAGGCTCGCTGTGGGCGACAGATACAGCGTGCGTCCCAACTGGGGATTTTGGCTCAGAGAGAGAGAGAGAGAGAGAGAGAGGGAGAGAGCTAAATGGGCTTAAAAATCAAGACCAGGCCCAAGTTGTTAAAGAAGAAGCCTATTTTGAAGCAGATATGAAAGAGAACTGTGAGTTTCAGTGTGTGTGACAAAAGAGCTGTTGGAATCTTTGGATTTGAAAACGGGTAGGATTAGAGGCCTATTGATATTGATAATTATAAAGAGAATCTGTCTAATTCACCCTATACAAACCAAATCCTAAAGTGCATTTGTTTTGTTGTAAAACATTTTGCTCAAATTTGAGTGTTTGGAGCGAAACTTTGTCCCAACAAAACACTGTTTTAATAAGGACTGAAAAGGGGCTTGAAAATATTTTCAGCCTGCGGAAAGATAACATTCATCCCTTTCCGCCCAACAACTTGCCTCCGCCCAAATCACCGAACCCCCCATCTCCACATCACCAATTGCCACCCATCACCAATCATCTAAAGCCGAAATTCTATGTGTTGCTCCATTTGGAAGCCAAGAAACTAAATAAAAACGCAAAATCAAGAGAACCCATGTTCTCATTTTATCCAAGCTACTTTTTTGTTGTTGGTAAGTTTACACAAAACGCACCCAAATTGGGTATTCTATTGTATTCTCTTCAGGTCACGAATTCATACATGGCTTCGTAAATATTGTTTGAGACCCAAAAATTTAAAAATTCTTGCACTAAAATTTCTCAAGAAACTAAACACAGCGTTGGAAAGTAATTGATAAAGATTCAAATGCAACAATAATTTATAGCAGATATTTAAAAAAAAAAAAAAAAGACAATCGAGAGAAAGAGCGGAGGAGTAGCTAAGCAATAAAGATGGTTAATGGCTCGCTGTGGGCGACAGATACAGCGTGCGTCCCAACTGGGGATTCTGGCTTAGAGAGAGAGAGAAAGAGAGAGAGCAAAATGGGCTTAAAAATCAAGACCAGGCCCAAGTTGTTAAAGAAGAAGCCTATTTTGAAGCAGATATAAAAGAGAACTGTGAGTTTCAGAGTGTGTGACAAAAGAGCTGTTGGAATCTCTGGATTTGAAAACGGGTAGGATTAGAGGCCTGTTGATATTGATAATTATAAAGTGAATCTGTCTACTTCACCCTATACAAAGCAAATCCTAAAGTGCATTTGTTTTGTTGTAAAACATTTTGCTCAAATTTGAGTGTTTGGGGCGAAACTTTGTCCCAGCAAAACACTGTTTTAATAAGGACTGAAAAGGGGCGTGACAATATTTTCAGCCTGCAGAAAGATAACATTCATCCCTTTCCGCCCAACAACTTGTCTCCGCCCAAATCACCGAACCCCCCATCTCCACATCACCAATTGCCACCCATCACCAATCACCTAAAGCCGCAATTCTATGTGTTGCTCCATTTGGAAGCCAAGAAACTAAATAAAAACGCAAAATCAAGAGAACCCATGTTCTCATTTTATCCAAGCTACTTTTTTGTAGTTGGTAAGTTTACACAAAACGCACCCAAATTGGGTATTCTATTGTATTCTATTCAAGTCACGAATTCATACATGGCTTCGTAAATATTGTTTGAGACCCAAAAATTTAAAAATTCTTGCACTAAAATTTCTCAACAAACAGAACACAGCGTTGGAAAGTAACTGATGAAGATTCAAATGCAACAATAATTTATAGCATATATTAAAAAAAAAAAAAAAAAGACAATCGAGAGAAAGGGCGAAGGAGTACCTAAGCAATAAAGATGGTCAAAGGCTCGCTGTGGGCGACAGATACAGCGTGCGTCCCAACTGGGGATTTTGGCTCAGAGAGAGAGAGAGAGAGAGAGAGAGAGAGAGCTAAATGGGCTTAAAAATCAAGACCAGGCCCAAGTTGTTAAAGAAAAAGCCTATTTTGAAGCAGATATGAAAGAGAACTGTGAGTTTCAGTGTGTGTGACAAAAGAGCTGTTGGAATCTTTGGATTTGAAAACGGGTAGGATTAGAGGCCTATTGTTATTGATAATTATAAAGTGAATCTTTCTAATTCACCCTATACAAAGCAAATCCTAAAGTGCATTTGTTTTGTTGTAAAACATTTTGCTCAAATTTGAGTGTTTGGGGCAAAACTTTGTCCCAGCAAAACACTGTTTTAATAAGGACTGAAAAGGGGCTTGAAAATATTTTCAGCCTGCAGGAAGATAACATTCATCCCTTTCCGCCCAACAACTTGTCTCCGCCCAAATCACCGAACCCCCCATCTCCACATCACCAATTGCCACCCATCACCAATCATCTAAAGCCGCAATTCTATGTGTTGCTCCATTTGGAAGCCAAGAAACTAAATAAAAACGCAAAATCAAGAGAACCCATGTTCTCATTTTATCCAAGCTACTTTTTTGTTGTTGGTAAGTTTACACAAAACGCACCCAAATTGGGTATTCTATTGTATTCTATTCAAGTCACGAATTCATACATGGCTTCGTAAATATTGTTTGAGATCCAAAAATTTAAAAATTCTTGCACTAAAATTTCTCAACAAACTAAACACAGCGTTGGAAAGTAACTGATAAAGATTCAAATGCAACAACAATTTATAGCATATATTTAAAAAAAAAAAAAAAAAAAGACAATCGAGAGAAAGAGCGGAGGAGTAGCTAAGCATTAAAGATGGTTAATGGCTCGCTGTGGGCGACAGATACAGCGTGCGTCCCAACTGGGGATTTTGGCTCAGAGAGAGAGAGAGAGAGAGAGAGAGAGAGGGAGAGAGCTAAATGGGCTTAAAAATCAAGACCAGGCCCAAGTTGTTAAAGAAGAAGCCTATTTTGAAGCAGATATGAAAGAGAACTGTGAGTTTCAGTGTGTGTGACAAAAGAGCTGTTGGAATCTTTGGATTTGAAAACGGGTAGGAATAGAGGCCTATTGATATTGATAATTGTAAAGAGAATCTGTCTAATTCACCGTATACAAACCAAATCCTAAAATGCATTTGTTTTGTTGAAAAACATTTAACTCAAATTTGAGTGTTTGGGGCGAAACTTTGTCCCAGCAAAACACTGTTTTAATAAGGACTGAAAAAGGGCATTAAAATATTTTCAGCCTGCAGAAAGATAACATTCATCCCTTTCCGCCCAACAACTTGTCTCCGCCCAAATCACCGAACCCCCCATCTCCACATCACCAGTTGCCACCCATCACCAATCACCTAAAGCCGCAATTCTATGTGTTGCTCCATTTGGAAGCCAAGAAACTAAATAAAAACGCAAAATCAAGAGAACCCATGTTCTCATTTTATCCAAGCTACTTTTTTGTTGTTGGTAAGTTTACACAAAACGCACCAAAATTGGGTATTCTATTGTATTCTATTCAAGTCACGAATTCATACATGGCTTCATAAATATTGTTTGAGACCCAAAAATTTAAAAATTCTTGCACTAAAATTTCTCAACAAACAGAACACAGCGTTGGAAAGTAACTGATGAAGATTCAAATGCAACAATAATTTATAGCATATATTAAAAAAAAAAAAAATGACAATCGAGAGAAAGGGCGGAGGAGTACCTAAGCAATAAAGATGGTTAAAGGCTCGCTGTGGGCGACAGATACAGCGTGCGTCCCAACTGGGGATTTTGGCTCAGAGAGAGAGAGAGAGAGAGAGAGAGAGAGAGGGAGAGAGCTAAATGGGCTTAAAAATCAAGACCAGGCCCAAGTTGTTAAAGAAGAAGCCTATTTTGAAGCAGATATGAAAGAGAACTGTGAGTTTCAGTGTGTGTGACAAAAGAGCTGTTGGAATCTTTGGATTTGAAAACGGGTAGGATTAGAGGCCTATTGATATTGATAACTATAAAGTGAATCTTTCTAATTCACCCTATACAAAGCAAATCCTGAAGTGCATTTGTTTTGTTGTAAAACATATTGCTCAAATTTGAGTGTTTGGGGCGAAACTTTGTCCCAGCAAAACACTGTTTTAATAAGGACTGAAAAGGGGCTTGAAAATATTTTCAGCCTGCAGAAAGATAACATTCATCCCTTTCCGCCCAACAACTTGTCTCCGCCCAAATCACCGAACCCCCCATCTCCACATCACCAATTGCCACCCATCACCAATCATCTAAAGCCGCAATTCTATGTGTTGCTCCATTTGGAAGCCAAGAAACTAAATAAAAACGCAAAATCAAGAGAACCCATGTTCTCATTTTATCCAAGCTACTTTTTTGTTGTTGGTAAGTTTACACAAAACGCACCCAAATTGGGTATTCTATTGTATTCTATTCAAGTCACGAATTCATACATGGCTTCGTAAATACTGTTTGAGACCCAAAAATTTAAAAATTCTTGCACTAAAATTTCTCAACAAACAGAACACAGCGTTGGAAAGTAACTGATGAAGATTCAAATGCAACAATAATTTATAGCATATATTAAAAAAAAAAAAAAAGACAATCGAGAGAAAGGGCGGAGGAGTACCTAAGCAATAAAGATGGTTAAAGGCTCGCTGTGGGCGACAGATACAGCGTGCGTCCCAACTGGGGATTTTGGCTCAGAGAGAGAGAGAGAGAGAGAGAGGGAGAGAGCTAAATGGGCTTAAAAATCAAGACCAGGCCCAAGTTGTTAAAGAAGAAGCCTATTTTGAAGCAGATATGAAAGAGAACTGTGAGTTTCAGTGTTTGTGACAAAAGAGCTGTTGGAATCTTTGGATTTGAAAACGGGTAGGATTAGAGGCCTATTGATATTGATAATTATAAAGTGACTCTTTCTAATTCACCCTATACAAAGCAAATCCTGAAGTGCATTTGTTTTGTTGTAAAACATATTGCTCAAATTTGAGTGTTTGGGGCAAAACTTTGTCCCAGCAAAACACTGTTTTAATAAGGACTGAAAAGGGGCTTGAAAATATTTTCAGCCTGCAGAAAGATAACATTCATCCCTTTCCGCCCAACAACTTGTCTCCGCCCAAATCACCGAACCGCCCATCTCCACATCACCAATTGCCACCCATCACCAATCATCAAAAGCCGCAATTCTATGTGTTGCTCCATTTGGAAGCCAAGAAACTAAATAAAAACGCAAAATCAAGAGAACCCATGTTCTCATTTTATCCAAGCTACTTTTCTGTTGTTGGTAAGTTTACACAAAACGCACCTAAATTGGGTATTCTATTGTATTCTATTCAAGTCACGAATTCATACATGGCTTCGTAAATATTGTTTGAGACCCAAAAATTTAAAAATTCTTGCACTAAAATTTCTCAACAAACAGAACACAGCGTTGGAAAGTAACTGATGAAGATTCAAATGCAACAATAATTTATAGCATATATTAAAAAAAAAAAAAAAAGACAATCGAGGGAAAGGGCGGAGGAGTACCTATGCAATAAAGATGGTTAAAGGCTCGCTGTGGGCGACAGATACAGCGTGCGTCCCAATTGGGGATTTTGGCTTAGAGAGAGAGAGAGAGAGAGAGCTAAATGGGCTTAAAAATCAAGACCAGGCCCAAGTTGTTAAAGAGGAAGACTATTTTGAAGCAGATATGAAAGAGAACTGTGAGTTTCAGTGTGTGTGACAAAAGAGCTGTTGGAATCTTTGGAATTGAAAACGGGTAGGATTAGAGGCCTATTGATATTGATAATTATAAAGAGAATCTGTCTAATTCACCCTATACAAACCAAATCCTAAAATGCATTTGTTTTGTTGTAAAACATTTTGCTCAAATTTGAATGTTTGGGGCGAAACTTTGTCCCAGCAAAACACTGTTTTAATAAGGAATGAAAAAGGGCATTAAAATATTTTCAGCCTGCAGAAAGATAACATTCATCCCTTTCCGCCCAACAACTTGTCTCCGCCCAAATCACCGAACCCCCCATCTCCACATCACCAATTGCCACCCATCACCAATCATCTAAAGCCGCAATTCTATGTGTTGCTCCATTTGGAAGCCAAGAAACTAAATAAAAACGCAAAATCAAGAGAACCTATGTTCTCATTTTATCCAAGCTACTTTTTTGTTGTTGGTAAGTTTACACAAAACGCACCTAAATTGGGTATTCTATTGTATTCTATTCAACTCATGAATTCATACATGGCTTCGTAAATATTGTTTGAGACCCAAAAATTTAAAAATTCTTGCACTAAAATTTCTCAACAAACAGAACACAGCGTTGGAAAGTAACTGATGAAGATTCAAATGCAACAATAATTTATAGCATATATTAAAAAAAAAAAAAAAAAGACAATCGAGAGAAAGAGCGGAGGAGTAGCTAAGCAATAAAGATGGTTAATGGGTCGCTGTGGGCGACAGATACAGCGTGCGTCCCAACTGGGGATTTTGGCTCAGAGAGAGAGAGAGATAGAGAGAGAGAGAGAGAGAGAGAGAGAGAGAGAGAGATAAATGGGCTTAAAAATCAAGACCAGGCCTATGTTGTTAAAGAAGAAGCCTATTTTGAAGCAGATATAAAAGAGAACCGTGAGTTTCAGTGTGTGTGACAAAAGAGCTGTTGGAATCTTTGGATTTGAAAACGGGTAGGATTAGAGGCCTATTGATATTGATAATTATAAAGTGAATCTGTCTACTTCACCCTATACAAAGCAAATCCTAAAGTGCATTTGTTTTGTTGTAAAACATTTTGCTCAAATTTGAGTGTTTGGGGCGAAACTTTGTCCCAGCAAAACATTGTTTTAATAAGGACTGAAAAGGGGCATGACAATATTTTCAGCCTGCAGAAAGATAACATTCATCCCTTTCCGCCCAACAACTTGTCTCCGCCCAAATCACCGAACCCCCCATCTCCACATCACCAATTGCCACTCATCACCAATCACCTAAAGCCGCAATTCTATGTGTTGCTCCATTTGGAAGCCAAGAAACTAAATAAAAACGCAAAATCAAGAGAACCCATGTTCTCATTTTATCCAAGCTACTTTTTTGTTCTTGGTAAGTTTACACAAAACGCACCTAAATTGGGTATTCTATTGTATTCTATTCAAGCCACGAATTCATACATGGCTTCGTAAATATTGTTTGAGACCCAAAAATTTAAAAATTCTTGCACTAAAATTTCTCAACAAACAGAACACAGCGTTGGAAAGTAACTGATGAAGATTCAAATGCAACAATAATTTATAGCATATATTAAAAAAAAAAAAAAAAGACAATCGAGAGAAAGGGCGGAGGAGTACCTAAGCAATAAAGATGGTTAAAGGCTTGCTGTGGGCGACAGATACAGCGTGCGTCCCAACTGGGGATTTTGGCTCAGAGAGAGAGAGAGAGAGAGAGAGAGAGAGAGAGAGAGAGAGAGCTAAATGGGCTTAAAAATCAAGACCAGGCCCAAGTTGTTAAGGAAGAAGCCTATTTTGAAGCAGATATGAAAGAGAACTGTGAGTTTCAGTGTGTGTGACAAAAGAGCTGTTGGAATCTTTGGATTTGAAAACGGGTAGGATTAGAGGCCTATTGATATTGATAATTATAAAGTGAATCCTTCTAATTCACCCTATACAAAGCAAATCCTGAAGTGCATTTGTTTTGTTGTAAAACATATTGCTCAAATTTGAGTGTTTGGGGCGAAACTTTGTCCCAGCAAAACACTGTTTTAATAAGGACTGAAAAGGGGCTTGAAAATATTTTCTGCCTGCAGAAAGATAACATTCATCCCTTTCCGCCCAACAACTTGTCTCCGCCCAAATCACCGAACCCCCCATCTCCACATCACCAATTGCCACCCATCACCAATCATCTAAAGCCGCAATTCTATGTGTTGCTCCATTTGGAAGCCAAGAAACTAAATAAAAACGCAAAATCAAGAGAACCCATGTTCTCATTTTATCCAAGCTACTTTTTTGTTGTTGGTAAGTTTACACAAAACGCACCCAAATTGGGTATTCTATTGTATTCTATTCGAGTCACGAATTCATACATGGCTTCGTAAATACTGTTTGAGACCCAAAAATTTAAAAATTCTTGCACTAAAATTTCTCAACAAACAGAACACAGCGTTGGAAAGTAACTGATGAAGATTCAAATGCAACAATAATTTATAGCATATATTAAAAAAAAAAAAAAGACAATCGAGAGAAAGGGCGGAGGAGTACCTAAGCAATAAAGATGGTTAAAGGCTCGCTGTGGGCGACAGATACAGCGTGCGTCCCAACTGGGGATTTTGGCTCAGAGAGAGAGAGAGAGAGAGAGAGAGAGAGAGAGGGAGAGAGCTAAATGGGCTTAAAAATCAAGACCAGGCCCGAGAGAGAGAGAGAGAGCTAAATGGGCTTAAAAATCAAGACCAGGCCCAAGTTGTTAAAGAAGAAGCCTATTTTGAAGCAGATATCAAAGAGAACTGTGAGTTTCAGTGTGTGTGACAAAAGAGCTGTTGGAATCTTTGGATTTGAATACGGGTAGGATTAGAGGCCTATTGATATTGATAATTATAAAGTGAATCTGTCCAATTCACCCTATACAAACCAAATCCTAAAGTGCATTTGTTTTGTTGTAAAACATTTTGCTCAAATTTGAGTGTTCGGGGCGAAACTTTGTCCCAGCAAAACACTGTTTTAATAAGGACTGAAAAGGGGCATTAAAATATTTTCAGCTTGGTGAAAGATAACATTCATCCCTTTCCGCCCAACAACTTGTCTCCGCCCAAATCACTGAACCCCCCATCTCCACATCTCCAATTGCCACCCATCACCAATCACCTAAAGCCGCAATTCTATGTGTTGCTCCATTTGGAAGCCAAGAAACTAAATAAAAACGCAAAATCAAGAGAACCCACGTTCTCATTTTATCCAAGCTACTTTTTTGTTGTCGGTATGTTTACACAAAACGCACCCAAATTGGGTATTCTATTGTGTTCTATTCAAGTCACGAATTCATACATGGCTTCGTAAA
Organism: Lithocarpus polystachyus; assembly: GCA_033629205.1. Lineage (NCBI taxonomy): Eukaryota > Viridiplantae > Streptophyta > Magnoliopsida > Fagales > Fagaceae > Lithocarpus > Lithocarpus polystachyus. Next base: position 104,683,564 of record CM066163.1, read on the forward strand.
TATTGTTTGAGACCCAAAAATTTAAAAATTCTTGCCCTAAAATTTCTCAACAAACAGAACACAGTGTTGGAAAGTAACTGATAAAGATTCAAATGCAACAATAATTTATAGCGTATATTAAAAAAAAAAAAAAAAAAAGACAATCGAGAGAAAGAACGGAGGAGTACCTAAGCAATAAAGATGGTTAAAGGCTCGCTGTGGGCAACAGATACAGCGTGCGTCCCAATTGGGGATTTTGGCTCAGAGAGAGAGAGAGAGAGAGAGAGCTAAATGGGCTTAAAAATCAAGACCAGGCCCAAGTTGTTAAAGAAGAAGCCTATTTTGATGCAGATATTAAAGAGAACTGTGAGTTTCAGTGTGTGTGACAAAAGTGCTGTTGGAATCTTTGGATTTGAATACGGGTAGGATTAGAGGCCTATTGATATTGATAATTATAAAGTGAATCTGTCTAATTCACCCTATACAAACCAAATCCTAAAGTGCATTTGTTTTGTTGTAAAACATTTTGCTCAAATTTGAGTGATTGGGGCGAAACTTTGTCCCAGCAAAACACTGTTTTAAGAAGGACTGAAAAGGGGCATGAAAATATTTTCAGCCTGCAGAAAGATAACATTCATCCCTTTCCGCCCAACAACTTGTCTCCGCCCAAATCACCGAACCCCCCATCTCCACATCACCAATTGCCACCCATCACCAATCACCTAAAGCCGCAATTCTATGTGTTGCTCCATTTGGAAGCCAAGAAACTAAATAAAAACGCAAAATCAAGAGAACCCATGTTCTCATTTAATCCAAGCTACTTTTTTGTTGTCGGAATGTTTACACAAAACGCACCCAAATTGGGTATTCTATTGTATTCTATTCAAGTCACGAATTCATACATGGCTTCGTAAATATTGTTTGAGACCCAAAAATTTAAAAATTCTTGCACTAAAATTTCTCAACAAACAGAACACAGCGTTGGAAAGTAACTGATAAAGATTCAAATGCAACAATAATTTATAGCGTATATTAAAAAAAAAAAAAAAAAAAAGACAATCGAGACAAAGAGCGGAGGAGTACCTAAGCAATAAAGATGGTTAAAGGCTCGCTGTGGGCGACAGATACAGCATGCGTCCCAATTGGGGATTTGGGCTCAGAGAGAGAGAGAGAGAGAGAGAGAGCTAAATGGGCTTAAAAATCAAGACCAGGCCCAAGTTGTTAAAGAAGAATCCTATTTTGAAGCAGATATAAAAGAGAACTGTGAGTTTCAGTGTGTGTGACAGAAGAGCTGTTGGAATCTTTGGATTTGAAAACGGGTAGGATTGGAGGCCTATTGATATTGATAATTATAAAGTGAATCTGTCTAATTCACCCTATACAAACCAAATCCTAAAGTGCATTTGTTTTGTTGTAAAACATTTTGCTCAAATTTGAGTGCTTGGGGCGATACTTTGTCTCAGCAAAACACTGTTTTAATAAGGACTGAAAAGGGGCATGAAAATATTTTCAGCCTGCAGAAAGATAACATTCATCCCTTTCCGCCCAACAACTTGTCTCCGCCCAAATCACCCAACCCCCCATCTCCACATCACCAATTGCCACCCATCACCAATCACCTAAAGCAGTAATTCTATGTGTTGCTCCATTTGGAAGCCAAGAAACTAAATAAAAACGCAAAATCAAGAGAACCCATATTCTCATTTTATCCAAGCTACTATTTTGTTGTTGGTAAGTTTACACAAAACGCACCTAAATTGGGTATTCTATTGTATTCTATTCAAGTCACGAATTCATACACGGCTTCGTAAATATTGTTTGAGACCCAAAAATTTAAAACTTCTTGCACTAAAATTTCTCAACAAACAGAACACAGCGTTGGAAAGTAACTGATAAAGATTCAAATGCAACAATAATTTATAGCATATATTAAAAAAAAAAAAAAAAAAAAAGACGATCGAGAGAAAGAACGGAGGAGTACCTAAGCAATAAAGATGGTTAAAGGCTCGCTGTGGGCGACAGATACAACGTGCTTCCCAACTGGGGATTTTGGCTCAGAGAGAGAGAGAGAGAGAGCTAAATGGGCTTAAAAATCAAGACCAGGCCCAAGTTGTTAAAGAAGAAGCCTATTTTGAAGCAGATATAAAAGAGAACTGTGAGTTTCAGTGTGTGTGACAAAAGAGCTGTTGGAATCTTTGGATTTGAAAACGGGTAGGATTAGAGGCCTATTGATATTAATAATTATAAAGTGAATCTGTCTAATTCACCCTATACAAACCAAATCCTAAAGTGCATTTGTTTTGTTGTAAAACGTTTTGCTCAAATTTGAGTGTTTGGTGCGAAACTTTGTCCCAGCAAAACACTGTTTTAATAAGGACTGAAAAAGGGCATTAAAATATTTTCAGCCTGCAGAAAGATAACATTCATCCCTTTCCGCCCAACAACTTGTCTCCGCCCAAATCACCGAACCCCCCATCTCCACATCACCAATTGCCACCCATCACCAATCATCTAAAGCCGCAATTCTATGTGTTGCTCCATTTGGAAGCCAAGAAACAAAATAAAAACGCAAAATTGAGAGAACCCATGTTCTCATTTTATCGAAGCTACTTTTTTGTTGTTGGTAAGTTTACACAAAACGCACCCAAATTGGGTATTCTATTGTATTCTATTCAAGTCACGAATTCATACATAGCTTCGTAAATATTGTTTGAGACCAAAAAATTTAAAAATTCTTGCACTAAAATTTCTCAACAAACAGAACACAGCTTTGGAAAGTAACTGATAAATATTCAAATGCAACAATAATTTATAGCATATATTAAAAAAAAAAAAAAAAAGACAATCGAGAGAAAGAGCGGAGGAGTACCTAAGCAATAAAGATGGTTAAAGGCTCGCTGTTGGCGACAGATACAGCGTGCGTCCCAACTGGGGATTTTGGCTCAGAGAGAGAGAGAGAGAGAGAGAGAGAGAGAGAGAGAGCTAAATGGGCTTAAAAATCAAGACCAGGCCCAAGTTGTTAAAGAAGAAGCCTATTTTGAAGTAGATATGAAAGAGAACTGTGAGTTTCAGTGTGTGTGACAAAAGAGCTGTTGGAATCTTTGGATTTGAAAAAGGGTAGGATTAGAGGCCTATTGATATTGATAATTATAAAGTGAATCTGTCTAATTCACCCTATACAAACCAAATCCTAAAGTGCATTTGTATTGTTGTAAAACATTTTGCTCAAATTTGTGTGTTTGGGGCTAAACTTTGTCCCAGCAAAACACTGTTTTAATAAGGACTGAAAAGGGGCATGACAATATTTTCAGCCTGCAGAAAGATAACATTCATCCCTTTCCGCCCAACAACTTGTCTCCGCCCAAATCACCGAACCCCTCATCTCCACATCACCAATTGCCACCCATCACCAATCACCTAAAGCCGCAATTCTATGTGTTGCTCCATTTGGATGCCAAGAAACTAAATAAAAATGCAAAATCAAGAGAACCCATGTTCTCATTTTATCCAAGCCACTTTTTTGTTGTTGGTAAGTTTACACAAAACGCACCCAAATTGGGTATTCTATTGTATTCTATTCAAGTCACGAATTCATACATGGCTTCGTAAATATTATTTGAGACCCAAAAATTTAAAAATTCTTGCACTAAAATTTCTCAACAAACAGAACACAGCATTGGAAAGTAACTGATAAAGATTCAAATCCAACAATAATTTATAGAATATATTAAAAAAAAAAAAAAAAAAAGACAGTCGAGAGAAAGAGCGGAGGAGTACCTAAGCAATAAAGATGGTTAAGGGCTCGCTGTGGGCGACAGATACAGCGTGCGTCCCAGCTGGGGATTTTGGCTCAGAGAGAGAGAGAGAGAGAGAGAGCTAAATGGGCTTAAAAATCAAGACCAGGCCCAAGTTGTTAAAGAAGAAGCCTATTTTGAAGCAGATATAAAAGTGAATTGTGAGTTTCAGTGTGTGTGACAAAAGAGCTGTTGGAATCTTTGGATTTGAAAAGGGGTAGGATTAGAGGCCTATTGATATTGAGAATTATAAAGTGAATCTGTCTAATTCACCCTATACAAACCAAATCCTAAAGTGCATTTGTTTTGTTGTAAAACATTTTGCTAAAATTTGAGTGTTTGGGGCGAAACTTTGTCCCAGCAATACACTGTTTTAATAAGGACTGAAAAGGGGCATTAAAATATTTTCAGCCTGCAGAAAGATAACATTTATCCCTTTCCGCCCAACAACTTGTCTCCGCCCAAATCACCGAACCCCCCATCTCCACATCACAAATTGCCACCCATCACCAATCACCTAAAGCCGCAATTCTATGTGTTGCTCCATTTGGAAGCCAAGAAACTAAATAAAAACGCAAAATCAAGAGAACCCATGTTCTCATTTTATCCAAGCTACTTTTTTGTTGCTGGTAAGTTTACACAAAACGCACCCAAATTGGGTATTCTATTGTATTCTATTCAAGTCACGAATTCATACATGGCTTCGTAAATATTGTTTGAGACCCAAAAATTTAAAAATTCTTGCACTAAAATTTCTCAACAAACAGAACACAGCGTTGGAATGTAACTGATAAAGATTCAAATGCAACAATAATTTATAGCGTATATTAAAAAAAAAAAAAAAAAAAAGACAATCGAGAGAAAGAGCGGAGGAGCACCTAAGCAATAAAGATGGTTGAAGGCTCGCTGTGGGCGACAGATACAGCGTGCGTCCCAACTGGGGATTTTGGCTCAGAGAGAGAGAGAGAGAGAGCTAAATGGGCTAAAAAATCAAGACCAGGCCCAAGTTGTTAAAGAAGAAGCCTATTTTGAAGCAGATATAAAAGAGAACTGTGAGTTTCAGTGTGTGTGACAAAAGAGCTGTTGGAATCTTTGGATTTGAAAAAGGGTAGGATTAGAGGCCTATTGATATTGATAATTATAAAGTGAATCTGTCTAATTCACCCTATACAAACCAAATCCTAAAGTGCATTTGTTTTGTTGTAAAACATTTTGCTCAAATTTGAGTGTTTGGGGCTAAACTTTGTCCCAGCAAAACACTGTTTTAATAAGCACTGAAAAGGGGCATGACAATATTTTCAGCCTGCAGAAAGATAACATTCATCCCTTTCCGCCCAACAACTTGTCTCCGCCCAAATCACCGAACCCCTCATCTCCACATCACCAATTGCCACCCATCACCAATCACCTAAAGCCGCAATTCTATGTGTTGCTCCATTTGGAAGCCAAGAAACTAAATAAAAACGCAAAATCAAGAGAACTCATGTTCTCATTTTATCCAAGCCACTTTTTTGTTGTTGGTAAGTTAACACAAAACGCACCCAAATTGGGTATTCTATTGTATTCTATTCAAGTCACGAATTCATACATGGCTTCGTAAATATTGTTTGAGACCCAAAAATTTAAAAATTCTTGCACTAAAATTTCTCAACAAACAGAACACAGCGTTGGAAAGTAACTGATAAAGATTCAAATGCAACAATAATTTATAGAATATATTAAAAAAAAAAAAAAAAAAAGACAATCGAGAGAAAGAGCGGAGGAGTACCTAAGCAATAAAGATGGTTAAAGGCTCGCTGTGGGCGACAGATACAGCGTGCGTCCCAACTGGGGATTTTGGCTCAGAGAGAGAGAGAGAGAGAGAGAGAGAGCTAAATGGGCTTAAAAATCAAGACCAGGACCAAGTTGTTAAAGAAGAAGCCTATTTTGAAGCAGATATAAAAGAGAAATGTGAGTTTCAGTGTGTGTGACGAAAGAGCTGTTGGAATCTTTGGATTTGAAAACGGGTAGGATTAGAGGCCTATTGATATTGATAATTATAAAGTGAATCTGTCTAATTCACCCTATACAAACCAAATCCTAAAGTGCATTTGTTTTGTTGTAAAATATTTTGCTCAAATTTAAGTGTTTGGGGCGAAACTTTGTCCCAGCAAAACACTGTTTTAATAAGGACTGAAAAGGGGCTTGAAAATATTTTCTGCCTGCAGAAAGATAACATTCATCCCTTTCCGCCCAACAACTTGTCTCCGCCCAAATCACCGAACCCCCCATCTCCACATCACCAATTGCCACCCATCACCAATCATCTAAAGCCGCAATTCTATGTGTTGCTCCATTTGGAAGCCAAGAAACTAAATAAAAACGCAAAATCAAGAGAACCCATGTTCTCATTTTATCCAAGCTACTTTTTTGTTGTTGGTAAGTTTACACAAAACGCACCCAAATTGGGTATTCTATTGTATTCTATTCGAGTCACGAATTCATACATGGCTTCGTAAATACTGTTTGAGACCCAAAAATTTAAAAATTCTTGCACTAAAATTTCTCAACAAACAGAACACAGCGTTGGAAAGTAACTGATGAAGATTCAAATGCAACAATAATTTATAGCATATATTAAAAAAAAAAAAAAGACAATCGAGAGAAAGGGCGGAGGAGTACCTAAGCAATAAAGATGGTTAAAGGCTCGCTGTGGGCGACAGATACAGCGTGCGTCCCAACTGGGGATTTTGGCTCAGAGAGAGAGAGAGAGAGAGAGAGAGAGAGAGAGGGAGAGAGCTAAATGGGCTTAAAAATCAAGACCAGGCCCGAGAGAGAGAGAGAGAGCTAAATGGGCTTAAAAATCAAGACCAGGCCCAAGTTGTTAAAGAAGAAGCCTATTTTGAAGCAGATATCAAAGAGAACTGTGAGTTTCAGTGTGTGTGACAAAAGAGCTGTTGGAATCTTTGGATTTGAATACGGGTAGGATTAGAGGCCTATTGATATTGATAATTATAAAGTGAATCTGTCCAATTCACCCTATACAAACCAAATCCTAAAGTGCATTTGTTTTGTTGTAAAACATTTTGCTCAAATTTGAGTGTTCGGGGCGAAACTTTGTCCCAGCAAAACACTGTTTTAATAAGGACTGAAAAGGGGCATTAAAATATTTTCAGCTTGGTGAAAGATAACATTCATCCCTTTCCGCCCAACAACTTGTCTCCGCCCAAATCACTGAACCCCCCATCTCCACATCTCCAATTGCCACCCATCACCAATCACCTAAAGCCGCAATTCTATGTGTTGCTCCATTTGGAAGCCAAGAAACTAAATAAAAACGCAAAATCAAGAGAACCCACGTTCTCATTTTATCCAAGCTACTTTTTTGTTGTCGGTATGTTTACACAAAACGCACCCAAATTGGGTATTCTATTGTGTTCTATTCAAGTCACGAATTCATACATGGCTTCGTAAATATTGTTTGAGACCCAAAAATTTAAAAATTCTTGCCCTAAAATTTCTCAACAAACAGAACACAGTGTTGGAAAGTAACTGATAAAGATTCAAATGCAACAATAATTTATAGCGTATATTAAAAAAAAAAAAAAAAAAAGACAATCGAGAGAAAGAACGGAGGAGTACCTAAGCAATAAAGATGGTTAAAGGCTCGCTGTGGGCAACAGATACAGCGTGCGTCCCAATTGGGGATTTTGGCTCAGAGAGAGAGAGAGAGAGAGAGAGCTAAATGGGCTTAAAAATCAAGACCAGGCCCAAGTTGTTAAAGAAGAAGCCTATTTTGATGCAGATATTAAAGAGAACTGTGAGTTTCAGTGTGTGTGACAAAAGTGCTGTTGGAATCTTTGGATTTGAATACGGGTAGGATTAGAGGCCTATTGATATTGATAATTATAAAGTGAATCTGTCTAATTCACCCTATACAAACCAAATCCTAAAGTGCATTTGTTTTGTTGTAAAACATTTTGCTCAAATTTGAGTGATTGGGGCGAAACTTTGTCCCAGCAAAACACTGTTTTAAGAAGGACTGAAAAGGGGCATGAAAATATTTTCAGCCTGCAGAAAGATAACATTCATCCCTTTCCGCCCAACAACTTGTCTCCGCCCAAATCACCGAACCCCCCATCTCCACATCACCAATTGCCACCCATCACCAATCACCTAAAGCCGCAATTCTATGTGTTGCTCCATTTGGAAGCCAAGAAACTAAATAAAAACGCAAAATCAAGAGAACCCATGTTCTCATTTAATCCAAGCTACTTTTTTGTTGTCGGAATGTTTACACAAAACGCACCCAAATTGGGTATTCTATTGTATTCTATTCAAGTCACGAATTCATACATGGCTTCGTAAATATTGTTTGAGACCCAAAAATTTAAAAATTCTTGCACTAAAATTTCTCAACAAACAGAACACAGCGTTGGAAAGTAACTGATAAAGATTCAAATGCAACAATAATTTATAGCGTATATTAAAAAAAAAAAAAAAAAAAAGACAATCGAGACAAAGAGCGGAGGAGTACCTAAGCAATAAAGATGGTTAAAGGCTCGCTGTGGGCGACAGATACAGCATGCGTCCCAATTGGGGATTTGGGCTCAGAGAGAGAGAGAGAGAGAGAGAGAGCTAAATGGGCTTAAAAATCAAGACCAGGCCCAAGTTGTTAAAGAAGAATCCTATTTTGAAGCAGATATAAAAGAGAACTGTGAGTTTCAGTGTGTGTGACAGAAGAGCTGTTGGAATCTTTGGATTTGAAAACGGGTAGGATTGGAGGCCTATTGATATTGATAATTATAAAGTGAATCTGTCTAATTCACCCTATACAAACCAAATCCTAAAGTGCATTTGTTTTGTTGTAAAACATTTTGCTCAAATTTGAGTGCTTGGGGCGATACTTTGTCTCAGCAAAACACTGTTTTAATAAGGACTGAAAAGGGGCATGAAAATATTTTCAGCCTGCAGAAAGATAACATTCATCCCTTTCCGCCCAACAACTTGTCTCCGCCCAAATCACCCAACCCCCCATCTCCACATCACCAATTGCCACCCATCACCAATCACCTAAAGCAGTAATTCTATGTGTTGCTCCATTTGGAAGCCAAGAAACTAAATAAAAACGCAAAATCAAGAGAACCCATATTCTCATTTTATCCAAGCTACTATTTTGTTGTTGGTAAGTTTACACAAAACGCACCTAAATTGGGTATTCTATTGTATTCTATTCAAGTCACGAATTCATACACGGCTTCGTAAATATTGTTTGAGACCCAAAAATTTAAAACTTCTTGCACTAAAATTTCTCAACAAACAGAACACAGCGTTGGAAAGTAACTGATAAAGATTCAAATGCAACAATAATTTATAGCATATATTAAAAAAAAAAAAAAAAAAAAAGACGATCGAGAGAAAGAACGGAGGAGTACCTAAGCAATAAAGATGGTTAAAGGCTCGCTGTGGGCGACAGATACAACGTGCTTCCCAACTGGGGATTTTGGCTCAGAGAGAGAGAGAGAGAGAGCTAAATGGGCTTAAAAATCAAGACCAGGCCCAAGTTGTTAAAGAAGAAGCCTATTTTGAAGCAGATATAAAAGAGAACTGTGAGTTTCAGTGTGTGTGACAAAAGAGCTGTTGGAATCTTTGGATTTGAAAACGGGTAGGATTAGAGGCCTATTGATATTAATAATTATAAAGTGAATCTGTCTAATTCACCCTATACAAACCAAATCCTAAAGTGCATTTGTTTTGTTGTAAAACGTTTTGCTCAAATTTGAGTGTTTGGTGCGAAACTTTGTCCCAGCAAAACACTGTTTTAATAAGGACTGAAAAAGGGCATTAAAATATTTTCAGCCTGCAGAAAGATAACATTCATCCCTTTCCGCCCAACAACTTGTCTCCGCCCAAATCACCGAACCCCCCATCTCCACATCACCAATTGCCACCCATCACCAATCATCTAAAGCCGCAATTCTATGTGTTGCTCCATTTGGAAGCCAAGAAACAAAATAAAAACGCAAAATTGAGAGAACCCATGTTCTCATTTTATCGAAGCTACTTTTTTGTTGTTGGTAAGTTTACACAAAACGCACCCAAATTGGGTATTCTATTGTATTCTATTCAAGTCACGAATTCATACATAGCTTCGTAAATATTGTTTGAGACCAAAAAATTTAAAAATTCTTGCACTAAAATTTCTCAACAAACAGAACACAGCTTTGGAAAGTAACTGATAAATATTCAAATGCAACAATAATTTATAGCATATATTAAAAAAAAAAAAAAAAAGACAATCGAGAGAAAGAGCGGAGGAGTACCTAAGCAATAAAGATGGTTAAAGGCTCGCTGTTGGCGACAGATACAGCGTGCGTCCCAACTGGGGATTTTGGCTCAGAGAGAGAGAGAGAGAGAGAGAGAGAGAGAGAGAGAGCTAAATGGGCTTAAAAATCAAGACCAGGCCCAAGTTGTTAAAGAAGAAGCCTATTTTGAAGTAGATATGAAAGAGAACTGTGAGTTTCAGTGTGTGTGACAAAAGAGCTGTTGGAATCTTTGGATTTGAAAAAGGGTAGGATTAGAGGCCTATTGATATTGATAATTATAAAGTGAATCTGTCTAATTCACCCTATACAAACCAAATCCTAAAGTGCATTTGTATTGTTGTAAAACATTTTGCTCAAATTTGTGTGTTTGGGGCTAAACTTTGTCCCAGCAAAACACTGTTTTAATAAGGACTGAAAAGGGGCATGACAATATTTTCAGCCTGCAGAAAGATAACATTCATCCCTTTCCGCCCAACAACTTGTCTCCGCCCAAATCACCGAACCCCTCATCTCCACATCACCAATTGCCACCCATCACCAATCACCTAAAGCCGCAATTCTATGTGTTGCTCCATTTGGATGCCAAGAAACTAAATAAAAATGCAAAATCAAGAGAACCCATGTTCTCATTTTATCCAAGCCACTTTTTTGTTGTTGGTAAGTTTACACAAAACGCACCCAAATTGGGTATTCTATTGTATTCTATTCAAGTCACGAATTCATACATGGCTTCGTAAATATTATTTGAGACCCAAAAATTTAAAAATTCTTGCACTAAAATTTCTCAACAAACAGAACACAGCATTGGAAAGTAACTGATAAAGATTCAAATCCAACAATAATTTATAGAATATATTAAAAAAAAAAAAAAAAAAAGACAGTCGAGAGAAAGAGCGGAGGAGTACCTAAGCAATAAAGATGGTTAAGGGCTCGCTGTGGGCGACAGATACAGCGTGCGTCCCAGCTGGGGATTTTGGCTCAGAGAGAGAGAGAGAGAGAGAGAGCTAAATGGGCTTAAAAATCAAGACCAGGCCCAAGTTGTTAAAGAAGAAGCCTATTTTGAAGCAGATATAAAAGTGAATTGTGAGTTTCAGTGTGTGTGACAAAAGAGCTGTTGGAATCTTTGGATTTGAAAAGGGGTAGGATTAGAGGCCTATTGATATTGAGAATTATAAAGTGAATCTGTCTAATTCACCCTATACAAACCAAATCCTAAAGTGCATTTGTTTTGTTGTAAAACATTTTGCTAAAATTTGAGTGTTTGGGGCGAAACTTTGTCCCAGCAATACACTGTTTTAATAAGGACTGAAAAGGGGCATTAAAATATTTTCAGCCTGCAGAAAGATAACATTTATCCCTTTCCGCCCAACAACTTGTCTCCGCCCAAATCACCGAACCCCCCATCTCCACATCACAAATTGCCACCCATCACCAATCACCTAAAGCCGCAATTCTATGTGTTGCTCCATTTGGAAGCCAAGAAACTAAATAAAAACGCAAAATCAAGAGAACCCATGTTCTCATTTTATCCAAGCTACTTTTTTGTTGCTGGTAAGTTTACACAAAACGCACCCAAATTGGGTATTCTATTGTATTCTATTCAAGTCACGAATTCATACATGGCTTCGTAAATATTGTTTGAGACCCAAAAATTTAAAAATTCTTGCACTAAAATTTCTCAACAAACAGAACACAGCGTTGGAATGTAACTGATAAAGATTCAAATGCAACAATAATTTATAGCGTATATTAAAAAAAAAAAAAAAAAAAAAGACAATCGAGAGAAAGAGCGGAGGAGCACCTAAGCAATAAAGATGGTTGAAGGCTCGCTGTGGGCGACAGATACAGCGTGCGTCCCAACTGGGGATTTTGGCTCAGAGAGAGAGAGAGAGAGAGCTAAATGGGCTAAAAAATCAAGACCAGGCCCAAGTTGTTAAAGAAGAAGCCTATTTTGAAGCAGATATAAAAGAGAACTGTGAGTTTCAGTGTGTGTGACAAAAGAGCTGTTGGAATCTTTGGATTTGAAAAAGGGTAGGATTAGAGGCCTATTGATATTGATAATTATAAAGTGAATCTGTCTAATTCACCCTATACAAACCAAATCCTAAAGTGCATTTGTTTTGTTGTAAAACATTTTGCTCAAATTTGAGTGTTTGGGGCTAAACTTTGTCCCAGCAAAACACTGTTTTAATAAGCACTGAAAAGGGGCATGACAATATTTTCAGCCTGCAGAAAGATAACATTCATCCCTTTCCGCCCAACAACTTGTCTCCGCCCAAATCACCGAACCCCTCATCTCCACATCACCAATTGCCACCCATCACCAATCACCTAAAGCCGCAATTCTATGTGTTGCTCCATTTGGAAGCCAAGAAACTAAATAAAAACGCAAAATCAAGAGAACTCATGTTCTCATTTTATCCAAGCCACTTTTTTGTTGTTGGTAAGTTAACACAAAACGCACCCAAATTGGGTATTCTATTGTATTCTATTCAAGTCACGAATTCATACATGGCTTCGTAAATATTGTTTGAGACCCAAAAATTTAAAAATTCTTGCACTAAAATTTCTCAACAAACAGAACACAGCGTTGGAAAGTAACTGATAAAGATTCAAATGCAACAATAATTTATAGAATATATTAAAAAAAAAAAAAAAAAAGACAATCGAGAGAAAGAGCGGAGGAGTACCTAAGCAATAAAGATGGTTAAAGGCTCGCTGTGGGCGACAGATACAGCGTGCGTCCCAACTGGGGATTTTGGCTCAGAGAGAGAGAGAGAGAGAGAGAGAGAGCTAAATGGGCTTAAAAATCAAGACCAGGACCAAGTTGTTAAAGAAGAAGCCTATTTTGAAGCAGATATAAAAGAGAAATGTGAGTTTCAGTGTGTGTGACGAAAGAGCTGTTGGAATCTTTGGATTTGAAAACGGGCAGGATTAGAGGCCTATTGATATTGATAATTATAAAGTGAATCTGTCTAATTCACCCTATACAAACCAAATCCTAAAGTGCATTTGTTTTGTTGTAAAATATTTTGCTCAAATTTAAGTGTTTGGGGCGAAACTTTGTCCCAGCAAAACACTGTTTTAATAAGGACTGAAAAGGGGCATGAAAATATTTTCATCCTGCAGAAAGATAACATTCATCCCTTTCCGCCCAACAACTTGTCTCCGCCCAAATCACCCAACCCCCCATCTCCACATCACCAATTGCCACCCATCACCAATCACCTAAAGCAGCAATTCTATGTGTTGCTCCATTTGGAAGCCAAGAAACTAAATAAAAACGCAAAATCAAGAGAACCCATGTTCTCAATTTGTCCAAGCTACTTTTTTGTTGTTGGTAAGTTTACACAAAACGCACCCAAATTGGGTATTCTATTGCATTCTATTCAAGTCACGAATTGATACATGGCTTCGTAAATATTGTTTGAGACCCAAAAATTTAAAAATTCTTGCACTAAAATTTCTCAACAAACAGAACACAGCATTGGAAAGTAACTGATAAAGATTCAAATGCAACAATGATTTATAGCATATATTAAAAAAAAAAAAAAAAGACAATCGAGAGAAAGAGCGGAGGATTACCTAAGCAATAAAGATGGTTAATGGCTCGCTGTGTGCGACAGATACAGCGTGCGTCCCAACTGGGGATTTTGGCTCTGATAGAGAGAGAGAGAAAGAGCTAAATGGGCTTAAAAATCAAGACCAGGCCCAGGTTGTTAAAGGAGAAGCCTATTTTGAAACAGATATAAAAGAGAACTGTGAGTTTCAGTGTGTGTGACAAAAGAGCTGTTGGAATCCTTGGATTTGAAAACGGGTAGGATTAGGGGCCTATTGATATTGATAATTATAAAGTGAATCTGTCTAATTCACCCTATACAAACCAAATCCTAAAATGCATTTGTTTTGTTGTAAAACATTTTGCTCAAATTTGAGTGTTTGGGGCGAAACTTTGTCCCAGCAAAACACTGTTTTAATAAGGACTGAAAAAGGGTATTAAAATATTTTCAGCCTGCAGAAAGATAACATTCATCCCTTTCCGCCCAACAACTTGTCTCCGCCCAAATCACCGAACCCCCCATCTCCACATCACCAATTGCCACCCATCACCAATCATCTAAAGCCGCAATTCTATGTGTTGCTCCATTTGGATGCCAAGAAACTAAATAAAAACGCAAAATCAAGAGAACCCATGTTCTCATTTTATCCAAGCTACTTTTTTGTTGTTGGTAAGTTTACACAAAACGCACCCAAATTGGGTATTCTATTGTATTCTATTCAAGTCACGAATTCATACATGGCTTCGTAAATATTGTTTGAGACCCAAAAATTTAAAAATTCTTGCACTAAAATTTCTCAACAAACAGAACACAGCGTTGGAAAGTAACTGATAAAGATTCAAATGCTACAATAATGTATAGCATATATTAAAAAAAAAAAAAAAAAAAAAGACAATCGAGAGAAAGAGCGGAGGAGTACCTAAGCAATAAAGATGGTTAATGGCTCGCTGTGGGCGACAGATACAGCGTGCATCCCAACTGGGGATTTTGGCTCAGAGAGAGAGAGAGAGAGAGAGTGAGAGAGAGAGAGAGAGAGAGCTAAATGGGCTTAAAAATCTAGACCTGGCCCAAGTTGTTAAAGATGAAGCCTATTTTGAAGCAGATATAAAAGAGAACTGTGAGTTTCAGTGTGTGTGACAAAAGAGCTGTTGGAATCTTTGGATTTGAAAACGGGTAGGATTAGAGGCCTATTGATATTGATAATTATAAAGTGAATCTGTCTACTTCACCCTATACAAACCAAATCCTAAAGTGCATTTGTTTTGTTGTAAAACATTTTGCTCAAATTTGAGTATTTGGGGCGAAACTTTGTCACAGCAAAACACTGTTTTAATAAGGACTGAAAAGGGGCATGAAAATATTTTCATCCTGCAGAAAGATAACATTCATCCCTTTCCGCCCAACAACTTGTCTCCGCCCAAATCACCCAACCCCCCATCTCCACATCACCAATTGCCACCCATCACCAATCACCTAAAGCAGCAATTCTATGTGTTGCTCCATTTGGATGCCAAGAAACTAAATAAAAACGCAAAATCAAGAGAACCCATGTTCTCAATTTGTCCAAGCTACTTTTTTGTTGTTGGTAAGTTTACACAAAACGCACCCAAATTGGGTATTCTATTGCATTCTATTCAAGTCACGAATTGATACATGGCTTCGTAAATATTGTTTGAGACCCAAAAATTTAAAAATTCTTGCACTAAAATTTCTCAACAAACAGAACACAGCATTGGAAAGTAACTGATAAAGATTCAAATGCAACAATGATTTATAGCATATATTAAAAAAAAAAAAAAAAGACAATCGAGAGAAAGAGCGGAGGATTACCTAAGCAATAAAGATGGTTAATGGCTCGCTGTGTGCGACAGATACAGCGTGCGTCCCAACTGGGGATTTTGGCTCTGATAGAGAGAGAGAGAAAGAGCTAAATGGGCTTAAAAATCAAGACCAGGCCCAGGTTGTTAAAGGAGAAGCCTATTTTGAAACAGATATAAAAGAGAACTGTGAGTTTCAGTGTGTGTGACAAAAGAGCTGTTGGAATCCTTGGATTTGAAAACGGGTAGGATTAGGGGCCTATTGATATTGATAATTATAAAGTGAATCTGTCTAATTCACCCTATACAAACCAAATCCTAAAATGCATTTGTTTTGTTGTAAAACATTTTGCTCAAATTTGAGTGTTTGGGGCGAAACTTTGTCCCAGCAAAACACTGTTTTAATAAGGACTGAAAAAGGGTATTAAAATATTTTCAGCCTGCAGAAAGATAACGTTCATCCCTTTCCGCCCAACAACTTGTCTCCGCCCAAATCACCGAACCCCCCATCACCACATCACCAATTGCCACCCATCACCAATCACCTAAAGCCGCAATTCTATGTGTTGTTCCATTTGGAAGCTAAGAAACTAAATAAAAACGCAAAATCAAGAGAACCCATGTTCTCATTTTATCGAAGCTACTTTTTTGTTGTTGGTAAGTTTACACAAAACGCACCCAAATTGGGTATTCTATTGTATTCTATTCAAGTCACGAATTTATACATGGCTTCGTAAATATTGTTTGAGACCCAAAAATTTAAAAATTCTTGCACTAAAATTTCTCAACAAACAGAACACAGCGTTGGAAAGTAACTGATAAAGATTCAAATGCAACAATAATTTATAGCATATATTAAAAAAAAAAAAAAAAAGACAATCGAGAGAAAGGGCGGAGGAGTACCTAAGCAATAAAGATAGTTGAAGGCTCGCTGTGGGCGACAGATACAGCGTGCGTCCCAACTGGGGATTTTGGCTCAGAGAGAGAGAGAGAGAGCTAAATGGTCTTAAAAATCAAGACCAGGCCCAAGTTGTTAAAGAAGAAGCCTATTTTGAAGCAGATATGAAAGAGAACTGTGAGTTTCAGTGTGTGTGACAAAAGAGCTGTTGGAATCCTTGGATTTGAAAACGGGTAGGATTAGAGGCCTATTGATATTGAGAATTATAAAGTGAATCTGTCTAATTCACCCTATACAAACCAAATCCTAAAGTGCATTTGTTTTGTTGTAAAATATTTTGCTAAAATTTGAGTGTTTGGGGCGAAACTTTGTCCCAGCAAAACACTGTTTTAATAAGGACTGAAAAGGGGCATTAAAATATTTTCAGACTGCAGAAAGATAACATTCATCCCTTTCCGCCCAACAACATGTCTCCGCCCAAATCACCGAACCCCCCATCTCCACATCACCAATTGCCACCCATCACCAATCACCTAAAGCCGCAATTCTATGTGTTGCTCCATTTGGAAGCCAAGAAACTAAATAAAAACGCAAAATCAAGAGAACCCATGTTCTCATTTTATCCAAGCTACTTTTTTGTTGTTGGTAAGTTTACACAAAACGCACCCAAATTGGGTATTCTATTGTATTCTATTCAAGTCATGAATTCATACATGGCTTCGTAAATATTGTTTGAGACCCAAAAATTTAAAAATTCTTGCACTAAAATTTCTCAACAAACAGAACACAGCGTTGGAAAGTAACTGATAAAGATTCAAATGCAACAATAATTTATAGCATATATTAAAAAAAAAAAAAAAAGACAATCGAGAGAAAGAGCGGAGGAGTACCTAAGCAATAAAGATGGTTGAAGGCTCGCTGTGGGCGACAGATACAGCGTGCGTCCCAACTGGGGATTTTGGCTCAGAGAGAGAGAGAGAGAGAGAGCTAAATGGGCTAAAAAATCAAGACCAGGCCCAAGTTGTTAAAGAAGAAGCCTATTTTGAAGCAGATATAAAAGAGAACTGTGAGTTTCAGTGTGTGTGACAAAAGAGCTGTTGGAATCTTTGGATTTGAAAACGGGTAGGATTAGAGGCCTATTGATATTGATAATTATAAAGTGAATCTGTCTAATTCACCCTATACAAACCAAATCCTAAAGTGCATTTGTTTTGTTGTAAAACATTTTGCTCAAATTTGAGTGTTTGGGGCGAAACTTTGTCCCAGCAAAACACTGTTTTAATAAGGACTGAAAAGGGGCATGAAAATATTTTCAGCCTGCAGAAAGATAACATTCATCCCTTTCCGCCCAACAACATGTCTCCGCCCAAATCACCGAACCCCCCATCTCCACATCACCAATTGCCACCCATCACCAATCACCTAAAGCCGCAATTCTATGTGTTGCTCCATTTGGAAGCCAAGAAACTAAATAAAAACGCAAAATCAAGAGAACCCATGTTCTCATTTTATCCAGGCTACTTTTTTGTTGTTGGTAAGTTTACACATAACGCACCCAAATTGCGTATTCTATTCTATTCCATTCAAGTCATGAATTCGTACATGGCTTTGTAAATATTGTTTGAGACCAAAAAATTTAAAAATTCTTGCACTAAAATTTCTCAACAAACAGAACAGAGCATTGGAAAGTAACTGATAAAGATTCAATTGCAACAATAATTTATAGTATATATTAAAAAAAAAAAAAAAAAGACAATCGAGAGAAAGAGCGGAGGAGTACCTATGCAATAAAGATGGTTAAAGGCTCGCTGTGGGCGACAGATACAGCGTGCGTCCCAACTGGGGATTTTGGCTCAGAGAGAGAGAGAGAGAGAGAGAGCTAAATGGGCTTAAAAATCAAGACCAGGCCCAAGTTGTTAAAGAAGAAGCCTATTTTGAAGCAGATATAAAAGAGAACTATGAGTTTCAGTGTGTGTGACAAAAGAGCTGTTGGAATCTTTGGATTTGAAAACGGGTAGGATTAGAGGCTTATTGATATTGATAATTATAAAGTGAATCTGTCTAATTCACCCTATACAAACCAAATCCTAAAGTGCATTTGTTTTGTTGTAAAACATTTTTCTCAAATTTGAGTGTTTGGGGCGAAACTTTGTCCTAGCAAAACACTATTTTTAATAAGGACTGAAAAGGGGCATGAAAATCAGATCTTAGAAAGAAACTTAATTTTCCTTTGTGCTTCTTTGTTATACTATTTTTAACAAGAAAGAAACTTAATTTTGAGTTCCTAATTAGGCCCGTAAACAAGGGATTAAAGCTACCAAATACAACACACTTGGAGTGGATGCTAAGTCAAGTGATCAATTCTATCCAAGTAAAGAATGGAATGGTCTATTTCTTCCCAAATTTGAAGCCACTGTCTAAAGAACCCACAACATACATAATGGGATAGGCTACATGGGAACCCCTTTCTCTGGATTTGTTATCTATAGATTCTATATTCTAATTATAAGGAACATAAATTGTATTCAAACTTTTTTATTTTTTGAATGAGTTACACAATGTAGAAATATTATTGCTCTATTTGTCTGTCCTGTCCAAATTATATAATAATGAATTAACTGCTAAATTTTGTTTTTCAAATAGAATGTAAGAATC
This sequence comes from Lithocarpus polystachyus, assembly GCA_033629205.1. NCBI lineage: Eukaryota > Viridiplantae > Streptophyta > Magnoliopsida > Fagales > Fagaceae > Lithocarpus > Lithocarpus polystachyus. Next base: position 104,702,572 of record CM066163.1, read on the forward strand.
TCCATTGGACCAAACTCCAGAACAAGAGTTGAATTATTGCTTTCTAAAACTTTTTTTTTTAATGATCTTTTAAGAATATTTTAGTTGAAGTTGAGTCTTAATTTTTTATCATATTAATCATGACACTCGTACAAAGTTTTTTTGTTTGAATAGTAAATGCTTTGTAGGCTTTAAAGTAATAAAAAAAAAATTACAAATATTTTAGTAGTGGATTCAAGATATTTACATTATACTAGCCTTGAGTGAGCGCGTGCTCAGAGGCTCTTCTATTTTTTGGGTAAGGGTTGATTTAGAGTATTTATTATAATTTGGGATTACTATATTTTCCAACCACAAAAAAAAAAATATATATATATATATATATATATATAGGGGTGTGATAAGTATCATGTGTGGAGAAATAATTTTTCATTACACCCCTAAATTTTTTTTGTGATTGAAAAATGTAGTAATTCCAAATTATAATAAATACACTAAATTAACCCTTACTAAAAAAAAAAGAAGAGCCTCTGAGCACATGCGTGAGCGCGTGCTCAGAGGCTAGTGTATATATTAAGAAGATTCAAAAAATTAGTTATTGCTTTTTTCCTTGTCAAAAATACCCCTAAATTAATTAACCAACAACTTAAAAATAGGGTTAAAATAGTAAATTGACAAAAGAAAGTTAGTTATTATTATTTTTATTGTCAAAAATATCCCTACCTAAAACTTAAAAATAGGGTTAAAATAATAAATTGACAAAAATAATAAATTCTTACTTCTACATTGAAATGTCTTCCTCTTTTTAATAAACTCCTACTTTTACGTTGATTTAAATTCCTACTTGTACTCACTAACTCCCTACAAAATAGGATCACTCTTTTGTTAGTTTTAAAACTCCTATAAACTACAAAACTCACCCACGTATTCTTTTTTTTTTTTTTTTTTACTTCATCACACCCTTAAATTTTTTTTTTTTTTTTATGATTTAAAAAAGTAGAAATCCTAAATTATATTAAATATAAATTATTAATCTTTACCCAAAATATAGAAGAGCCTCTGAACACAGCGTGAGCGTGTACTCAGAGGCTAGTTATTGTTTATGTTGTTGTATTTTAGCAAATTTTATAGCTAATTGATTAAGATATCATTCTTTCAATTTTCACCCTATTATAATTAAGATCTTAGAATATCAAAATTTTATTTAATTAAAATATTAATGGGTCTTATTTTTATCTCATATCAATTCTGAAACTAAAGAAAACCTACTTTCACTGTCATGCAAATTATAGATGTTGATATAGCGGAGATAGAAACTTTAGTGGTATAAGAAACATAGAAATTAACACTATAAAATCTATATATAAAGAATAAATCATACAAGAAAGACACCTAAGAAGCATCAAGTTTGTAGGTGACAATGTGAACGTAATTTGGTGACATTTGTTGGTTGAATGAATTACAAGAATGTTTCTCCCGGTTTATTTAGTTTCACTTTTGTTTTACTAGAAAACTTCATAGTTTAATTATGACAAACAATAATAGTATTCATGATATTAATGGATTATAAATAATTTTTTACTAAATTTATCAAAATGCACCGTGTATTTTGCAAGATATCCACTAGTTTCTCTCAATTTTGGGGAAATGAAAATTTAAAGTTTTAAAGGAATAAAGTGAAATGAGTATTCCCTTATACCAATTTCATTCTCTCTCACTTAAATTCTCAAACAAGAAAATGAATTTTTAATTTCCCCTATTAAACTCCCAAACAAGAGAAGAAAACAATACTCTAAAATTATTATTTTCATTTTGTTCAATTTCTTCCTCCCAAACGGAAGCTTAGAGAAAAAAGACAAGAAAACAAGAATTTTCTTTTTTGAGAAAAAAGGCAAACAAGAAGTTTAATCCCTTGGATATTTAATTTCTTACACTATACATTTTTTAAACCATGTCTTATACATTAACTTATCAACCAGTTCTTATATGCTACCTTATCAATTAGTTCATAATTGCATCGGACATCAAGAAGTTTTAAACCATGTCTAGACTGCAAACATTTCCATCAAGATCCAACAGTAAGTGATCATTAACCTTATTGTTTTTTTCTTTTTTTTTTAATTTAATTTATTTAAGTTTTGACCCCAAGGCTCGAGGGAGAAGAGATTCAAACTACTTATTGTCTTTATTAATATAATAATAAAAGGGAAGGAACGCTAAATCTTACAACCCAAAAAATAAGGTATCTATGGATTCCTTTATGAATTTCCAAGAGCCTTGAAGCTCCATGGCTTTAATTGTCCTCTTTTATGAGAAGAAAGGTTTAAATCCCTCTTTTCCGACTTGCGAAAATTGAACTTAAAAAAAAAAAAAACCCTTCAATTATGAAATTATTTATCAAAGAGAGAGAGAGAGAGAGAGAGAGGGAGAAAGAAGAGGCCCTTAATGAAGTCGTTAACTCAAACATGGAAGTCAATGGCAATTAACTGAGTAGAATGGAAGAGATATTACAAGTGATAGGTGGACTTCTTTATGAAAGTCACATTTGATTTACCCTTGAGAATAAAAAAATGTTACATGATTTCTCTCAAAATGCAATGAACAAACTCTTTCACTTGTGCAACCGTGATTATTAAAAATAAAAAGAAAAAAAAAATAAAAAGAAAAAGAGAGAATAAATAGATATAGCTGCGAAAGAGAACAGCCAAACTCATTAACTGCACTAATCAACCTCCATACCAGAATTGGCTTCATCTAAAATCTTTTGTAGATCCTTCATTCTTTGCCTTGTCAATGCAACACAATCCTGAAACAACAGCAACTCTTCATCATCAGCATTCAGCTAATAACTTTCTTTGTATTTGCACAGGTCATTTTTGAAAGGGTATTGGCTAATATCTACTAATATATGCTCCTTGGAACAATTGTGCATAAATTGGATAAACCAGTATAAAAATGGTCTCCACTGAGTCTTTCCTCCTTTTTTTTTTTGGTAGGGGGGTGGGGTGATTACTTCAGAATTTGAACAAGTATAATGCCATCATAACTTTTTTCCCAGCCATTTCTTTTAATTCCTTTTCTACACAAACGTCTAATAATTCAAAACTTCCAACAACGTATCTAGTCGTGGGTTCCAATTTGATTCCACAAAAGGATGGAATCAATGTCAACCAGTTTTTACAATCTTAGTTTCAGATATATTATGATCATATTCCCCACAATCAAAAAGCATTCTGCTATAATAGTTATGGTTTAACTGAGTATATTGTAGAACCAAAGTTTGGAACATACTAAAATTGATCAACAAATTGGCACTTTTGATGAATCCTTTACATGTGTTTTTAAGGGTGAAATCTAACCTGGATAGCAGATGTATAGGCGAGAACTGGTCCACCTGGCTTGTAAAGAGATACAAGTTGACTTGAAGAATCCAAAACCACAGTAACAACAGTTTCCATGATGGACTCTTCCTCTGCAGTGGGGTCTGCCAAGATATATTCTTGTGAAGTACGCATGTTAGTGAGAAAGGAATGCTTTTCAGCGTCAGTTTCATCCTCTCTTTATTAACAGCATCCTTTTCCAGCTTTCCTCCATTTTCCTCAGACACAACAACTATTTTACCATCATCATTTAGGGAAACTGCAGGTATTTGTACTGCAAGGCATGGACAATTTTATATCAAATAAGGTCCTGCATATATAGTTAAAGATTTTGAGTTAAATCTGCATTCATATGTATGCAAACATATGAATTGAAAAATTTTATGAAGTCATAAAAACTTGAAACTGAGAAACAAATCTTTAACAAACACTCAATCTATCACTAACTTGGATTACAAAAAATATTAATAAATAAATCTGATCCCGCCCATAGTTTATGATATCAATAAAACAAATCAATTTTAGACCATCTAATTCTAGCAAAGCAATTAGACTATGATTTTTTTTTTTGGTAAGTTATTCATAAATCCAGTGAGTTCTGAACCCACAACCTCACCCTTTTTTTTCCTTTTGATTAGAAAGTTACATGCATACCCAATGGGTTTTGAATTTGAACCCACAACCTTACCCTCCATGTAGTTCTTATAATGATATATATTTTTTTAACAACGTGCAACCTCACCAAGGCAGGGCCACCCACCTTGAGGAGTAATTCAGTGGAACTCCTAGTGAGAATCAAGCCCCAGATGTTTGGATTTACAGCTCATCCCAAGCTTCCAACCACTAGGTTTTGACAGGTAAAAATTAGTTCTTATAATGACAGTAGATACAATTTAAGCTGGAGCTCATTGGCTTGGACAATGAAAATATTTTTGGGAGATCATGTGACAGAAAATTCTCAAATTAAAATTGTCTAACACTATCCAAAAATTTCAACCACTAAATTGGTGGAGTTACCAATACATGGTTGGACTTGCGCCATACAATCAAGAAGCTTTCTACAGTGCTTGTACGATAAGATAAATAAAAGAACTCATGTGCATTTACCCAGTTTCTCCAAGTAAACCAAAAGGTAAAACACAACCAACAGAAACATTGGAAAACTTGCAACATATATTTGAACAGGAAAAAGAAGGCGTAATTTCATATGCATAACCAAGTATGATCAAGCTACATACATAGGGTAAGAACCAAAGTAATGCCTCTCTTCACCATCAATACATCAAGAAAGGTAAGGAAACAGTATAATCGAGATTCAGATTTTTGAGGTGTATTGAGTTGTGTGCAAGTATGATAAATTTTCTAGGCTTCTGTTAGGCCTGTTGCTAGCATCTAAATAGGTCACAGACAATACCAAATGACAGAAAGAATGTAAATCTTACAATGAGAAAATGCAGCAACAGCTGATAGTAAAGCAGCATCAAAGAGAGCACCATCAGCATCCAAACAGTATATGTCCTGTAAGATATGACTTTGAGTCTTTCTTTATCATCCAATAGAGAAAAAGGACCATTTTAATTAACAATTTGTCCAAAAGAAAATGCTGAAAGCATCAAAAGGAAGACTTCTAAATTCAAACAGATAAAGATGATAATGATGCAGACAATAAAAAACCGTTACCAAGTATGCCATCCAAGCAGCTTTTCCACTGACCAAGGATAACTCTTTCAAGTTGATCATGCCAGAACTGCAACAGCACGTATAACTAGTCACGACAGTAAAGTTACACTTAAGTAGAATAAGTTAAGAAAGTAACATTAGATAAGATAATTGACCACCAAATAGAAGTCTTGATCAACCCTACAAATAATCGTATAAAAAAAGGTGATGCTTCAGACTTCAAGGCACAACAAGTGCAAGATAAGGAACAAGTAAGTACCAAAGAGAAAATTATGGAGATGAGCCTACATGCGTAATTTGATAGCAAATTCTGAAGTTCTTTTTTTGAATTCATCTGAAACAATAAATTCATTGGGCATCATGATCCTATCCTAAATGACTAGACTAACTGGCATAAGCGAACATATAATGCCCTGGTACAGAGTACAGACACTATAAAGGTCTCCAAATAGCATACTTATGGATGTAGATGCAAGAAGAAGATTGCCTCACCGGTGGCATTATGAATGAAGCCTGCTATTAGTTGGGCCTAAGGCCTAAACAATTAATGTCTAGAATTTATTTTATTTTTTAATTAATTAAACCTTATTTTCTTTTCCTACTTGTTTCGGGAATTTAATTCCTTTTCTTCCTAGGTTAGTGGAGCTATTTTCTATTCATACAATCCTACAAGGATAATAAGTTTGGAACTCTATATAAAGGAACCCTAGTTACAGTTTTCTTGATCAATAAAATTTCCATTGAAATTTTGTCAATGCTTTGGTGCTCATTGTTCCAACTTAAAAGGATTTCAGAAAAGACAATTCAACCAGAAAGAAGTACACAGAGAATATAAGTACATGCCTTGAAATAGTGTCAGACAATTGTTTTGACACAACTGGTGCTATCTCAGCTGGCCTGCCAGGCCTAACAATTGGAGAACAAATTGGAGGCATGTGGAAATCGATAGCTGAAATGACAAAGATTTACATATTGACATCCCATATATAAAACATATAAAGGCAAGAGAAGACAAAATATATATATATATATATATATATATATATGAAAATATGCAGTTAATAGTCAACCTATGCAGCCTTCGTCCGGTGAGTCCATGGAAGGAGTCATTACTTCCATTTTAATAGCAGCCAACATTGTCTATCCAAGGAACAAGAATTTTGAGTTATTAGATCACAAAATAAATTAAACAACTAGGCTTACAGAGCCCAAAACAAAATGTAGAGAGAAAGTAAGAGAATGGCACTAACAGTCGAACCAATCTTTGCCAATGCTGAACCCTCAGCAGATGTAACAGCTCCTTGATTTTGTTTTTGGAAAGAAAAAAGGATTGAGCAATTCAGTTTGAGTACAAACAATGATACAGTAAAATCCATATGAGAGGTGGAAGAATAAGATTGTGAATAGATGACATAAGCGGTAACTAACCAAGGGCTATAGTTGTATCTCTAGCTCTTCCAAGTGGCCTACCATCCGGCCTAATAGATTCAGTGAGATGACGCTCGTAAAAACGAAGAGGGAAGAGGTGTCTGAAAGCATCAACATCCACTTCTGACGACAAATCTCCTGGTGCATCTGGCAATCCCATTTTCTCTTCTCCCTCTAATTACCTAATACTAAACTCAACTTTCAAAAGGCACAAAAAAAATATGGCAGCCTTATAGTACTATATCAAACACTAAGATATCTAAAACAGTGCAATACATTTTTGCTTTCCAAAGCAAAATTTTGCCATTATTTTTTATTTTTGTCCCTAAGGAGATAATGCTATTAAAAAGCGACATTTTGGTTCTAACCAAACAAAGACTAAATCATTTTGATGCAATTAAACAAAGCATGTAAAAACCTGAACATGTTTTTTTTGCCCTACACTTAAATTCTAGGGAATTAAAGAAAGCATTGAGATAAGGGTAAGCAAGGAATGGACCCAGGATTTCAAGCTGGGGGCCCGAGATAAGCGGAAAAAAAATTTCAAATACGCTTCCATATAGTATTAACAAATTATCAACTAAGACAAATACACAAAAATCATTGTTTCTTAATATATTAAGATACAATCATCTACCAACAAACAGTCAAGCACTACACTAATATATTCTATAATCTCTACAATCTCTACAAACTCTACTCCCTCTCTCTCTCTCTATCTCTCTTATCTATATAATATAAGAGAGAAAGTCACAAACACAACGTCACAAAGCCAAAAGGCCCAAAAAAAAAGGAAAAAAATTCAATTCACAATCACCATTCACCAACATCAGTTCATCACTCATCATCACTCAGCGGTAAAAACACAAACACCACAAGTCCACAAGCACAAATCGTTAGATTCTGAGATTCACATTCTGTGATTCCCAAACATACTGTGCTTGCCAACAAGAAATTGGGCTCTGGATTTGAAAACGGGTAGGATTAGAGGCCTATTGATATTGAGAATTATAAAGTGAATCTGTCTAATTCACCCTATACAAACCAAATCCTAAAGTGCATTTGTTTTGTTGTAAAACATTTTGCTCAAATTTGAGTGTTTGGGGCGAAACTTTGTCCCAGCAAAACACTGTTTTAATAAGGACTGAAAAGGGGCATGAAAATATTTTCAGCCTGCAGAAAGATAACATTCATCCCTTTCCGCCCAACAACTTTGTCTCCGCCCAAATCAGCGAACCCGCCATCTCCACATCACCAATTGCCACCCATCACCAATCACCTAAAGCCGCAATTCTATGTGTTGCTCCATTTGGAAGCCAAGAAACTAAATAAAAACGCAAAATCAAGAGAACCCATGTTCTCATTTTATCCTATTCAATTCATCTTCCAATAAAATGATTTGACTAGTATCCATTATCTGTAGTGAAGATACATATTCAAAATCAAATCAGAAAAAAGGAAAAATTTTATAAACAATATTTAAAAAAAGTATTCCAATAGTCAGGACCCATTAAAGAATACTCTCCATGAATTACTTACAAACATTAGAGTTTTAAGAATTCGAATAAAACCACCCTCTCTCTCTCTCTCTCTCAAGCATCAATATTATTCAAGAACAAGAGGAATATATATGAAAGTTTTTATGGATTTGTGTTTTTTATAAATCATACATACATATTTTCTTCTTTACACTTCCAAATTTTCCTTGCTTAATTCTCCAAATTTCTCCATCATTATAAATCCAAAAAGCCCATCACTATTTACATTTTCAATTTATATTTATCACCAAGAATGGAATCTTTATCACCCGTGGATACATTTGTAACTGCAACAAGAGAATACAGGAATATTCTTGAACTTTTAATCTTTGTTAAAATACAATAAAAAGGCAAGATGCAAACGATAGAAGAGGATTTGGGCTTGATTCCTTCTTCAGTTCTTGAAGGAATCAAGGTTATCAATGAACAATCAAACTAAAAAACGCACGTTAATAATAAGAAAAACCAGAAAATCCAGAACACACATTAATAATCAAACACAATTCATTCAGAAAAAAAAAAATTAATAGAATTAAAAAAGTAAATTTAGTTTTCTATGAATAAAACAAAAGGAAATTTTGTTCTAACCGGTGAAGCGGCGGAGACTGGGTGGGCCGGCAGTGGATTCTGGGTGGGCCGGTGGGCCGGCGGTGGAGACTGGGTGGGCCGGCGGTGGAGACAGAGGAAGATTGAGGTGGTTGGCCGGCGGTGGAGACAGAGGTGGAGACAGAGGAAATTTCAGGTGCTTGGCTGACGGTGGAGATAGAGGAGGATTTGGGGTTGTGGGCCGGCGGTGGAGACTGGGTGGGCCGGCGGTGGAGACAGAGGAAGATTGAGGTGGTTGGCCGGCGGTGGAGACAGAGGTGGAGACAGAGGAAATTTCAGGTGCTTGGCTGATGGTGGAGATAGAGGAGGATTTGGGGTTGGCCGGCGGTGGAGACAGGAGGATTTGGGTTGGCCGGCCGGCGGTGGAGATTGGAGGCTATGGGTTTTTAGATTTTATTTTTCTAGATTGGAGGATTTGGGTTTTGCTGGGTTACAGTTCAGAGAGACAGAGAGAAGACCATGAGAGATATCGTACGTGTAGAGGCATTTGGGGTTTTTAGATTTTATTTTTATTTTTTATTTTTTTAATAGGTGGTGTAGTTAACTAGGGTTAGTTGAGTTAAGTTTATTTAAGTAATCATGTGCAATGCACATGTTATTTTTTACACAAGTCATTTTATTAGATCAGTTTGTAGCCTAAGGCTACAACTGATTTTGTAGCTAAACTTTGTCCTATTTTAATTAAATAAAATTTTGATATTCTAAGATCTTAATTATAATAGGGTGAAAATTGAAAGAATGATATCTTAATCAATTAGCTATAAAATTTGCTAAAATACAACAACATAAACAATAACTAGCCTCTGAGTACACGCTCACGCTGTGTTCAGAGGCTCTTCTATATTTTGGGTAAAGATTAATAATTTATATTTAATATAATTTAGGATTTCTACTTTTTTAAATCACAAAAAAAAAAAAAAAAATTTAAGGGCGTGATGAAGTAAAAAAAAAAAAAACAAAAAGAATACGTGGGTGAGTTTTGTAGTTTATAGGAGTTTTAAAACTAACAAAAGAGTGATCCTATTTTGTAGGGAGTTAGTGAGTACAAGTAGGAATTTAAATCAATGTAAAAGTAGGAGTTTATTAAAAAGAGGAAGACATTTCAATGTAGAAGTAAGAATTTATTATTTTTGTCAATTTATTATTTTAACCCTATTTTTAAGTTTTAGGTAGGGATATTTTTGACAGTAAAAATAATAATAACTAACTTTCTTTTGTCAATTTACTATTTTAACCCTATTTTTAAGTTGTTGGTTAATTAATTTAGGGGTATTTTTGACAAGGAAAAAAGCAATAACTAATTTTTTGAATCATCTTAATAGATACACTAGCCTCTGAGCACGCGCTCACGCATGTGCTCAGAGGCTCTTCTTTTTTTTTAGTAAGGGTTAATTTAGAGTATTTATTATAATTTGGAATTACTACATTTTTCAATCACAAAAAAAATTTAGGGGTGTAATGAAAAATTATTTCTCCACACATGATACTTATCACACCCCTATATATATATATATATATTTTTTTTTTTTTTTTTTTTTGTGGTTGGAAAATATAGTAATCCCAAATTATAATAAATACTCTAAATCAACCCTTACCCAAAAAATAGAAGAGCCTCTGAGCACGCGCTCACTCAAGGCTAGTATAATGAAAATATCTTGAATCCACTACTAAAATATTTGTAATTTTTTTTTTATTACTTTAAAGCCTACAAAGCATTTACTATTCAAACAAAAAAACTTTGTACGAGTGTCATGATTAATATGATAAAAAATTAAGACTCAACTTCAACTAAAATATTCTTAAAAGATCATTAAAAAAAAAAGTTTTAGAAAGCAATAATTCAACTCTTGTTCTTGAGTTTGGTCCAATGGAGATTCTTACATTCTATTTGAAAAACAAAATTTAGCAGTTAATTCATTATTATCTAATTTGGACAGGACAGACAAATAGAGCAATAATATTTTTACATTGTGTAACTCATTCAAAAAATAAAAAAGTTTGAATACAATTTATGTTCCTTATAATTAGAATATAGAATCTATAGATAACAAATCCAGAGAAAGGGGTTCCCATATAGCCTATCCCATTATGTATGTTGTGGGTTCTTTAGACAGTGGCTTCAAATTTAGGAAGAAATAGACCATTCCATTCTTTACTTGGATAGAATTGATCACTTGACTTAGCATCCACTACAACTGTGTTGTATTTGGTAGCTTTAATCCCTTGTTTGCGGGCCTAATCTAGGAACTCAAAATTAAGTTTCTTTCTTGTTAAAAATAGTATAACAAAGAAGCACAAAGGAAAATTAAGTTTCTTTCTAAGATCTGATTTTCATGCCCCTTTTCAGTCCTTATTAAAAATAGTGTTTTGCAGGGACAAAGTTTCGCCCCAAACACTCAAATTTGAGCAAAATGTTTTACAACAAAACAAATGCACTTTAGGATTTGGTTTGTATAGGGTGAATTAGACAGATTCACTTTATAATTATCAATATCAATAGGCCTCTAATCCTACCCTTTTTCAAATCCAAAGATTCCAACAGCTCTTTTGTCACACACACTGAAACTCACAGTTCTCTTTTATATCTGCTTCAAAATAGGCTTCTTCTTTAACAAATTGGGCCTAGTCTTGATTTTTAAGCCCATTTAGCTCTCTCTCTCTCTCTCTCTCTCTCTCTCTCCCTCTCTCTCTCTTTCTCTGAGCCAAAATCCCCAGTTGGGACGCACGCTGTATCTGTCGCCCACAGCGAGCCTTTAACCATCTTTATTGCTTAGGTACTCCTCCGCTCTTTCTCTCGATTGTCTTTTTTTTTTTTTTTTAATATATGCTATAAATTATTGTTGCATTTGAATCTTTATCAGTTACTTTCCAATGCTGTGTTCTGTTTGTTGAGAAATTTTAGTGCAAGAATTTTTAAATTTTTTGGTCTCAAACAATATTTACAAAGCCATGTACGAATTCATGACTTGAATGGAATAGAATAGAATACGCGATTTGGGTGCGTTATGTGTAAACTTACCAACAACAAAAAAGTAGCTTGGATAAAATGAGAACATGGGTTCTCTTGATTTTGCGTTTTTATTTAGTTTCTTGGCTTCCAAATGGAGCAACACATAGAATTGCGGCTTTAGGTGATTGGTGATGGGTGGCAATTGGTGATGTGGAGAAGGGGGGTTCGGTGATTTGGGCGGAGACAAGTTATTGGGCGGAAAGGGATGAATGTTATCTTTCTGCAGGCTGAAAATATTTTCATGCCCCTTTTCAGTCCTTATTAAAACAGTGTTTTGCTGGGACAAAGTTTCGCCCCAAACACTCAAATTTGAGCAAAATGTTTTACAACAAAACAAATGCACTTTAGGATTTGGTTTGTATAGGGTGAATTAGACAGATTCACTTTATAATTATCAATATCAATAGGCCTCTAATCCTACCCGTTTTCAAATCCAAAGATTCCAACAGCTCTTTTGTCACACACACTGAAACTCACAGTTCTCTTTCATATCTGCTTCAAAATAGGCTGCTTCTTTAACAACTTGGGCCTGGTCTTGATTTTTAAGCCCATTTAGCTCTCTCTCTCTCTCTCTCTCTCTCTCTCTGAGCCAAAATCCCCAGTTGGGACGCACGCTGTATCTGTCACCCACAGCGAGCCTTTAACCATCTTTATTGCTTAGGTACTCCTCCGCTCTTTCTCCCGATTGTCTTTTTTTTTTTTTTTTTAATATATGCTATAAATTATTGTTGCATTTGAATCTTTATCAGTTACTTTCCAACGCTGTGTTCTGTTTGTTGAGAAATTTTAGTGCAAGAATTTTTAAATTTTTGGGTCTCAAAGAATATTTACGAAGCCATGTATGAATTCGTGACTTGAATAGAATACAATGGAAAACCCAATTTGGGTGCGTTTTGTGTAAATTTACCAACAACAAAAAAGTAGCTTGGATAAAATGAGAACATGGGTTCTCTTGATTTTGCGTTTTTAGTTAGTTTCTTGGCTTCCAAATGGAGCAACACATAGAATTGCGGCTTTAGGTGATTGGTGATGGGTGGCAATTGGTGATCTGGAGATGGGGGGTTCGGTGATTTGGGCGGAGACAAGTTGTTGGGCGGAAAGGGATGAATGTTATCTTTCTGCAGGCTGAAAATATTGTCATGCCCCTTTTCAGTCCTTATTAAAACAGTGTTTTGCTGGGACAAAGTTTCGCCCCAAACACTCAAATTTGAGCAAAATATTTTACAACAAAACAAATGCACTTTAGGATTTGGTTTGTATAGGGTGAATTAGACAGATTCACTTAATAATTATCAATATCAATAGGCCTTTAGTCCTACCCGTTTTCAAATCCAAAGATTCCAACTGCTCTTTTGTCACACACACTGAAACTCACAGTTCTCTTTTATATCTGCTTCAAAATAAGCTTCTTCTTTAACAACTTGGGCCTGGTCTTGATTTTTAAGCCCATTTAGCTCTCTCTCTCTCTCTCTCTCTCTCTCTGAGCCAAAATCCCCAGTTGGGAAGCACGCTGTATCTGTCGCCCACAGCGAGCCTTTAACCATCTTTATTGCTTAGGTACTCCTCCGCTCTTTCTCTCGATTGTCTTTTTTTTTTTTTTTTTTTAATATATGCTATAAATTATTATTGCATTTGAATCTTTATCAGTTACTTTCCAACGCTGTGTTCTGTTTGTTGAGAAATTTTAGTGCAAGAATTTTTAAATTTTTGGGTCTCAAACAATATTTACGAAGCCATGTATGAATTCGTGACTTGAATAGAATACAATAGAATACCCAATTTGGGTGCGTTTTGTGTAAACTTACCAACAACAAAAAAGTAGCTTGGATAAAATGAGAACATGGGTTCTCTTGATTTTGCGTTTTTATTTAGTTTCTTGGCTTCCAAATGGAGCAACACATAGAATTGCGGCTTTAGGTGATTGGTGATGGGTGGCAATTGGTGATGTGGAGATGGGGGGTTCGGTGATTTGGGCGGAGACAAGTTGTTGGGCGGAAAGGGATGAATGTTATCTTTCTGCAGGCTGAAAATATTTTAATGCCCCTTTTCAGTCCTTATTAAAACAGTGTTTTGCTGGGACAAAGTTTCGCTCCAAACACTCAAATTTGAGCAAAATGTTTTACAACAAAACAAATGAACTTTAGGATTTGGTTTGTATAGGGTGAATTAGACAGATTCACTTTATAATTATAAATATCAATAGGCCTCTAATCCTACCAGTTTTCAAATCCAAAGATTCTAACAGCTCTTTTGTCACACACACTGAAACTCACAGTTCTCTTTCATATCTGCTTCAAAATAGGCTCCTTGTTTAACAACTTGGGCCTGGTCTTGATTTTTAAGCCCATTTAGCTCTCTCTCTCTCTCTCTCTCTCTCTGAGCCAAAATCTCCAATTGGGACGCACGCTGTATCTGTCGCCCACAGCGAGCCTTTAACCATCTTTATTGCTTAGGTACTCCTCCGCTCTTTCTCCCGATTGCCTTTTTTTTTTTTTTTTTTTTTTTTTTTAATATATGCTATAAATTATTGTTGCATTTGAATCTTTATCAGTTACTTTCCAACGCTGTATTCCGTTTGTTGAGAAATTTTAGTGCAAGAATTTTTAAATTTTTGGGTCTCAAACAATATTTACGAAGCCATGTATGAATTCGTGACTTGAATAGAATACAATAGAATACCCAATTTGGGTGCGTTTTGTGTAAACTTAGCAACAACAAAAAAGTAGCTTGGATAAAATGAGAACATGGGTTCTCTTGATTTTGCGTTTTTATTTAGTTTCTTGGCTTCCAAATGGAGCAACACATAGAATTGCGGCTTTAGGTGATTGGTGATGGGTGGCAATTGGTGATGTGGAGATGGGGGGTTCGGTGATTTGGGCGGAGACAAGTTGTTGGGCGGAAAGGGATGAATGTTATCTTTCTGCAGGCCGAAAATATTTTCATGCCTTTTTTCTGTCCTTATTAAAACAGTGTTTTGCTGGGACAAAGTTTCGCCCCAAACACTCAAATTTGAGCAAAATGTTTTACAACAAAACAAATGCACTTTAGGATTTGGTTTGTATAGGGTGAATTAGACAGATTCACTTTATAATTATCAATATCAATAGGCCTCTAATCCTACCCGTTTTCAAATCCAAAGATTCCAACAGCTCTTTTGTCACACACACTGAAACTCACAGTTCTCTTTCATATCTGCTTCAAAATAGGCTTCTTCTTTAACAACTTGGGCCTGGTCTTGATTTTTAAGCCCATTTAGCTCTCTCTCTCTCTCTCTCTCTCTCTCTCTCTCTCTCTCTGAGCCAAAATCCCCAGTTGGGACGCACGCTATATCTGTCGCCCACAGCGAACCTTTAACCATCTTTATTGCTTAGGTACTCCTTCGCTCTTTCTCTCGATTGTCTTTTTTTTTTTTTAATATATGCTATAAATTATTGTTGCATTTGAATCTTTATCAGTTACTTTCCAACGCTGTGTTCTGTTTGTTGAGAAATTTTAGTGCAAGAATTTTTAAATTTTTGGGTCTCAAACAATATTTACGAAGCCATGTATGAATTCGTGACTTGAATAGAATACAATAGAATACCCAATTTGGGTGCGTTTTGTGTAAACTAACCAACAACAAAAAAGTAGCTTGGAAAAAATGAGAACATGGGTTCCCTTGATTCTGCGTTTTTATTTAGTTTCTTGGCTTCCAAATGGAGCAACACATAGAATTGCGGCTTTAGGTGATTGGTGATGGGTGGCAATTGGTGATGTGGAGATGGGGGGTTCGGTGATTTGGGCGGAGACAAGTTGTTGGGCGGAAAGGGATGAATGTTATCTTTCTGCAGGCTGAAAATATTTTCATGCCCCTTTTCAGTCCTTATGAAAACAGTGTTTTGCTGGGACAAAGTTTCACCCCAAACACTCAAATTTGAGCAAAATGTTTTACAACAAAACAAATGCACTTTAGGATTTGGTTTGTATAGGGTGAAGTAGACAGATTCACTTTATAATTATCAATATCAATAGGCCTCTAATCCTCCCCGTTTTCAAATCCAAAGATTCCAACAGCTCTTTCGTCACACACACTGAAACTCACAGTTCTGTTTCATATCTGCTTCAAAATAGGCTTCTTCTTTAACAACTTGGGCCTGGTCTTTATTTTTAAGCCCATTTAGCTCTCTCTGTCTCTCTCTCTCTCTCTCTGAGCCAAAATCCCCAGTTGGGACGCACGCTGTATCTGTCGCCCACAGCGAGCCTTTAACCATCTTCATTGCTTAGGTACTCCTCCGCTCTTTCTCTCGATTGCCTTTTTTTTTTTTTTTTAATATATGCTATAAATTATTGTTGCATTTGAATCTTTATCAGTTACTTTCCAACGCTGTGTTCCGTTTGTTGAGAAATTTCAGTGCAAGAATTTTTAAATTTTTGGGTCTCAAACAATATTTACGAAGCCATGTATGAATTCGTGACTTGAATAGAATACAATAGAATACCCAATTTGAGTGCGTTTTGTGTAAACTTAGCAACAACAAAAAAGTAGCTTGGATAAAATGAGAACATGGGTTCTCTTGATTTTGCGTTTTTATTTAGTTTCTTGGCTTCCAAATGGAGCAACACATAGAATTGCGGCTTTAGGTGATTGGTGATGGTTGGCAATTGGTGATGTGGAGATGGGGGGTTCGGTGATTTGGGCGGAGACAAGTTGTTGGGCGGAAAGGGATGAATGTTATCTTTCTGCAGGCTGAAAATATTTTCATGCCCCTTTTCAGTCCTTATTAAAATAGTGTTTTGCTGGGACAAAGTGTCGCCCCAAACACTCAAATTTGAGCAAAATGTTTTACAACAAAACAAATGCACTTTAGGATTTGGTTTGTATAGGGTGAATTAGATAGATTCACTTTATAATTATCAATATCAATAGGCCTCTAATCCTACCCGTTTTCAAATCCAAAGATTCCAACAGCTCTTTTGTCACACACACTGAAACTCACAGTTCTCTTTCATATCTGCTTCAAAATAGGCTTCTTCTTTAACAACTTGGGCCTGGTCTAGATTTTTAAGCCCATTTAGCTCTCTCTCTCTCTCTCTCTCTCTCTCTCTGAGCCAAAATCCCCAGTTGGGACGCACGCTGTATCTGTCGCCCACAGCGAACCTTTAACCATCTTTATTGCTTAGGTACTCCTCCGCTCTTTCTCTCGATTGTCTTTTTTTTTTTTTTTTTTTTAATATATGCTATAAATTATTATTGCATTTGAATCTTTATCAGTTACTTTCCAACGCTGTGTTCTGTTTGTTGAGAAATTTTAGTGCAAGAATTTTTAAATTTTTGGGTCTCAAACAATATTTACGAAGCCATGTATGAATTCGTGACTTGAATAGAATACAATAGAATACCCAATTTGGGTGCGTTTTGTGTAAACTTACCAACAACAAAAAAGTAGCTTGGATAAAATGAGAACATGGGTTCTCTTGATTTTGCGTTTTTATTTAGTTTCTTGGCTTCCAAATGGAGCAACACATAGAATTGCGGCTTTAGGTGATTGGTGATGGGTGGCAATTGGTGATGTGGAGATGGGGGGTTCGGTGATTTGGGCGGAGACAAGTTGTTGGGCGGAAAGGGATGAATGTTATCTTTCTGCAGGCTGAAAATATTTTAATGCCCCTTTTCAGTCCTTATTAAAACAGTGTTTTGCTGGGACAAAGTTTCGCTCCAAACACTCAAATTTGAGCAAAATGTTTTACAACAAAACAAATGAACTTTAGGATTTGGTTTGTATAGGGTGAATTAGACAGATTCACTTTATAATTATAAATATCAATAGGCCTCTAATCCTACCAGTTTTCAAATCCAAAGATTCTAACAGCTCTTTTGTCACACACACTGAAACTCACAGTTCTCTTTCATATCTGCTTCAAAATAGGCTCCTTGTTTAACAACTTGGGCCTGGTCTTGATTTTTAAGCCCATTTAGCTCTCTCTCTCTCTCTCTCTCTCTCTGAGCCAAAATCTCCAATTGGGACGCACGCTGTATCTGCCGCCCACAGCGAGCCTTTAACCATCTTTATTGCTTAGGTACTCCTCCGCTCTTTCTCCCGATTGCCTTTTTTTTTTTTTTTTTTTTTTTTTTTAATATATGCTATAAATTATTGTTGCATTTGAATCTTTATCAGTTACTTTCCAACGCTGTATTCCGTTTGTTGAGAAATTTTAGTGCAAGAATTTTTAAATTTTTGGGTCTCAAACAATATTTACGAAGCCATGTATGAATTCGTGACTTGAATAGAATACAATAGAATACCCAATTTGGGTGCGTTTTGTGTAAACTTAGCAACAACAAAAAAGTAGCTTGGATAAAATGAGAACATGGGTTCTCTTGATTTTGCGTTTTTATTTAGTTTCTTGGCTTCCAAATGGAGCAACACATAGAATTGCGGCTTTAGGTGATTGGTGATGGTTGGCAATTGGTGATGTGGTGATGGGGGGTTCGGTGATTTGGGCGGAGACAAGTTGTTGGGCGGAAAGGGATGAATGTTATCTTTCTGCAGGCTGAAAATATTTTCATGCCCCTTTTCAGTCCTTATTAAAATAGTGTTTTGCTGGGACAAAGTGTCGCCCCAAACACTCAAATTTGAGCAAAATGTTTTACAACAAAACAAATGCACTTTAGGATTTGGTTTGTATAGGGTGAATTAGATAGATTCACTTTATAATTATCAATATCAATAGGCCTCTAATCCTACCCGTTTTCAAATCCAAAGATTCCAACAGCTCTTTTGTCACACACACTGAAACTCACAGTTCTCTTTCATATCTGCTTCAAAATAGGCTTCTTCTTTAACAACTTGGGCCTGGTCTAGATTTTTAAGCCCATTTAGCTCTCTCTCTCTCTCTCTCTCTCTGAGCCAAAATCCCCAGTTGGGACGCACGCTGTATCTGTCGCCCACAGCGAACCTTTAACCATCTTTATTGCTTAGGTACTCCTCCGCTCTTTCTCTCGATTGTCTTTTTTTTTTTTTTTTTTTTAATATATGCTATAAATTATTATTGCATTTGAATCTTTATCAGTTACTTTCCAACGCTGTGTTCTGTTTGTTGAGAAATTTTAGTGCAAGAATTTTTAAATTTTTGGGTCTCAAACAATATTTACGAAGCCATGTATGAATTCGTGACTTGAATAGAATACAATAGAATACCCAATTTGGGTGCGTTTTGTGTAAACTTACCAACAACAAAAAAGTAGCTTGGATAAAATGAGAACATGGGTTCTCTTGATTTTGCGTTTTTATTTAGTTTCTTGGCTTCCAAATGGAGCAACACATAGAATTGCGGCTTTAGGTGATTGGTGATGGGTGGCAATTGGTGATGTGGAGATGGGGGGTTCGGTGATTTGGGCGGAGACAAGTTGTTGGGCGGAAAGGGATGAATGTTATCTTTCTGCAGGCTGAAAATATTTTAATGCCCCTTTTCAGTCCTTATTAAAACAGTGTTTTGCTGGGACAAAGTTTCGCTCCAAACACTCAAATTTGAGCAAAATGTTTTACAACAAAACAAATGAACTTTAGGATTTGGTTTGTATAGGGTGAATTAGACAGATTCACTTTATAATTATAAATATCAATAGGCCTCTAATCCTACCAGTTTTCAAATCCAAAGATTCTAACAGCTCTTTTGTCACACACACTGAAACTCACAGTTCTCTTTCATATCTGCTTCAAAATAGGCTCCTTGTTTAACAACTTGGGCCTGGTCTTGATTTTTAAGCCCATTTAGCTCTCTCTCTCTCTCTCTCTCTCTCTGAGCCAAAATCTCCAATTGGGACGCACGCTGTATCTGCCGCCCACAGCGAGCCTTTAACCATCTTTATTGCTTAGGTACTCCTCCGCTCTTTCTCCCGATTGCCTTTTTTTTTTTTTTTTTTTTTTTTTTTTTTTTAATATATGCTATAAATTATTGTTGCATTTGAATCTTTATCAGTTACTTTCCAACGCTGTATTCCGTTTGTTGAGAAATTTTAGTGCAAGAATTTTTAAATTTTTGGGTCTCAAACAATATTTACGAAGCCATGTATGAATTCGTGACTTGAATAGAATACAATAGAATACCCAATTTGGGTGCGTTTTGTGTAAACTTAGCAACAACAAAAAAGTAGCTTGGATAAAATGAGAACATGGGTTCTCTTGATTTTGCGTTTTTATTTAGTTTCTTGGCTTCCAAATGGAGCAACACATAGAATTGCGGCTTTAGGTGATTGGTGATGGGTGGCAATTGGTGATGTGGAGATGGGGGGTTCGGTGATTTGGGCGGAGACAAGTTGTTGGGCGGAAAGGGATGAATGTTATCTTTCTGCAGGCCGAAAATATTTTCATGCCTTTTTTCTGTCCTTATTAAAACAGTGTTTTGCTGGGACAAAGTTTCGCCCCAAACACTCAAATTTGAGCAAAATGTTTTACAACAAAACAAATGCACTTTAGGATTTGGTTTGTATAGGGTGAATTAGACAGATTCACTTTATAATTATCAATATCAATAGGCCTCTAATCCTACCCGTTTTCAAATCCAAAGATTCCAACAGCTCTTTTGTCACACACACTGAAACTCACAGTTCTCTTTCATATCTGCTTCAAAATAGGCTTCTTCTTTAACAACTTGGGCCTGGTCTTGATTTTTAAGCCCATTTAGCTCTCTCTCTCTCTCTCTCTCTCTCTCTCTCTCTCTCTCTCTCTCTGAGCCAAAATCCCCAGTTGGGACGCACGCTGTATCTGTCGCCCACAGCGAGCCTTTAACCATCTTCATTGCTTAGGTACTCCTCCGCTCTTTCTCTCGATTGCCTTTTTTTTTTTTTTTTAATATATGCTATAAATTATTGTCGCATTTGAATCTTTATCAGTTACTTTCCAACGCTGTGTTCCGTTTGTTGAGAAATTTCAGTGCAAGAATTTTTAAATTTTTGGGTCTCAAACAATATTTACGAAGCCATGTATGAATTCGTGACTTGAATAGAATACAATAGAATACCCAATTTGGGTGCGTTTTGTGTAAACTAACCAACAACAAAAAAGTAGCTTGGAAAAAATGAGAACATGGGTTCCCTTGATTCTGCGTTTTTATTTAGTTTCTTGGCTTCCAAATGGAGCAACACATAGAATTGCGGCTTTAGGTGATTGGTGATGGGTGGCAATTGGTGATGTGGAGATGGGGGGTTCGGTGATTTGGGCGGAGACAAGTTGTTGGGCGGAAAGGGATGAATGTTATCTTTCTGCAGGCTGAAAATATTTTCTTGCCCCTTTTCAGTCCTTATTAAAACAGTGTTTTGCTGGGACAAAGTTTCACCCCAAACACTCAAATTTGAGCAAAATGTTTTACAACAAAACAAATGCACTTTAGGATTTGGTTTGTATAGGGTGAAGTAGACAGATTCACTTTATAATTATCAATATCAATAGGCCTCTAATCCTCCCCGTTTTCAAATCCAAAGATTCCAACAGCTCTTTCGTCACACACACTGAAACTCACAGTTCTGTTTCATATCTGCTTCAAAATAGGCTTCTTCTTTAACAACTTGGGCCTGGTCTTTATTTTTAAGCCCATTTAGCTCTCTCTGTCTCTCTCTCTCTCTCTCTGAGCCAAAATCCCCAGTTGGGACGCACGCTGTATCTGTCGCCCACAGCGAGCCTTTAACCATCTTCATTGCTTAGGTACTCCTCCGCTCTTTCTCTCGATTGCCTTTTTTTTTTTTTTTTTAATATATGCTATAAATTATTGTTGCATTTGAATCTTTATCAGTTACTTTCCAACGTTGTGTTCCGTTTGTTGAGAAATTTCAGTGCAAGAATTTTTAAATTTTTGGGTCTCAAACAATATTTACGAAGCCATGTATGAATTCGTGACTTGAATAGAATACAATAGAATACCCAATTTGAGTGCGTTTTGTGTAAACTTAGCAACAACAAAAAAGTAGCTTGGATAAAATGAGAACATGGGTTCTCTTGATTTTGCGTTTTTATTTAGTTTCTTGGCTTCCAAATGGAGCAACACATAGAATTGCGGCTTTAGGTGATTGGTGATGGTTGGCAATTGGTGATGTGGAGATGGGGGGTTCGGTGATTTGGGCGGAGACAAGTTGTTGGGCGGAAAGGGATGAATGTTATCTTTCTGCAGGCTGAAAATATTTTCATGCCCCTTTTCAGTCCTTATTAAAATAGTGTTTTGCTGGGACAAAGTGTCGCCCCAAACACTCAAATTTGAGCAAAATGTTTTACAACAAAACAAATGCACTTTAGGATTTGGTTTGTATAGGGTGAATTAGATAGATTCACTTTATAATTATCAATATCAATAGGCCTCTAATCCTACCCGTTTTCAAATCCAAAGATTCCAACAGCTCTTTTGTCACACACACTGAAACTCACAGTTCTCTTTCATATCTGCTTCAAAATAGGCTTCTTCTTTAACAACTTGGGCCTGGTCTAGATTTTTAAGCCCATTTAGCTCTCTCTCTCTCTCTCTCTCTCTCTCTGAGCCAAAATCCCCAGTTGGGACGCACGCTGTATCTGTCGCCCACAGCGAACCTTTAACCATCTTTATTGCTTAGGTACTCCTCCGCTCTTTCTCTCGATTGTCTTTTTTTTTTTTTTTTTTTTAATATATGCTATAAATTTTTGTTGCATTTGAATCTTTATCAGTTACTTTCCAACGCTGTGTTTTGTTTTTTGAGAAATTTTAGTGCAAGAATTTTTAAATTTTTGGGTCTCAAACAATATTTACGAAGCCATGTATGAATTCGTGACTTGAATAGAATACAATAGAATGCCCAATTTGGGTGCGTTTTGTGTAAACTTACCAACAACAAAAAAGTAGCTTGGATAAAATGAGAACATGGGTTCTCTTGATTTTGCGTTTTTATTTAGTTTCTTGGCTTCCAAATGGAGCAACACATAGAATTGCGGCTTTAGGTGATTGGTGATGGGTGGCAATTGGTGATGTGGAGATGGGGGGTTCGGTGATTTGAGCGGAGACAAGTTGTTGGGCGGAAAGGGATGAATATTATCTTTCTGCAGGCTGAAAATATTTTAATGCCCCTTTTCAGTCCTTGTTGAAACAGTGTTTTGCTGGGACAAAGTTTCGCCCCAAACACTCAAATTTGAGCCAAATGTTTTACAAAAAAACAAATGCACTTTAGGATTTGGTTTGTATAGGGTGAATTAGACAGATTCACTTTATAATTATCAATATCGATAGGCCTCTAATCCTACCCGTTTTCAAATCCAAAGATTCTAACAGCTCTTTTGTCACACGCACTGAAACTCACAGTTCTGTTTCATATCTGCTTCAAAATAGGCTTCTTCTTTAACAACTTGGGCCTGGTCTTGATTTTTAAGCCCATTTAGCTCTCTCTGTCTCTCTCTCTCTCTCTCTGAGCCAAAATCCCCAGTTGGGACGCACGCTGTATCTGTCACCCACAGCGAGCCTTTAACCATCTTTATTGCTTAGGTACTCCTCCGCTCTTTCTCTCGATTGCCTTTTTTTTTTTTTTTTAATATATGCTATAAATTATTGTTGCATTTGAATCTTTATCAGTTACTTTCCAACGCTGTGTTCCGTTTGTTGAGAAATTTTAGTGCAAGAATTTTTAAATTTTTGGGTCTCAAACAATATTTACGAAGCCATGTATGAATTCGTGACTTGAATAGAATACAATAGAATACCCAATTTGGGTGCGTTTTGTGTAAACTTAGCTACAACAAAAAAGTTGCTTGGATAAAATGAGAACATGGGTTCTCTTGATTTTGCGTTTTTATTTTTGTTTCTTGGCTTCCAAATGGAGCAATACATAGAATTGCGGCTTTAGGTGATTGGTGATGGGTGGCAATTGGTGATGTGGAGATGGGGGGTTCGGTGATTTGGGCGGAGACAAGTTGTTGGGCAGAAAGGGATGAATGTTATCTTTCTGCAGGCTGAAAATATTTTCATGCCCCTTTTCAGTCCTTATTAAAACAGTGTTTTGCTGGGACAAAGTTTCGCCCCAAACTCACAAATTTGAGCAAAATGTTTTACAACAAAACAAATGCACTTTAGGATTTGGTTTGTATAGGGTGTATTAGACAGATTCACTTTATAATTATCAAAATCAATAGGCCTCTAATCCTACCCGTTTTCAAATCCAAAGATTCCAACAGCTCTTTTGTCACACACACTGAAACTCACAGTTCTCTTTCATATCTGCTTCAAAATAGGCTGCTTCTTTAACAACTTGGGCCTGGTCTTGATTTTTAAGCCCATTTAGCTCTCTCTCTCTCTCTCTTTCTCTCTCTCTCTGAGCCAAAATCCCCAGTTGGGACGCACGCTGTCTCTGTCGCCCACAGCGAACCTTTAACCATCTTTATTGCTTAGGTACTCCTCCGCTCTTTCTCTCGATTGTCTTTTTTTTTTTTTTTTTTTTAATATATGCAATAAATTATTGTTGCATTTGAATCTTTATTAGTTACTTTCCAACGCTGTGTTCTGTTTTTTGAGAAATTTTAGTGCAAGAATTTTTAAATTTTTGGGTCTCAAACAATATTTACGAAGCCATGTATGAATTCGTGACTTGAATAGAATACAATAGAATACCCAATTTGGGTGCGTTTTGTGTAAACTTACCAACAACAAAAAAGTAGCTTGGAAAAAATGAGAACATGGGTTCCCTTGATTTTGCGTTTTTATTTAGTTTCTTGGCTTCCAAATGGAGCAACACATAGAATTGCGGCTTTAGGTGATTGGTGATGGGTGGCAATTGGTGATGTGGAGATGGGGGGTTCGGTGATTTGGGCGGAGACAAGTTGTTGGGCGGAAAGGGATGAATGTTATCTTTCTGCAGGCAGAAAGTATTTTCATGCCCCTTTTCAGTCCTTATTAAAACAGTGTTTTGCTGGGACAAAGTTTCGCCCCAAACTCTCAAATTTGAGCAAAATGTTTTACAACAAAACAAATGCACTTTAGGATTTGGTTTGTATAGGGTGAAGTAGACAGATTCACAATATAATTATCAATATCAATAGGCCTCTAATCCTCCCCGTTTTCAAATCCAAAGATTCCAACAGCTCTTTCGTCACACACATTGAAACTCACAGTTCTCTTTTATATCTGCTTCAAAATAGGCTTCTTCTTTAACAGCTTGGGCCTGGTCTTGATTTTGAAGCCCATTTAGCTCTCTCTCTCTCTCTCTCTCTCTCTCTCTCTCTCTCTCTCTCTCTCTCTCTCTTTCTCTCTCTCTCTCTCTATGCCAAAATCCCCAGTTAGGACGCACGGTGTCTCTGTCGCCCACAGCGAGCCATTAACCATCTTTATTGCTTAGGTACTCCTCCGCTCTTTCTCTCGATTGTCTATTTTTTTTTTTTTTAATATATGCTATAAATCATTGTTGCATTTGAATCTTTATCAGTTACTTTGCAATGCTGTGTTCTGTTTGTTGAGAAATTTTAGTGCAAGAATTTTTAAATTTTTGGGTCTCAAACAATATTTACGAAGCCATGTATGAATTCATGACTTGAATAGAATACAACAGAATACCGAATTTGGGTGCGTTTTGTGTAAACTTAGCAACAACAAAAAAGTAGCTTGGATAAAATGAGAACATGGGTTCTCTTGATTTTGCGTTTTTATTTAGTTTCTTGGCTTCCAAATGGAGCAACACATAGAATTGCGGCTTTAGGTGATTGGTGATGGGTGGCAATTGGTGATGTGGAGATGGGGGGTTCGGTGATTTGGGCGGAGACAAGTTGTTGGGCGGAAAGGGATGAATGTTATCTTTCTGTTGGCTGAAAATATTTTAATGCCCCTTTTCAGTCCTTATTAAAACAGCGTTTTGCTGGGACAAAGTTTCGCCCCAAACACTCAAATTTGAGCAAAATGTTTTACAACAAAACAAATGCACTTTAGGATTTGGTTTGTATAGGGTGAATTATACAGATTCACTTTATAATTATCAATATCAATAGGCCCCTAATCCTACCCGTTTTCAAATCCAAAGACTCTAACAGCTCTTTTGTCACACACACTGAAACTCACAGTTCTCTTTCATATCTGCTTCAAAATAAGCTTCTTCTTTAACAACTTGGGCCTGGTCTTGATTTTTAAGCCCATTTAGCTCCCTCTCTCTCTCTCTCTCTCTCTCTCTCTCTCTCTGAGCCAAAATCCCCAGTTGGGACACACGCTGTATCAGTCGCCCACAGCGAGCCTTTAACCATCTTTATTACTTAGGTACTCCTCCGCTCTTTCTCTCGATTGTCTTTTTTTTTTTTTTTTTAATATATGCTATAAATTATTGTTGCATTTGAATCTTTATCAGTTACTTTCCAACGCAGTGTTCTGTTTGTTGAGAAATTTTAGTGCAAGAATTTTTAAATTTTTGGGTCTCAAACAATATTTACGAAGCCATGTATGAATTCGTGACTTGAATAGAATACAATAGAATGCCCAATTTGGGTGCGTTTTGTGTAAACTTACCAACAACAAAAAAGTAGCTTGGATAAAATGAGAACATGGTTTCTCTTGATTTTGCGTTTTTATTTAGTTTCTTGGCTTCCAAATGGAGCAACACATAGAATTGCGGCTTTAGGTGATTGGTGATGGGCGGCAATTGGTGATTTGGAGATGGGGGGTTCGGTGATTTGGGCGGAGACAAATTGTTGGGCGGAAAGGGATGAATGTAATCTTTCTGCAGGCTGAAAATATTGTCATGCCCCTTTTCAGTCCTTATTAAAACAGTGTTTTGCTGGGACAAAGTTTAGCCCCAAACACTCAAATTTGAGCAAAATGTTTTACAACAAAACAAATGCACTTTAGGATTTGGTCTGTATAGGGTGAATTAGAGAGATTCACTTTATAATTATCAATATCAATAGGCCTCTAATCCTACCCGTTTTCAAATCCAAAGATTCCAACAGCTCTTTCGTCACACACACTGAAACTCACAGTTCTCTTTCATATCTGCTTCAAAATAAGCTTCTTCTTTAACAACTTGGGCCTGGTCTTGATTTTTAAGCCCATTTAGCTCCCTCTCTCTCTCTCTCTCTCTCTCTCTCTCTCTCTCTCTCTCTGAGCCAAAATCCCCAGTTGGGACGCACGCTGTATCAGTCGCCCACAGCGAGCCTTTAACCATCTTTATTACTTAGGTACTCCTCCGCTCTTTCTCTCGATTGTCTTTTTTTTTTTTTTTTTAATATATGCTATAAATTATTGTTGCATTTGAATCTTTATCAGTTACTTTCCAACGCAGTGTTCTGTTTGTTGAGAAATTTTCGTGCAAGAATTTTTAAATTTTTGGGTCTCAAACAATATTTACGAAGCCATGTATGAATTCGAGACTTGAATAGAATACAATAGAATACCCAATTTGGGTGCGTTTTGTGTAAACTTACCAACAACAAAAAATTAGCTTGGATAAAATGAGAACATGGGTTCTCTCGATTTTGCGTTTTTATTTAGTTTTTTGGCTTCCAAATGGAGCAACACATTGAATTGCGGCTTTAGATGATTGGTGATGGGTGGCAATTGGTGATGTGGAGATGGGGGGTTCGGTGATTTGGGCGGAGACAAGTTGTTGGGCGGAAAGGGATGAATGTCATCTTTCTGCGGGCTGAAAATATTTTCATGCCCCTTTTCAGTCCTTATTAAAACAGTGTTTTGCTGGGACAAAGTTTCGCCCCAAACAATCAAATTTGAGCAAAATGTTTTACAACAAAACAAATGCACTTTAGGATTTGGTTTGTATAGGGTGAATTAGACAGATTCACTTTATAATTATCAATATCAATAGGCCTCTAATCCTACCCGTTTTCAGATCCAAAGATTCCAACAGCTCTTTTGTCACACACACTGAAACTCACAGTTCCTTTCATATCTGCTTCAAAATAGGCTTCTTCTTTAAAAACTTGGGCCTGGTCTTCATTTTTAAGCCCATTTAGCTCTCTCTCTCTCTCTCTCTCTCTCTCTCTCTGAGCCAAAATCCCCAGTTGGGACGCACGCTGTATCTGTCGCCCACAACGAGCCTTTAACCATCTTTATTACTTAGGTACTCCTCCGCTCTTTCTCTCGATTGTCTTTTTTTTTTTTTTTTTTTAATATATGCTATAAATTATTGTTGCATTTGAATCTTCATCAGTAACTTTCCAACGCTGTGTTCTGTTTGTTGAGAAATTTTAGTGCAAGAATTTTTAAATTTTTGGGTCTCAAACAATATTTACGAAGCCATGTATGAATTCGTGACTTGAATAGAATACAATAGAATACCCAATTTGGGTGCGTTTTGTGTAAACTTACCAACAACAAAAAAGTAGCTTGGATAAAATGAGAACATGGGTTCTCTTGATTTTGCGTTTTTATTTAGTTTCTTGGCTTCCAAATGGAGCAACACATAGAATTGCGGCTTTAGGTGATTGGTGATGGGTGGCAATTGGTGATGTGGAGATGGGGGGTACGGTGATTTGGGCGGAGACAAGTTGTTGGGCGGAAAGGGATGAATGTTATCTTTCTGCAGGCTGAAAATATTGTCATGCCCCTTTTCAGTCCTTATTAAAACAGTGTTTTGCTGGGACAAAGTTTCGCCCCAAACACTCAAATTTGTGCAAAATATTTTACAACAAAACAAATGCACTTTAGGATTTGGTTTGTATAGGGTGAATTAGACAGATTCACTTAATAATTATCAATATCAATAGGCCTCTAATCCTACCCGTTTTCAAATCCAAAGATTCCAACAGCTCTTTTGTCACACACACTGAAACTCACAGTTCTCTTTCATATCTGCTTCAAAATAGGCTTCTTCTTTAACAACTTGGGCCTGGTCTTGATTTTTAAGCCCATTTAGCTCTCTCTCTCTCTCTCTCTCTGAGCCAGAATCCCCAGTTGGGACGCACGCTGTATCTGTCGCCCACAGCGAACCTTTAACCATCTTTATTGCTTAGGTACTCCTCCGCTCTTTCTCTCGATTGTCTTTTTTTTTTTTTTTTTTTTTTAATATATGCTATAAATTATTGTTGCATTTGAATCTTCATCAGTAACTTTCCAACGCTGTGTTCTGTTTGTTGAGAAATTTTAGTGCAAGAATTTATAAATTTTTGGGTCTCAAACAATATTTACGAAGCCATGTATGAATTCGTGACTTGAATAGAATACAATAGAATACCCAATTTGGGTGCGTTTCGTGTAAACTTACCAACAACAAAAAAGTAGCTTGGAAAAAATGAGAACATGGGTTCCCTTGATTTTGCGTTTTTATTTAGTTTCTTGGCTTCCAAATGGAGCAACACATAGAATAGCGGCTTTAGGTGATTGGTGATGGGTGGCAATTGGTGATGTGGAGTTGGGGGGTTCGGTGATTTGGGCGGAGACAAGTTGTTGGGCGGAAAGGGATGAATGTTATCTTTCTGCAGGCTGAAAATATTTTCATGCCCCTTTTCAGTCCTTATTAAAACAGTGTTTTGCTGGGACAAAGTTTCGCCCCAAACACTCAAATTTGAGCAAAATGTTTTACAACAAAACAAATGCACTTTAGGATTTGGTTTGTATAGGGTGAAGTAGACAGATTCACTTTATAATTATCAATATCAATAGGCCTCTAATCCTCCCCGTTTTCCAATCCAAAGATTCCAACAGCTCTTTCGTCACACACACGGAAACTCACAGTTCTCTTTCATATCTGCTTCAAAATAGGCTTCTTCTTTAACAACTTGGGCCTGGTCTTCATTTTTAAGGCCATTTAGCTCTCTCTCTCTCTCTCTCTCTCTCTCTGAGCCAAAATCCCCAGTTGGGAAGCACGCTGTATCTGTCGCCCACAGCGAGCCTTCAACCATCTTTATTACTTAGGTACTCCTCCGCTCTTTCTCTCGATTGTCTTTTTTTTTTTTTTTAATATATGCTATAAATTATTGTTGCATTTGAATCTTTATCAGTTACTTTCCAACGCTGTGTTCTGTTTGTTGAGAAATTTTAGTGCAATAATTTTTAAATTTTTGGGTCTCAAACAATATTTACGAAGCCATGTATGAATTCGTGACTTGAATAGAATACAATAGAATGCCCAATTTGGGTGCGTTTTGTGTAAACTTACCAACAACAAAAAAGTAGCTTGGATAAAATGAGAACATGGGTTCTCTTGATTTTGCGTTTTTATTTAGTTTCTTGGCTTCCAAATGGAGCAACACATAGAATTGCGGCTTTAGGTGATTGGTGATGGGTGGCAATTGGTGATGTGGAGATGGGGGGTTCGGTGATTTGGGCGGAGACAAGTTGTTGGGCGGAAAGGGATGAATGTTATCTTTCTGCAGGCTGAAAATATTGTCATGCCCCTTTTCAGTCCTTATTAAAACAGTGTTTTACTGGGACAACGTTTAGCCCCAAACACTCAAATTTGAGCAAAATGTTTTACAACAAAACAAATGGACTTTAGGATTTGGTTTGTATAGGGTGAATTAGACAGATTCACTTTATAATTATCAATATCAATAGGCCTCTAATCCTACCCGTTTTCAAATCCAAAGATTCCAACAGCTCTTTTGTCACACACACTGAGACTCACAGTTCTCTTTCATATCTGCTTCAAAATAGGCTTCTTCTTTAACAACTTGGGCCTGTACTTGATTTTTAAGCCCATTTAGCTCTCTCTCTCTCTCTCTCTCTCTCTCTCTCTCTCTCTGAGCTAAAATCCCCAGTTGGGACGCACGCTATATCTGTCGCCCACAGCGAGCCTTTAACCATCTTTATTGCTTAGGTACTCCTCCGCTCTTTCTCTCGATTGTCTTTTTTTTTTTTTTTTTTAATACATGCTATAAATTATTGTTGCATTTGAATCTTTATCTGTTACTTTCCAACGCTGTGTTCTGTTTGTTGAGAAATTTTAGTGCAAGAATTTTTAAATTTTTGGGTCTCAAACAATATTTACGAAGCCATGTATGAATTCGTGACTTGAATAGAATACAATAGAATACCCAATTTGGGTGCGTTTTGTGTAAACTTACCAACAACAAAAAAGTAGCTTGGATAAATTGAGAACATGGGTTCTCTCGATTTTGCGTTTTTATTTTGTTTCTTGGCTTCTAAATGGAGCAACACATAGAATTGCGGCTTTAGATGATTGGTGATGTGTGGCAATTGGTGATGTGGAGATGGGGGGTTCGGTGATTTGGGCGGAGACAAGTTGTTGGGCGGAAAGGGATGAATGTTATCTTTCTGCAGGCTGAAAATATTTTAATGCCCTTTTTCAGTCCTTATTAAAACAGCGTTTTGCTGGGACAAAGTTTCGCACCAAACACTCAAATTTGAGCAAAATGTTTTACAACAAAACAAATGCACTTTAGGATTTTGTTTGTATAGGGTGAATTAGACAGATTCACTTTATAATTATCAATATCAATAGGCCTCTAATCCTACCCGTTTTCAAATCCAAAGATTCCAACAGCTCTTTTGTCACACACACTGAAACTCACAGTTCACTTTTATATCTGCTTCAAAATAGGCTTCTTCTTTAACAACTTGGGCCTGGTCTTGATTTTTAAGCCCATTTAGCTCTCTCTCTCTCTCTCTCTCTCTCTGAGCCAAAATCCCCAGTTGGGACGCACGTTGTATCTGTCGCCCACAGCGAGCCTTTAACCATCTTTATTGCTTAGGTACTCCTCCGCTCTTTCTCTCGATTGTCTTTTTTTTTTTTTTTTTAATATATGCTATAAATTATTGTTGCATTTGAATCTTTATCAGTTACTTTCCAACGCTGTGTTCTGTTTGTTGAGAAATTTTAGTGCAAGAAGTTTTATGTTTTTGGGTCTCAAACAATATTTACGAAGCCGTGTATGAATTCGTGACTTGAATAGAATAAAATAGAATACCCAATTTGGGTGCGTTTTGTGTAAACTTACCAACAACAAAAAAGTAGCTTGAATAAAATGAGAACATGGGTTCTCTTGATTTTGCGTTTTTATTTAGTTTCTTGGCTTCCAAAAGGAGCAACACATAGAATTGCGGCTTTAGGTGATTGGTGATGGGTGGCAATTGGTGATGTGGAGATGGGGGGTTCGGTGATTTGGGCGGAGACAAGTTGTTGGGCGGAAAGGGATGAATGTTATCTTTTTGCTGGCTGAAAATATTTTAATGCCCCTTTTCAGTCCTTATTAAAACAGTGTTTTGCTGGGACAAAGTTTCGCCCCAAACACTCAAATTTGAGCAAAATGTTTTACAACAAAACAAATGCACTTTAGGATTTGGTTTGTATAGGGTGAATTAGAGAGATTCACTTTATAATTATCAATATCAATAGGCCTCTAATCCTGCCCGTTTTCAAATCCAAAGATTCCAACAGCTCTTTTGTCACACACACTGAAACTCACAGTTCTCTTTCATATCTGCTTCAAAATAGGCTTCTCTTTTAACAACTTGGGCCTGGTCTTGATTTTTAAGCCAATTTAGCTCTCTCTCTCTCTCTCTCTCTCTCTCTCTCTGAGCCAAAATCCCCAGTTGGGACGCACGCTGTATCAGTCGCCCACAGCGAGCCTTTAACCATCTTTATTACTTAGGTACTCCTCCGCTCTTTCTCTCGATTGTCTTTTTTTTTTTTTTTTAATATATGCTTTAAATTATTGTTGCATTTGAATCTTTATCAGTTACTTTCCAACGCAGTGTTCTGTTTGTTGAGAAATTTTAGTGCAAGAATTTTTAAATTTTTGGGTCTCAAACAATATTTACGAAGCCATGTATGAATTCGTGACTTGAATAGAACACAATAGAATGCCCAATTTGGGTGCGTTTTGTGTAAACTTACCAACAACAAAAAAGTAGCTTGGATAAAATGAGAACATGGGTTCTTTTGATTTTGCGTTTTTATTTAGTTTCTTGGCTTCCAAATGGAGCAACACATAGAATTGCGGCTTTAGGTGATTGGTGATGGGTGGCAATTGGTGATGTGGAGATGGGGGGTTCGGTGATTTGGGCGGAGACAAGTTGTTGGGCGGAAAGGGATGAATGTTATCTTTCTGCAGGCTGAAAATATTGTCATGCCCCTTTTCAGTCCTTATTAAAACAGTGTTTTGCTGGGACAAAGTTTAGCCCCAAACACTCAAATTTGAGCAAAATGTTTTACAACAAAACAAATGCACTTTAGGATTTGGTTTGTATAGGGTGAATTAGAGAGATTCACTTTATAATTATCAATATCAATGGGCCTCTAATCCTACCCGTTTTCAAATCCAAAGATTCTAACAGCTCTTTTGTCACACACACTGAAACTCACAGTTCCCTTTCATATCTGCTTCAAAATAGGCTTCCTCTTTAACAACTTGGGCCTAGTCTTGATTTTTAAGCCCATTTAGCTCTCTCTCTCTCTCTCTCTCTCTCTCTCTCTCTCTCTCTCTCTCTCTCTCTCTCTGAGCCAAAATCCCCAGTTGGGACGCACGCTGTATCTGTCGCCCACAGCGAGCCTTTAACCATCATTATTGCTTAGATACTCCTCCGCTCTTTCTCTCGATTGTCTTTTTTTTTTTTTTTTTTTAATATATGCTATAAATTATTGTTGCATTTGAATCTTTATCAGTTACTTTCCAACGCTCTGTTTTGTTTGATGAGAAATTTTAGTGCAAGAATTTTTAAATTTTTGGGTCTCAAACAATATTTACGAAGCCATGTATGAATTCGTGACTTGAATAGAATACAATAGAATACCCAATTTGTGTGCGTTTTGTGTAAACTTACCAACAACAAAAAAGTAGCTTGGATAAATAGAGAACATGGGTTCTCTTGATTTTGCGTTTTTATTTAGTTTCTTGGCTTCCAAATGGAGCAACACATAGAATTGCGGCTTTAGGTGATTGGTGATGGGTGGCAATTGGTGATGTGGAGATGGGGGGTTCGGTGATTTGGGCGGAGACAAGTTGTTGGGCGGAAAGGGATGAATGTTATCTTTCTGCAGGCTGAAAATATTGTCATGCCCCTTTTCAGTCCTTATTAAAACAGTGTTTTGCTGGGACAAAGTTTAGCCCCAAACACTCAAATTTGAGCAAAATGTTTTACAACAAAACAAATGCACTTTAGGATTTGGTTTGTATAGGGTGAATTAGAGAGATTCACTTTATAATTATCAATATCAACGGGCCTCTAATCCTACCCGTTTTCAAATCCAAAGATTCTAACAGCTCTTTTGTCACACACACTGAAACTCACAGTTCCCTTTCATATCTGCTTCAAAATAGGCTTCCTCTTTAACAACTTGGGCATGTACTTGATTTTTAAGCCCATTTAGCTCTCTCTCTCTCTCTCTCTCTCTCTCTCTCTCCGAGCCAAAATCCCCAGTTGGGACGCACGCTATATCTGTCGCCCACAGCGAGCCTTTAACCATCTTTATTGCTTAGGTACTCCTCCGCTCTTTCTCTCGATTGTCTTTTTTTTTTTTTTTTTTAATATATGCTATAAATTATTGTTGCATTTGAATCTTTATCTGTTACTTTCCAACGCTGTGTTCTGTTTGTTGAGAAATTTTAGTGCATGAATTTTTAAATTTTTGGGTCTCAAACAATATTTACGAAGCCATGTATGAATTCGTGACTTGAATAGAATACAATAGAATACCCAATTTGGGTGCGTTTTGTGTAAACTTACCAACAACAAAAAAGTAGCTTGGATAAATTGAGAACATGGGTTCTCTCGATTTTGCGTTTTTATTTAGTTTCTTGGCTTCTAAATGGAGCAACACATAGAATTGCGGCTTTAGATGATTGGTGATGGGTGGCAATTGGTGATGTGGAGATGGGGGGTTCGGTGATTTGGGCGGAGACAAGTTGTTGGGCGGAAAGGGATGAATGTTATCTTTCTGCAGGCTGAAATAATTTTAATGCCCTTTTTCAGTCCTTATTAAAACAGCGTTTTGCTGGGACAAAGTTTCGCACCAAACACTCAAATTTGAGCAAAATGTTTTACAACAAAACAAATGCACTTTAGGATTTTGTTTGTATAGGGTGAATTAGACAGATTCACTTTATAATTATCAATATCAATAGGCCTCTAATCCTACCCGTTTTCAAATCCAAAGATTCCAACAGCTCTTTTGTCACACACACTGAAACTCACAGTTCACTTTTATATCTGCTTCAAAATAGGCTTCTTCTTTAACAACTTGGGCCTGGTCTTGATTTTTAAGCCCATTTAGCTCTCTCTCTCTCTCTCTCTCTCTCTGAGCCAAAATCCCCAGTTGGGACGCACGTTGTATCTGTCGCCCACAGCGAGCCTTTAACCATCTTTATTGCTTAGGTACTCCTCCGCTCTTTCTCTCGATTGTCTTTTTTTTTTTTTTTTTAATATATGCTATAAATTATTGTTGCATTTGAATCTTTATCAGTTACTTTCCAACGCTGTGTTCTGTTTGTTGAGAAATTTTAGTGCAAGAAGTTTTAAGTTTTTGGGTCTCAAACAATATTTACGAAGCCGTGTATGAATTCGTGACTTGAATAGAATACAATAGAATACCCAATTTGGTTGCGTTTTGTGTAAACTTACCAACAACAAAAAAGTAACTTGAATAAAATGAGAACATGGGTTCTCTTGATTTTGCGATTTTATTTAGTTTCTTGGCTTCCAAAAGGAGCAACACATAGAATTGCGGCTTTAGGTGATTGGAGATGGGTGGCAAATGGTGATGTGGAGATGGGGGGTTCGGTGATTTGGGCGGAGACAAGTTGTTGGGTGGAAAGGGATGAATGTTATCTTTTTGCTGGCTGAAAATATTTTAATGCCCCTTTTCAGTCCTTATTAAAACAGTGTTTTGCTGGGACAATGTTTCGCCCCAAACACTCAAATTTGAGCAAAATGTTTTACAACAAAACAAATGCACTTTAGGATTTGGTTTGTATAGGGTGAATTAGAGAGATTCACTTTATAATTATCAATATCAATAGGCCTCTAATCCTACCCGTTTTCAAATCCAAAGATTCCAACAGCTCTTTTGTCACACACACTGAAACTCACAGTTCTCTTTCATATCTGCTTCAAAATAGGCTTCTCTTTTAACAACTTGGGCCTGGTCTTGATTTTTAAGCCCATTTAGCTCTCTCTCTCTCTCTCTCTCTCTCTCTCTGAGCCAAAATCCCCAGTTGGGACGCACGCTGTATCAGTCGCCCACAGCGAGCCTTTAACCATCTTTATTACTTAGGTACTCCTCCGCTCTTTCTCTCGATTGTCTTTTTTTTTTTTTTTTAATATATGCTTTAAATTATTGTTGCATTTGAATCTTTATCAGTTACTTTCCAACGCAGTGTTCTGTTTGTTGAGAAATTTTAGTGCAAGAATTTTTAAATTTTTGGGTCTCAAACAATATTTACGAAGCCATGTATGAATTCGTGACTTGAATAGAATACAATAGAATGCCCAATTTGGGTGCGTTTTGTGTAAACTTACCAACAACAAAAAAGTAGCTTGGATAAAATGAGAACATGGGTTCTTTTGATTTTGCGTTTTTATTTAGTTTCTTGGCTTCCAAATGGAGCAACACATAGAATTGCGGCTTTAGGTGATTGGTGATGGGTGGCAATTGGTGATGTGGAGATGGGGGGTTCGGTGATTTGGGCGGAGACAAGTTGTTGGGCGGAAAGGGATGAATGTTATCTTTCTGCAGGCTGAAAATATTGTCATGGCCCTTTTCAGTCCTTATTAAAACAGTGTTTTGCTGGGACAAAGTTTAGCCCCAAACACTCAAATTTGAGCAAAATGTTTTACAACAAAACAAATGCACTTTAGGATTTGGTTTGTATAGGGTGAATTAGAGAGATTCACTTTATAATTATCAATATCAATGGGCCTCTAATCCTACCCGTTTTCAAATCCAAAGATTCTAACAGCTCTTTTGTCACACACACTGAAACTCACAGTTCCCTTTCATATCTGCTTCAAAATAGGCTTCCTCTTTAACAACTTGGGCCTGGTCTTGAGTTTTAAGCCCATTTAGCTCTCTCTCTCTCTCTCTCTCTCTCTGAGCCAAAATCCCCAGTTGGGACGCACGCTGTATCTGTCGCCCACAGCGAGCCTTTAACCATCTTTATTGCTTAGATACTCCTCCGCTCTTTCTCTCGATTGTCTTTTTTTTTTTTTTTTTTTTAATATATGCTATAAATTATTGTTGCATTTGAATCTTTATCAGTTACTTTCCAACGCTCTGTTTTGTTTGATGAGAAATTTTAGTGCAAGAATTTTTAAATTTTTGGGTCTCAAACAATATTTACGAAGCCATGTATGAATTCGTGACTTGAATAGAATACAATAGAATACCCAATTTGTGTGCGTTTTGTGTAAACTTACCAACAACAAAAAAGTAGCTTGGATAAATTGAGAACATGGGTTCTCTTGATTTTGCGTTTTTATTTAGTTTCTTGGCTTCCAAATGGAGCAACACATAGAATTGCGGCTTTAGGTAATTGGTGATGGGTGGCAATTGGTGATGTGGAGATGGGGGGTTCGGTAATTTGGGCGGAGACAAGTTGTTGGGCGGAAAGGGATGAATGTTATCTTTCTGCAGGCTGAAAATATTGTCATGCCCCTTTTCAGTCCTTATTAAAACAGTGTTTTGCTGGGACAACGTTTAGCCCCAAACACTCAAATTTGAGCAAAATGTTTTACAACAAAACAAATGGACTTTAGGATTTGGTTTGTATAGGGTGAATTAGACAGATTCACTTTATAATTATCAATATCAATAGGCCTCTAATCCTACCAGTTTTCAAATCCAAAGATTCCAACAGCTCTTGTGTCACACACACTGAAACTCACAGTTCTCTTTCATATCTGCTTCAAAATAGGCTTCTTCTTTAACAACTTGGGCCTGTACTTGATTTTTAAGTCCATTTAGCTCTCTCTCTCTCTCTCTCTCTCTCTCTCTCTCTCTCTCTCTCTCTCTCTCTCTCTGAGCCAAAATCCCCAGTTGGGACGCACGCTGTATCTGTCGCCCACAGCGAACCTTTAACCATCTTTATTGCTTAGGTACTCCTCCGCTCTTTCTCTCGATTGTCTTTTTTTTTTTTTTTTTTTTTTAATATATGCTATAAATTATTGTTGCATTTGAATCTTTATCAGTTACTTTCCAATGCTGTGTTCTGTTTGTTGAGAAATTTTAGTGCAAGAATTTTTAAATTTTTGGGTCTCAAACAATATTTACGAAGCCATGTATGAATTCGTGACTTGAATAGAATACAATAGAATACCCAATTTGGGTGCGTTTTGTGTAAACTTACCAACAACAAAAAAGTAGCTTGGAAAAAATGAGAACATGGGTTCCCTTGATT
The DNA here is from genome assembly GCA_033629205.1 of Lithocarpus polystachyus. Classification (NCBI taxonomy): domain Eukaryota; kingdom Viridiplantae; phylum Streptophyta; class Magnoliopsida; order Fagales; family Fagaceae; genus Lithocarpus; species Lithocarpus polystachyus. The sequence goes on from CM066163.1 coordinate 104,740,463, forward strand.
TTGCGTTTTTATTTAGTTTCTTGGCTTCCAAATGGAGCAACACATAGAATTGCGGCTTTAGGTGATTGGTGATGGGTGGCAATTGGTGATGTGGAGATGGGGGGTTCGGTGATTTGGGCGGAGACAAGTTGTTGGGCGGAAAGGGATGAATGTTATCTTTCTGCAGACTGAAAATATTTTCATGCCCCTTTTCAGTCCTTATTAAAACAGTGTTTTGCTGGGACAAAGTTTCGCCCCAAACACTCAAATTTGAGCAAAATGTTTTACAACAAAACAAATGCACTTTAGGATTTGGTTTGTATAGGGTGAAGTAGACAGATTCACTTTATAATTATCAATATCAATAGGCCTCTAATCCTCCCCGTTTTCAAATCCAAAGATTCCAACAGCTCTTTCGTCACACACACGGAAACTCACAGTTCTCTTTCATATCTGCTTCAAAATAGGCTTCTTCTTTAACAACTTGGGCCTGGTATTCATTTTGAAGCCCATTTAGCTCTCTCTCTCTCTCTCTCTCTCTCACTCTCTCTCCCTCTGAGCCAAAATCCCCAGTTGGGAAGCACGCTGTATCTGTCGCCCACAGCGAGCCTTCAACCATCATTATTACTTAGGTACTCCTCCGCTCTTTCTCTCGATTGTCTTTTTTTTTTTTTTTTTTAATATATGCTATAAATTATTGTTGCATTTGAATCTTTATCTGTTACTTTCCAACGCTGTGTTCCGTTTGTTGAGAAATTTTAGTGCAAGAATTTTTAAATTTTCGGGTCTCAAACAATATTTACGAAGCCATGTATGAATTCGTGACTTGAATAGAATACAATAGAAAACCCAATTTGGGTGCATTTTGTGTAAACTTACCAACAACAAAAAAGTAGCTTGGATAAATTGAGAACATGGGTTCTCTCGATTTTGCGTTTTTATTTAGTTTCTTGGCTTCTAAATGGAGCAACACATAGAATTGCGGCTTTAGATGATTGGTGATGGGTGGCAATTGGTGATGTGGAGATGGGGGGTTCGGTGATTTGGGCGGAGACAAGTTGTTGGGCGGAAAGGGATGAATGTTATCTTTCTGCAGGCTGAAAATATTTTAATGCCCTTTTTCAGTCCTTATTAAAACAGCGTTTTGCTGGGACAAAGTTTCGCACCAAACACTCAAATTTGAGCAAAATGTTTTACAACAAAACAAATGCACTTTAGGATTTTGTTTGTATAGGGTGAATTAGACAGATTCACTTTATAATTATCAATATCAATAGGCCTCTAATCCTACACGTTTTCAAATCCTAAGATTCCAACAGCTCTTTTGTCACACACACTGAAACTCACAGTTCTCTTTTATATCTGCTTCAAAATAGGCTTCTTCTTTAAAAACTTGGGCCTGGGCTTGATTTTTAAGCCCATTTAGCTCTCTCTCTCTCTCTCTCTCTCTCTCTCTCTCTGAGCCAAAATCCCCAGTTGGGACGCACGTTGTATCTGTCGCCCACAGCGAGCCTTTAACCATCTTTATTGCTTAGGTACTCTTCCGCTCTTTCTCTCGATTGTCTTTTTTTTTTTTTTTTAATATATGCTATAAATTATTGTTGCATTTGAATCTTTATCAGTTACTTTCCAACGCTTTGTTCTGTTTGTTGAGAAATTTTAGTGCAAGAAGTTTTAAGTTTTTGGGTCTCAAACAATATTTACAAAGCCGTGTATGAATTCGTGACTTGAATAGAATACAATAGAATACCCAATTTGGGTGCGTTTTGTGTAAACTTACCAACAACAAAAAAGTAGCTTCAATAAAATGAGAACATGGGTTCTCTTGATTTTGCGTTTTTATTTAGTTTCTTGGCTTCCAAAAGGAGCAACACATAGAATTGCGGCTTTAGGTGATTGGTGATGGGTGGCAATTGGTGATGTGGAGATGGGGGGTTCGGTGATTTGGGCGGAGACAAGTTGTTGGGCGGAAAGGGATGAATGTTATCTTTTTGCAGGCTGAAAATATTTTAATGCCCCTTTTCAGTCCTTATTAAAACAGTGTTTTGCAGGGACAAAGTTTCGCCCCAAACACTCAAATTTGAACAAAATGTTTTACAACAAAACAAATGCACTTTAGGATTTGGTTTGTATAGGGTGAATTAGACAGATTCACTTTATAATTATCAATATCAATAGGCCTCTAATCCTACCCGTTTTCAAATCCAAAGATTCCAACAGCTCTTTTGTCACACACACTGAAACTCACAGTTCTCTTTCATATCTGCTTCAAAATAGGCTTCTTCTTTAACAACTTGGGCCTGGTCTTGATTTTTATGCCCATTTAGCTCTCTCTCTCTCTCTCTCTCTCTCTCTGAGCCAAAATCCCCAGTTGGGACGCACGCTGTATCAGTCGCCCACAGCGAGCCTTTAACCATCTTTATTACTTAGGTACTCCTCCGCTCTTTCTCTCGATTGTCTTTTTTTTTTTTTTTTAATATATGCTATAAATTATTGTTGCATTTGAATCTTTATCAGTTACATTCCAACGCAGTGTTCTGTTTGTTGAGAAATTTTAGCGCAAGAATTTTTAAATTTTTGGGTCTCAAACAATATTTACGAAGCCATGTATGAATTCGTGACTTGAATAGAATACAATAGAATGCCCAATTTGGGTGCGTTTTGTGTAAACTTACCAACAACAAAAAAGTAGCTTGGATAAAATGAGAACATGGGTTCTCTTGATTTTGCGTTTTTATTTAGTTTCTTGGCATCCAAATGGAGCAACACATAGAATTGCGGCTTTAGGTGATTGGTGATGGGTGGCAATTGGTGATGTGGAGATGGGGGGTTCGGTGATTTGGGCGGAGACAAGTTGTTGGGCGGAAAGGGATGAATGTTATCTTTCTGCAGGCTGAAAATATTGTCATGCCCCTTTTCAGTCCTTATTAAAACAGTGTTTTGCTGGGACAACGTTTAGCCCCAAACACTCAAATTTGAGCAAAATGTTTTACAACAAAACAAATGGACTTTAGGATTTGGTTTGTATAAGGTGAATTAGACAGATTCACTTTATAATTATCAATATCAATAGGCCTCTAATCCTACCCGTTTTCAAATCCAAAGATTCCAACAGCTCTTTTGTCACACACACTGAAACTCACAGTTCTCTTTCATATCTGCTTCAAAATAGGCTTCTCTTTTAACAACTTGGGCCTGGTCTTGATTTTTAAGCCCATTTAGCTCTCTCTCTCTCTCTCTCTCTCTCTCTCTGAGCCAAAATCCCCAGTTGGGACGCACGCTGTATCAGTCGCCCACAGCGAGCCTTTAACCATCTTTATTACTTAGGTACTCCTCCGCTCTTTCTCTCGATTGTCTTTTTTTTTTTTTTTTAATATATGCTATAATTTATTGTTGCATTTGAATCTTTATCAGTTACTTTCCAACGCAGTGTTCTGTTTGTTGAGAAATTTTAGTGCAAGAATTTTTAAATTTTTGGGTCTCAAACAATATTTACGAAGCCATGTATGAATTCGTGACTTGAATAGAATACAATAGAATGCCCAATTTGGGTGCGTTTTGTGTAAACTTACCAACAACAAAAAAGTAGCTTGGATAAAATGAGAACATGGGTTCTTTTGATTTTACGTTTTTATTTAGTTTCTTGGCTTCCAAATGGAGCAACACATAGAATTGCGGCTTTAGGTGATTGGTGATGGGTGGCAATTGGTGATGTGGAGATGGGGGGTTCGGTGATTCGGGCGGAGACAAGTTGTTGGGCGGAAAGGGATGAATGTTATCTTTCTGCAGGCCGAAAATATTGTCATGCCCCTTTTCAGTCCTTATTAAAACAGTGTTTTGCTGGGACAAAGTTTAGCCCCAAACACTCAAATTTGAGCAAAATGTTTTACAACAAAACAAATGCACTATAGGATTTGGTTTGTATAGGGTGAATTAGAGAGATTCACTTTATAATTATCAATATCAATGGGCCTCTAATCCTACCCGTTTTCAAATCCAAAGATTCTAACAGCTCTTTTGTCACACAAATTGAAACTCACAGTTCCCTTTCATATCTGCTTCAAAATAGGCTTCCTCTTTAACAACTTGGGCCTGGTCTTGATTTTTAAGCCCATTTAGCTCTCTCTCTCTCTCTCTCTCTCTCTCTCTCTCTGAGACAAAATCCCCAGTTGGGACGCACGCTGTATCTGTCGCCCACAGCGAGCCTTTAACCATCTTTATTGCTTAGATACTCCTCCGCTCTTTCTCTCGATTGTCTTTTCTTTTTCTTTTTTTTTTAATATATGCTGTAAATTATTGTTGCATTTGAATCTTTATCAGTTACTTTCCAACGCTCTGTTCTGTTTGATGAGAAATTTTAGTGCAAGAATTTTTAAATTTTTGGGTCTCAAACAATATTTACGAAGCCATGTATGAATTCGTGACTTGAATAGAATACAATAGAATACCCAATTTGTGTGCGTTTTGTGTAAACTTACCAACAACAAAAAAGTAGCTTGGATAAATTGAGAACATGGGTTCTCTTGATTTTGCGTTTTTATTTAGTTTCTTGGCTTCCAAATGGAGCAACACATAGAACTGCGGCTTCAGGTGATTGGTGATGGGTGGCAATTGGTGATGTGGAGATGGGGGGTTCGGTGATTTGGGCGGAGACAAGTTGTTGGGCGGAAAGGGATGAATGTTATCTTTCTGCAGGCTGAAAATATTGTCATGCCCCTTTTCAGTCCTTATTAAAACAGTGTTTTGCTGGGACAACGTTTAGCCCCTAACACTCAAATTTGAGCAAAATGTTTTACAACAAAACAAATGGACTTTAGGATTTGGTTTGTATAGGGTGAATTAGACAGATTCACTTTATAATTATCAATATCAATAGGCCTCTAATCCTACCAGTTTTCAAATCCAAAGATTCCAACAGCTCTTTTGTCACTCACACTGAAACTCACAGTTCTCTTTCATATCTGCTTCAAAATAGGCTTCTTCTTTAACAACTTGGGCCTGTACTTGATTTTTAAGCCCATTTAGCTCTCTCTCTCTCTCTCTCTCTCTCTCTCTCTCTCTCTCTCTCTCTCTCTCTCTGAGCCAAAATCCCCAGTTGGGACGCACGCTGTATCTGTCGCCCACAGCGAACCTTTAACCATCTTTATTGCTTAGGTACTCCTCCGCTCTTTCTCTCGATTGTCTTTTTTTTTTTTTTTTTTTTTAATATATGCTATAAATTATTGTTGCATTTGAATCTTTATCAGTTACTTTCCAATGCTGTGTTCTGTTTGTTGAGAAATTTTAGTGCAAGAATTTTTAAATTTTTGGGTCTCAAACAATATTTACGAAGCCATGTATGAATTCGTGACTTGAATAGAATACAATAGAATACCCAATTTGGGTGCGTTTTGTGTAAACTTACCAACAACAAAAAAGTAGCTTGGATAAAATGAGAACATGGGTTCTCTTGATTTTGCGTTTTTATTTAGTTTCTTTGCTTCCAAATGGAGCAACACATAGAATTGCGGCTTTCGGTGATTGGTGATGGGTGGCAATTGGTGATGTGGAGATGGGGGGTTCGGTGATTTGGGCGGAGACAAGTTGTTGGGCGGAAAGGGATGAATGTTATCTTTCTGCAGGCTGAAAATATTGTCATGCCCCTTTTCAATCCTTATTAAAACAGTGTTTTGCTGGGACAAAGTTTAGCCCCAAACACTCAAATTTGAGCAAAATGTTTTACAACAAAACAAATGCACTTTAGGATTTGGTTTGTATAGGGTGAAGTAGACAGATTCACTTTATAATTATCAATATCAATAGGCCTCTAATCCTCCCCGTTTTCAAATCCAAAGATTCCAACAGCTCTTTCGTCACACACAAGGAAATTCACAGTTCTCTTTCATATCTGCTTCAAAATAGGCTTCTTCTTTAACAACTTGGGCCTGGTATTCATTTTTATGCCCATTTAGCTCTCTCTCTCTCTCTCTCTCTCTCTCTCCCTCTGAGCCAAAATCCCCAGTTGGGAAGCACGCTGTATCTGTCGCCCACAGCGAGCCTTCAACCATCTTTATTACATAGGTACTCCTCCGCTCTTTCTCTCGATTGTCTTTTTTTTTTTTTTTTTTAATATATGCTATAAATTATTGTTGCATTTGAATCTTTATCTGTTACTTTCCAACGCTGTGTTCTGTTTGTTGAGAAATTTTAGTGCAAGAATTTTTAAATTTTTGGGTCTCAAACAATATTTACGAAGCCATGTATGAATTCGTGACTTGAATAGAATACAATAGAATACCCAATTTGGGTGCGTTTTGTGTAAACTTACCAACAACAAAAAAGTAGCTTGGATAAATTGAGAACATGGGTTCTCTCGATTTTGCGTTTTTATTTAGTTTCTTGGCTTCTAAATGGAGCAACACATAGAATTGCGGCTTTAGATGATTGGTGATGGGTGGCAATTGGTGATGTGGAGATGTGGGGTTCGGTGATTTGGGCGGAGACAAGTTGTTGGGCGGAATGGGATGAATGTTATCTTTCTGCAGGCTGAAAATATTTTAATGCCCTTTTTCAGTCCTTATTAAAACAGCGTTTTGCTGGGACAAAGTTTCGCACCAAACACTCAAATTTGAGCAAAATGTTTTACAACAAAACAAATGCACTTTAGGATTTTGTTTGTATAGGGTGAATTAGACAGATTCACTTTATAATTATCAATATCAATAGGCCTCTAATCCTACCCGTTTTCAAATCCAAAGATTCCAACAGCTCTTTTGTCACACACACTGAAACTCACAGTTCTCTTTTATATCTGCTTCAAAATAGGCTTCTTCTTAAACAACTTGGGCCTGGGCTTGATTTTTAAGCCCATTTAGCTCTCTCTCTCTCTCTCTCTCTCTCTCTCTCTCTCTCTCTCTCTCTGAGCCAAAATCCCCAGTTGGGACGCACGTTGTATCTGTCGCCCACAGCGAGCCTTTAACCATCTTTATTGCTTAGGTACTCCTCCGCTCTTTCTCTCGATCGTCTTTTTTTTTTTTTTTTTAATATATGCTATAAATTATTGTTGCATTTGAATCTTTATCAGTTACTTTCCAACGCTGTGTTCTGTTTGTTGAGAAATTTTAGTGCAAGAAGTTTTAAGTTTTTGGGTCTCAAACAATATTTACGAAGCCGTGTATGAATTCGTGACTTGAATAGAATACAATAGAATACCCAATTTGGGTGCGTTTTGTGTAAACTTACCAACAACAAAAAAGTAGCTTGAATAAAATGAGAACATGGGTTCTCTTGATTTTGCGTTTTTATTTAGTTTCTTGGCTTCCAAAAGGAGCAACACATAGAATTGCGGCTTTAGGTGATTGGTGATGGGTGGCAATTGGTGATGTGGAGATGGGGGGTTCGGTGATTTGGGCGGAGACAAGTTGCTGGGCGGAAAGGGATGAATGTTATCTTTTTGCAGGCTGAAAATATTTTAATGCCCCTTTTCAGTCCTTATTAAAACAGTGTTTTGCAAGGACAAAGTTTCGCCCCAAACACTCAAATTTGAGCAAAATGTTTTACAACAAAACAAATGCACTTTAGGATTTCGTTTGTATAGGGTGAATTAGACAGATTCACTTTATAATTATCAATATCAATAGGCCTCTAATCCTACCCGTTTTCAAATCCAAAGATTCCAACAGCTCTTTTGTCACACACACTGAAACTCACAGTTCTCTTTCATATCTGCTTCAAAATAGGCTTCTTCTTTAACAACTTGGGCCTGGTCTTGATTTTTAAGCCCATTTAGCTCTCTCTCTCTCTCTCTCTCTCTCTCTGAGCCAATATCCCCAGTTGGGACGCACGCTGTATCAGTCGCCCACAGCGAGCCTTTAACCATCTTTATTACTTAGGTACTCCTCCGCTCTTTCTCTCGATTGTCTTTTTTTTTTTTTTTAATATATGCTATAAATTATTGTTGCATTTGAATCTTTATCAGTTACTTTCCAACGCAGTGTTCTGTTTGTTGAGAAATTTTAGTGCAAGAATTTTTCAATTTTTGGGTCTCAAACAATATTTACGAAGCCATGTATGAATTCGTGACTTGAATAGAATACAATAGAATGCCCAATTTGGGTGCGTTTTGTGTAAACTTACCAACAACAAAAAAGTAGCTTGGATAAAATGAGAACATGGGTTCTCTTGATTTTGCGTTTTTATTTAGTTTCTTTGCTTCCAAATGGAGCAACACATAGAATTGCGGCTTTCGGTGATTGGTGAGGGGTGGCAATTGGTGATGTGGAGATGGGGGGTTCGGTGATTTGGGCGGAGACAAGTTGTTGGGCGGAAAGGGATGAATGTTATCTTTCTACAGGCTGAAAATATTGTCATGCCCCTTTTCAGTCCTTATTAAAACAGTGTTTTGCTGGGACAAAGTTTAGCCCCAAACACTCAAATTTTAGCAAAATGTTTTACAACAAAACAAATGCACTTTAGGATTTGGTTTGTATAGGGTGAATTAGAGAGATTCACTTTATAATTATCAATATCAATGGGCCTCTAATCCTACCCGTTTTCAAATCCAAAGATTCTAACAGCTCTTTTGTCACACACACTGAAACTCACAGTTCCCTTTCATATCTGCTTCAAAATAGGCTTCCTCTTTAACAACTTGGGCCTGGTCTTGATTTTTAAGCCCATTTAGCTCTCTCTCTCTCTCTCTCTCTCTGAGCCAAAATCCCCAGTTGGGACGCACGCTGTATCTGTCGCCCATGGCGAGCCTTTAACCATCTTTATTGCTTAGATACTCCTCCGCTCTTTCTCTCGATTGTCTTTTTTTTTTTTTTTTTTAATATATGCTATAAATTATTGTTGCATTTGAATCTTTATCAGTTACTTTCCAACGCTCTGTTCTGTTTGATGAGAAATTTTAGTGCAAGAATTTTTAAATTTTTGGGTCTCAAACAATATTTACGAAGCCATGTATGAATTCGTGACTTGAATAGAATACAATAGAATACCCAATTTGGGTGCGTTTTGTGTAAACTTACCAACAACAAAAAAGTAGCTTGGATAAATTGAGAACATGGGTTCTCTTGATTTTGCGTTTTTATTTAGTTTCTTGGCTTCCAAATGGAGCAACACATAGAATTGCGGCTTTAGGTGATTGGTGATGGGTGGCAATTGGTGATGTGGAGATGGGGGGTTCGGTGATTTGGGCGGAGACAAGTTGTTGGGCGGAAAGGGATGAATGTTATCTTTCTGCAGGCTGAAAATATTGTCATGCCCCTTTTCAGTCCTTATTAAAACAGTGTTTTGCTGGGACAACGTTTAGCCCCAAACACTCAAATTTGAGCAAAATGTTTTACAACAAAACAAATGGACTTTAGGATTTGGTTTGTATAGGGTGAATTAGACAGATTCACTTTATAATTATCAATATCAATAGGCCTCTAATCCTACCCGTTTTCAAATCCAAAGATTCCAACAGCTCTTTTGTCACACACTCTGAAACTCACAGTTCTCTTTCATATCTGCTTCAAAATAGGCTTCTTCTTTAACAACTTGGGCCTGTACTTGATTTTTAGGCCCATTTAGCTCTCTCTCTCTCTCTCTCTCTCTCTCTCTGAGCCAAAATCCCCAGTTGGGACGCACGCTATATCTGTCGCCCACAGAGAGCCTTTAACCATCTTTATTGCATAGGTACTCCTCCGCTCTTTCTCTCGATTGTCTTTTTTTTTTTTTTTTTAATATATGCTATAAATTATTGTTGCATTTGAATCTTTATCTGTTACTTTCCAACGCTGTGTTCTGTTTGTTGAGAAATTTTAGTGCAAGAATTTTTAAATTTTTGGGTCTCAAACAATATTTACGAAGCCATGTATGAATTCGTGACTTGAATAGAATACAATAGAATACCCAATTTGGGTGCGTTTTGTGTAAACTTACCAACAACAAAAAAGTAGCTTGGATAAATTGAGAACATGGGTTCTCTCGATTTTGCGTTTTTATTTAGTTTCTTGGCTTCTAAATGGAGCAACACATAGAATTGCGGCTTTAGATGATTGGTGATGGGTGGCAATTGGTGATGTGGAGATGGGGGGTTTGGTGATTTGGGCGGAGACTAGTTGTTGGGCGGAAAGGGATGAATGTTATCTTTCTGCAGGCTGAAAATATTTTAATGCCCTTTTTCAGTCCTTATTAAAACAGCGTTTTGCTGGTACAAAGTTTCGCACCAAACACTCAAATTTGAGCAAAATGTTTTACAACAAAACAAATGCACTTTAGGATTTTGTTTGTATAGGGTGAATTAGACAGATTCACTTTATAATTATCAATATCAATAGGCCACTAATCCTACCCGTTTTCAAATCCAAAGATTCCAACAGCTCTTTTGTCACACACACTGAAACTCACAGTTCTCTTTTATATCTGCTTCAAAATAGGCTTCTTCTTTAACAACTTGGGCCTGGGCTTGATTTTTAAGCCCATTTAGCTCTCTCTCTCTCTCTCTCTCTCTCTCTCTCTCTCTCTCTCTCTGAGCCAAAATCCCTAGTTGGGACGCACGTTGTATCTGTCGCCCACAGCGAGCCTTTAACCATCTTTATTGCTTAGGTACTCCTCCGCTCTTTCTCTCGATTGTCTTTTTTTTTTTTTTTTTTAATATATGCTATAAATTATTGTTGCATTTGAATCTTTATCAGTTACTTTCCAACGCTGTGTTCTGTTTGTTGAGAAATTTTAGTGCAAGAAGTTTTAAGTTTTTGGGTCTCAAACAATATTTACGAAGCCGTGTATGAATTCGTGACTTGAATAGAATACAATAGAATACCCAATTTGGGTGCGTTTTGTGTAAACTTACCAACAACAAAAAAGTAGCTTGAATAAAATGAGAACATGGGTTCTCTTGATTTTGCGTTTTTATTTAGTTTCTTGGCTTCCAAAAGGAGCAACACATAGAATTGCGGCTTTAGGTGATTGGTGATGGGTGGCAATTGGTGATGTGGAGATGGGGGGTTCGGTGATTTGGGCGGAGACAAGTTGTTGGGCGGAAAGGGATGAATGTTATCTTTTTGCAGGCTGAAAATATTTTAATGCCCCTTTTCAGTCCTTATTAAAACAGTGTTTTGCAGGGACAAAGTTTCGCCCCAAACACTCAAATTTGAGCAAAATATTTTACAACAAAACAAATGCACTTTAGGATTTGGTTTGTATAGGGTGAATTAGACAGATTCACTTTATAATTATCAATATCAATAGGCCTCTAATCCTACCCATTTTCAAATCCAAAGATTCCAACAGCTCTTTTGTCACACACACTGAAACTCACAGTTCTCTTTCATATCTGCTTCAAAATAGGCTTCTTCTTTAACAACTTGGGCCTGGTCTTGATTTTTAAGCCCATTTAGCTCTCTCTCTCTCTCTCTCTCTCTCTCTCTCTCTCTCTCTCTGAGCCAAAATCCCCAGTTGGGACGCACGCTGTATCTGTCGCCCACAGCGAGCCTTTAACGATCTTTATTGCTTAGATACTCCTCCGCTCTTTCTCTCGATTGTCTTTTTTTTTTTTTTTTTTTTAATATATGCTATAAATTATTGTTGCATTTGACTCTTTATCAGTTACTTTCCAACGCTCTGTTCTGTTTGATGAGAAATTTTAGTGCAAGAATTATTAAATTTTTTGGTCTCAAACAATATTTACGAAGCCATGTATGAATTCGTGACTTGAATAGAATACAATAGAATACCCAATTTGTGTGCGTTTTGTGTAAACTTACCAACAACAAAAAAGTAGCTTGGATAAATTGAGAACATGGGTTCTCTTGATTTTGCGTTTTTATTTAGTTTCTTGGCTTCCAAATGGAGCAACACATAGAATTGCGGCTTTAGGTGATTGGTGATGGGTGGCAATTGGTGATGTGGAGATGGGGGGTTCGGTGATTTGGGCGGAGACAAGTTGTTGGGCGGAAAGGGATGAATGTTATCTTTCTGCAGGCTGAAAATATTGTCATGCCCCTTTTCAGTCCTTATTAAAACAGTGTCTTGCTGGGACAACGTTTAGCCCCAAACACTCAAATTTGAGCAAAATGTTTTACAACAAAACAAATGGACTTTAGGATTTGGTTTGTATAGGGTGAATTAGACAGATTCACTTTATAATTATCAATATCAATAGGCCTCTAATCCTACCAGTTTTCAAATCCAAAGATTCCAACAGCTCTTTTGTCACACACACTGAAACTCACAGTTCTCTTTCATATCTGCTTCAAAATAGGCTTCTTCTTTAACAACTTGGGCCTGTACTTGATTTTTAAGCCCATTTAGCTCTCTCTCTCTCTCTCTCTCTCTCTCTCTCTCTCTCTCTGAGCCAAAATCCCCAGTTGGGACGCACGCTGTATCTGTCGCCCACAGCGAACCTTTAACCATCTTTATTGCTTAGGTACTCCTCCGCTCTTTCTCTCGATTGTCTTTTTTTTTTTTTTTTTTTTTAATATATGCTATAAATTATTGTTGCATTTGAATCTTTATCAGTTACTTTCCAATGCAGTGTTCTGTTTCTTGAGAAATTTTAGTGCAAGAATTTTTAAATTTTTGGGTCTCAAACAATATTTACGAAGCCATGTATGAATTCGTGACTTGAATAGAATACAATAGAATACCCAATTTGGGTGCGTTTTGTGTAAACTTACCAACAACAAAAAAGTAGCTTGGAAAAAATGAGAACATGGGTTCCCTTGATTTTGCGTTTTTATTTAGTTTCTTGGCTTCCAAATGGAGCAACACATAGAATTGCGGCTTTAGGTGATTGGTGATGGGTGGCAATTGGTGATGTGGAGATGGGGGGTTCGGTGATTTGGGCGGAGACAAGTTGTTGGGCGGAAAGGGATGAATGTTATCTTTCTGCAGGCTGAAAATATTGTCATGCCCCTTGTCAGTCCTTATTAAAACAGTGTTTTGCTGGGACAAAGTTTCGCCCCAAACAGTCAAATTTGAGCAAAATGTTTTACAACAAAACAAATGCACTTTAGGATTTGGTTTGTATAGGGTGAAATAGACAGATTCACTTTATAATTATCAATATCAATAGGCCTCTAATCCTCCCCGTTTTCAAATCCAAAGATTCCAACAGCTCTTTCGTCACACACAAGGAAACTCACAGTTCTCTTTCATATCTGCTTCAAAATAGGCTTCTTCTTTAACAACTTGGGCCTGGTATTCATTTTTAAGCCCATTTAGCTCTCTCTCTCTCTCTCTCTCTCTCTCTCTCTCTGAGCCAAAATCCCCAGTTGGGACGCACGCTGTATCTGTCGCCCACAGCGAGCCTTTAACCATCTTTATTGCTTAAATTATTGTTGCATTTGAATCTTTATCAGTTACTTTCCAATGCTGTGTTCTGTTTGTTGAGAAATTTTAGTGCAAGAATTTTTAAATTTTTGGGTCTCAAACAATATTTACGAAGCCATGTATGAATTCGTGACTTGAATAGAATACAATAGAATACCCAATTTGGGTGCGTTTTGTGTAAACTTACCAACAACAAAAAAGTAGCTTGGATAAATTGAGAACATGGGTTCTCTTGATTTTGCGTTTTTATTTAATTTCTTGGCTTCCAAATGGAGCAACACATAGAATTGCGGCTTTAGGTGATTGGTGATGGGTGGCAATTGGTGATGTGGAGATGGGGGGTTCGGTGATTTGGGCAGAGACAAGTTGTTGGGCGGAAAGGGATGAATGTTATCTTTCTGCAGGCTGAAAATATTGTCATGCCCCTTTTCAGTCCTTATTAAAACAGTGTTTTGCTGGGACAACGTTTAGCCCCAAACACTCAAATTTGAGCAAAATGTTTTACAACAAAACAAATGGACTTTAGGATTTGGTTTGTATAGGGTGAATTAGACAGATTCACTTTATAATTATCAATATCAATAGGCCTCTAATCCTACCCGTTTTCAAATCCAAAGATTCCAACAGCTCTTTTGTCACACACACTGAAACTCACAGTTCTCTTTCATATCTGCTTCAAAATAGGCTTCTTCTTTAACAACTTGGGCCTGTACTTGATTTTTAAGCCCATTTAGCTCTCTCTCTCTCTCTCTCTCTCTCTCTCTCTCTCTCTGAGCCAAAATCCCCAGTTGGGACGCACGCTATATCTGTCGCCCACAGCGAGCCTTTAACCATCTTTATTGCTTTGGTACTCCTCCGCTCTTTCTCTCGATTGTCTTTTTTTTTTTTTTTTTTAATATATGCTATAAATTATTGTTGCATTTGAATCTTTATCTGTTACTTTCCAACGCTGTGTTCTGTTTGTTGAGAAATTTTAGTGCAAGAATTTTTAAATTTTTGGGTCTCAAACAATATTTACGAAGCCATGTATGAATTCGTGACTTGAATAGAATACAATAGAATACCCAATTTGGGTGCGTTTTGTGTAAACTTACCAACAACAAAAAAGTCTCTTGGATAAATTGAGAACATGGGTTCTCTCGATTTTGCGTTTTTATTTAGTTTCTTGGCTTCTAAATGGAGCAACACATAGAATTGCGGCTTTAGATGATTGGTGATGGGTGGCAATTGGTGATGTGGAGATGGGGGGTTCGGTGATTTGGGCGGAGACAAGTTGTTGGGCGGAAAGGGATGAATGTTATCTGTTGGGCGGAAAGGGATGAATGTTATCTTTCTGCAGGCTGAAAATATTTTAATGCCCTTTTTCAGTCCTTATTAAAACAGCGTTTTGCTGGGACAAAGTTTCGCACCAAACACTCAAATTTGAGCAAAATGTTTTACAACAAAACAAATGCACTTTAGGATTTTGTTTGTATAGGGTGAATTAGACAGATTCACTTTATAATTATCAATATCAATAGGCCTCTAATCCTACCCGATTTCAAATCCAAAGATTCCAACAGCTCTTTTGTCACACACACTGAAACTCACAGTTCTCTTTTATATCTGCTTCAAAATAGGCTTCTTCTTTAACAACTTGGGCCTGGGCTTGATTTTTAAGCCCATTTAGCTCTCTCTCTCTCTCTCTCTCTCTCTCTCTCTCTCTCTCTCTCTCTCTCTCTCTCTCTCTCTGAGCCAAAATCCCCAGTTGGGACGCACGTTGTATCTGTCGCCCACAGCGAGCCTTTAACCATCTTTATTGCTTAGGTACTCCTCCGCTCTTTCTCTCGATTGTCTTTTTTTTTTTTTTTTTAATATATGCTATAAATTATTGTTGCATTTGAATCTTTATCAGTTACTTTCCAACGCTGTGATCTGTTTGTTGAGAAATTTTAGTGCAAGAAGTTTTAAGTTTTTGGGTCTCAAACAATATTTACGAAGCCGTGTATGAATTCGTGACTTGAATAGAATACAATAGAATACCCAATTTGGGTGCGTTTTGTGTAAACTTACCAACAACAAAAAAGTAGCTTGAATAAAATGAGAACATGGGTTCTCTTGATTTTGCGTTTTTATTTAGTTTCTTGGCTTCCCAAAGGAGCAACACATAGAATTGCGGCTTTAGGTGATTGGTGATGGGTGGCAATTGGTGATGTGGAGATGGGGGGTTCGGTGATTTGGGCGGAGACAAGTTGTTGGGCGGAAAGGGATGAATGTTATCTTTTTGCAGGCTGAAAATATTTTAATGCCCCTTTTCAGTCCTTATTAAAACAGTGTTTTGCTGGGACAAAGTTTCGCCCCAAACACTCAAATTTGAGTAAAATGTTTTACAACAAAACAAATGCACTTTAGGATTTGGTTTGTATAGGGTGAATTAGACAGATTCACTTTATAATTATCAATATCAATAGGCCTCTAATCCTACCCGTTTTCAAATCCAAAGATTCCAACAGCTCTTTTGTCACACACACTGAAACTCACAGTTCTCTTTCATATTTGCTTCAAAATAGGCTTCTTCTTTAACAACTTGGGCCTGGTCTTGATTTTTAAGCCCATTTAGCTCTCTCTCTCTCTCTCTCTCTCTCTCCCTCTGAGCCAAAATCCCCAGTTGGGACGCACGCTGTATCAGTCGCCCACAGCGAGCCTTTAACCATCTTTATTACTTAGGTACTCCTCCGCTCTTTCTCTCGATTGTCTTTTTTTTTTTTTTTAATATATGCTATAAATTATTGTTGCATTTGAATCTTTATCAGTTACTTTCCAACGCAGTGTTCTGTTTGTTGAGAAATTTTAGTGCAAGAATTTTTAAATTTTTGGGTCTCAAACAATATTTACGAAGCCATGTATGAATTCGTGACTTGAATAGAATACAATAGAATGCCCAATTTGGGTGCGTTTTGTGTAAACTTACCAACAACAAAAAAGTAGCTTGGATAAAATGAGAACATGGGTTCTCTTGATTTTGCGTTTTTATTTAGTTTCTTGGCTTCCGAATGGAGCAACACATAGAATTGCGGCTTTAGGTGATTGGTGACGGGTGGCAATTGGTGATGTGGAGATGGGGGGTTCGGTGATTTGGGCGGAGACAAGTTGTTGGGCAGAAAGGGATGAATGTTATCTTTCTGCAGGCTGAAAATATTGTCATGCCCCTTTTCAGTCCTTATTAAAACAGTGTTTTGCTGGGACAAAGTTTAGCCCCAAACACTCAAATTTGAGCAAAATGTTTTACAACAAAACAAATGCACTTTAGGATTTGGTTTGTATAGGGTGAATTAGAGAGATTCACTTTATAATTATCAATATCAATGGGCCTCTAATCCTACCCGTTTTCAAATCCAAAGATTCTAACAGCTCTTTTGTCACACACACTGAAACTCACAGTTCCCTTTCATATCTGCTTCAAAATAGGCTTCCTCTTTAACAACTTGGGCCTGGTCTTGATTTTTAAGCCCATTTAGCTCTCTCTCTCTCTCTCTCTCTCTCTCTCTCTCTCTGAGCCAAAATCCCCAGTTGGGACGCACGCTGTATCTGTCGCCCACGGCGAGCCTTTAACCATCTTTATTGCTTAGATACTCCTCCGCTCTTTCTCTCGATTGTCTTTTTTTTTTTTTTTTTTTAATATATGCTATAAATTATTGTTGCATTTGAATCTTTATCAGTTACTTTCCAACGCTCTGTTCTGTTTGATGAGAAATTTTAGTGCAAGAATTTTTAAATTTTTGGGTCTCAAACAATATTTACGAAGCCATGTATGAATTCGTGACTTGAATAGAATACAATAGAATACACAATTTGGGTGCGTTTTGTGTAAACTTACCAACAACAAAAAAGTAGCTTGGATAAATTGAGAACATGGGTTCTCTTGATTTTGCGTTTTTATTTAGTTTCTTGGCTTCCAAATGGAGCAACACATAGAATTGCGGCTTTAGGTGATTGGTGATGGGTGGCAATTGGTGATGTGGAGATGGGGGGTTCGGTGATTTGGGCGGAGACAAGTTGTTGGGCGGAAAGGGATGAATGTTATCTTTCTGCAGGCTGAAAATATTGTCATGCCCCTTTTCAGTCCTTATTAAAACAGTGTTTTGCTGGGACAACGTTTAGCCCCAAACACTCAAATTTGAGCAAAATGTTTTACAACAAAACAAATGGACTTTAGGATTTGGTTTGTATAGGGTGAATTAGACAGATTCACTTTATAATTATCAATATCAATAGGCCTCTAATCCTACCCGTTTTCAAATCCAAAGATTCCAACAGCTCTTTTGTCACACACACTGAAACTCACAGTTCTCTTTCATATCTGCTTCAAAATAGGCTTCTTCTTTAACAACTTGGGCCTGTACTTGATTTTTAGGCCCATTTAGCTCTCTCTCTCTCTCTCTCTCTCTCTCTCTCTGAGCCAAAATCCCCAGTTGGGACGCACGCTATATCTGTCGCCCACAGAGAGCCTTTAACCATCTTTATTGCTTAGGTACTCCTCCGCTCTTTCTCTCGATTGTCTTTTTTTTTTTTTTTTTAATATATGCTATAAATTATTGTTGCATTTGAATCTTTATCTGTTACTTTCCAACGCTGTGTTCTGTTTGTTGAGAAATTTTAGTGCAAGAATTTTTAAATTTTTGGGTCTCAAACAATATTTACGAAGCCATGTATGAATTCGTGACTTGAATAGAATACAATAGAATACCCAATTTGGGTGCGTTTTGTGTAAACTTACCAACAACAAAAAAGTAGCTTGGATAAATTGAGAACATGGGTTCTCTCGATTTTGCGTTTTTATTTAGTTTCATGGCTTCTAAATGGAGCAACACATAGAATTGCGGCTTTAGATGATTTGTGATGGGTGGCAATTGGTGATGCGGAGATGGGGGGTTCGGTGATTTGGGCGGAGACAAGTTGTTGGGCGGAAAGGGATGAATGTTATCTTTCTGCAGGCTGAAAATATTTTAATGCCCTTTTTCAGTCCTTATTAAAACAGCGTTTTGCTGGTACAAAGTTTCGCACCAAACACTCAAATTTGAGCAAAATGTTTTACAACAAAACAAATGCACTTTAGGATTTTGTTTGTATAGGGTGAATTAGACAGATTCACTTTATAATTATCAATATCAATAGGCCTCTAATCCTACCCGTTTTCAAATCCAAAGATTCCAACAGCTCTTTTGTCACACACACTGAAACTCACAGTTCTCTTTTATATCTGCTTCAAAATAGGCTTCTTCTTTAACAACTTGGGCCTGGGCTTGATTTTTAAGCCCATTTAGCTCTCTCTCTCTCTCTCTCTCTCTCTCTCTCTCTCTCTGAGCCAAAATCCCTAGTTGGGACGCACGTTGTATCTGTCGCCCACAGCGAGCCTTTAACCATCTTTATTGCTTAGGTACTCCTCCGCTCTTTCTCTCGATTGTCTTTTTTTTTTTTTTTTTAATATATGCTATAAATTATTGTTGCATTTGAATCTTTATCAGTTACTTTCCAACGCTGTGTTCTGTTTGTTGAGAAATTTTAGTGCAAGAAGTTTTAAGTTTTTGGGTCTCAAACAATATTTACGAAGCCGTGTATGAATTCGTGACTTGAATAGAATACAATAGAATACCCAATTTGGGTGCGTTTTGTGTAAACTTACCAACAACAAAAAAGTAGCTTGAATAAAATGAGAACATGGGTTCTCTTGATTTTGCGTTTTTATTTAGTTTCTTGGCTTCCAAAAGGAGCAACACATAGAATTGCGGCTTTAGGTGATTGGTGATGGGTGGCAATTGGTGATGTGGAGATGGGGGGTTCGGTGATTTGGGCGGAGACAAGTTGTTGGGCGGAAAGGGATGAATGTTATCTTTTTGCAGGCTGAAAATATTTTAATGCCCCTTTTCAGTCCTTATTAAAACAGTGTTTTGCAGGGACAAAGTTTCGCCCCAAACACTCAAATTTGAGCAAAATGTTTTACAACAAAACAAATGCACTTTAGGATTTGGTTTGTATAGGGTGAATTAGACAGATTCACTTTATAATTATCAATATCAATAGGCCTCTAATCCTACCCATTTTCAAATCCAAAGATTCCAACAGCTCTTTTGTCACACACACTGAAACTCACAGTTCTCTTTCATATCTGCTTCAAAATAGGCTTCTTCTTTAACAACTTGGGCCTGGTCTTGATTTTTAAGCCCATTTAGCTCTCTCTCTCTCTCTCTCTCTCTCTCTCTCTCTCTCTCTCTCTGAGCCAAAATCCCCAGTTGGGACGCACGCTGTATCTGTCGCCCACAGCGAGCCTTTAACGATCTTTATTGCTTAGATACTCCTCCGCTCTTTCTCTCGATTGTCTTTTTTTTTTTTTTTTTTTAATATATGCTATAAATTATTGTTGCATTTGACTCTTTATCAGTTTCTTTCCAACGCTCTGTTCTGTTTGATGAGAAATTTTAGTGCAAGAATTATTAAATTTTTTGGTCTCAAACAATATTTACGAAGCCATGTATGAATTCGTGACTTGAATAGAATACAATAGAATACCCAATTTGTGTGCGTTTTGTGTAAACTTACCAACAACAAAAAAGTAGCTTGGATAAATTGAGAACATGGGTTCTCTTGATTTTGCGTTTTTATTTAGTTTCTTGGCTTCCAAATGGAGCAACACATAGAATTGCGGCTTTAGGTGATTGGTGATGGGTGGCAATTGGTGATGTGGAGATGGGGGGTTCGGTGATTTGGGCGGAGACAAGTTGTTGGGCGGAAAGGGATGAATGTTATCTTTCTGCAGGCTGAAAATATTGTCATGCCCCTTTTCAGTCCTTATTAAAACAGTGTTTTGCTGGGACAACGTTTAGCCCCAAACACTCAAATTTGAGCAAAATGTTTTACAACAAAACAAATGGACTTTAGGATTTGGTTTGTATAGGGTGAATTAGACAGATTCACTTTATAATTATCAATATCAATAGGCCTCTAATCCTACCAGTTTTCAAATCCAAAGATTCCAACAGCTCTTTTGTCACACACACTGAAACTCACAGTTCTCTTTCATATCTGCTTCAAAATAGGCTTCTTCTTTAACAACTTGGGCCTGTACTTGATTTTTAAGCCCATTTAGCTCTCTCTCTCTCTCTCTCTCTCTCTCTCTCTCTCTCTGAGCCAAAATCCCCAGTTGGGACGCACGCTGTATCTGTCGCCCACAGCGAACCTTTAACCATCTTTATTGCTTAGGTACTCCTCCGCTCTTTCTCTCGATTGTCTTTTTTTTTTTTTTTTTTTTTAATATATGCTATAAATTATTGTTGCATTTGAATCTTTATCAGTTACTTTCCAATGCTGTGTTCTGTTTGTTGAGAAATTTTAGTGCAAGAATTTTTAAATTTTTGGGTCTCAAACAATATTTACGAAGCCATGTATGAATTCGTGACTTGAATAGAATACAATAGAATACCCAATTTGGGTGCGTTTTGTGTAAACTTACCAACAACAAAAAAGTAGCTTGGATAAATTGAGAACATGGGTTCTCTTGATTTTGCGTTTTTATTTAGTTTCTTGGCTTCCAAATGGAGCAACACATAGAATTGCGGCTTTAGGTGATTGGTGATGGGTGGCAATTGGTGATGTGGAGATGGGGGGTTCGGTGATTTGGGCGGAGACAAGTTGTTGGGCGGAAAGGGATGAATGTTATCTTTCTGCAGGCTGAAAATATTGTCATGCCCCTTTTCAGTCCTTATTAAAACAGTGTTTTGCTGGGACAACGTTTAGCCCCAAACACTCAAATTTGAGCAAAATGTTTTACAACAAAACAAATGGACTTTAGGATTTGGTTTGTATAGGGTGAATTAGACAGATTCACTTTATAATTATCAATATCAATAGGCCTCTAATCCTACCCGTTTTCAAATCCAAAGATTCCAACAGCTCTTTTGTCACACACACTGAAACTCACAGTTCTCTTTCATATCTGCTTCAAAATAGGCTTCTTCTTTAACAACTTGGGCCTGTACTTGATTTTTAGGCCCATTTAGCTCTCTCTCTCTCTCTCTCTCTCTCTCTCTCTGAGCCAAAATCCCCAGTTGGGACGCACGCTATATCTGTCGCCCACAGAGAGCCTTTAACCATCTTTATTGCTTAGGTACTCCTCCGCTCTTTCTCTCGATTGTCTTTTTTTTTTTTTTTTTAATATATGCTATAAATTATTGTTGCATTTGAATCTTTATCTGTTACTTTCCAACGCTGTGTTCTGTTTGTTGAGAAATTTTAGTGCAAGAATTTTTAAATTTTTGGGTCTCAAACAATATTTACGAAGCCATGTATGAATTCGTGACTTGAATAGAATACAATAGAATACCCAATTTGGGTGCGTTTTGTGTAAACTTACCAACAACAAAAAAGTAGCTTGGATAAATTGAGAACATGGGTTCTCTCGATTTTGCGTTTTTATTTAGTTTCATGGCTTCTAAATGGAGCAACACATAGAATTGCGGCTTTAGATGATTTGTGATGGGTGGCAATTGGTGATGCGGAGATGGGGGGTTCGGTGATTTGGGCGGAGACAAGTTGTTGGGCGGAAAGGGATGAATGTTATCTTTCTGCAGGCTGAAAATATTTTAATGCCCTTTTTCAGTCCTTATTAAAACAGCGTTTTGCTGGTACAAAGTTTCGCACCAAACACTCAAATTTGAGCAAAATGTTTTACAACAAAACAAATGCACTTTAGGATTTTGTTTGTATAGGGTGAATTAGACAGATTCACTTTATAATTATCAATATCAATAGGCCTCTAATCCTACCCGTTTTCAAATCCAAAGATTCCAACAGCTCTTTTGTCACACACACTGAAACTCACAGTTCTCTTTTATATCTGCTTCAAAATAGGCTTCTTCTTTAACAACTTGGGCCTGGGCTTGATTTTTAAGCCCATTTAGCTCTCTCTCTCTCTCTCTCTCTCTCTCTCTCTCTCTGAGCCAAAATCCCTAGTTGGGACGCACGTTGTATCTGTCGCCCACAGCGAGCCTTTAACCATCTTTATTGCTTAGGTACTCCTCCGCTCTTTCTCTCGATTGTCTTTTTTTTTTTTTTTTTAATATATGCTATAAATTATTGTTGCATTTGAATCTTTATCAGTTACTTTCCAACGCTGTGTTCTGTTTGTTGAGAAATTTTAGTGCAAGAAGTTTTAAGTTTTTGGGTCTCAAACAATATTTACGAAGCCGTGTATGAATTCGTGACTTGAATAGAATACAATAGAATACCCAATTTGGGTGCGTTTTGTGTAAACTTACCAACAACAAAAAAGTAGCTTGAATAAAATGAGAACATGGGTTCTCTTGATTTTGCGTTTTTATTTAGTTTCTTGGCTTCCAAAAGGAGCAACACATAGAATTGCGGCTTTAGGTGATTGGTGATGGGTGGCAATTGGTGATGTGGAGATGGGGGGTTCGGTGATTTGGGCGGAGACAAGTTGTTGGGCGGAAAGGGATGAATGTTATCTTTTTGCAGGCTGAAAATATTTTAATGCCCCTTTTCAGTCCTTATTAAAACAGTGTTTTGCAGGGACAAAGTTTCGCCCCAAACACTCAAATTTGAGCAAAATGTTTTACAACAAAACAAATGCACTTTAGGATTTGGTTTGTATAGGGTGAATTAGACAGATTCACTTTATAATTATCAATATCAATAGGCCTCTAATCCTACCCATTTTCAAATCCAAAGATTCCAACAGCTCTTTTGTCACACACACTGAAACTCACAGTTCTCTTTCATATCTGCTTCAAAATAGGCTTCTTCTTTAACAACTTGGGCCTGGTCTTGATTTTTAAGCCCATTTAGCTCTCTCTCTCTCTCTCTCTCTCTCTCTCTCTCTCTCTCTCTCTGAGCCAAAATCCCCAGTTGGGACGCACGCTGTATCTGTCGCCCACAGCGAGCCTTTAACGATCTTTATTGCTTAGATACTCCTCCGCTCTTTCTCTCGATTGTCTTTTTTTTTTTTTTTTTTTTAATATATGCTATAAATTATTGTTGCATTTGACTCTTTATCAGTTTCTTTCCAACGCTCTGTTCTGTTTGATGAGAAATTTTAGTGCAAGAATTATTAAATTTTTTGGTCTCAAACAATATTTACGAAGCCATGTATGAATTCGTGACTTGAATAGAATACAATAGAATACCCAATTTGTGTGCGTTTTGTGTAAACTTACCAACAACAAAAAAGTAGCTTGGATAAATTGAGAACATGGGTTCTCTTGATTTTGCGTTTTTATTTAGTTTCTTGGCTTCCAAATGGAGCAACACATAGAATTGCGGCTTTAGGTGATTGGTGATGGGTGGCAATTGGTGATGTGGAGATGGGGGGTTCGGTGATTTGGGCGGAGACAAGTTGTTGGGCGGAAAGGGATGAATGTTATCTTTCTGCAGGCTGAAAATATTGTCATGCCCCTTTTCAGTCCTTATTAAAACAGTGTTTTGCTGGGACAACGTTTAGCCCCAAACACTCAAATTTGAGCAAAATGTTTTACAACAAAACAAATGGACTTTAGGATTTGGTTTGTATAGGGTGAATTAGACAGATTCACTTTATAATTATCAATATCAATAGGCCTCTAATCCTACCAGTTTTCAAATCCAAAGATTCCAACAGCTCTTTTGTCACACACACTGAAACTCACAGTTCTCTTTCATATCTGCTTCAAAATAGGCTTCTTCTTTAACAACTTGGGCCTGTACTTGATTTTTAAGCCCATTTAGCTCTCTCTCTCTCTCTCTCTCTCTCTCTCTCTCTCTCTGAGCCAAAATCCCCAGTTGGGACGCACGCTGTATCTGTCGCCCACAGCGAACCTTTAACCATCTTTATTGCTTAGGTACTCCTCCGCTCTTTCTCTCGATTGTCTTTTTTTTTTTTTTTTTTTTAATATATGCTATAAATTATTGTTGCATTTGAATCTTTATCAGTTACTTTCCAATGCTGTGTTCTGTTTGTTGAGAAATTTTAGTGCAAGAATTTTTAAATTTTTGGGTCTCAAACAATATTTACGAAGCCATGTATGAATTCGTGACTTGAATAGAATACAATAGAATACCCAATTTGGGTGCGTTTTGTGTAAACTTACCAACAACAAAAAAGTAGCTTGGAAAAAATGAGAACATGGGTTCCCTTGATTTTGCGTTTTTATTTAGTTTCTTGGCTTCCAAATGGAGCAACACATAGAATTGCGGCTTTAGGTGATTGGTGATGGGTGGCAATTGGTGATGTGGAGATGGGGGGTTCGGTGATTTGGGCGGAGACAAGTTGTTGGGCGGAAAGGGATGAATGTTATCTTTCTGCAGGCTGAAAATATTGTCATGCCCCTTGTCAGTCCTTATTAAAACAGTGTTTTGCTGGGACAAAGTTTCGCCCCAAACACTCAAATTTGAGCAAAATGTTTTACAACAAAACAAATGCACTTTAGGATTTGGTTTGTATAGGGTGAAATAGACAGATTCACTTTATAATTATCAATATCAATAGGCCTCTAATCCTCCCCGTTTTCAAATCCAAAGATTCCAACAGCTCTTTCGTCACACACAAGGAAACTCACAGTTCTCTTTCATATCTGCTTCAAAATAGGCTTCTTCTTTAACAACTTGGGCCTGGTATTCATTTTTAAGCCCATTTAGCTCTCTCTCTCTCTCTCTCTCTCTCTCTCTCTCTGAGCCAAAATCCCCAGTTGGGACGCACGCTGTATCTGTCGCCCACAGCGAGCCTTTAACCATCTTTACTGCTTAAATTATTGTTGCATTTGAATCTTTATCAGTTACTTTCCAATGCTGTGTTCTGTTTGTTGAGAAGTTTTAGTGCAAGAATTTTTAAATTTTTGGGTCTCAAACAATATTTACGAAGCCATGTATGAATTCGTGACTTGAATAGAATACAATAGAATACCCAATTTGGGTGCGTTTTGTGTAAACTTACCAACAACAAAAAAGTAGCTTGGATAAATTGAGAACATGGGTTCTCTTGATTTTGCGTTTTTATTTAATTTCTTGGCTTCCAAATGGAGCAACACATAGAATTGCGGCTTTAGGTGATTGGTGATGGGTGGCAATTGGTGATGTGGAGATGGGGGGTTCGGTGATTTGGGCGGAGACAAGTTGTTGGGCGGAAAGGGATGAATGTTATCTTTCTGCAGGCTGAAAATATTGTCATGCCCCTTTTCAGTCCTTATTAAAACAGTGTTTTGCTGGGACAACGTTTAGCCCCAAACACTCAAATTTGAGCAAAATGTTTTACAACAAAACAAATGGACTTTAGGATTTGGTTTGTATAGCGTGAATTAGACAGATTCACTTTATAATTATCAATATCAATAGGCCTCTAATCCTACCCGTTTTCAAATCCAAAGATTCCAACAGCTCTTTTGTCACACACACTGAAACTCACAGTTCTCTTTCATATCTGCTTCAAAATAGGCTTCTTCTTTAACAACTTGGGCCTGTACTTGATTTTTAAGCCCATTTAGCTCTCTCTCTCTCTCTCTCTCTCTCTCTCTCTCTCTGAGCCAAAATCCCCAGTTGGGACGCACGCTATATCTGTCGCCCACAGCGAGCCTTTAACCATCTTTATTGCTTTGGTACTCCTCCGCTCTTTCTCTCGATTGTCTTTTTTTTTTTTTTTTTTTTAATATATGCTATAAATTATTGTTGCATTTGAATCTTTATCTGTTACTTTCCAACGCTGTGTTCTGTTTGTTGAGAAATTTTAGTGCAAGAATTTTTAAATTTTTGGGTCTCAAACAATATTTACGAAGCCATGTATGAATTCGTGACTTGAATAGAATACAATAGAATACCCAATTTGGGTGCGTTTTGTGTAAACTTACCAACAACAAAAAAGTCGCTTGGATAAATTGAGAACATGGGTTCTCTCGATTTTGCGTTTTTATTTAGTTTCTTGGCTTCTAAATGGAGCAACACATAGAATTGCAGCTTTAGATGATTGGTGATGGGTGGCAATTGGTGATGTGGAGATGGGGGGTTCGGTGATTTGGGCGGAGACAAGTTGTTGGGCGGAAAGGGATGAATGTTATCTTTCTGCCGGCTGAAAATATTTTAATGCCCTTTTTCAGTCCTTATTAAAACAGCGTTTTGCTGGGACAAAGTTTCGCACCAAACACTCAAATTTGAGCAAAATGTTTTACAACAAAACAAATGCACTTTAGGATTTTGTTTGTATAGGGTGAATTAGACAGATTCACTTTATAATTATCAATATCAATAGGCCTCTAATCCTACCCGTTTTCAAATCCAAAGATTCCAACAGCTCTTTTGTCACACACACTGAAACTCACAGTTCTCTTTTATATCTGCTTCAAAATAGGCTTCTTCTTTAACAACTTGGGCCTGGGCTTGATTTTTAAGCCCATTTAGCTCTCTCTCTCTCTCTCTCTCTCTCTCTCTCTCTCTCTCTCTCTCTCTCTCTCTCTCTCTCTCTCTCTATCTCTGAGCCAAAATCCCCAGTTGGGACGCACGTTGTATCTGTCGCCCACAGCGAGCCTTTAACCATCTTTATTGCTTAGGTACTCCTCCGCTCTTTCTCTCGATTGTCTTTTTTTTTTTTTTTTTAATATATGCTATAAATTATTGTTGCATTTGAATCTTTATCAGTTACTTTCCAACGCTGTGATCTGTTTGTTGAGAAATTTTAGTGCAAGAAGTTTTAAGTTTTTGGGTCTCAAACAATATTTACGAAGCCGTGTATGAATTCGTGACTTGAATAGAATACAATAGAATACCCAATTTGGGTGCGTTTTGTGTAAACTTACCAACAACAAAAAAGTAGCTTGAATAAAATGAGAACATGGGTTCTCTTGATTTTGCGTTTTTATTTAGTTTCTTGGCTTCCAAAAGGAGCAACACATAGAATTGCGGCTTTAGGTGATTGGTGATGGGTGGCAATTGGTGATGTGGAGATGGGGGGTTCGGTGATTTGGGCGGAGACAAGTTGTTGGGCGGAAAGGGATGAATGTTATCTTTTTGCAGGCTGAAAATATTTTAATGCCCCTTTTCAGTCCTTATTAAAACAGTGTTTTGCTGGGACAAAGTTTCGCCCCAAACACTCAAATTTGAGTAAAATGTTTTACAACAAAACAAATGCACTTTAGGATTTGGTTTGTATAGGGTGAATTAGACAGATTCACTTTATAATTATCAATATCAATAGGCCTCTAATCCTACCCGTTTTCAAATCCAAAGATTCCAACAGCTCTTTTGTCACACACACTGAAACTCACAGTTCTCTTTCATATCTGCTTCAAAATAGGCTTCTTCTTTAACAACTTGGGCCTGGTCTTGATTTTTAAGCCCATTTAGCTCTCTCTCTCTCTCTCTCTCTCTCCCTCTGAGCCAAAATCCCCAGTTGGGACGCACGCTGTATCAGTCGCCCACAGCGAGCCTTTAACCATCTTTATTACTTAGGTACTCCTCCGCTCTTTCTCTCGATTGTCTTTTTTTTTTTTTTTTAATATATGCTATAAATTATTGTTGCATTTGAATCTTTATCAGTTACTTTCCAACGCAGTGTTCTGTTTGTTGAGAAATTTTAGTGCAAGAATTTTTAAATTTTTGGGTCTCAAACAATATTTACGAAGCCATGTATGAATTCGTGACTTGAATAGAATACAATAGAATGCCCAATTTGGGTGCGTTTTGTGTAAACTTACCAACAACAAAAAAGTAGCTTGGATAAAATGAGAACATGGGTTCTCTTGATTTTGCGTTTTTATTTAGTTTCTTGGCTTCCGAATGGAGCAACACATAGAATTGCGGCTTTAGGTGATTGGTGACGGGTGGCAATTGGTGATGTGGAGATGGGGGGTTCGGTGATTTGGGCGGAGACAAGTTGTTGGGCAGAAAGGGATGAATGTTATCTTTCTGCAGGCTGAAAATATTGTCATGCCCCTTTTCAGTCCTTATTAAAAATGTGTTTTGCTGGGACAAAGTTTAGCCCCAAACACTCAAATTTGAGCAAAATGTTTTACAACAAAACAAATGCACTTTAGGATTTGGTTTGTATAGGGTGAATTAGAGAGATTCACTTTATAATTATCAATATCAATGGGCCTCTAATCCTACCCGTTTTCAAATCCAAAGATTCTAACAGCTCTTTTGTCACACACACTGAAACTCACAGTTCCCTTTCATATCTGCTTCAAAATAGGCTTCCTCTTTAACCACTTGGGCCTGGTCTTGATTTTTAAGCCCATTTAGCTCTCTTTCTCTCTCTCTCTCTCTCTCTCTCTGAGCCAAAATCCCCAGTCGGGACGCACGCTGTCTCTGTCGCCCACAGCGAGCCTTTAACCATCTTTATTGCTTAGATACTCCTCCGCTCTTTCTCTCGATTGTCTTTTTTTTTTTTTTTTTTTTAATATATGCTATAAATTATTGTTGCATTTGAATCTTTATCAGTTACTTTCCAACGCTCTGTTCTGTTTGATGAGAAATTTTAGTGCAAGAATTTTTAAATTTTTGGGTCTCAAACAATATTTACGAAGCCATGTATGAATTCGTGACTTGAATAGAATACAATAGAATACCCAATTTGGGTGCGTTTTGTGTAAACTTACCAACAACAAAAAAGTAGCTTGGATAAAATGAGAACATGGGTTCTCTCGATTTTGCGTTTTTATTTAGTTTTTTGGCTTCCAAATGGAGCAACACATAGAATTGCGGCTTTAGATGATTGGTGATGGGTGGCAATTGGTGATGTGGAGATGGGGGGTTCGGTGATTTGGGCGGAGACAAGTTGTTGGGCGGAAAGGGATGAATGTCATCTTTCTGCAGGCTGAAAATATTTTCATGCCCCTTTTCAGTCCTTATTAAAACAGTGTTTTGCTGGGACAAAGTTTCGCCCCAAACACTAAAATTTGAGCAAAATGTTTTACAACAAAACAAATGCACTTTAGGATTTGGTTTGTATAGGGTGAATTAGACAGATTCACTTTATAATTATCAATATCAATAGGCCTCTAATCCTACCCGTTTTCAGATCCAAAGATTCCAACAGCTCTTTTGTCACCCACACTGAAACTCACAGTTCTCTTTCATATCTGCTTCAAAATAGGCTTCTTCTTTAACAACTTGGGCCTGGTCTTGATTTTTAAGCCCATTTAGCTCTCTCTCTCTCTCTCTCTCTCTCTCTCTCTCTCTCTCTCTCTCTCTGTGCCAAAATCCCCAGTTGGGACGCACGCTGTATCTGTCGCCCACAGCGAGCCTTTAATTTGAGAATTTTCTGTCACATGATCTCCCAAAAATATTTTCATTGTCCAAGCCAATGAGCTCCAGCTTAAATTGTATCTACTGTCATTATAAGAACTAATTTTTACCTGTCAAAACCTAGTGGTTGGAAGCTTGGGATGAGCTGTAAATCCAAACATCTGGGGCTTGATTCTCACTAGGAGTTCCACTGAATTACTCCTCAAGGTGGGTGGCCCTGCCTTGGTGAGGTTGCACGTTGTTAAAAAAATATATATCATTATAAGAACTACATGGAGGGTAAGGTTGTGGGTTCAAATTCAAAACCCATTGGGTATGCATGTAACTTTCTAATCAAAAGGAAAAAAAATGGTGAGGTTGTGGGTTCAGAACTCACTGGATTTATGAATAACTTACCAAAAAAAAAATCATAGTCTAATTGCTTTGCTAGAATTAGATGGTCTAAAATTGATTTGTTTTATTGATATCATAAACTATGGGCGGGATCAGATTTATTTATTAATATTTTTTGTAATCCAAGTTAGTGATAGATTGAGTGTTTGTTAAAGATTTGTTTCTCAGTTTCAAGTTTTTATGACTTCATAAAATTTTTCAATTCATATGTTTGCATACATATGAATGCAGATTTAACTCAAAATCTTTAACTATATATGCAGGACCTTATTTGATATAAAATTGTCCATGCCTTGCAATACAAATACCTGCAGTTTCCCTAAATGATGATGGTAAAATAGTTGTTGTGTCTGAGGAAAATGGAGGAAAGCTGGAAAAGGATGCTGTTAATAAAGAGAGGATGAAACTGACGCTGAAAAGCATTCCTTTCTCACTAACATGCGTACTTCACAAGAATTATATCTTGGCAGACCCCACTGCAGAGGAAGAGGCCTATTGATATTGAGAATTATAAAGTGAATCTGTCTAATTCACCCTATACAAACCAAATCCTAAAGTGCATTTGTTTTGTTGTAAAACATTTTGCTCAAATTTGAGTGTTTGGGGCGAAACTTTGTCCCAGCAAAACACTGTTTTAATAAGGACTGAAAAGGGGCATGAAAATATTTTCAGCCTGCAGAAAGATAACATTCATCCCTTTCCGCCCAACAACTTTGTCTCCGCCCAAATCAGCGAACCCGCCATCTCCACATCACCAATTGCCACCCATCACCAATCACCTAAAGCCGCAATTCTATGTGTTGCTCCATTTGGAAGCCAAGAAACTAAATAAAAACGCAAAATCAAGAGAACCCATGTTCTCATTTTATCCTATTCAATTCATCTTCCAATAAAATGATTTGACTAGTATCCATTATCTGTAGTGAAGATACATATTCAAAATCAAATCAGAAAAAAGGAAAAATTTTATAAACAATATTTAAAAAAAGTATTCCAATATTCAGGACCCATTAAAGAATACTCTCCATGAATTACTTACAAACATTAGAGTTTTAAGAATTCGAATAAAACCACCCTCTCTCTCTCTCTCTCTCAAGCATCAATATTATTCAAGAACAAGAGGAATATATATGAAAGTTTTTATGGATTTGTGTTTTTTATAAATCATACATACATATTTTCTTCTTTACACTTCCAAATTTTCCTTGCTTAATTCTCCAAATTTCTCCATCATTATAAATCCAAAAAGCCCATCACTATTTACATTTTCAATTTATATTTATCACCAAGAATGGAATCTTTATCACCCGTGGATACATTTGTAACTGCAACAAGAGAATACAGGAATATTCTTGAACTTTTAATCTTTGTTAAAATACAATAAAAAGGCAAGATGCAAACGATAGAGGAGGATTTGGGCTTGATTCCTTCTTCAGTTCTTGAAGGAATCAAGGTTATCAATGAACAATCAAACTAAAAAACGCACGTTAATAATAAGAAAAACCAGAAAATCCAGAACACACATTAATAATCAAACACAATTCATTCAGAAAAAAAAAAATTAATAGAATTAAAAAAGTAAATTTAGTTTTCTATGAATAAAACAAAAGGAAATTTTGTTCTAACCGGTGAAGCGGCGGAGACTGGGTGGGCCGGCAGTGGATTCTGGGTGGGCCGGTGGGCCGGCGGTGGAGACTGGGTGGGCCGGCGGTGGAGACAGAGGAAGATTGAGGTGGTTGGCCGGCGGTGGAGACAAAGGTGGAGACAGGAAATTTCAGGTGCTTGGCTGACGGTGGAGATAGAGGAGGATTTGGGGTTGTGGGCCGGCGGTGGAGACAGAGGAAGATTGAGGTGGTTGGCCGGCGGTGGAGACAGAGGTGGAGACAGAGGAAATTTCAGGTGCTTGGCTGACGGTGGAGATAGAGGAGGATTTGGGGTTGGCCGGCGGTGGAGACAGGAGGATTTGGGTTGGCCGGCCGGCGGTGGAGATTGGAGGCTATGGGTTTTTAGATTTTATTTTTCTAGATTGGAGGATTTGGGTTTTGCTGGGTTACAGTTCAGAGAGACAGAGAGAAGACCATGAGAGATATCGTTCGTGTAGAGGCATTTGGGGTTTTTAGATTTTATTTTATTTTTTTTTTTTTTTAATAGGTGGTGTAGT
Organism: Lithocarpus polystachyus; assembly: GCA_033629205.1. Classification (NCBI taxonomy): domain Eukaryota; kingdom Viridiplantae; phylum Streptophyta; class Magnoliopsida; order Fagales; family Fagaceae; genus Lithocarpus; species Lithocarpus polystachyus. The sequence continues at coordinate 104,772,549 of CM066163.1, forward strand.
TAACTAGAGTTAGTTGAGTTAAGTTTATTTAAGTAATCGTGTGCAATGCACATGTTATTTTTTACACATGTCATTTTATTAGATCAGTTTGTAGCCTAAGCCTATAACTGATTTTGTAGCTAAACTTTGTTCAATAATAAAAGTTGGGTAAAAGTTAAGCATAGAAGTTATGGTTACACCAAGTGACTTCACCAAACTGCGAAAATTTTTTAAAATTAAAAAAAAAAAATATATATATATATATATGTAGTTGGTTGTGCCAAGTGGCTCCACCAAATTGTAGAAAGTTTTTAAGTAAAAACAATAAAGTTTTGATCTTATCAACTTTTTTGAATAAAGTAACAATTAGTGTTCGTATTAGCTTCTTCTTCTCCTTTTTCTTTTTTAATTTTATAAAGTAACAAATTTACTCTCAGCTTACATTAGTATTTTTTTTTTTTTTTTTGGGATAAACATTTATCCTACACCATCTATTTCCTAATAATAAACTAACAAATTAAAAGTATTATTTTTTCTTCAAAAATAAAGGCTTTTTTTGGATAAAGTATCAAAAAAAATATATAGTTAATATGTATTAACTTTAACATAAACAAAAAAAAATCTAATAACGTTTTTTTTTTTTTGGGATAAAGTAAAAAAAAAAAAAAACTAATATGTAATTAATGTAAACTTCTTGATCACGTAAACTCTTTTTCATTTTCTTTTTCTTTTTTCATATCAAGTTATCAACTTCTTCCCAACTTTAAATTATCTAATACATTATAAACGTGGGGGTATATATATACAATTTTGGTGAATTTTTCCTTTTTCCCACCGTATGGTTTCTTGATGTATTCTTTCCTTCTCATACTTACCTTACCTATGAAATTTGCAAGTATGTATTTGCCTTATACTTTTTGTTTAAGTTATTTTTGTTAACTTTGATCTAATTTATATGCTTATTGTGGTTTTTAGAATCAATGGTATATCTTTCATGAGAACCACCAAATTAATTTTAACAAAAATCTTCTTCATTTTTTTTAAAGATCTACCATATATATATATATATATATATATAAGGTACTATCACTAATTTTTCCAATATGTATAGATCCCACAAATAGCCATGAGACCAAGATTTGAGCATCCAAAAGCATGATAATGAACACCACTCCATAAAGAATGTAGACAGAAAAATAATTGTGATGTAAAAACAATGGATATTTAAGGTGATGTAAAATCTACATGACTTCATTTGTCTTCACCTTCCTGTTAAAGTTAATTTGAATTTAATGTGAGTATCTTTACTTTAACTCTAATTCCATTTTTTTAATGTTTAGAAATTTATATTGTTTGTAATTATTGAATTAAGAGTTTTTTTTTTTTTTTTTTTTGTGTGTGTGCATATATTTATGTGTGTATTGTAGTGAATTTTGCTTCATATCTTTTTTGTTTATAAATTGAGGTAGTTTTTAATTTGTAAATTCGTGATGATTTCTTGGGGTTAAAGTAAAAATATTAGGTCAATTTTATTCGTGCAATAGTAGGGTGTTAGATGTTGATATTAATTTTATGCTTATTTACATTAATTAACAGAAACATGTTAGCATGTTCAGTATTGTTATTAATTTGACACATTATAATTAAATATAAATGTTATTATGCTGGTATGTTATAATTATTATTTTTTGTTCTTCGTCCTACTTCACCTTAATTGTTATTTAAACAAGTAAAAGTTATGTTTTAGTTCGATCGAGTATAGCATTTCTCTTCAATCATTATTTAGTGTTCCTCAATAAAATTATTCATGTTATAAGTTTATGACCAAAACCATGCAACACACGTTTACTACTAAAAGCTTTTAGAATTTAAAACTTGCCAAAATTTTTAAAATACTTTTACTATATTATTTGCTGTTAAAAGTTGGGCTTAGAAGCCATGGTTGCACCATATAATTTCATGAAATTGAAGAAATATTTTAGATAGAAATAATAGTTTATTGTTCTTATAAACTTCTACTTAGTGTTTTAACAAAATATGCAACCTTTTTGGTTTTTTTTTTTTTTTTTTTTTGGATAAACTAACAAGACATTTATAACATTGGAGATATGGATAAAATAACTAATTTACTTATATTAGGAAGTGTAACCATTAGGAAAAAAAAAATACACACTATTTTTTTGGATAGAAACATTTTTTAACTTTATATATATATATATATAATTGATTGAAATTTCATATAAGATAGGTGTTTCTTTAATCCATACTATCTAATACTTTCTCTTTTGATTTAACTTTAATATAGATTGAAATTCTATATCTAATATAACTCTTCAAAGTCCTAACTTCCAAGTTTTTTGGATAAACATGCATCTTAAGTGATTTGATTTTTAAGTTTTGTTCTTTTTTTTTTAACATTAATTCGTTCTCCTAATAATCCTCTTTATCTTATAATTCTTAAATTGATTAGAAATCAAACTTTCTCACATTTGAAAATTCTCTCTATATATTCGGTTTTTTTAGTGTAGTCTTATATATTTATATGCACAACTTCTTCATTTATGGCTTCTTTATTTCTCTCTCTTTTTTTTTTTTGAGATAAAAATACTACTTATGGTTCTAATCAATTTTTTCTAATTGATTAGAAATATAATTTCATTACAATTTGAGCACAAGTTTGTATCCCTCTTTTTGTTTTGTTTTGTTTGTAGTAGAATGATTTATTAAACCCACACTATTACAGGTGTGTTTCTCTTTTTTGCTTTTGTTTTTATGGTTTTGCTTATATGTCATAAATGCAATTTTAAATCTATAAAATCAATTATATAGAACTGTGAGTTTCAGTGTGTGTGACAAAAGAGCTGTTGGAATCTTTGGATTTGAAAACGGGTAGGATTAGAGGCCTATTGATATTGATAATTATAAAGTGAATCTGTCTAATTCACCCTATACAAACCAAATCCTAAAGTGCATTTGTTTTGTTGTAAAACATTTTGCTCAAATTTGAGTGTTTGGGGCGAAACTTTGTCCCAGCAAAACACTGTTTTAATAAGGACTGAAAAGGGGCACGAAAATATTTTCAGCCTGCAGGAAGATAACATTCATCCCTTTCCGCCCAACAACTTGTCTCCGCCCAAATCACCGAACCCCCCATCTCCACATCACCAATTGCCACCCATCACCAATCACCTAAAGCCGCAATTCTATGTGTTGCTCCATTTGGAAGCCAAGAAACTAAATAAAAACGCAAAATCAAGAGAACCCATGTTCTCATTTTATCCAAGCTACTTTTTTGTTGTTGGTAAGTTTACACAAAACGCACCAAAATTGGGTATTCTATTGTATTCTATTCAAGTCACGAATTCATACATAGCTTCGTAAATATTGTTTGAGACCCAATAATTTAAAAATTCTTGCACTAAAATTTCTCAACAAACAGAACACAGCATTGGAAAGTAACTGATAAAGATTCAAATGCAACAGTAATTTATAGCATATATTAAAAAAAAAAAAAAAAAAAGACAATCGAGGGAAAGAGCGGAGGAGTACCTAAGCAATAAAGATGGTTAAAAGCTCGCTGTGGGCGACAGATACAGCCTGCGTCCCAACTTGGGATTTTGGCTTAGAGAAAGAGAGAGAGAGAGAGAGAGAGCTAAATGGGCTTAAAAATCAAGACCAGGCCCAAGTTGTTAAAGAAGAAGCCTATTTTGAAGCAGATATAAAAGAGAACTGTGAGCTTCAGTGTGTGTGACAAAAGAGCTGTTGGAATCTTTGGATTTGAAAACGGGTAGGATTAGAGGCCTATTGATATTGATAATTATAAAGTGAATCTGTCTAATTCACCCTATACAAACCAAATCCTAAAGTGCATTTGTTTTGTTGTAAAACATTTTGCTCAAATTTGAGTGTTTGGGGCGAAACTTTGTCCCAGCAAAACACTGTTTTAATAAGGACTGAAAAGGGGCATTAAAATATTTTCAGCCTGCAGAAAGATAACATTCATCCCTTTCCGCCCAATAACTTGCCTCCGCCAAAATCACCGAACCCCCCATCTCCACATCACCAATTGCCACCCATCACCAATCACCTAAAGCCGCAATTCTATGTGTTGCTCCTTTTGGAAGCCAAGAAACTAAATAAAAACGCAAAATCAAGAGAACCCATGTTCTCATTTTATCCAAGCTACTTTTTTGTTCTTGGTAAGTTTACACAAAACGCACCCAAATTGGGTATTCTATTGTATTCTATTCAAGTCACGAATTCATACACGGCTTCGTAAATATTGTTTGAAACCCAAAAATTTAATAATTCTTGCACTAAAATTTCTCAACAAACAGAACACAGCGTTGGAAAGTAACTGATAAAGATTCATATGCAACAATAATTTATAGCATATATTAAAAATAAAAAAAAAAGACAATCGAGAGAAAGAGCGGAGGAGTACCTAAGCAATAAAGATGGTTAAAGGCTCGCTGTGGGCGACAGATACAACGTGCGTCCCAACTGGGGATTTTGGCTCAGAGAGAGAGAGAGAGAGAGAGAGAGAGAGAGAGAGAGAGAGAGAGCTAAATGGGCTTAAAAATCAAGACCAGGCCCAAGTTGTTAAAGAAGAAGCCTATTTTGAAGCAGATATAAAAGAGAACTGTGAGTTTCGGTGTGTGTGACAAAAGAGCTGTTGGAATCTTTGGATTTGAAAACGGGTAGGATTAGAGGCCGATTGATATTGATAATTATAAAGTGAATCTGTCTAATTCACCCTATACAAACCAAATCCTAAAGTGCATTTGTTTTGTTGTAAAACATTTTACTCAAATTTGAGTGTTTGGGGCGAAACTTTGTCCCAGCAAAACGCTGTTTTAATAAGGACTGAAAAAGGGCATTAAAATATTTTCAGCCTGCAGAAAGATAACATTCATCCCTTTCCGCCCAACAACTTGTCTCCGCCAAAATCACCGAACCCCCCATCTCCACATCACCAATTGCCACCCATCACCAATCATCTAAAGCCGCAATTCTATGTGTTGCTCCATTTGGAAGCCAAGAAACTAAATAAAAACGCAAAATCGAGAGAACCCATGTCATCATTTTATCCAAGCTACTTTTTTGTTGTTGGAAAGTTTACACAAAACGCACCCAAATTTTGTATTCTATTGTATTCTATTCAAGTCACGAATTCATACAAGGCTTCGTAAATATTGTTTGAGACCCAAAAATTTAAAAATTCTTGCACTAAAATTTCTCAACAAACAGAACACAGCGTTGGAAAGTAACTGATAAAGATTCAAATGCAACAATAATTTATAGCAAATATTAAAAAAAAAAAAAAAAAGACAATCGAGAAAAAGAGCGGAGGAGTACCTAAGCAATAAAGATGGTTAAAGGCTCGCTGTGGACGACAGATACAGCGTGCGTCCCAACTGGGGATTTTGGCTCAGAGAGAGAGAGAGAGCTAAATGGGCTTAAAAATCAAGACCAGGCCCAAGTTGTTAAAGAAGAAGCCTATTTTGAAGCAGATATGAAAGAGAACTGTGAGTTTCAGTGTGTGTGACAAAAGAGCTGTTGGAATCTTTGGATTTGAAAACGGGTAGGATTAGAGGCCTATTGATATTGATAATTATAAAGTGAATCTGTCTAATTCACCCTACACAAACCAAATCCTAAAGTGCATTTGTTTTGTTGTAAAACATTTTGCTCAAATTTGAGTCTTTGGGGCTAAACTTTGTCCCAGCAAAACACTGTTTTAATAAGGACTGAAAAGGGGCATGACAATATTTTCAGCCTGCAGAAAGATAACATTCATCCCTTTCCGCCCAACAACTTGTCTCCGCCCAAATCACCGAACCCCCCACCTCCACATCACCAATTGCCACCCATCACCAATCACCTAAAGCCGAAATTCTATGTGTTGCTCCATTTGGAAGCCAAGAAACTAAATAAAAACGCAAAATCAAGAGAACCCATGTTCTCATTTTATCCAAGCTACTTTTTTGTTCTTGGTAAGTTTACACAAAACGCACCCAAATTGGGTATTCTATTGTATTCTATTCAAGTCACAAATTCATACATGGCTTCGTAAATATTGTTTGAGACCCAAAAATTTAAAAATTCTTGCACTAAAATTTCTCAACAAACAGAACACAGCGTTGGAAAGTAACTGATAAAGATTCAAATGCAACAATAATTTATAGCATATATTAAAAAAAAAAAAAAAAAGACAATCGAGAGAAAGAGCGGAGGAGTACCTAAGTAATAAAGATGGTTAAGGGCTCGCTGTGGGCGACAGATACAGCGTGCGTCCCAACTGGGGATTTTGGCTCAGAGAGAGAGAGAGAGAGAGAGAGAGCTAAATGGGCTTAAAAATAAAGACCAGGCCCAAGTTGTTAAAGAAGAAGCCTATTTTGAAGCAGATATGAAAGAGAACTGTGAGTTTCAGTGTCTGTGACAAAAGAGCTGTTGGAATCTTTGGATTTGAAAACGGGTAGGATTAGAGGCCTATTGATATTGATAATTATAAAGTGAATCTGTCTAATTCACCCTATACAAACCAAATCCTAAAGTGCATTTGTTTTGTTGTAAAACATTTTGCTCAAATTTGAGTGTTTGGGGCGAAACTTTGTCCCAGCAAAACACTGTTTTAATAAGGACTGAAAAGGGGCATGACAATATTTTCAGCCTGCAGAAAGATAACATTCATCCCTTTCCGCCCAACAACTTGTCTCCGCCCAAATCACCGAACCCCCCATCTCCACATCACCAATTGCCACCCATCACCAATCATCTAAAGCCGCAATTCTATGTGTTGCTCCATTTGGAAGCCAAGAAACTAAATAAAAACGCAAAATCGAGAGAACCCATGTTCTCATTTTATCCAAGCTACTTTTTTGTTGCTGGTAAGTTTACACAAAACGCACCCAAATTGGGTATTCTATTGTATTCTATTCAAGTCACGAATTCATACATGGCTTCGTAAATATTGTTTGAGACCCAAAAATTTAAAAATTCTTGCACTAAAATTTCTCAACAAATAGAACACAGCGTTGGAAAGTAACGGATAAAGATTCAAATGCAACAATAATTTATAGCATATATTAAAAAAAAAAAAAAAAGACAATCGAGAGAAAGAGCGGTGGAGTACCTAAGCAACAAAGATGGTTAAAGGCTCGCTGTGGGCGACAGATACAGCGTGCGTCCTAACTGGGGATTTTGGCTCAGAGAGAGAGAGAGAGAGAGAGCTAAATGGGCTTAAAAATCAAGACCAGGCCCAAGTTGTTAAAGAAGAAGCCTATTTTGAAGCAGATATGAAAGAGAACTGTGAGTTTCAGTGTGTGTGACAAAAGAGCTGTTGGAATCTTTGGATTTGAAAACGGGTAGGATTAGAGGCCTATTGATATTGATAATTATAAAGTGAATCTGTCTAATTCACCCTATACAAACCAAATCCTAAAGTGCATTTGTTTTGTTGTAAAACATTTTGCTCAAATTTGAGTGTTTGGGGCGAAACTTTGTCCCAGCAAAACACTGTTTTAGTAAGGACTGAAAAGGGGCATGAAAATATTTTCAGCCTGCAGAAAGATAACATTCACCCCTTTCCGCCCAACAACTTGTCTCCGCCCAAATCACCGAACCCCCCATCTCCACATCACCAATTGCCACCCATCACCAATCATCTAAAGCCGCAATTCTATGTGTTGCTCCATTTGGAAGCCAAGAAACTAAATCAAAACGCAAAATCGAAAGAACCCAGGTTCTCATTTTATCCAAGCTACTTTTTTGTTGTTGGTAAGTTTACACAAAACGCACCCAAATTGGGTATTCTATTGTATTCTATTCAAGTCACGAATTCATACATGGCTTCGTAAATATTGTTTGAGACCCAAAACTTTAAAAATTCTTGCACAAAAATTTCTCAACAAACAGAACACAGCGTTGGAAAGTAACTGATAAAGGTTCAAATGCAACAATAATTTATAGCATATATTAAAAAAAAAAAAAAAAAAAGACAATCGAGAGAAAGAGCGGAGGAGTACCTAAGCAATAAAGATGGTTAAAGGCTCGCTGTGGGCGACAGATACAGCGTGCGTCCCAACTGGGGATTTTGGCTCAGAGAGAGAGAGAGAGAGAGAGCTAAATGGGCTAAAAAATCTAGACCAGGCCCAAGTTGTTAAAGAAGAAGCCTATTTTGAAGCAGATATGAAATAGAACTGTGAGTTTCAGTGTGTGTGACAAAAGAGCTGTTGGAATCTTTGGATTTGAAAACGGGTAGGATTAGAGGCCTATTGATATTGATAATTATAAAGTGAATCTGTCTAATTCACCCTATACAAACCAAATCCTAAAGTGCATTTGTTTTGTTGTAAAACATTTTGCTCAAATTTGAGTGTTTGGGGCTAAACTTTGTCCCAGCAAAACACTGTTTTAATAAGGACTGAAAAGGGGCATGACAATATTTTCAGCCTGCAGAAAGATAACATTCATCCCTTTCCGCCCAACAACTTGTCTCTACCCAAATCACCGAACCCCCCATCTCCACATCACCAATTGCCACCCATCACCAATCACCTAAAGCCGCAATTCTATGTGTTGCTCCATTTGGAAGCCAAGAAACTAAATAAAAACGCAAAATCAAGAGAACCCATGTTCTCATTTTATCCAAGCTACTTTTTTGTTGTTGGTAAGTTTACACAAAACGCACCCAAATTGGGTATTCTATTGTATTCTATTCAAGTCACGAATTCATACATGGCTTCGTAAATATTGTTTGAGACCCAAAAATTTAAAAATTCATGCACTAAAATTTCTCAACAAACAGAACACAGCGTTGGAAAGTAACTGATAAAGATTCAAATGCAACAATAATTTATAGCATATATTAAAAAAAAAAAAAAAAAAAAGACAATCGAGAGAAAGAGCGGAGGAGTACCTAAGCAATAAAGATGGTTAAAGGCTCGCTGTGGGCGACAGATACAGCGTGCGTCCCAACTGGGGATTTTGGCTCAGAGAGAGAGAGAGAGAGAGAGCTAAATGGGCTTAAAAATCAAGACCAGGCCCAAGTTGTTAAAGAAGAAGCCTATTTTGAAGCAGATATAAAAGAGAACTGTGAGTTTCAGTGTGTGTGACAAAAGCGCTGTTGGAATCTTTGGATTTGAAAACGAGTAGGATTAGAGGCCTATTGATATTGATAATTATAAAGTGAATCTGTCTAATTCACCCTATACAAACCAAATCCTAAAGTGCATTTGTTTTGTTGTAAAACATTTTGCTCAAATTTGAGTGTTTGGGGCGAAACTTTGTCCCAACAAAACACTGTTTTAATAAGGACTGAAAAGGGGCATTAAAATATTTTCAGCCTGCAGAAAGATAACATTCATCCCTTTCCGCCCAACAACTTGTCTCCGCCCAAATCACCGAACCCCCCATCTCCACATCACCAATTGCCACCCATCACCAATCACCTAAAGCCGCAATTCTATGTGTTGCTCCATTTGGAAGCCGAGAAACTAAATAAAAACGCAAAATCAAGAGAACCCATGTTCTCATTTTATCCAAGCTACTTTTTTGTTGTTGGTAAGTTTACACAAAACGCTCCCAAATTGGGTATTCTATTGTATTCTATTCAAGTCACGAATTCATACATGGCTTCGTAAATATTGTTTGAGACCCAAAAATTTAAAAATTCTTGCACTAAAATTTCTCAACAAACAGAACACAGCGTTGGAAAGTAACTGATAAAGATTCAAATGCAACAATAATTTATAGCATATATTAAAAAAAAAAAAAGAAGACAATCGAGAGAAAGAACGGAGGAGTACCTAAGCAATAAAGATGGTTAAAGGCTCGCTGTGGGCGACAGATACAGCGTACGTCCCAACTGGGGATTTTGGCTCAGAGAGAGAGAGAGAGAGAGAGAGCTAAATGGGCTTAAAAATCAAGACCAGGCCCAAGTTGTTAAAGAAGAGGCCTATTTTGAAGCAGATATAAAAGAGAACTGTGAGTTTCAGTGTGTGTGACAAAGGAGCTGTTGGAATCTTTGGATTTGAAAACGGGTAGGATTAGAGGCCTATTGATATTGATAATTATAAAGTGAATCTGCCTAATTCACCCTATACAAACCAAATCCTAAAATGCATTTGTTTTGTTGTAAAACATTTTGCTCAAATTTGAGTGTTTGGGGCGAAACTTTGTCCCAGCAAAACACTGTTTTTATAAGGACTGAAAAAGGGCATTAAAATATTTTCAGCCTGCAGAAAGATAACATTCATCCCTTTCCGCCCAACAACTTGTCTCCTCCCAAATCACCGAACCCCCCATCTCCACATCACCAATTGCCACCCATCACCAATCATCTAAAGCCGCAATTCTATGTGTTGCTCCATTTGGAAGCCAAGAAACTAAATAAAAACGCAAAATTAAGAGAACCCATGTTCTCATTTTATCCAAGCTACTTTTTTGTTGTTGGTAAGTTTACACAAAACGCACCCAAATTGGGTATTCTATTGTATTCTATTCATGTCACGAATTCCTACATGGCTTCGTAAATATTGTTTGAGACCCAAAAATTTAAAAATTCTTGCACTAAAATTTCTCAACAAACAGAACACAGCGTTGGAAAGTAACTGATAAAGATTCAAATGCAACAATAATTTATAGCATATATTAAAAAAAAAAAAAAAAGACAATCGAGAGAAAGAGCGGAGGAGTAGCTAAGCAATAAAGATGGTTAATGGCTCGCTGTGGGTGACAGATACAGCGTGCGTCCCAACTGGGGATTTTGGCTCAGAGAGAGAGAGAGAGAGAGAGAGAGAGAGAGAGAGAGCTAAATGGGCTTAAAAATCAAGACCAGGCCCAAGTTGTTAAAGAAGAAGCCTATTTTGAAGCAGATATAAAAGAGAACTGTGAGTTTCAGTGTGTGTGACAAAAGAGCTGTTGGAATCTTTGGATTTGAAAACGGGTAGGATTAGAGGCCTATTGATATTGATAATTATAAAGTGAATCTGTCTACTTCACCCTATACAAAGCAAATCCTAAAGTGCATTTGTTTTGTTGTAAAACATTTTGCTCAAATTTGAGTGTTTGGGGCGAAACTTTGTCCCAGCAAAACACTGTTTTAATAAGGACTGAAAAGGGGCATGACAATATTTTCAGCCTGCAGAAAGATAACATTCATCCCTTTCCGCCCAACAACTTGTCTCCGCCCAAATCACCGAACCCCACATCTCCACATCACCAATTGCCACCCATCACCAATCACCTAAAGCCGCAATTCTTTGTGTTGCTCCATTTGGAAGCCAAGAAACTAAATAAAAACGCAAAATCAAGAGAACCCATGTTCTCATTTTATCCAAGCTACTTTTTTGTTGTTGGTAAGTTTACACAAAACGCACCCAAATTGGGTATTCTATTGTATTCTATTCAAGTCACGAATTCATACATGGCTTCGTAAATACTGTTTGAGACCCAAAAATTTAAAAATTCTTGCACTAAAATTTCTCAACAAACAGAACACAGCATTGGAAAGTAACTGATAAAGATTCAAATGCAACAATAATTTATAGCATATATTAAAAAAAAAAAAAAAGACAATCAAGAGAAAGAGCGGAGGAGTACCTAAGCAATAAAGATGGTTAAAGGCTCGCTGTGGGCGACAGATACAGCGTGCGTCCCAACTGGGGATTTTGGCTCAGAGAGAGAGAGAGAGCTAAATGGGCTTAAAAATCAAGACCAGGCCCAAGTTGTTAAAGATGGAGCCCATTTTGAAGCAGATATGAAAGAGAACTGTGAGTTTCAGTGTGTGTGACAAAAGAGCTGTTAGAATCTTTGGATTTGAAAACGGGTAGGATTAGAGGCCTATTGATATTGATAATTATAAAGTGAATCTGTCTAATTCACCCTATACAAACCAAATCCTAAAGTGCATTTGTTTTGTTGTAAAACATTTTGCTCAAATTTGAGTGTTTGGGGCTAAACTTTGTCCCAGCAAAACACTGTTTTAATAAGGACTGAAAAGGGGCATGACAATATTTTCAGCCTGCAGAAAGATAACATTCATCCCTTTCCGCCCAACAACTTGTCTCCGCCCAAATCACCGAACCCCCCATCTCAACATCACCAATTGCCACCCATCACCAATCACCTAAAGCCGCAATTCTATGTGTTGCTCCATTTGGAAGCCAAGAAACTTAATAAAAACGCAAAATCAAGAGAACCCATGTTCTCATTTTATCCAAGCTACTTTTTTGTTGTTGGTAAGTTTACACAAAACGCACCCAAATTGGGTATTCTATTGTATTCTATTCAAGTCACGAATTCATACAAGGCTTCGTAAATATTGTTTGAGACCCAAAAATTTAATTATTCTTGCACTAAAATTTCTCAACAAACAGAACACAGCGTTGGAACGTAACTGATAAAGATTCAAATGCAACAATAATTTATAGCATATATTAAAAAAAAAAAAAAAAAGACAATCGAGAGAAAGAGCGGAGGAGTACCTAAGCAATAAAGATGGTTAAAGGCTCGCTGTGGGCGACAGATACAGCGTTCGTCCCAACTGGGGATTTTGGCTCAGAGAGAGAGAGATAGAGAGAGAGAGAGAGAGAGAGAGAGAGAGAGAGAGAGAGAGAGAGCTAAATGGGCTTAAAAATCAAGACCAGGCCCAAGTTGTTAAAGAAGAAGCCTATTTTGAAGCAGATATGAAAGAGAACTGTGAGTTTCAGTGTGTGTGACAAAAGAGCTGTTGGAATCTTTGGATTTGAAAACGGGTAGGATTAGAGGCCTATTGATATTGATAATTATAAAGTGAATCTTTCTAATTCACCTTATACAAACCAAATCCTAAAGTGCATTTGTTTTGTTGTAAAACATTTTGCTCAAATTTGAGTGTTTGGGGCTAAACTTTGTCCCAGCAAAACACTGTTTTAATAAGGACTGAAAAGGGGCATGGCAATATTTTCAACCTGCAGAAAGATAACATTCATCCCTTTCCGCCCAACAACTTGTCTCCGCCCAAATCACCGAACCCCCCATCTCAACATCAACAATTGCCACCCATCACCAATCACCTAAAGCCGCAATTCTATGTGTTGCTCCATTTGGATGCCAAGAAACTTAATAAAAACGCAAAATCAAGAGAACCCATGTTCTCATTTTATCCAAGCTACTTTTTTGTTGTTGGTAAGTTTACACAAAACGCACCCAAATTGGGTATTCTATTGTATTCTATTCAAGTCACGAATTCATACATGGCTTCGTAAATATTGTTTGAGACCCAAAAATTTAAAAATTCTTGCACTAAAATTTCTCAACAAACAGAACACAGCGTTGGAAAGTAACTGATAAAGATTCAAATGCAACAATAATTTATAGCATATTTAAAAAAAAAAAAAAGACAATCGGGAGAAAGAGCGGTGGAGTACCTAAGTAATAAAGATGGTTAAGGGCTCGCTGTGGGCAACAGATACAGCGTGCGTCCCAACTGGGGATTTTGGCTCAGAGAGAGAGAGAGAGAGAGAGAGAGAGAGCTAAATGGGCTTAAAAATCAAGACCAGGCCCAAGTTGTTAAAGAAGAAGCCTATTTTGAAGCAGATATGAAAGAGAACTGTGAGTTTCAGTGTGTGTGACAAAAGAGCTGTTGGAATCTTTGGATTTGAAAACGGGTAGGATTAGAGGCCTATTGATATTGATAATTATAAAGTGAATCTGTCTAATTCACCCTATACAAACCAAATCCTAAAGTGCATTTGTTTTGTTGTAAAACATTTTGCTCAAATTTGAGTGTTTGGGGCGAAACTTTGTCCCAGCAAAACACTGTTTTAGTAAGGACTGAAAAGGGGCATGAAAATATTTTCAGCCTGCAGAAAGATAACATTCACCCCTTTCCGCCCAACAACTTGTCTCCGCCCAAATCACCGAACCCCCCATCTCCACATCACCAATTGCCACCCATCACCAATCATCTAAAGCCGCAATTCTATGTGTTGCTCCATTTGGAAGCCAAGAAACTAAATAAAAACGCAAAATCGAGAGAACCCATGTTCTCATTTTATCCAAGCTACTTTTTTGTTGTTGGTAAGTTTACACAAAACGCACCCAAATTGGGTATTCTATTGTATTCTATTCAAGTCACGAATTCATACATGGCTTCGTAAATATTGTTTGAGACCCAAAAATTTAAAAATTCTTGCACTAAAATTTCTCAACAAACAGAACACAGCGTTGGAAAGTAACTGATAAAGATTCAAATGCAACAATAATTTATAGCATATATTAAAAAAAAAAAAAAAAAAAAGACAATCGAGAGAAAGAGCGGAGGAGTACCTAAGCAATAAAGATGGTTAAAGGCTCGCTGTGGGCGACAGATACAGCGTGCGTCCCAACTGGGGATTTTGGCTCAGAGAGAGAGAGAGAGAGAGAGAGAGAGCTAAATGGGCTAAAAAATCTAGACCAGGCCCAAGTTGTTAAAGAAGAAGCCTATTTTGAAGCAGATATGAAAGAGAACTGTGAGTTTCAGTGTGTGTGACAAAAGAGCTGTTGGAATCTTTGGATTTGAAAACGGGTAGGATTAGAGGCCTATTGATATTGATAATTATAAAGTGAATCTGTCTAATTCACCCTATACAAACCAAATCCTAAAGTGCATTTGTTTTGTTGTAAAACATTTTGCTCAAATTTGAGTGTTTGGGGCTAAACTTTGTCCCAGCAAAACACTGTTTTAATAAGGACTGAAAAGGGGCATGACAATATTTTCAGCCTGCAGAAAGATAACATTCATCCCTTTCCGCCCAACAACTTGTCTCTGCCCAAATCACCGAACCCCCCATCTCCACATCACCAATTGCCACCCATCACCAATCACCTAAAGCCGCAATTCTATGTGTTGCTCCATTTGGAAGCCAAGAAACTAAATAAAAACGTAAAATCAAGAGAACCCATGTTCTCATTTTATCCAAGCTACTTTTTTGTTGTTGGTAAGTTTACACAAAACGCACCCAAATTGGGTATTCTATTGTATTCTATTCAAGTCACGAATTCATACATGGCTTCGTAAATATTGTTTGAGACCCAAAAATTTAAAAATTCTTGCACTAAAATTTCTCAACAAACAGAACACTGCGTTGGAAAGTAACTGATAAAGATTCAAATGCAACAATAATTTATAGCCTATATTAAAAAAAAAAAAAAAAAAGACAATCGAGAGAAAGAGCGGAGGAGTACCTAAGCAATAAAGATGGTTAAAGGCTCGCTGTGGGCGACAGATACAGCGTTCGTCCCAACTGGGGATTTTGGCTCAGAGAGAGAGAGATAGAGAGAGAGAGAGAGAGAGAGAGAGAGAGAGAGCTAAATGGGCTTAAAAATCAAGACCAGGCCCAAGTTGTTAAAGAAGAAGCCTATTTTGAAGCAGATATGAAAGAGAACTGTGAGTTTCAGTGTGTGTGACAAAAGAGCTGTTGGAATCTTTGGATTTGAAAACGGGTAGGATTAGAGGCCTATTGATATTGATAATTATAAAGTGAATCTTTCTAATTCACCCTATACAAACCAAATCCTAAAGTGCATTTGTTTTGTTGTAAAACATTTTGCTCAAATTTGAGTGTTTGGGGCTAAACTTTGTCCCAGCAAAACACTGTTTTAATAAGGACTGAAAAGGGGCATGACAATATTTTCAACCTGCAGAAAGATAACATTCATCCCTTTCCGCCCAACAACTTGTCTCCGCCCAAATCACCGAACCCCCCATCTCAACATCAACAATTGCCACCCATCACCAATCACCTAAAGCCGCAATTCTATGTGTTGCTCCATTTGGATGCCAAGAAACTTAATAAAAACGCAAAATCAAGAGAACCCATGTTCTCATTTTATCCAAGCTACTTTTTTGTTGTTGGTAAGTTTACACAAAACGCACCCAAATTGGGTATTCTATTGTATTCTATTCAAGTCACGAATTCATACATGGCTTTGTAAATATTGTTTGAGACCCAAAAATTTAAAAATTCTTGCACTAAAATTTCTCAACAAACAGAACACAGCGTTGGAAAGTAACTGATAAAGATTCAAATGCAACAATAATTTATAGCATATTTAAAAAAAAAAAAAAGACAATCGGGAGAAAGAGCGGTGGAGTACCTAAGTAATAAAGATGGTTAAGGGCTCGCTGTGGGCGACAGATACAGCGTGCGTCCCAACTGGGGATTTTGGCTCAGAGAGAGAGAGAGAGAGAGAGAGAGAGAGCTAAATGGGCTTAAAAATCAAGACCAGGCCCAAGTTGTTAAAGAAGAAGCCTATTTTGAAGCAGATATGAAAGAGAACTGTGAGTTTCAGTGTGTGTGACAAAAGAGCTGTTGGAATCTTTGGATTTGAAAACGGGTAGGATTAGAGGCCTATTGATATTGATAATTATAAAGTGAATCTGTCTAATTCACCCTATACAAACCAAATCCTAAAGTGCATTTGTTTTGTTGTAAAACATTTTGCTCAAATTTGAGTGTTTGGGGCGAAACTTTGTCCCAGCAAAACACTGTTTTAGTAAGGACTGAAAAGGGGCATGAAAATATTTTCAGCCTGCAGAAAGATAGCATTCACCCCTTTCCGCCCAACAACTTGTCTCCGCCCAAATCACCGAACCCCCCATCTCCACATCACCAATTGCCACCCATCACCAATCATCTAAAGCCGCAATTCTATGTGTTGCTCCATTTGGAAGCCAAGAAACTAAATAAAAACGCAAAATCGAGAGAACCCATGTTCTCATTTTATCCAAGCTACTTTTTTGTTGTTGGTAAGTTTACACAAAACGCACCCAAATTGGGTATTCTATTGTATTCTATTCAAGTCACGAATTCATACATGGCTTCGTAAATATTGTTTGAGACCCAAAAATTTAAAAATTCTTGCACTAAAATTTCTCAACAAACAGAACACAGCGTTGGAAAGTAACTGATAAAGATTCAAATGCAACAATAATTTATAGCATATATTAAAAAAAAAAAAAAAAAAAAAGACAATCGAGAGAAAGAGCGGAGGAGTACCTAAGCAATAAAGATGGTTAAAGGCTCGCTGTGGGCGACAGATACAGCGTGCGTCCCAACTGGGGATTTTGGCTCAGAGAGAGAGAGAGAGAGAGAGAGAGAGAGAGAGAGAGAGAGAGCTAAATGGGCTAAAAAATCTAGACCAGGCCCAAGTTGTTAAAGAAGAAGCCTATTTTGAAGCAGATATGAAAGAGAACTGTGAGTTTCAGTGTGTGTGACAAAAGAGCTGTTGGAATCTTTGGATTTGAAAACGGGTAGGATTAGAGGCCTATTGATATTGATAATTATAAAGTGAATCTGTCTAATTCACCCTATACAAACCAAATCCTAAAGTGCATTTGTTTTGTTGTAAAACATTTTGCTCAAATTTGAGTGTTTGGGGCTAAACTTTGTCCCAGCAAAACACTGTTTTAATAAGGACTGAAAAGGGGCATGACAATATTTTCAGCCTGCAGAAAGATAACATTCATCCCTTTCCGCCCAACAACTTGTCTCTGCCCAAATCACCGAACCCCCCATCTCCACATCACCAATTGCCACCCATCACCAATCACCTAAAGCCGCAATTCTATGTGTTGCTCCATTTGGAAGCCAAGAAACTAAATAAAAACGCAAAATCAAGAGAACCCATGTTCTCATTTTATCCAAGCTACTTTTTTGTTGTTGGTAAGTTTACACAAAACGCACCCAAATTGGGTATTCTATTGTATTCTATTCAAGTCACGAATTCATACATGGCTTCGTAAATATTGTTTGAAACCCAAAAATTTAAAAATTCTTGCACTAAAATTTCTCAACAAACAGAACACAGCGTTGGAAAGTAACTGATAAAGATTCAAATGCAACAATAATTTATAGCATATATTAAAAAAAAAAAAAAAAAAAGACAATCGAGAGAAAGAGCGGAGGAGTACCTAAGCAATAAAGATGGTTAAAGGCTCGCTGTGGGCGACAGATACAGCGTGCGTCCCAACTGGGGATTTTGGCTCAAAGAGAGAGAGAGAAAGAGAGAGCTAAATGGGCTTAAAAATCAAGACCAGGCCCAAGTTGTTAAAGAAGAAGCCTATTTTGAAGCAGATATATAAGAGAACTGTGAGTTTCAGTGTATGTGACAAAAGAGCTGTTGGAATCTTTGGATTTGAAAACGAGTAGGATTAGAGGCCTATTGATATTGATAATTATAAAGTGAATCTGTCTAATTCACCCTATACAAACCAAATCCTAAAGTGCATTTGTTTTGTTGTAAAACATTTTGCTCAAATTTGAGTGTTTGGGGCGAAACTTTGTCCCAACAAAACACTGTTTTAATAAGGACTGAAAAGGGGCATTAAAATATTTTCAGCCTGCAGAAAGATAACATTCATTCCTTTCCGCCCAACAACTTGTCTCCGCCCAAATCACCGAACCCCCCATCTCCACCTCACCAATTGCCACCCATCACCAATCACCTAAAGCCGCAATTCTATGTGTTGCTCCATTTGGAAGCCAAGAAACTAAATAAATACGCAAAATCAAGAGAACCCATGTTCTCATTTTATCCAAGCTACTTTTTTGTTGTTGGTAAGTTTACACAAAACGCTCCCAAATTGGGTATTCTATTGTATTCTATTCAAGTCACGAATTCATACATGGCTTCGTAAATATTGTTTGAGACCCAAAAATTTAAAAATTCTTGCACTAAAATTTCTCAACAAACAGAACACAGCGTTGGAAAGTAACTGATAAAGATTCAAATGCAACAATAATTTATAGCATATATTAAAAAAAAAAAAAGAAGACAATCGAGAGAAAGAACGGAGGAGTACCTAAGCAATAAAGATGGTTAAAGGCTCGCTGTGGGCGGCAGATACAGCGTGCGTCCCAACTGGGGATTTTGGCTCAGAGAGAGAGAGAGAGAGAGAGAGAGCTAAATGGGCTTAAAAATCAAGACCAGGCCCAAGTTGTTAAAGAAGAAGCCTATTTTGAAGCAGATATAAAAGAGAACTGTGAGTTTCAGTGTGTGTGACAAAAGGGCTGTTGGAATCTTTGGATTTGAAAACGGGTAGGATTAGAGGCCTATTGATATTGATAATTATAAAGTGAATCTGTCTAATTCACCCTATACAAACCAAATCCGAAAGTGCATTTGTTTTGTTGTAAAACATTTTGCTCAAATTTGAGTGTTTGGGGCGAAACTTTGTCCCAGCAAAACACTATTTTTAATAAGGACTGAAAAGGGGCATGGAAATCAGATCTTAGAAAGAAACTTAATTTTCCTTTGTGCTTCTTTGTTATACTATATTTAACAAGAAAGAAACTTAATTTTGAGTTCCTAGATTAGGCCCGTAAACAAGGGATTAAAGCTACCAAATACAACACACTTGGAGTGGATGCTAAGTCAAGTGATCAATTCTATCCAAGTAAAGAATGGAATGGTTTATTTCTTCCCAAATTTGAAGCCACTGTCTAAAGAACCCACAACATACATAATGGGATAGGCTATATGGGAACCCCTTTCTCTGGATTTGTTATCTATAGATTCTATATTCTAATTATAAGGAACATAAATTGTATTCAAACTTTTTTATTTTTTGAATGAGTTACACAATGTAAAAATATTATTGCTCTATTTGTCTGTCCTGTCCAAATTATATAATAATGAATTAACTGCTAAATTTTGTTTTTCAAATAGAATGTAAGAATCTCCATTGGACCAAACTCGAGAACAAGAGTTGAATTATTGCTTTCTAAAACTTTTTTTTTTAATGATCTTTTAAGAATATTTTAGTTGAAGTTGAGTCTTAATTTTTTATCATATTAATCATGACACTCGTACAAAGTTTTTTTGTTTGAATAGTAAATGCTTTGTAGGCTTTAAAGTAATAAAAAAAAATTACAAATATTTTAGTAGTGGATTCAAGATATTTACATTATACTAGCCTTGAGTGAGCGCGTGCTCAGAGGCTCTTCTATTTTTTGGGTAAGGGTTGATTTAGAGTATTTATTATAATTTGGGATTGCTATATTTTCCAACCACAAAAAAAAAAAAATATATATATATATATATAGGGGTGTGATAAGTATCATGTGTGGAGAAATAATTTTTCATTACACCCCTAAATTTTTTTTGTGATTGAAAAATGTAGTAATTCCAAATTATAATAAATACTCTAAATTAACCCTTACTAAAAAAAAAAAGAGCCTCTGAGCACCTGCGTGAGCGCGTGCTCAGAGGCTAGTGTATATATTAAGAAGATTCAAAAAATTAGTTATTGCTTTTTTCCTTGTCAAAAATACCCCTAAATTAATTAACCAACAACTTAAAAATAGGGTTAAAATAGTAAATTGACAAAAGAAAGTTAGTTATTATTATTTTTACTGTCAAAAATATCCCTACCTAAAACTTAAAAATAGGGTTAAAATAATAAATTGACAAAAATAATAAATTCTTACTTCTACATTGAAATGTCTTCCTCTTTTTAATAAACTCCTACTTTTACGTTGATTTAAATTCCTACTTGTACTCACTAACTCCCTACAAAATAGGATCACTCTTTTGTTAGTTTTAAAACTCCTATAAACTACAAAACTCACCCACGTATTCTTTTTTTTTTTTTTTTTACTTCATCACACCCTTAAATTTTTTTTTTTTTTTTTTGTGATTTAAAAAAGTAGAAATCCTAAATTATATTAAATATAAATTATTAATCTTTACCCAAAATATAGAAGAGCCTCTGAACACAGCGTGAGCGTGTACTCAGAGGCTAGTTATTGTTTATGTTGTTGTATTTTAGCAAATTTTATAGCTAATTGATTAAGATATCATTCTTTCAATTTTCACCCTATTATAATTAAGATCTTAGAATATCAAAATTTTATTTAATTAAAATATTAATGGGTCTTATTTTTATCTCATATCAATTCTGAAACTAAAGAAAACCTACTTTCACTGTCATGCAAATTATAGATGTTGATATAGCGAAGATAGAAACTTTAGTGGTATAAGAAACATAGAAATTAACACTATAAAATCTATATATAAAGAATAAATCATACAAGAAAGACACCTAAGAAGCATCAAGTTTGTAGGTGACAATGTGAACGTAATTTGGTGACATTTGTTGGTTGAATGAATTACAAGAATGTTTCTCCCGGTTTATTTAGTTTCACTTTTGTTTTACTAGAAAACTTCATAGTTTAATTATGACAAACAATAATAGTATTCATGGTATTAATGGATTATAAATAATTTTTTACTAAATTTATCAAAATGCACCGTGTATTGTGCAAGATATCCACTAGTTTCTCTCAATTTTGGGGAAATGAAAATTTAAAGTTTTAAAGGAATAAAGTGAAATGAGTATTCCCTTATACCAATTTCATTCTCTCTCACTTAAATTCTCAAACAAGAAAATGGATTTTTAATTTCCCCTATTAAACTCCCAAACAAGAGAAGAAAACAATACTCTAAAATTATTATTTTCATTTTGTTCAATTTCTTCCTCCCAAACGGAAGCTTAGAGAAAAAAGACAAGAAAACAAGAATTTTCTTTTTTGAGAAAAAAGGCAAACAAGAAGTTTAATCCCTTTGATATTTAATTTCTTACACTATACATTTTTTAAACCATGTCTTATACATTAACTTATCAACCAGTTCTTATATGCTACCTTATCAATTAGTTCATAATTGCATCGGACATCCAGAAGTTTTAAACCATGTCTAGACTGCAAACATTTCCATCAAGATCCAACAGTAAGTGATCATTAACCTTATTGTTTTTTTCTTTTTCTTTTTTTAATTTAATTTATTTAAGTTTTGACCCCAAGGCTCGAGGAAGAAGAGATTCAAACTACTTATTGTCTTTATTAATATAATAATAAAAGGGAAGGAACGCTAAATCTTACAACCCAAAAAATAAGGTATCTATGGATTCCTTTATGAATTTCCAAGAGCCTTGAAGCTCCATGGCTTTAATTGTCCTCTTTTATGAGAAGAAAGGTTTAAATCCCTCTTCTCCCACTTGCGAAAATTGAACTTAAAAAAAAAAAAAAAACCCTTCAATTATGAAATTATTTATCAAAGAGAGAGAGAGAGAGAGAGAGAGAGAGAGAGAGAGAGGGAGAAAGAAGAGGCCCTTAATGAAGTCGTTAACTCAAACATGGAAGTCAATGGCAATTAACTGAGTAGAATGGAAGAGATATTACAAGTGATAGGTGGACTTCTTTATGAAAGTCACATTTGATTTACCCTTGAGAATAAAAAAATGTTACATGATTTCTCTCAAAATGCAATGAACAAACTCTTTCACTTGTGCAACCATGATTATTAAAAATAAAAAGAAAAAAAAAAGAAAAAGAAAAAGAGAGAATAAATAGATATAGCTGCAAAAGAGAACAGCCAAACTCATTAACTGCACTAATCAACCTCCATACCAGAATTGGCTTCATCTAAAATCTTTTGTAGATCCTTCATTCTTTGCCTTGTCAATGCAACACAATCCTGAAACAACAGCAACTCTTCATCATCAGCATTCAGCTAATAACTTTCTTTGTATTTGCACAGGTCATTGTTGAAAGGGTATTGGCTAATATCTACTAATATATGCTCCTTGGAACAATTGTGCATAAATTGGATAAACCAGTATAAAAATGGTCTCCACTGAGTCTTTCCTCCTTTTTTTTTTGGTAGGGGGGTGGGGTGATTACTTCAGAATTTGAACAAGTATAATGCCATCATAACTTTTTTCCCAGCCATTTCAAAATTTTAATTCCTTTTCTACACAAACGTCTAATAATTCAAAACTTCCAACAACGTATCTAGTCGTGGGTTCCAATTTGATTCCACAAAAGGATGGAATCAATGTCAACCAGTTTTTACAATCTTAGTTTCAGATATATTATGATCATATTCCCCACAATCAAAAAGCATTCTGCTATAATAGTTATGGTTTAACTGAGTATATTGTAGAACCAAAGTTTGGAACATACTAAAATTGATCAACAAATTGGCACTTTTGATGAATCCTTTACATGTGTTTTTAAGGGTGAAATCTAACCTGGATAGCAGATGTATAGGCGAGAACTGGTCCACCTGGCTTGTAAAGAGATACAAGTTGACTTGAAGAATCCAAAACCACAGTAACAACAGTTTCCATGATGGACTCTTCCTCTGCAGTGGGGTCTGCCAAGATATAATTCTTGTGAAGTACGCATGTTAGTGAGAAAGGAATGCTTTTCAGCGTCAGTTTCATCCTCTCTTTATTAACAGCATCCTTTTCCAGCTTTCCTCCATTTTCCTCAGACACAACAACTATTTTACCATCATCATTTAGGGAAACTGCAGGTATTTGTACTGCAAGGCATGGACAATTTTATATCAAATAAGGTCCTGCATATATAGTTAAAGATTTTGAGTTAAATCTGCATTCATATGTATGCAAACATATGAATTGAAAAATTTTATGAAGTCATAAAAACTTGAAACTGAGAAACAAATCTTTAACAAACACTCAATCTATCACTAACTTGGATTACAAAAAATATTAATAAATAAATCTGATCCCGCCCATAGTTTATGATATCAATAAAACAAATCAATTTTAGACCATCTAATTCTAGCAAAGCAATTAGACTATGATTTTTTTTTTGGTAAGTTATTCATAAATCCAGTGAGTTCTGAACCCACAACCTCACCCTTTTTTTTCCTTTTGATTAGAAAGTTACATGCATACCCAATGGGTTTTGAATTTGAACCCACAACCTTACCCTCCATGTAGTTCTTATAATGATATATATTTTTTTAACAACGTGCAACCTCACCAAGGCAGGGCCACCCACCTTGAGGAGTAATTCAGTGGAACTCCTAGTGAGAATCAAGCCCCAGATGTTTGGATTTACAGCTCATCCCAAGCTTCCAACCACTAGGTTTTGACAGGTAAAAATTAGTTCTTATAATGACAGTAGATACAATTTAAGCTGGAGCTCATTGGCTTGGACAATGAAAATATTTTTGGTAGATCATGTGACAGAAAATTCTCAAATTAAAATTGTCTAACACTATCCAAAAATTTCAACCACTAAATTGGTGGAGTTACCAATACATGGTTGGACTTGCGCCATACAATCAAGAAGCTTTCTACAGTGCTTGTACGATAAGATAAATAAAAGAACTCATGTGCATTTACCCAGTTTCTCCAAGTAAACCAAAAGGTAAAACACAACCAACAGAAACATTGGAAAACTTGCAACATATATTTGAACAGGAAAAAGAAGGCGTAATTTCATATGCATAACCAAGTATGATCAAGCTACATACATAGGGTAAGAACCAAAGTAATGCCTCTCTTCACCATCAATACATCAAGAAAGGTAAGGAAACAGTATAATCGAGATTCAGATTTTTGAGGTGTATTGAGTTGTGTGCAAGTATGATAAATTTTCTAGGCTTCTGTTAGGCCTGTTGCTAGCATCTAAATAGGTCACAGACAATACCAAATGACAGAAAGAATGTAAATCTTACAATGAGAAAATGCAGCAACAGCTGATAGTAAAGCAGCATCAAAGAGAGCACCATCAGCATCCAAACAGTATATGTCCTGCAAGATATGACTTTGAGTCTTTCTTTATCATCCAATAGAGAAAAAGGACCATTTTAATTAACAATTTGTCCAAAAGAAAATGCTGAAAGCATCAAAAGGAAGACTTCTAAATTCAAACAGATAAAGATGATAATGATGCAGACAATAAAAAACCGTTACCAAGTATGCCATCCAAGCAGCTTTTCCACTGACCAAGGATAACTCTTTCAAGTTGATCATGCCAGAACTGCAACAGCACGTATAACTAGTCACGACAGTAAAGTTACACTTAAGTAGAATAAGTTAAGAAAGTAACATTAGATAAGATAATTGACCACCAAATAGAAGTCTTGATCAACCCTACAAATAATCGTATAAAAAAAGGTGATGCTTCAGACTTCAAGGCACAACAAGTGCAAGATAAGGAACAAGTAAGTACCAAAGAGAAAATTATGGAGATGAGCCTACATGCGTAATTTGATAGCAAATTCTGAAGTTCTTTTTTTGAATTCATCTGAAACAATAAATTCATTGGGCATCATGATCCTATCCTAAATGACTAGACTAACTGGCATAAGCGAACATATAATGCCCTGGTACAGAGTACAGACACTATAAAGGTCTCCAAATAGCATACTTATGGATGTAGATGCAAGAAGAAGATTGCCTCACCGGTGGCATTATGAATGAAGCCTGCTATTAGTTGGGCCTAAGGCCTAAACAATTAATGTCTAGAATTTATTTTATTTTTTAATTAATTAAACCTTATTTTCTTTTCCTACTTGTTTCGGGAATTTAATTCCTTTTCTTCCTAGGTTAGTGGAGCTATTTTCTATTCATACAATCCTACAAGGATAATAAGTTTGGAACTCTATATAAAGGAACCCTAGTTACAGTTTTCTTGATCAATAAAATTTCCATTGAAATTTTGTCAATGCTTTGGTGCTCATTGTTCCAACTTAAAAGGATTTCAGAAAAGACAATTCAACCAGAAAGAAGTACACAGAGAATATAAGTACATGCCTTGAAATAGTGTCAGACAATTGTTTTGACACAACTGGTGCTATCTCAGCTGGCCTGCCAGGCCTAACAATTGGAGAACAAATTGGAGGCATGTGGAAATCGATAGCTGAAATGACAAAGATTTACATATTGACATCCCATATATAAAACATATAAAGGCAACAGAAGACAAAATATATATATATATATATATATATATGAAAATATGCAGTTAATAGTCAACCTATGCAGCCTTCGTCCGGTGAGTCCATGGAAGGAGTCATTACTTCCATTTTAATAGCAGCCAACATTGTCTATCCAAGGAACAAGAATTTTGAGTTATTAGATCACAAAATAAATTAAACAACTAGGCTTACAGAGCCCAAAACAAAATGTAGAGAGAAAGTAAGAGAATGGCACTAACAGTCGAACCAATCTTTGCCAATGCTGAACCCTCAGCAGATGTAACAGCTCCTTGATTTTGTTTTTGGAAAGAAAAAAGAATTGAGCAATTCAGTTTGAGTACAAACAATGATACAGTAAAATCCATATGAGAGGTGGAAGAATAAGATTGTGAATAGATGACATAAGCGGTAACTAACCAAGGGCTATAGTTGTATCTCTAGCTCTTCCAAGTGGCCTACCATCCGGCCTAATAGATTCAGTGAGATGACGCTCGTAAAAACGAAGAGGGAAGAGGTGTCTGAAAGCATCAACATCCACTTCTGACGACAAATCTCCTGGTGCATCTGGCAATCCCATTTTCTCTTCTCCCTCTAATTACCTAATACTAAACTCAACTTTCAAAAGGCACAAAAAAAATATGGCAGCCTTATAGTACTATATCAAACACTAAGATATCTAAAATAGTGCAATACATTTTTGCTTTCCAAAGCAAAATTTTGCCATTATTTTTTATTTTTTTCCCTAAGGAGATAATGCTATTAAAAAGCGACATTTTGGTTCTAACCAAACAAAGACTAAATCATTTTGATGCAATTAAACAAAGCATGTAAAAACCTGAACATGTTTTTTTTGCCCTACACTTAAATTCTAGGGAATTAAAGAAAGCATTGAGATAAGGGTAAGCAAGGAATGGACCCAGGATTTCAAGCTGGGGGCCCGAGATAAGCGGAAAAAAAATTTCAAATACGCTTCCATATAGTATTAACAAATTATCAACTAAGACAAATACACAAAAATCATTGTTTCTTAATATATTAAGATACAATCATCTACCAACAAACAGTCAAGCACTACACTAATATATTCTATAATCTCTACAATCTCTACAAACTCTACTCCCTCTCTCTCTCTCTATCTCTCTTATCTATATAATATAAGAGAGAAAGTCACAAACACAGAGTCACAAAGCCAAAAGGCCCAAAAAATAAAAGGAAAAAAATTCAATTCACAATCACCATTCACCAACATCAGTTCATCACTCATCATCACTCAGCGGTAAAAACACAAACACCACAAGTCCACAAGCACAAATCGTTAGATTCTGAGATTCACATTCTGTGATTCCCAAACATACTGTGCTTGCCAACAAGAAATTGGGCTCTGGATTTGAAAACGGGTAGGATTAGAGGCCTATTGATATTGAG
Source organism: Lithocarpus polystachyus (assembly GCA_033629205.1). NCBI lineage: Eukaryota > Viridiplantae > Streptophyta > Magnoliopsida > Fagales > Fagaceae > Lithocarpus > Lithocarpus polystachyus. Next base: position 104,799,720 of record CM066163.1, read on the forward strand.
AATTATAAAGTGAATCTGTCTAATTCACCCTATACAAACCAAATCCTAAAGTGCATTTGTTTTGTTGTAAAACATTTTGCTCAAATTTGAGTGTTTGGGGCGAAACTTTGTCCCAGCAAAACACTGTTTTAATAAGGACTGAAAAGGGGCATGAAAATATTTTCAGCCTGCAGAAAGATAACATTCATCCCTTTCCGCCCAACAACTTTGTCTCCGCCCAAATCAGCGAACCCGCCATCTCCACATCACCAATTGCCACCCATCACCAATCACCTAAAGCCGCAATTCTATGTGTTGCTCCATTTGGAAGCCAAGAAACTAAATAAAAACGCAAAATCAAGAGAACCCATGTTCTCATTTTATCCTATTCAATTCATCTTCCAATAAAATGATTTGACTAGTATCCATTATCTGTAGTGAAGATACATATTCAAAATCAAATCAGAAAAAAGGAAAAATTTTATAAACAATATTTAAAAAAAGTATTCCAATATTCAGGACCCATTAAAGAATACTCTCCATGAATTACTTACAAACATTAGAGTTTTAAGAATTCGAATAAAACCACCCTCTCTCTCTCCCTCTCTCAAGCATCAATATTATTCAAGAACAAGAGGAATATATATGAAAGTTTTTATGGATTTGTGTTTTTTATAAATCATACATACATATTTTCTTCTTTACACTTCCAAATTTTCCTTGCTTAATTCTCCAAATTTCTCCATCATTATAAATCCAAAAAGCCCATCACTATTTACATTTTCAATTTATATTTATCACCAAGAATGGAATCTTTATCACCCGTGGATACATTTGTAACTGCAACAAGAGAATACAGGAATATTCTTGAACTTTTAATCTTTGTTAAAATACAATAAAAAGGCAAGATGCAAACGATAGAGGAGGATTTGGGCTTGATTCCTTCTTCAGTTCTTGAAGGAATCAAGGTTATCAATGAACAATCAAACTAAAAAACGCACGTTAATAATAAGAAAAACCAGAAAATCCAGAACACACATTAATAATCAAACACAATTCATTCAGAAAAAAAAAATTAATAGAATTAAAAAAGTAAATTTAGTTTTCTATGAATAAAACAAAAGGAAATTTTGTTCTAACCGGTGAAGCGGCGGAGACTGGGTGGGCCGGCAGTGGATTCTGGGTGGGCCGGTGGGCCGGCGGTGGAGACTGGGTGGGCCGGCGGTGGAGACAGAGGAAGATTGAGGTGGTTGGCCGGCGTTGGAGACAGAGGTGGAGACAGAGGAAATTTCAGGTGCTTGGCTGACGGTGGAGATAGAGGAGGATTTGGGGTTGTGGGCCGGCGGTGGAGACTGGGTGGGCCGGCATTGGAGACAGAGGAAGATTGAGGTGGTTGGCCGGCGGTGGAGACAGAGGAAATTTCAGGTGCTTGGCTGACGGTGGAGATAGAGGAGGATTTGGGGTTGGCCGGCGGTGGAGACAGGAGGATTTGGGTTGGCCGGCCGGCGGTGGAGATTGGAGGCTATGGGTTTTTAGATTTTATTTTTCTAGATTGGAGGATTTGGGTTTTGCTGGGTTACAGTTCAGAGAGACAGAGAGAAGACCATGAGAGATATCGTACGTGTAGAGGCATTTGGGGTTTTTAGATTTTATTTTTATTTTTTATTTTTTTAATAGGTGGTGTAGTTAACTAGGGTTAGTTGAGTTAAGTTTATTTAAGTAATCATGTGCAATGCACATGTTATTTTTTACACATGTCATTTTATTAGATCAGTTTGTAGCCTAAGGCTACAACTGATTTTGTAGCTAAACTTTGTCCAATAATAAAAGTTGGGTAAAAGTTAAGCTTAGAAGTTATGGTTACACCAAGTGACTTCACCAAACTGCGAAAATTTTTTAAAATTAAAAAAAAAAAATATATATATATATATATATGTAGTTGGTTGTGCCAAGTGGCTCCACCAAATTGTAGAAAGTTTTTAAGTAAAAACAATAAAGTTTTGATCTTATCAACTTTTTTGAATAAAGTAACAATTAGTGTTTGTATTAGCTTCTTCTTCTCCTTTTTCTTTTTTAATTTTATAAAGTAACAAATTTAATCTCAGCTTACATTAGTATTTTTTTTTTTTTTTTGGGATAAACATTTATCCTACACCATCTATTTCCTAATAATAAACTAACAAATTAAAAGTATTATTTTTTCTTCAAAAATAAAGGCTTTTTTTGGATAAATAATCAAAAAAAAAATATAGTTAATATGTATTAACTTTAACATAAACAAAAAAAAATCTAATAACGTTTTTTTTTTGGGATAAAGTAAAAAAAAAAAAAACTAATATGTAATTAATGTAAACTTCTTGATCACGTAAACTCTTTTTCTTTTTCTTTTTCTTTTTTCATATCAAGTTATCAACTTCTTCGCAACTTTAAATTATCTAATACATTATAAACGTGGGGGTATATATATACAATTTTGGTGAATTTTTCCTTTTTCCCACCGTATGGTTTCTTGATGTATTCTTTCCTTCTCATACTTACCTTACCTATGAAATTTGCAAGTATGTATTTGCCTTATACTTTTTGTTTAAGTTATTTTTGTTAACTTTGATCTAATTTATATGCTTATTGTGGTTTTTAGAATCAATGGTATATCTTTCATGAGAACCACCAAATTAATTTTAACAAAAATCTTATTCATTTTTTTTAAAGATCTACCATATATATATATATATATATATATAAGGTACTATCACTAATTTTTCCAATATGTGTAGATCCCACAAATAGCCATGAGACCAAGATTTGAGCATCCAAAAGCATGATAATGAACACCACTCCATAAAGAATGGAGACAGAAAAATAATTGTGATGTAAAAACAATGGATATTTAAGGTGATGTAAAATCTACATGACTTCATTTGTCTTCACCTTCCTGTTAAAGTTAATTTGAATTTAATGTGAGTATCTTTACTTTAACTCTAATTCCATTTTTTTAATGTTTAGAAATTTATATTGTTTGTAATTATTGAATTAAGAGTTTTTTTTTTTTTTTTTTTGTGTGTGTGCATATATTTATGTGTGTATTGTAGTGAATTTTGCTTCATTTCTTTTTTGTTTATAAATTGAGGTAGTTTTTAATTTGTAAATTCGTGATGATTTCTTGGGGTTAAAGTAAAAATATTAGGTCAATTTTATTCGTGCAATAGTAGGGTGTTAGATGTTGATATTAATTTTATGCTTATTTACATTAATTAACAGAAACATGTTAGCATGTTCAGTATTGTTATTAATTTGACACATTATAATTAAATATAAATGTTATTATGCTGGTATGTTATAATTATTATTTTTTGTTCTTCGTCCTACTTCACCTTAATTGTTATTTAAACAAGTAAAAGTTATGTTTTAGTTCGATCGAGTATAGCATTTCTCTTCAATCATTATTTAGTGTTCCTCAATAAAATTATTCATGTTATAAGTTTATGACCAAAACCATGCAACACACGTTTACTACTAAAAGCTTTTAGAATTTAAAACTTGCCAAAATTTTTAAAATACTTTTACTATATTATTTGCTGTTAAAAGTTGGGCTTAGAAGCCATGGTTGCACCATATAATTTCATGAAATTGAAGAAATATTTTAGATAGAAATAATAGTTTATTGTTCTTATAAACTTCTACTTAGTGTTTTAACAAAATATGCAACCTTTTTGGTTTTTTTTTTTTTTTTTTGGATAAACTAACAAGACATTTATAACATTGGAGATATGGATAAAATAACTAATTTACTTATATTAGGAAGTGTAACCATTAGGAAAAAAAAAAATACACACTATTTTTTTGGATAGAAACATTTTTTAACTTTATATATATATATATATATATAATTGATTGAAATTTCATATAAGATAGGTGTTTCTTTAATCCATACTATCTAATACTTTCTCTTATGATTTAACTTTAATATAGATTGAAATTCTATGTCTAATATAACTCTTCAAAGTCCTAACTTCCAAGTTTTTTGGATAAACATGCATCTTAAGTGATTTGATTTTTAAGTTTTGTTCTTTTTTTTTTTAACATTAATTCGTTCTCCTAATAATCCTCTTTATCTTATAATTCTTAAATTGATTAGAAATCAAACTTTCTCACATTTGAAAATTCTCTCTATATATTCGGTTTTTTTAGTGTAGTCTTATATATTTATATGCACAACTTCTTCATTTATGGCTTCTTTATTTCTCTCATTTTTTTTTTTTTGAGATAAAAATACTACTTATGGTTCTAATCAATTTTTTCTAATTGATTAGAAATATAATTTCATTACAATTTGAGCACAAGTTTGTATCTCTCTTTTTGTTTTGTTTTGTTTGTAGTAGAATGATTTATTAAACCCACACTATTACAGGTGTGTTTCTCTTTTTTGCTTTTGTTTTTATGGTTTTGCTTATATGTCATAAATGCAATTTTAAATCTATAAAATCAATTATATGAACCACTATAAATATTTCACCTTTATGATTTGGCAAGCATCAATTATTATTTGAGTTTTTTTTTTTTTTTCTTTTTTGGTAGTAGAAATGTATAATGTTTTATCAAAGCCACCATCCACACTACAGGTATGCTTCTCCTCTTTGTTTTGTTTTTGTTTTTGTTTTTGTTTTTTTATTTTTTATTTTTATTATTTTTGGTTTTGTTTATGAGTCATAAACGCAATTTTAAATCCATAAAATTCATTATATAAGCCTATATAAATTTAAAGGTATGAAGATTTATCCTTCTATCGCTACTCTTCTTTTTAATCCTACAAAAATATGTTTAGTGTTTCTTTTCCTTTTTTGTTTGGTTTTGAATTTATGAATTATTTGTACTAATATTTTTTTCTCTCACTCTCATAGGCTTTATCTATTTTTTATTTAAGAATTATCAAATTTTGTATTTCCTCATACAACAAGGGTTTCGTCTTTTTATGCTTATATGTGTGTTACTAGATTAAATTAATTTTCTTGAATAGTAAAATTTTTATGTTTCTATTTCTCATTTTTATTTTTGTTATTAGTAATATTATAGGTGTGCGCTACAAAAATGTCATTATAAGACAATTGATAAGTTAGAAGAGAATTATATGTGTGCGCTACACTAAGCTGTTCCTTTGTAAATTTTATATTACTAAATAGATTATAAATATTTAAGATAGTAATTAGTATTTAGATTATGAACTGTGGAGTGTGGAGTGATTTATCTTTTTCTTTTTCTTTCTTTCTTTTTGTATGGTACTTTACTTTCAAGAAATCATGAACTGGTATTTTTTTCACTTTTTTTTTATTTTTTAAATTTTATATTATTAAGTGAATTATAAATATTTAAGATAGTAATTAAAATTTAGAGTGTGTACTGTGGAGTGATTTATATTTATATTTATTTTTTTTGTATGGTACTTTACTTTCAAGAAATCAAGTACTATGTATTTTTTTTCACTTTTTTTTTAATTTTTATATTATTAAGTTGATTTTAAATATTTAAGATAGTAATTAGTATTTAGATTGTGGAGTGTGGAGTGATTTATTTTTATCTTTTTTTTTTTCTTTTTGTATAGTATTTTACTTTCAAGAAATCAAATACTGGGTATTTTTTTCACTTTTTTTTTTCTTTTATAAATTTTATATTATTAAGTGGATTATAAATATTTAAGATAATAATTAGTATTTAGAGTGAGGACTGTGGAGTGATTTATATTTATATTTTCTTTTTCTTTTACTTTTTGTATAGTACTTTACTTTCAAGAAATCAAGTACTGTATATTTTTTTTTTCACTTTTGTTTTTCTTTTATAAATTTTATATTATTAAGTAAATTATAAATATTGAAGATAGTAATTAGTATTTAGATTGTGGACCGTGTAGTGATTTATCTTTATCTTTTTTTTTTTTTGTATGGTACTTTATTTTCAAAAAATCAAGTATTGGGTAATTTTTTTTTCCACTTTTTTTTTCTTTTGTAAATTTTATATTATTAAGTGAATTATAAATATTTAAGATAGGAAATAGTATTTAGAGTGTGGACTGTGGAGTGATTTATCTTTATTTTTTCTTTTTCTTTTTCTTTTTGTATGGTACTTTACTTTCAAGAAATCAAGTACTAGGTAAATTTTTTTTTTCTCTTTTTTTTTGTAAATTTTTTTAATTTTTCCATTTCTAGCAACTATATTTTTCAAATTCTCAACCACAATATTTTTTAGATCTCCCTAGGTTATCATTTTTGGTAACATTTTAATTTGAAATTTATCAAATCTATATAATTTGGAATGAAATCATTCATTGCTTTTTCCCTACAAAATTCATTAATTTTTTTGCCTACTTTTATTTTTTGTATTTTATGATTATTATTCATTGACTTATCATTATCCCTTTCTAATTTTTCTTTATAAAACCTATCAAATTTTAATTTAAGGTATTATTATTATCTATTAAAAATATCTTAGATAACAATCCAGTAATCTTCAATATTGCAATCTCATTTTTATGGATTTATCATTATAATAAAATTATATTATATGCCTCTTCATCTTTAAAAAATTAAAAATTATTGTATACCAAATGCGTGTACAAATATGATTAAAAAAAAAATCACTCAAAGAGCAATAGCTCTGGTTCATCCGTTCCCATCCTTCAACGTGAACAAATCCAAAACATCCCACCATCCTTATCCACATCTCTTTTCCTTCTTCAAATTTTTAAAAACGACAGATTGCATTAATGATCAAACTTGCACCTCTCCATCCTTCTTCAAGTTGAACTTGAAAATTTTTTATTGTATTATTAGATTAGAGAAAGCAGAGATTAGAGATAGATACATTTTGGAGTTTCACTACTGCCTCAAGAGGATTTTCAATGGTTCAGCACTCAAAAGGTATGTTCACATCTATATCTATTTCTTTGCTTCTCTCACATTTATCTTTCTATCAGAAGTTTTTCTGTTAAACTCTCATATAAAATTTCGAGATTTATTAATAACTTTCAAAGCTTTTGTGTTAAAAAATAGTAATGACAAAGGAAAAAACCAACCGGTGTGATGGTCAATTCCAAAGCAAAACCCCATCTTCTTCTCTCAAAAGGAAAAAATAAATAAATAAAGGCAAAATCAATCTTCAAAACTCTGATTTTGAAGAAGAAAAAAACAAAACAAAATAAAACAAGCATTATAGTACTCATAATAGCAACAAAGAGTCAAGTCTTTGAGTCTAGTATTCCTTTGTATGCGATCTTGTTAAGATATGGATATGTGACAAGTTTTTAACAAGTGTCCGCATTTCAACAAATTGTCCACACACAAAAACACTAAACCTAAGCTAGTTACTTGATAGTCTGATTACACCAAAAAAATACATTTGTTGTCACACAATTATGGGTTTCCTATAAGTTATTATACTATTTTTAAGTGGGTTTCAGTTAACTCAATTGGTAAAATCTCTTATCGTCGAATATGAGATTTGAAGTTCTATCTTCACCTATACCAAAAACTAATTAGTGTCTTGGTCTGATGATAAAAGGCAATCATCAGGAGCGGATGTTATAGATTGAAACTTTACCTTTAAAAAAAAAAAAGATTTTATATATATACACAATGTATTTGCAGGTAATCTATAAAAGAAAGAAAAAGTTCTTGTAAATATACTTCACGTCTTCATCCTGAAAAATTGAAGCTATTTTTGTTATGGCTTTTTACATTTAAATTTTTTATCTTGACCTTTCATCTTGGATTATGATTTTATGTTGGTCCTATATGTTTCAAAATTTTCATTTAGATCAATCATTTTAGCTTTTATAAAGAATGAAAATTTTGGAATATAAAGGGGCCAAATCAATTAATATGAAGGGTCAAAATAAAAATTTTGAAATATAAAAGGAAAATATGAAAATTAATCAAATATAAATTGTCAAAATGAAAAAATTAAAACTTAAATCGTAAAAATGAAATATAACCTCAATATTTAAGGGCGAAAATATCTTAAGCTTAAGAGTCTTAATTATTAAACCAACGGTCCAACAACAATATTAAAAAAAAAAAAAAAAATACCATTGTCATGAATTCTTCATTTTTAAAAAATCATTGATAGATTCAACCGATAAATGTTTGTTTTGTATTGACTTGAGATTTTGTAATTTCAAAAGATCTATAGTGAGACTTACTACGCCCTATACATTTCATTTCTCTTCTCCTTTGTGTGCAAATTATTTGTATATTTGTATACAACTACTTATATTATAAGTGCCCAAATTCCCTACAAGAACCAAGAACTTGTAACAATGATATGGGTTACAACTTGTTTGTTAATTTTCCTTTTCTTTCTGTTTGCTTTATACTCCACTTCAGTTTCTCTTAGTGATTGAGTCTATTTGGGGTAGAGTCTTTTAAGTCTTGGAGGCACAAAAGATGTTGAAACAGAGAGGACCTAGCTAGGAGGTTTTCTAGGATTATGGGGGAACCTATGACAATGATGATTTTTTTTTTTTAGGATTATTAATTTTGGACTTTTTGGATTTTGTACTCAATTGGCACCCAAAAAAAAAAAAAAATTGAACACATGACACAAAATAAGCTCTAATTTGAAATTTAATTAGATTTTCTCTCAATTTTAACCTTAAATATATACTAACTTGTAACCCATGCATATGCATGAATACATTTAAAACCAACACATTTTTTTAATCATAAAAATGTATATAATTAATCAAATCATAATAAAAAATAAACATAATTAGATACATGTTAAATATCTTGTTTGAGTTTAATATTACTTATAATCATTTTTATTCTAATTTTTAATAAGATAAAATGCGTGATGCTTTTTGTTATTTGGTGATTTTTGTTGATTAAATATATGATTGATATTTTTAAAATATTTTTTTGCGATTCATTAATATTAGACTCTTAGTATTTTGTGCTCATTAACTCATTTTGTACAAAGATTAAAAAATTTAAGTGGACACATAGCACAAAATTAGCCCATAATTAAAATCTATTTTGAAAAAGTTTACTACTACCTCTTTCCTACTTTTTTTTGTCCTGTTTGAAAAGTCAAATTTTTTAAAGGAATATCATTTACTATCTTGTTTACCTTTTAAAAATGTATAAGTTTCTAAAACTACTCTTAAAAAAATTTATCAAAAAATTGAATTAGTAAATTAATAGGGGTATAATAGAAATATTAGTAAATTAATGACTTTTATTTTTAGAAATAGAACAATATTTTAGAACATCTTAAAATAAAATAGAAGACAAAAAAAAGTGGGACTGAGGGAATATATTTTTGACACAAAGTGAAAAACTCATATCTCGTAAATCTATGCCCCATGTTCTCATTAATGCCAACACATGCAAAAGTATAATATGAATCATCATTATTTAATTGCGGTTGATTTAGATGGTGATGTGAAAATGAAATGACACAAGAGATATGGTTTAGCTAGCCTAAGCACAGCCACAGTGCCATCGTAAAATTGAAATATACCTAGACTAGTCTATTCACACACATTCGAATGTTCTAAGACTTATAGTCTTTTTAAAAAATAAAAACATAGGCATTACAAAAAAGTAGCTTCAAGTACTCATACCACTACGTATTAATATAGTTAGTCAATGATCATTATCATGTGTAGGCCCATAAGAATTGAAATTTCATGAACTAAATATGTAAATTCTAATTAGCTAAATTAGTAAAGTCCCTTATCTTTTGTCGTTTCACCACAAATTAATTAGTGTCTTTATCTAATGATAAAGAGTAATCATCATAGAGCTTGCGGACGCCAAATGTTGAAATTCTATTGTATCTATAAAAAAAAAAAAAAACTACATTTAATATTTTATCAACAAAATGTAAATTATATTTTTCACACGTCTAGCTAATTTATGCAAGAATTAATTGTATTACAGCTAAGAGCTTAAACACAGATATTCATGTAAAAAAATAACAAAAGACTTATATTGTTCTCAAAAGCAAACCAAATAAATCCAAAATATAAAGTACTTGGTGCCCTCTCTCATACTTATTTAATAACATGTTAAATTCTAGTGAGAAACTTTACATAAATTTGTATTGTTTAGATTAATTTAATTATTATTAGGTAAAAAGTAAAAGTGGAAAGAAAAATGTGTTCATTGGAAAATTGAAGTGTTTAGTTTAATAACGAAGAAAATTTTCAAATACCCTACTCAAATATATTACAAAAACTTGAAATTGTGTAATATTTCAATGTAGGGATGAGTTTTGCAAATACACCTACAGATCATATCAATGAGAGAGAACACCGACGAAAACAACATAGACTTTATGCGCAACTTAGAAGAGAAAGAGAAGGAAATGATCCAAAAGCAGAACGCTTGGCAAGACGTCATGCCAGTTATGCAAGATGAAGACAAGAAATTGTGCAAGGCAAAAATATTTTAGTGAGAAATCAAGCAAATTTAAATGAATATGTTTTGCGGCAAAAATGGGCTTTTGTCCATTTCAGACAAAAAATTCAGCATTTTGCCTTCTTTTTCAAATTAATTAGAAAAATACTCATATTTTGAAACTCGATTTAAATTGTTAAATAAAATAATTGTAAGAGCATAGACATAAACTAATAAATAAAAACATTCTAAGTTTTAATAATTAAAATTCACTTAACAACAATACTTAACATGTTTACTGTATTTAGAAACAACAGATGATTTTCAATATCTAATCTTAGAGGCAATAATTAATATGTTCATTGTATTAAGAAACAATACGTCTAAAGAACTTATAGTTTATCTTTTATTCTCTTACAAATACTATGTACAAATTTGAATAAAGAAATCACGTAGACCGCAAAAGATATCTCTTACCCAAGATATATCTTCTTATTGATCCTTCTAAAAAAAGTTCTGGAGTCGTCACTATTTGTTATAAAACAAATAGAAATATTTTATCCAATTCCATTATTGCAGTCAAACAAAGAAGACAGAGTTGAAAGCAAAAATGAGTTGAAGAAAGGGGATGGTCATAATCAACAAGGTCTGTCACTCAGTATCATTATTTTTGTTTGTGTTCATTTTTAAACCATATAATTTAATTACTTTGTGCAAACTCTTATTTTGCATGCATGTATTTAGTCATTCCTCCGAACTATTGTTATATTTCAATCATTTCACGTTACCATATTTTTTCGGAAATTGTTAAAATTTTTAGTACTATGATTTACACCATCTATCACAAATACAACAATCATATGAACAAAACTTTATGCTCTATTTGGTCGAAGGATAAAAAAGTGGAATGATGAAAATTGGTGGGATAAAAATAGAATATTAGTTAGTTTTCCTTCATGTGTGTTGTTGGAAGAATGGAAAAATGAATAAATTGTAAACTCTTTTGTTTAATTGAGAAGAAAAATTGAAGGATAGAATATGTAATTTATATAAATTTACTTTCATATTCCTATTACATAAAACAATTTTTTAAATAGTTTATAAGAAGTAATTTTTAAAATTATTATAAACTTACATTCTAATACAACTAATAAAACATCTAAAAAAATAAAAAACCAACCAACTTACATAGTATATAGTAGGATTGTAAGAAAAAACCATTTAGACCTCACTGGACCAAAATTATTGTCTTGGTTCTGGTTTTCAAGGGATTCGGTTAGTCTTGGTCCAACACTTTAATAAAACAAAATCCAAGTTTTAGTCCTGGTCCCGATTTTGCAAAAAGGAAAAAAGACCAGACCAGACCAGACCAATTTTCTAGGTTTCGCTGAGGCCGAAACAATATATCTACAATCATTCAGCCCATCACTAATGGTCCACCATTGAACTTAGGCTACGGACCCAGGCCCGGCCCACAATACTCCCAACCCAGTCTCTGCTTGCCCCAAAACGGCACCGTACAACGCTCCACAGTCCACAACACAGGTGCGTAACGCTGTCGTTCCTATCAAAGAAAGTAATTAGCTGTTGAGAAAGAAGGTTGAGGTTGCGTTTTCCTTCGCAATTCGGACTACTTTCTCAAAACAAAATTTACGTAAAAATAAACCGAGTCCGACGAGGTTTAGAAATTCTATGTTTCTATATATACAATCTTTTCCTTCTTCTTTTTTTTCTCAGTACACCAATTAAGAGCGCTCTTTGTTTTCTGTTCATCTTTCATTCATTCATTGGTTTTTTTTCTCTAAACCCAAGACCGCACGACCGCTAGCAGAAGAAGAAGAAGCTAGCAGCCATGATACCCATCACTCAGAATCTGCTACAAACTCTGGAAAACCAGAACACTCAAAATTTTTCCACCGACTTAACGCTTTCTTGTGAGCTTCACACCGAACTCAACGCCAACAAGTGCAACGAAGAAGAAGAAGCCATGATACTTGACGGCGACGGCACTCAGAATCTGCTACAAACTCTCGAAAGCCAAAACACCCAAACGCTTTCTTGTACCAAACAAGAACAAAAAGAGGTTTCGACGGCACTGACGCTGTTTGATAAATCATGGGTTTCTTCCAATAATAAGAGAAAAAGCGCGCAAAAAGACGAATACGCTACCGCTACTTCAGTTTCTCACAATTCCATAGTGGCTTCCAACGCACAAGAAGAGGAGGGTACGACGGCCATGACGACGCTGAGCGCTGTTTCTCCCTGGAAAATCAAGAAGACGCTCACGAAGAGTGATATTGGTAGTTCGAGCCGGCTCTTGCTCCATCAAAGTCTTGTCCACTCCCATATTATGGCATTCTTTAGTGCAGACTCGGTTAAGAAGATCGAGAGTAACGGATTGAGTGTAACAGTTTTCGATCGAGATTCAAAGTCCGATTATGAGTTGGTTTTCAAGAAGTGGCCTTCGTCTAAGAGCTATGTTTTCAATGGAAAGTGGCACGAGGATTTTGTGGCTAGGAGGAAATTGAAGGTAGGAGATATCATTGGGCTTTACTGGGATCCATGCCATTCAAAGTTCAATTTTTGTGTTCTGCAAACGGCACGTTAGATGTATTAACAAGTCTGCTCTTTCATACTTTTTAGGCTTACGTGATGTTTTATATGTGAATTAATCCTGCCAGGAAAAAAATATATTAGATTCATCTTTTCTTTCCTTAACTTTTGGAAGATTTTTTGTTTTTCTATTGTAATATACATCGTTAACTGAAAATATCTTTTGTTTTGTTTTTGTTTTTTTAACACTAGTTTTTTTATGCAATTAATCTTGTATATATTGTGGTTTGGTCAAATTTTAGTCTTTGGAACCATTATTGTTGGCTTGATCAAATTCGATAAGCATTCTTTTCTATACTTGTTCGTCTATTTTTGCCTTCTTGTTCTGTATGTATTAATGCATTATGGATATTAATTGTCTCTTCAGCAGTAGTGTAAACCCCAGTCGTCAAAAGTGAAACATTGTTTAAGAACCTTATCAAAATCCAAGTATGTTTTTATAAGGAAACCTTTGGGCATATTGGCCTCTTGGTACAAACATGTCTTAGAGAATCAACAGAAAAATTCAATAGCTGAACATAATAAATAATTTCCCTTTAAGTATCTATCCAAACCGGTATAGATGTCAAAGAGAATTGGGGTACAAAAGGAGACAACTGCAGATTAGAACAAGACCTTGTAACAAAATGGAAGTGAGACCAATTCCATCAATTCCTTAATTAATGTCCTCTGCTGTAGAAGAAGCTGAGAACTCTGGGTCATATATATATATATATATATATATATATATATCCAGACAAATTATAGTTTGATTTTGGTTTCTTGTGTAAGAAATACAATGCCATAATTACAGAAACCAATGTTGTGGATTACCTCACCGATTGACAACCATCTACATGATAGCCATTAATTTTTTTCTGGGTGTAGTTGTATCTTGATTTGTTTGCATCAGATGGATAATAGAAGCAAATAATAATTTCAAGAGTAATATGCTTATATATATATATATATATATATATACACACACACACACATATATATGTTCCCATTTGATTAATTCAAAGCAAAGTATGCCTATAATTTTTCTTATGCAAAATGCTCCTTAAATAACTGAGACATTAGGTTAAACATACCCAAAGACAGCTAAGACAATTCTGTCTTTCAAATTTAAAGATGTGTTAATGATAAATCTTGTGTAGTGAAATATCAAATTACAACTAAACTAGAGTACATCTTGAGTGAAAGAATAGCAGTACTGTATTGTGCTCAATTCATAGCTAATAGGAAACAAAGATCTCGTAGACTCGATCGAATTGGTCTAGTTTAATTTTATATAAGAAGACAACAAGTATTAAATTTTAGTTTATTTGTTTGTCTCAATTTTTTAATTATTTTAAAATACATCAAAATTAGTTTAATCTCGTAGACTATATATTTTTTATTTATAAAAAGAGTAAAAATAAACTATCGAAAACTATGAATACCCAAATACTCGCTTAACTTTGAAGTTTGTGAGTTCGCCAGTTCAAATATTTTTTTATTTCTTATAATCTCATGAGTTAGTGAGATTTGACCTTTTGTTAAAAAAATATAAAAAATCAAAGTTGTCTAATAATCCCTAAATTAATTTAATCCGTGAGATTCTCCCTTCAAGCCTTTTAGACAACATATAAGTTGCCAAGTCATTTTGTAACGCAGTAGAAAAAAAAAAATAGTACTTCCATGATTCTATCATTTTCCATTAAAGCATTATATTCAGTTCATTCTGTTATCTTCCATGTAAGAGTATGAAGAAGGACTTGATCTAGGAGATGAATGCTACTATATAAATCTTAGAAAGAAGCCACCAGGCCATAGTTTATCCCACTAATTGGTAACCCAAATCTTAACATTTTTAACCTCTAAGCAAGCCAAAATAGCTGATCATGCAATTTAAATACTAAAAATTGGATTATAATCTTAATATCAGACTAGAGACAGGGAAAAGGGGGTTCTTGGAGAACTTTCTTTTGGCGTTTTGATTAGCATAAGCTAGAATCAAAATTTAACATCAACAGCTAAGAAGCATGAATTACCCGCCTATAAAACAAGTTTCAGCCACCAAGGCAAGAGAAAAAAGACACTGAAATTGAGGGGGAAAAATATTTACTTTGTATTAGAAAAAATTATCAACAACCTTTACAAAAAATGTTCCAAGTGTCAGGGATCTCCCAAGTTGTAAGGGAAAATTATTTTCTATAACTTTTTGCTAAATAAATAATACAAAAAACCTGGCCAGGGCAAAATCTATGTGATACAAAAGCCGGCTATACTGCATCACAAGCTCCTTGTGTAAGACCAAAAAAAGAGTATAAGACATCAGCTGTTTCTTTTGCATCGCGGCAAAATTGTATACATGGTAATCTGTATAACTTCTATGGCTTTGTATTAGAACGGGTGTCAACCTTGCACTTTGCTTGGATGAAGGTTCTCTATAAATCAAATCAATGGGTACTTTGGTTCACTGATCGTTGATATGGATCAATCCAACAACTGTCCTCCTTCGATGCACTAGTCCACCTTTTCTCGAAGATCCGCATTTCAGCATAGGATTGCCACCTGACCTGAATAAAATCATCACTCACTGATTACATTTTAGATAATTGGTTTGGGTGAAATACAATGGAAGATGTACATTCTCAGCCCATACAAACACCAACATAGAGGAGAAGGTGTCTTATGTATCATATATGCATTTTTCCTCTCACAGCGGGTGGATCACATATAGTTATGAGACCCACACACTGTGAGATGGACAATGCACAAGATAATTCTTTCACATAGATAGAGAACTTCGCAGAATTGACATATTAGCAACCACTAGCATAGGAATATTATTAAGACTTACTTGAGATCTAGGAACAGCTTTATTGGAATCAGATGGCGCCTACAAAATTTAAAAGAGAACACATTATACATCAGTGAAGAATCTAGTACAACTCAATCTAAGCTTTAGAAAAATGTACCAGTGCTTCTGAGTTTGAGTTTTCTTTTAAAATTGGAGCCAGGGAATCATTGCTTACCTACATGAATAAACAGGTAGTTGAAAGTGTGAGAGACAACCCAAACATTCAACATAAATACCACAGACCGAGACAATAAACTATTAAGACAACCACTCATATAAGTATTTCTAAACAACTAAGTCCCAAAATAGTGCCAAATAAAAATTAGGAAGATGTCCTGCCTTATTGCCACCAAGTGTGGGAAGACCCAGATGAACTATGTACTCAGAGTCAACAACACCAACATTTTTCATTCGATCCTGAAAGAAGTCCAAACATCAAAAAGACCCTCAAGAGAGTTGAAAAACGAAGCTGTAAGACAGAATAGTTACCTGCGCACAATAGCCAAGCTTTCTGTCAAGGCCCCATGCATGGATCAAGTCATTCTGAATGGATGGGGAAAAACATTATAGAACAATTATCAGAAAGGAAGATGCAATGCAAAGCTGAACAAAGCAATCAGATGCAGATTGAATTTATGGTCCGTTTGGATTGAAGGAGAAGGAGGGAGAGTAAAGTAGAGTAGAGTAGATTTAGCACAAAATTAGCTTATTTTTAGTCAACTTTACTCTACTTCCTTCCACTCTCCCTCCTTCTCCCTTCCATCCAAATAGGCCATTAAGGTTAGTCTTCTAAACTTTACCAACCTGATTCTGTAGCCTAGTATTTAGATTTACAGAATCACTCATCATTCTCTCAAAAAAAAAAAAAAAAAATTACAGATTCTTCAAAGACAAATACATATTTTTAAAAGTGTGTTTCCATCGCCAGTAAGTTTCCAGTGTGTATTCAGGTTGACCTGTAACACATGGTTCATGGTGATTGAATCTTTTAATTCAATTATAAAAGGTCAGTTTCAATCCAGGTCCACATGGTGCCCAACTGCCCATAGAAAGAGAATTGTTTGATGCAAGACCTTGATATCAGTTGGATAGAAAAAATCTTATCCTATTTCAAAATTAACATTCTTAAATCATTTAAAACAAATATGGTTGACCTATTTAGGATAACACGGCTGGGGGAAAAATTGCAATCAACATTAAGTAGGTGGGACATATCCATGATGCTTACTTAAGCGGCTCAATTTGATAAGGTTAATTACATGAGAATGAAAGCCTCTTGATACCTTAATTCATTTAGTGTTAATTTGTAAAATTCCTCTTTATGCAATTCAATATTGTTAAGCACCGGCGGTGACCATTATTTTTATGCAGTGGTGGTTTGAGTATTCCATACCTGGATCATATACCATGCACATCGCCAAGCCACCTTTGAAAACACAGGTGCCATCATTTCCACCCAACTGTATAACAGGTTTTATCCAATATTAAAATTGATGAGGATGAGAAAGTAAATGATATAACAATGAAACAGTTACAGAGCAGGTGATTGTGTACCCTAAACATGGAGGACCAGTGCTCTGAGCATCACACCGTCCACCGCCTTTGAACTTATTATACCTTCTGTTATTAAAAAAAAAAAAGTGAAAATGTGTCAAACACAATTGTACTGCATGCCTTCCATTACAATTATAAGAAACTGACAATAATCTGAATCCGCATGAGCCAATGATTCACAGATTGCAAAAGATGTGGCATGTGTTTGAAAAGATACCACTACTAAGCAAGTGAGCACAAAACAGACATTATTCCATTGAAGAAAGGCCGTATTACTTATCCAAGAAAAGGGGCCGTAAGTCTTCTATATGAGTGCTCAAATCTATTGTTGAATAACTGGAGTAAAGGTCTATTAATGCAGTATCCAATTAGTTCTGGAAAAGATTTTACACTGACCTATGTACCCTTGATCTTTTTTTGCGTACAGTAATTGGATGATGCAACTCTGACTTATAAGGATCAAGTGCTGGCTGTGATATTTCAAGTTGCTCCTCTTGAACAATGGATAGATATCTGCAACAGATTCACCATAGTAAGGATTGGACTTTAAATCTGCGCTCATTAAAAAAAGGGGGGGGGGGGGGGGGATGGGGAGATTATATAATGCTGTTAATATCTCCAAGGTCTACAGCTAGGAACTATTTCTCCTATTATTATCGGTTATGCTTGATTTTCTTTTCAATACAATATATTTTCCTCTATGATCTCCTACAGAGGCACCTCTTCTTATGGAATAAGGACTACATTTTTCAATACAAAAAAAGGGTTTTATGCATACTACAAAAAATGTTCTAATATAAAAGAGAAATGATATAAACGTTATTATTCCCACAACATGAGAAATGGTCATTAGTTTTACATTTATAAGGATCCTATCATTTGCCTATTACACACCAGATTTTTATTTCAACATTTAGATTAACATGTTTTGTCAAAAGCATTGATGCAGTGAGAGCTGGTGGTGGACTTTGAGAGTAAACAGTATACGATGGTCAAGAATATTCCGATAAAGCAACTGCAAAGCCATACTTACCGTATTGGGTCAAAATTCTCAACTCCAAGGTCCTCATCCCAAAGAAATATATAATCATATTCAGCAACTATATCTGGATGCATGAATCGTTTGGCAAACCACCTACATCAAGACATGGTATTGTTTCATATTAACCTTATGCATTGAGACTTGGACACGTCCACCTCCCATTATTACTTAAACGGAAACAACAATCTAGGAAGAATCAAAATTACCATTTCGTTTGATTCTCTGCAGACACATGTGTGGCACATTTACTCCATGAAAAATTCCTCCATTCATCCACAACACCATCATAGTGAAAAAGCATTATAACGAAATTACTTAAAGGAAACTGCAAAAGGATGAAAAGACATTACAAAAAAATATGAGTAAAAAAAAAACAGGAATACAAGGGAATTAGGCAAGCAAGACCCACCTTTTTCACAATTTGGTTCACTAAATCTTTTTGTTTGATTCCAACTGCAATGGCTAACAAGTTAAGTGAAGGCTTTGCATTGTTCTGACATTGAAAAACATTGAAATGTTCACCTTATATGTGTTAAAAACAACGGGGAAGATTAAAAAAAAAAGAAAAAACCAAGAAGATCAACACGTTAGTGCAAAAGTGTACGGTTTAATGTATGTCTCTTAACTATGAAATGTTCAGAATATCTTATTCTCAGGAAATTTCAATTATCATGTAATTTAACAAAACCACAACTAAAATGTAGTGAAATATTATAAAATATCTGATGATTTTGCCATCCAACCATTGAGATTCTGATCATTGGCTTCACTTACATTTTTTGGAATGGAACCCCATAATGGCCGCATTTCCAAGTTAGATGTCTTGACAACAATTCCTTCTGGTAATGACTCACTCCCAACAGGCCTGCATCGACTCTACGGTATTTTGGGGGACAAGAAAAAGAGAGAAAAAGATAAATGAGGGAAAAAAATTCAACTTAATGTGCCAATATAGAAAGGAATTCCTTTTATTATTTTAATAAGACACACCTTGCACATATTAGAGTCATTAGACTTTGTATTCTGCATAGTAGGAGTTTCTCCCCATCTTGTGAATCTCTGCATGCGTGATTTCAAGAGTTATGATGTATGTAATTTAGTAAAGTATAATCATCACACAAATCTTTTCCATATATCAATGTGAATTTTAAGTTAAATGACAGATTTTGAAACGATATGAAGGTCAGGAAACGCAAACAATATGACAGATTTTGTTCTGACACTTTAAACCAATAAAGAAGAAGAAGAAGAAGAAGAAGAAGAACTAAAATAATCATTAGGTGTAAAGGAACAATTTTCTAAACTAAATGTAAAAAGTGAGGCGCAAAGTATTTTCTAAATTAAATAGTTAACATCAGCTCAATATACATCCCATCAAAACATACAAACTCCATCCTCAACAATTCAAAGAATATTATCTCTAAGGAACATCAATCGCCCTCACAAACTAAAATTCATATGACCAGTAAGTAATATTTAAAAAGAGCCTATTCCGTCTGACATACATACTTCTTTGTATTCCTTTGCAACAAATGCATTACCAATGAAGTAAGCACCACAAATCAAAGTAACAGTGACAAAGAAACCGCAGACACACGGCCTACTCTTTAGATTTGAGAGTACAGGAGCCTGACAACAAAAACAAATGAGCAATAGAATGAGGAGTTTTCATCAAAATCCATCTGCACAACAATCAAGTAATAAAGGATGTCAAACGACAGGTACACCAAAATTAAATAAATAAATCAAATCCAGTTGTAGTATCATAAGTGTTCTCCCCAATTTCTGCGCACTAAACCAGTACTGGCTTTTCGGTTGAAGAGAATCACATTAATGCAAATTTCTTACTCAATTAAATTTCCAAGTGTCAATTATTATCCATGAACATGTCCTCCTTTCTATGTATCTACTAACCCGTGTTGTATTCATATCACTATGTCAGTATGCCATCTTATGCTACCTCATTAAGTTAGCATTTTACCACATAGTTCACCAAACAGAATACTTCAAATGCACAGTTTTACATTCTTTCCATTAGTTCAATAGACATATTTGCAAGAGTATCTAGTATAATGGCCGGAAACTTGTGTTTTACTTAAAACTGTATGTGGCAAAAACAACATGAAAAATCATTTATTTGTTTGGTTTAGTTACATAAGAAATTGAAAGGGTATAACTTTGAATAATAGATTATTTTTATCATTTTTTTTGGTTTAAAATATTAAAAATTCCAGAAAGTAGTTACATAAGAAATTGAAAGGTTAAAACTTTTAATAATAAATCATTTTCATTATTTGCGATCCATGGAAACAAGAATGTCTACCAAATTGAGTAAAAAACAATAGTCAAAATATTATTTTTCTTTTCTTTTCATTAGGCTTTCCAAACTATTACATGGAGTAAAAAAAAATGCAAAAATATGAGATTTATTTAATTATTTATTTTATTATGACAGATAAGATAAGCTCAACATCTAATTTGAAGAATTTAAATTTTAAATTCAACCAAACTAAAAGGAGGAATAAAAAGATAAAGCAGACAAAAGGAGAGATTGAGAAAAGTAAATAAGCTAAACAGGATTAAGATCCTCTAGAGTGCTTCACTTAATAACTCCACCACGGAGTTTATAGAATCCTATCCATCCATTTTGAAATGAGTGGATTGCCATGTCATCAAAATTTCAAATAAATACCAAATTAGTGATAGTCAACTTTTGTTCAAATGTTGAAGACATGGTAAAATCCAATTGATGGATAGGATTTTAGGAACTCTATGATGGAGTTACCTTAAAAACTCTTAACAGATTCTAATTCAACCAAACAGAAGCATTAACTCTGTTCCAATACTACTCCATGAGAACTTCTAAATTCTTGCTGTTTTCTTTTTTCTTTTCTTTTCTCAGTTACCAAACACATAATATTAAAATAACTAACTTAAATTATACGAAACAACAAGACCTTCCTTTTGCCTAAACTGAAAAGATATTGTATAATTGAACCCAAATCAACCAAACACACCCTTCTATGTTTCCTCTGTTTTCTCAGCAACCAAACGGGACACCAAGAAAATAGAAACTCAAACTCCCCAGAAAAAACAAAACTAATGAAAAGAGAAGAGAAGAAGAAGAAGAAGAAGAAGAGGAGAAAAAATAAATGAAACAAACAACCGCTTCCGGATTCCAAACACACCCTTCTCTGTTTCCTCTGTTTTCTCAGAAACCAAACGGGACTACGAGAGAGAAACTCAAACAAAAAGGAAACCCAAAATAGAAGATTACCACCAACCATGCCCAACACACCCTACAACAATTTAAATATCATTTTCTGGAAACCCCACGAACAAGAAAAATAAAAAGCTCATCTTAAAAAAAAAAAAAAAAAAAACTGCACAGAAAGAAGTAGTAGAGCTATGATTTCGAACACATAAGGTATACATACATACACATATACATGTAGAGGGAGAGAGAGAGAAAGAAAAGAAAAGCTTACAGGGTTGGAAGTCTTCTTCATTTCCTCCTTTTGCTGTTTTGCTTTCTGGGAAAACCAAAAGCATGCACAGAAAGTATTTATACAAATAATAAGAGAGAGAGAGAGAGAGAGAGAGAGAGAGAAAGAGTCCGCCTTTTGAAATTACAAAAGGGAAAGAAAGGAAAGGAAGGGAAGTTTGAAAGTAAAGAAAGGAATGGAAACTATAAAGTAATGAAAACCATTGAGAATAATAACAGAGAAGAATAAGTACTAGCTTTTAGTATTAATTAAGGAAAACCATATTTTTACATATTACTTAAACTAAAACCCATTTTAGCTAAGCAAATAGAAAATGCAGAGGATATTCAACAAGTTGGTTCCGTTATGTAACGTCAACATGGTGCCGTATTCAGTAAGGATTAATAAAGCAAATCAACCGTGTCCTAAATAAATGTCAAGAAAACCAGTAAAAGACAAAGACAGGTTCAGATAGAGAAAGAGACAGAAACACTATTTTGGTTGGTGTTCATTTTGTGTTCCAAGTTAGATAAGAATTAAGATAAGAAAGTGGGACTGTTGTCTTTTAGGACTGTGTTCCAAATCAAAAAAAGTGTTTTTTTTTTTTTTTTTTAAGAGTTACTGTTTTTTTTCTTGCTTGTTGTTTACTTCGGGTTAAGAGAACTTGACTTGAAACGCATTAACCAATGTTCCCAGTTACACGCGAAATGTTAGGAACTAGGATTATGGGGGGAGTGTAAAATTTGCGAGAGACTCGAGAGTGTTTAAAGTTTTTTGGTACTCGCTTTGCTTGGCCAACATTTGTTTCTTCTTTTTATTAATTACAAGTTACAAAGCCCTTTAATTTAAATTTGATTTCAATTTGGTCCTTTTAAGTTCTATTTTTAAAAAAATTTAAGTACTTTGTTTGGTAGGAGCGTTTTTGTTTTTATGAAATTTTTTTTTCAAAAATTGAAATGTATAGCTAGTTTTTAGGTTCGTTTGGATATAGCTAAAAATTGAAAATACTGAACAAAATAATTTTTAAATATGTGAATAGTGCCGTGTGACCTATTTTTAATAAAAAAGTGGCTGAAAAGTGAGGTTTATGGGTCTCGTGAACAATGCACGAAACCGACTAGTGTGCACAGAAATGTCAAAAATCATGGCTCAACAATGCGTGAACAATACTCAATAGTGCATGAACAGTGCACTTTATCCCCTAAAGCTGAAAAGTGTGCAGAAAAAAAAAAAAAAAACAAAAACAAAAACAAAATGCAAACACAGGTTCATCCAGATCCAAACGCTCACTTAGAGAATAATTTTTATATTATGTGTGCTTGGTTTCCACTTTTAAAAACAATTTTCAAAATACTGAAGAAATAAAAAATGATGCAAGTACATTACAAGGTTGGACGGAGAGAGTATTAGTCTAAAATATGAGTTTTTTAAGAAAAGGTATCTTGTGAGGCATTTCTCTCACAACAACAAAAAATGCACACATGTTGTGAGAGGGATGTTTAATGCCATCTCATAATATAATTTTTTTCCTTTTAACGTTTAAAAGGCAAGAGAGAAATCTAAGAGGATGATTAAAATGAATTCAATGCAACATAACTGGCTTAAAATATTATTAATTTTTAAATTTATTTTTACTTAACGTGTGCATCACATAAGGCATAATTATAATATTCAATAGCTCGAGAGTAATTTTCAGTCATATCACATAATTGTAGATGAACTAAATCCATGGTATTGCTCAAATTTATGAGGAAATATTACTATGAGAGCAGTGGTGGCTCCAGAAATTCTTTTCAGGATGGTTATTAAAAACAATTAAATTAAAAAAATTTAATAATAAAAAAATTTGAATATATTAACATCACAAAATAAAAACATAAGCAAATACATAAAATTTTTAAATTTCTTTTCACAAGTTTTCATATTTTGCAATCATTATATGATATAATAGTTTCAATTTCAATGATATCAGCTACATCTTTTTCAATGTATACAGCCAAGCAATTATCAAGCTACTGATCTCTCATTCAATTACTAACGTATTTTCTAAATAAGTACTAATATAAACAAAATGCATTATTTTTTTGAAAAAAATATCACATAAATTCAACAAATTTGGCTCAAGGCTAAAACAAGCACTAACAAACTAGCTATTTAAAAAGTATGCATTTTTTATATAAAAAAAAATAGTGATTTTAAAATATGTCATTTGAAAACAAAATTTAAAAAATCACAATTAAACATTTGATTTGAGATTTTAGGCTAATTTGTTTGTTTGGGCAATTTTTGAAAAGTGCTATATCTACAACATTTTTGCAACACATTTACAACAAAACCTAAGTGGTAAGTTTTTACTAGTTCTATTTTGAACTTACCATTGAAATTATTATTTTGTTTACCAGTAACAACCTGCTATTTAGGATTATTATGAAAATATTGCAAAAAATATTGTAAACATTGCATTTCTTATAGTAATTTTTTTGTTCAACATTTAATGAACCAAAATTTTGAAGAGGTTTAATTTTATTTTTAAAAGGCTCAATTTTTTTTTTTTGAAGCGTAAAAGGCTCAATTATTATTAAGGGTGTTTAAGTTTTTTTTCAAGTGGTCAAAATACTTAAATTAATTTAAAACTCAAAACTTTTTAAGGTATATTTAAAAAAAAAAAATTTCAGGCCTCATTAGTACTTGGCGCCGCCCATGAGTGTATTATATAAATGTACAATTATAATACTACACACGTTTGTAGGAACATGACCACACGTGTTTTATTCGTACCAACTAGGTTGAAATTTGAAAATGAGTTTTGAGGATGTAGTTGTTTGTTTATATGCATGATTAGTAAATGTCAAAAGGTGTTTCATGATGTGAGTTTCACTTTAACGTAAAGTCATCATCATATTAATTTGTATATATTTTTTATTAGATTTTTCCGTCTATATAACATGGCTCTTATTTGGATATCATATGTTTTTGAGTGTTTCCTATATTACACAAATTGATATCATGTATTTGGCAGAAATAGGATGAGAAATCACTGAAATTTTAGTTTTATTAGTTCTTAAAATCAAGAAAATAAAAAGAAAAATATTTTAACATTAAAAAATGGATATGTAGAGTTCAATTTTAATAATTGAAGATATATGGATCAGGTCATAAGGAATGCAAAGTGTATGGCTAGATTTCACTATTGAGCAAGATAATGTGTAGGGATATTTTAATAAATTAAAGCTAATTATAAAATTAATGTTATCATAGAGTCAGATCAAATAAAATATAATAAATAAATAATGCCCACTAGAGTCTCTATCCTTATCTATTTATTTTATATGCAGAAGAATTTATGGCATTATTGAGGAAAATAAAATCATATATTTATTAATTCAATAAAATTTGCAGGTTCACTACAATAGTAAAATAAATAAATAATCAACCAAACTTGTACGCCGAAGACAAGGCAAAAG
Organism: Lithocarpus polystachyus; assembly: GCA_033629205.1. NCBI lineage: Eukaryota > Viridiplantae > Streptophyta > Magnoliopsida > Fagales > Fagaceae > Lithocarpus > Lithocarpus polystachyus. Next base: position 104,825,075 of record CM066163.1, read on the forward strand.
ATTTTATTTATAACCCACGTCAGAGCCATATGATTCAATTATTCTCCATGAAAGCTTCTTTTGTTTTGCAGGTTCACTCAAACAATAAAATAAATAAATAATCAACCAAACTTGTAAGCCGAAGACAAGGCAAAAGATTTTATTTATAACCCACGTCAGAGCCATATGATTCAATTATTCTCCATGAAAGCTTCTTTTGTTTTGTTAGGCTTGACTCTTTCAGGCTTGAAGAATTTGACGTGATCAAAATCGATTTTGGCCACATAATTTTAAAATCCTAAACCAATAATTGATGATTACTTTTTTTTTTTTTTTTTTATAATCATAATAGATGATTACTTGTTAGATCAAACATATCACAAAATATGTATAATACCCCATGATTATTATGGCAAACTTGTCAAGTCACCTTATTTTAATTATCTGAATTATGACATTCCTCCTTCTCTCTTGCTCTTGAAATTTCAACGCAAAATGAGCTCTTCTTCAGCAAAAATAAATAAATTCTTTGCTATATACTACTAATATTTACGTTTGGATAATTAAATTTCCTGACTTATTCGACTTACATGAGTACAACTTCTTAAAACTTTCATTTTTTTTTTTTAAATAGAACTTAGATTTTAGATAAAATAAGCAAATAAAAATAACCCCATTCAAACACATTTAAATTGGTTAGGGATGGTATTAAACTTAAAAGAATGTTATTAGATTTTATGCCCTATTTTACAAACCTGATATCATTTTTGACTCATAGAATAGATCTAAACATAAAATATAACTTTTATCTTACCCATTTACTTCCAATAACTGCAAGTATGCCTTCTTTATTTTTAATTTTTGGCTAAGTATGACATAAATATGCAACGCCGATATGAATAAAGAAGCATTACTGCTTTCGGTTAGAACTTAGAGGTAAAACCTTCTTAAATGCAATACGTTAAGTTTTCTAATTTAATTTAAGGTCATGCTAACGAGTGTTCTTAGGGTATTGGTTAACAATCTAATTAAAGAAAGTTTTAATGGAAAAAGAAAAAAAAATAATAATAATATTGTAACAGTTTCTTTTTTCATTTTCTATAAAAATAATGTTAAAACTTTTTTAAAATAAATTATTAACCAATGTCCTAAGGACACTCGTTAGCATTTTCCTTTAATTTAAACATACAATTGCATTGATCAATAAAGTATAAACATATTTTGTCCAATAATAATTAATTTCACTGCAATTATGTGTGTGAATTTAATTGGAAAACCGAATATACTATACCTAAAAGATTCCTTAGTTTTACCCATTATCTTTCCTATCAAATCAATGGATCTAGTAAACTACCAGAAGAACATACTCTTCAACAAAGATTATGATAGTACTCATGGAATACTAGGATTATTAGTTGTTAATGACAAGGCACCCATAATCGCATTTTAGTTGGAACCATCATGACACACTAACGGAGGGTCCAAGTCAAAATGCCGAACACAATTTTTCACAGTTTTATATGATGATTGAATTAGACTTGTGACTGTGATTGCGGTATCAAGAGGCATATACTTCAAATAGTTTATAATGCCAATGATATAGCCAACCAAACCAGGCTGGTACCATGTTGAAGCCACTAGAGCAACTCAATTTGTTTCCTTTTGTTATAGAAAAGGGCGTCTCCAAATTTTTCTACATTTTAATAGATATTAGGGAAAAATACAATTTTTTATGCACACTATATTGAATTTTCAATTATATTCAAGCATATAATATATTGAATTTAATTAATTTTGAAAAATATAACATTATTTATTCTTATTTGATTAATACAATCATTTTTTTTTTTGAAAAACAACCATATATTTAAACTTAATTAAGGAACTGAATATACTACATCTAAAAAATCTAAGAAACTATACATAAGTTTTGTTATATTTATAAACCACTACAAAGAAATCTTTGAAATTTCAAGATTATGACACTTTGTTCTATTCTTCAGTGTCAAACTAAAAGTAAAAAAAATATGTGCGTATCTGATCTGATCTTTGTTGGAATACTTTTTCTTTTTTAGTTACTTTCCCACTATCTTCTACTTCACGACGTGTTGAAAGTTTAGAAAGTTATATGAAAAGTGGTTTTTGTATGTGTTGTAAAAGAACTTACATAAAGTAAGAAGAGGACAAGAATTACTTAGGTTGCCTTAGGCAACACTTATTGTTGTTAACTTATTTTGTTATTTAGCCTATTTTTACTATTATTTATAAATTTTATTGTACTTTTTTGTATTATTCATGAGTCTTACTGTATTATTTAAACTAACTTTTACTTTTATCTACTATACTTTCAGCAAAAAGTTTTCAGTTTTAGCAAAATAAGTAAATCTACAAATATTTATGAGTTTCAGTGCACTTTTTAGTGCTATTTATAGATCTTACTGTACTATTTCAACTAATTTTTATCTTTATCTAAAGTACTTTCAGCAAAAAATTTCAGTTTCAGTAAAATAAGTGAATTCTAAATAAACACTTATATTCAGAATAAAATCTTAGGCATATTTTGTAATTTCAAATTATAATTCTTGATAATTAAAAAAAAATTTTTTTTTTTGGGCATATGAGTGTTGAGCTGTTTACTGTTGACAAGTTTATATATATTTTTATAATTTGTTGATAAGTATGTTTGTGTATTTATATATATTTAAAAAAAAAGCATGTAAACAATATTTTATGTTTTGACCCCAAAGAAAAAGTAATATTTCGTTATGTTCCATAAATTCATTATTGGAACTTGGAAGACAGGAAGATTTGTTTGGGCCTGAATTTTTGTGTGACTTGGCTCCCGCTCTACAAAGACCTAACGGGCGGGCATATAACGAGCAAATCCCACTTCCAACTCCAAGGCCCAAAAAACTCCACACAAAATAATCTTTTTATTTTTCTTATTTTTTTATTTTAGAAAATGATCGTTCCTATTTAAATGGAATTCATTTTACGATTTAGAATGAATTTTATAGATTTTTTTAATGATATGATGTCTTTTTGGCCACAAATTTTTAGTTTATTTAGTCTTTTTTTTTTTTTTGTCTCAAGTTCTAACTCTTTTTTTTTTTTTTATAAATAGCTTTCAATAAATAAACTAACTTTAAAATTTTTGTTATATATATATATATATATCTTTTGCTAATGCGTTACCAAAAACTATGGGCTCTCAAGACATATCAAACTATTTCTATTGTTAAATATAATATAAAATATAAATTACATCACCCTTAGAGGATTTATGAAATGGCACTACGCTGAAGGTCTTTATATATAAATGCAGAAATTAATTAATTGTTATCTTAGGGAGTGTTCAAACTTGTCTCTTAGCCTATATTAAACTCCAAACACAACCCCGCGGTTTATTTTGCAATAAAGTTGGGGATTAAAAAAAAAATCACAATCTTACAATATATATTCCCAAATTAACCTACTCACTCATACATGAGCTCACCATAATCTTTTATTTATTTATTTTTAATAGCTCACATGTCACGTGAGAGGTAGTAGACTAATTTGAGAATAATGTAATTTTTTGTTATGCCTTAGAAAAACTCTTAAATTGTTAAGTTTTGAAAAAAAAAAATCATAGTTTAATACTTTAATTTAATATTTTTTGGAAATTTCAAAATTTAATTTGTTACATCTCTAAATTATAGGTTTAAAATGTAATTATTCTAAGAAAAAAAAAAGTGTTTGCTAGGACTCTTGTGACTCAATTGACACCTCTTAATTTATGGTTCAAATCCCCTCGTTCTATTGTAACTATCAAATTATCAACCAAAAAAAAAAAAAAAAAAATGCAAAGCTTAAATATAGCTGGTTAAATACAACACTAAAGTTGGTTAAGTTATCCACCTTAGCCTAAATTACATTAAACTCATTCGTAATTATTATTTTTACAATAAATTTTAGGTGGTAATAACTTACTACTTAGCATTTGTTGTAAAAATTATAGATATAACATTTATCTTGTTTTGTTTTTTGGTCTAAATACAAGACAAAATTTTTTATTTTGGATGAATAATACAAAACAAAACAAAACAGTCACAATTCTCTTAAGATAAATGCTACATTCATGATTTTTTTAGCAGATAGTTATTGATTGATTAGAACCAATAATAATGTACTACTTATATAAGTGTGCATTTGGGAAGCGCAAAACGCACTTCCTACGTCTGCATTTTTTTTAAAGATCAGCGTTTGGTGCACTATTCATGAAACATAAACAGTACACCAAGCCATATGAACAGTAAAAAAAATAGTGAACAATAAATTTTTTATTATTTTTTTATTATTTTCAATTTTCAGCAAAATAAGTGGTATTTAAACAGATTCTAAAATGTTAAGGATGTAGCACACACACACACACACACACATATATATATATATATATAATTTTTTTTTTAACCTCAACCAAACCTTTGTGAAAAAAAAAAAAAAAACTAGGAAAAGTGTTTGGACATGCGTATTAAAGAGTCCTAAAGTGGAGCGAAGATGTTTGGGAACAAAGGAAGGAGGCGTCAGATAGTAAAGTGCGCATGGACTATAAAAAGGCTTTCATCACCTCCCAGCGCATTTTAGGGCAACTCACAATTTCCCAATCCACCTCACCTGGATTGCTCCCACGAATTCAATTGGTACCATTCTCTATCATTCTTTAATATTTTCCTCCTCTTAAAACACACACTCTCTCTCTCTCTTTATGTATATGCGTGTAAATAGAAGTAGTTATTATATATATAAAAGTAATGTTTGTCTCTGTTTCTAATTTGGAGCAATATATGCAGCCAGAGACTCTTAAAAATGAAGTGTTCATGTGAATTTCTGTGTGAAACACAAATCCCATTTTGGATTTTCCATTTCTGATAATGGGTTTGTCCTCAATTTTGCAGAATGTGTTAGTAATGTGATTGAATTGAGTTTATATTGTATATGTTTGCGTGTGTTTATGTACATTTGTGCAGTCAGAGTCTGCTAAAAATGAAGTGCTCATCCAAAATTTTTGTGAGAAACACAAAGCCCATTTTGGAGTTTTTCATTTCTCATAATGGGTTATCCTCAATTTTGTGGAATGTGATTGACTTGAGTTGTATGTATATATGATATGTGCAGTTGGAGTCTCTTAAAAATAATTTTCATTTTAGCTTTTCCATTTTGGTAATGAGTTGTCCTCAAATTTGCAGAATGTGTTAGGAATATGATTGATTGAGCTGTATGTGTATATATTTTTGTGCGTCTATATCCAATATTTACAGTCAGAGTCTATCAGAAATAAAGTGTATACGTAATTTTTTTTTTTGTAAGTAAACACAAATCCCATTTTGGGTTTCCCATTATTGATAATAATTATCGTCAATTTTGCATAATGTATCAGAAATGTGATTGAATTGAGCTGTACAATCACATAATGCACGTGAAAAAGAGCTAGAGTGGCAATCTAATTCTGAGGTAAAATGGAAAAGTCTGATAGGATTGCACAGAAATCAATAGATGGAAATTTCATTACAAACGATTGGTGTTTTTTGGTCTTTCTTCAGGAACTCGAAGATGTAACTATAAGATAAGAGTTTAGCTTGAATGAAACCTGAACTACGAAGTAACATTTCCCAATATGTTTTTGAAAGTTGATCAACAAGCAATGAACTCAGCTTACTTTTTAAATTATAATTATTATAAAACCTCATTGCCCTCTGAATAGGTCCAACATAAATATTGAGTCTGTTCAAATAAGAACTTGACTCATATTTGGAATTGTGAGGGCATATGACATAATCTACTTCCAAGTTCTTGCATTTGTTTACCTGATCTCTCAATACAATTGTGTGAATAGGAAGATTACAACTTGTGCCTTTAGGGCTACCAGTTTCAATTTGCTAGCTTTGACAATCAGTGAGATTGTAATTCCAAACAAACAAAGCAGTGAGTGTATTTGAATTACAATGGAAAATTGGATGGTCGGTGGATGCTTGAAATGTGAAGAGCCTCTAAACTTCTGTTACATATGAGAAATCCTCTACTTTGCTGAGGTGATAGCCTTTAATTACTTAAAAGTCCATATTCCTCACTTTTGTAGGATTTGAAGAAGCATGTTAACGTTTAAAACCTGAAAAAGAATAGTGTGATACTAAATTGGTGACTTGACCATCTGAGAAATCTCAAAATTATTATTTTTGTATAATGAGTGTTGTTATTTTAGCCAAAACATGCCTTTTATTATTTATTTATTTATTTCCAATGAAAATCTGGAATTTTATGTGTGGGAAAACTGTTTTGGGTTGATTATTAAATCATCAGCATCATCATTACTGGTTTTTTCTATTATTTCCCCTTTTTGCTTAGTTGTTGACCAGCATTTAGATTAGTTGCCAGTTACTGCGAATGCACGTGCTCATATGTTGTTATGCCCTTTCTATTTGGTATGGCTCTATTTTTTATTTTCTTCTTTGTTCTATGATGTATCTTTCCATCTGTTGGGACTGGTTTGGCTAATCAAGGCTTTTGGTTTTTTGTTTTGTTTTGTTTTTTTATATTTCCTTTTTTAAAAAGACTTAGGGTATTGAGTGCTTTAATGAGAAGGTATAATGTCTGAAGAGGCTGGACCGTTGTTGGTGGTTTATGATGATCCCTCAGATCAACGATCTTTGTCCTTGGACGATACCAGTAGCACTGAGGAATCGCCTGATGAAACTAGGCTCTCCCTAGAAACCACTAATGATGCAATTCCATATATGGGGCAAAGATTTGCTACTCATGATGCTGCTTATGAATTTTATAGTGAATTTGCAAAGCGATGTGGCTTCTCAATCCGGCGTCACCGCACAGAGGGGAAGGACGGGGTTGGTAAAGGACTCACTAGACGCTACTTTGTCTGTCACCGTGCTGGCAACACCCCCATTAAAGCCTCAAATGAAAGTAAACCTCAAAGAAACCGTAAATCATCTCGTTGTGGATGTCAAGCGTACATGCGAATAAGCAAGACAACAGAATTAGGGGCTTCAGAATGGCGTATCACAGGTTTTCTAAACCACCATAATCACGAGCTCTTAGAACCAAATCAAGTTCGTTTCCTTCCTGCATACCGGACCATTTCAGACACAGACAAGAGCAGAATCCTAATGTTTGCCAAAACAGGAATTTCTGTGCACCAGATGATAAAACTTATGGAGCTTGAGAAGTGTGTGGAGCCAGGATATTTGCCTTTCACTGAAAAGGATGTTAGGAATTTGCTCCAATCATTTAGGAAATTAGATCCGGAAGAGGAGAGCATAGACTTATTAAGAATGTGCAGAAACATTAAGGAGAGAGACCCCAACTTCAAGTTTGAGTATACACTTGATTCAAATAATAGGTTAGAGAATATCACCTGGTCATATGCCTCATCTGTCCAGTCATATGAGATCTTTGGTGATGCATGTGTGTTTGATACAACACATCGCTTGACTGCATTTGACATGCCGCTTGGGATATGGGTTGGAATGAATAATTATGGTATGCCTTGCTTCTTTGGCTGCGTCCTTTTGCGTGAGGAAAATTTGAGGTCATTTTCATGGGCATTGAAGGTAATAACTGAAAATAATTCTGGGTTTTCCCCCCTAATCTGTCACCTTATATTGCCATGTGACTGCTGTAAATCTTAATTGAACTATCCAATCAATTGCTTTTCTCTTATGAGGCATAACCAATCAAATGGCTAATTAAAGGATAGAACATAGAATTTGAATTTTAAAGCTGGATGTTTAGGATAGCCAGTCAGGTTTTGGACCATGCACAAAATAATGCTGGTTGATTGAGTTTTCACATGAGGGACTTCTGTAATTGGGACTTGATATTCTTTATGTTACAATTAGAAATGATGGGGACCAGGCCAAATTGTCATTGAGCATCTACATGTCCAATTTATAGTGGACAATTTGTATGAAATTGGGACTCTCATTTTTCCCCAATAAATGCAAAGGAGCACCTCCTGGTATTGTTCAATGCCTATTGGTCTGTTCTTCCTGTCATCCTAATTGGACAAGGCATTATATTTAGGTTGTGTTTGAGATTAGAGTTTAAAGTCAGCTTATTTTACTATTTAGCTTATTTTTACTACTATTCATGGGTTTACTGCACTTTTTGGTATTATTCGTGGATCCTACTGTACTATTTCAGTTAGCTTTTACTTTTATTTATAGTACTTTTAGCAAAAAGTTTTTAGTTTCAGTTAAATAAGCTATTCTCAAATAGATCCTTAGTATGAAAATTTCTCTTCACTGTTGGGTAATATATTGCACATGCTCGTGCATTTCCTTTTTTTAAATAGCTTCACTGATCCCAATTTGACATTGGTGTTTATGTGTTGTATTGTATATATGGAACTTTGGAAGGCATTCTTGGGATTTATGAATGGGAAGGCTCCGCAAACAATTCTAACTGATCAAAATATGTGTCTCAAAGAAGCAGTAGCCATTGAATTGCCTATGACAAAACATGCACTTTGCATATGGATGATTGTAGGGAAATTTCCGTCCTGGTTTAATGCTGTACTGGGAGAACGTTACAATGAGTGGAAGACAGAGTTTTATCGAATTTATAATCTGGAGTCAATTGAGGATTTTGAACTTGGTTGGATGGAGATGGTGAATTCCTTTGGGTTGCACGCTAATAGGCATATAGCCAACTTGTATGGGTTGCGCTCACTTTGGGCACTACCATTCTTGAGAACCCATTTCTTTGCGGGAATGACAACGAATGGCCAGTCAAAGTCAATTAATGCTTTCATTCAAAGATTTTTGAGTGCACAGACCCGGCTTGCACACTTTGTTGAACAAGTACGCTATCTCTTTTACTATTGGCCTATTGCTATTTATTTAGATTAAGATATTAATATTTTGCTGTTGTTTTTTATTGTATTCTCAATTCATGGCTCATGATTGCTCAGAGTGCGTAGTGAGTACAATGTTCTACATTTTACTGGGTCTCACTTAAAGATTTTGAAGTGCTGTTAATTCAGGGGTAACTTTACTAGAGTATTAGCATATGAAGCTCCTATAATTGACTATACTTTTTGTGTAGGCTCTTATGAAATTTATCTTGGCAAGCCCCAGTGTTCTGTCCCTTTTACCTAGATGCTGGTGAAACAGAAATGCTTGGAGATTTTCCAGCACTTTCCTTATTATGTTCATAAGGTTTTGGCCTGTTGTTTTTTTCTCCACACAACCTTATCAAAGAAAAGTAAAAAGAAAGATAGTAACAACTACAAAGAAAGGAAGGAATAGTTATTAATATTCCTAATTAAGCTCTAAAAAATTATATTGAACCTGTTAGACCCTGCTGTACTGTGGTGAATGCACGTGTAACCTAGTGAATCTGAAGATGCCAAAACATAAGGCTCTTCAGAAACTTAATCATGTCATACAGACAAGTTGTATTGAAGGCTGTATGGTGAGCAAAAAGGACTACTCTTTCACCAAAGGTAGTGTTGGCTGAATTGATGTGCAATTTATCCTAATCCCTCTAAATAGTGCCTACTTGTACTTAACCTGAAGGGTTAGTCATACCAAGACTGCCATATTAGATAAAGACTTGATTGCCACATTATTGAAAAGTTGATTTTAATATTGATCTCCATAATTTGGGTTACTTTGCTACCCTTTTTGATGCGGTTATGGGCTATTCAATATGTACAAAATTTGCAACTTGTTTCTGGTTTGTTAGATTGATGAAAAACCGTCTAACAGTAAAAATGATTCAAAATTATTGCTTGGAAAAAAATTTTCTTTCCTTATTATTTGGGATATGGGCTTAGTTGAGTTAAGTTTTTTCCCTTCTTTTTAAAATTAAAACTTGCACAAGCAGGCAGCAGTTGCTGTGGATTTCAGAGATCAAGCTGGAGAACAACAAACAATGCAACAGAATCTCCAAAATATTTGCTTGAAGACTGGGGCCCCCATGGAATCCCATGCTGCCACGATCCTCACTCCTTTTGCCTTCTCTAAGCTACAAGAACAGCTTGTTCTGGCTGCCCACTATGCATCTTTTCAGATGGATGATGGTTTTCTTGTAAGACACCACACAAAAGCTGAGGGAGGCCGGAAAGTCTATTGGGCTCCTAGGGAAGGCATCATAAGTTGCAGCTGCCATCATTTTGAGTTTTCTGGAATTCTCTGCCGGCATGCTCTTCGAGTTTTCTCAACAGGAAATTGCTTTCAGATCCCAGATAGGTATCTTCCCATCCGTTGGCGCAGAATCAGTACACCTTCTGCAAAGCTTTTTCAGAGTGCTCCAAGTGATCATGCAGAAAGAATTCAGATATTGCAAAGTATGGTATCAACTCTTGTAACAGAATCTGCCAAGTCCAAGGAGAGGCTAGATATTGCAAATGAGCAAATTTCCATCCTTTTATCTCGTATAAAAGAGCAGCCAGTTTCATTACAAGGTATGAGAGATGTGTCATCTGTTCATGAAGTTTTTGACTCAAGATTATACCAAAAATAGTTAGCATAGTGTTGAATTCTCGTGTAAAGCAGAGGGAAACACAGTGGAATTTATCACAGAAAGCAAGTTTGGGGATTTGTATAGCAAGATTTGAGAGGAAAGCTTCTTTTGTTGAAGGCTTGGGGCTGAGGTTCTTTGCATGGCATTTTGAGAGTTTTGGTACATATATATAATTGATACAATTACAAGTTGTCTTTTTTAGACATCATAAAATATGCCTCTCCTTTGCAGGGTGTTTTCACGAGGGTTCCAATGTGTACAAAATATATAGAAAGAACTTTGTGCCTGTATGTATATTGCCGTGTTTGTGGTTAAAAAGATTAGCTCATTTTGGCATTTAGAATTGTGATACAAGAAAAACATGTGTTTAGAGGAAGTGGTGTGTAATTCATCCCAAAAAATGTAGTGTGTTTTGATGCAACTGCAGGATTGAAAGAACTGTGTCTGTATGTATATTGTTGTGTTTGTGGTTAAAAAGATTAGCTCATTTTGGCATTTAGTACACAAGAAAAATATATTATTAGAGGAAGTGGTGTGTAATTCATCCAAAAAAAAAGTAGCGTGTTTTGAAGCAACTAAAGGATTGAGTTGAAGACGGTTCTTTTCTTTTAAAGAGTGCTAGCGTTCGTTTATTTATTTTATCCATCTTTTTGTTGTCTTGGAGTAGGGTTGATAGTTGACAGTGCTGGCATAGTTTTCCATTAACTTGGCTATACACTAGATGGAAAAGAAAGGCTAGGAGCTTTGATTGCATAGCATTAGAGTTTTGCGACTTATCTTTCTGAGGAGAATTTGGTTTTCTTCTACAAAATTCCTTTCTTTTGCCAGAGGTTTTGCTTTTTCTTTGCTTTTGAGTTTCGGATATACTATGAACTCCTTTTATGAGTTTTTTTTATTTTTTATATATAATTTTTTTTTAATTTTTTAATTGGCTTTCTAATGTACTTAAGAAAGTCAAAAGACATGTTTCAAAGTCTTTCTTCCAATCGAGCAAGTTTAATATGAATGGATCTAATGGTTTTACTATGACATTTTGTTCTACTTGATCCTGTTTCACACGAATTATCCAACTTCCAAAATCATTGGTATGCCATATGTGGCCTAAATTCAGGGTCTTTCTTGGCCTTAGAGAAGAACCAACACTTACTATTTACTTGTTTATCTAGAATTAATTGTGACTCCTATTCTCAATCTTTTCAATCCAAAATGAAAATGGAAGAAAAGTGTATATTAATGCACCAGAGATATAATCTAAATTTCCCATTAATAATTTGTAGTAGATGCAAATGATATGGTGTGTGTTCTTTCCGTATGTTAGAAATTGAATTGCACTTCTTTCTTTGAGCATGCAAATGATATATGCTTTGAGCGAAACCAATTCTTGGCGTATGGTGGGCAGTGTGTACGTGACCTGAGTACATATTCATTGAGGCATGCTAATGAATCTGCCATCATTAGCAATTCCATCTATGACTCTGTGTTTACGAGATACAGAGAATAATCCAAATAAAGGCAATCTTTATGAGTTATAAGTTATAACCTTCTCATTGTTATTACCATGGCCAAGCCCATAAGGGCCAATTTGTCCCTATTTGATCCCTTTGAATTTTTCTTCCCTCAAAGAAATATGATTTTTTTTTTAATTTTTATTTTAAGATCACACATTCGGTCCTTCAAATTTTTCATTTTTTAAAAATGGATCTTTAGATAAAATTGAACTTCCAAACTTTTTGGAGAAGGTATATCGGGGTTCTTTTTCATTCAATATTAAGAAAATACACCAATTTACTTTTCAATTGCTTATAAATTAGTTTAAAATATTATTTTAGTACCTAAAATTTGCATGAATTTTGTTTTTCATTCCTAAAATTTTTTTAAATTTTTTTTATTTATTAAATTTTAAACTATTGAAAATATTTCACTTCCTGTCCTTAAACTTAAAAAAAGGGTTCTTATCTCATTCCTAAAATATTTATTTTGTTCCTATTATTATCTCTAGAATTGAAAAAAGCTTTTCAAAATTTTTGGCCGAAAAATGAACTTTTTGATAAAGTTTAGGAAATAAGATAATATTTTAGCCTATAAATTATAATTACAAAAACAACATAGATGAACTTAAGAGCATTCGTATCAATTAGTGCAAATTTTTTTGTCTATTTTAATATAAAAATATACTTTTTCTATTTTACATATGCATTTTTTTAAACATTCCATATTATATTATCTATTTTACTCTACTTTCATTAAAATATCTTTTTTCAGTGAATTTTATAATTATCTCTCTTTCTTCGCACACGACTACCACCATCTATTCTCTTCCTTTATCCTTACTATACATACATAAATAAATACAATAATAAATAAGCTAAATGTAAAATAAAAAAATAAAAAATAAAAAACAAAATAAACAGTACCAACTAAATTTAGATGGTTACGGCAACAAATTTATATATTTATACCATTATGAATTCAGGTGTTTTAAGCAAAGTTTTGTAAATTTATTGTTCCTCCCAAACATAGACTAATAAAAAGAAAAGAAAAGAACTCTCACGTTCATTTGCTCGGCCCGTCTCTCATTGTCTAGCTCCTCAGACTCTCTCACCGTACCTCCATTGCCAGGTATACTCTCTCTCTCTCAGCTTTGGCTCGTCAATAACATCTTATATTGCCTGAAACTTTGTGTGTAGCTTGATGATGCAAGAAATCATTTTTAGTTCTCACAATTGCTTTTTTTTTTTTTTTTTTAGTTATATTATCTGGGATTTGCTTCTTTTTCTCCTAATTGGGTTTTGGTGTATGATGTACCCTTTTCCATTTCTATTGTTTATGTGTTTGTGTGTGTATGTTCTTAAAAATCTGGGCTTTGTTCATATTTGTGTGTTTGCTTTCTCATTGGCTTTTGATGAATAATGGACCTTTCCATTTTCTATTGCTTCTATATGTATTAACAAATAAATAAATTGGGCTTTGCTTTCTTTGTGTGTGTGTGTGTGTGTTTTTCTCCCAATTTTTATGTGCACTTCTAGATTTTCTATTGTTAATTTGTGCTATGACAAAAAAATGGAGTATGTTACCTTTTTTATTTTTTATGCTTTTAATTTTCTTAGGAAGAAAATGGGGGTGGAATGTGATGTATATGGTTTTTTTTCATTTGGTGAAAGTTGCATTTGAATGTTGAAATATTTTTGTTGGTGGTTGCTGTTGCAGGGGGCTACAGGTTGAATTTAATTTTATTTGAAAGATAAAAAGAAGAGAGAATGCATCCCCCGTTAACGCTACACAAGCACCCAATGTGCGCTGAAGTGAGTCCATCTTCGCCTACTAGCTTTAGTTGTTACTTGTTATTCACAACTAAGTATATGTTAGGCTTATATATTGCTTGTTTTTACTTTTTATTTTGTGGGTGTAACTTGAATGACTGGAGCATTTGTGCAATTTTCTTGGTTATTATTATTATTTTGGATGAATAGTTAAATTTTCATTTAACCAAAGCAGCCCAGCCGCACAACAGTTAAACCAAACAAAACAGCCATTAAAAAAAGGAAAACAGACAAGCTCAATTCAATTCATCGAATAAGGCAAGTCAGCCTCCACAGTCCACACACAACACAAAATCCCATTTTGGATTGAGTTCTTTGTTCTTGTTTTTGTCACCACTCTGCCCCTCACATCAGCACGGATTTCTTTCAGCAGCATCTCTTCTCTGTTAACTTGACCATTGCAGAACTCTTTTATTTCTATCCTTCCAAATGTGATATATTGTAGTTTGCCATGCTTTGCAGATAGTCTGTCTTAAACCATTTTCTTTCAACTTGTTAACTGCCCAATCTAGCTCAGCATTTAACCATTTTCATTTCTATCCACATATTGGTCTGTCAACGAGGCATTTAATAAAAATCTGCTTCCAAATTCTCTGGGTTATAGAACATTCATAAAACTGGAGGTCCCTTGATTTAATAATTCTTCTTCAGAATTATCATAGAATGTATACATCCCCATTTTTAAATGCCTTTCTTTAGTCCCTAATCTGTCTAGAATCACCAGCAAAGTTAAAAAGGACGTTTTGGGACAAAACCTGGAAACCACATAATCTTCCACCACCTCCACCACCTTACAGTAGGCTAAATTTGCTCGGTTGTTATTACAGTAGGGATCCACTCAGCAAACACCGAACAGGATGGCTTAAATGGGAATTTTTTTTTTTTTGGTAGGTAATAAGACTTTTATTGAGAAAAAATTGAACATCATGTTCACGATGGTGAACACTTTGAACAAGAAAACAAATACAAAAAGATCAAGAGCTAAAGGAAATAGGAACTAAAAAATCAGATATAGCGGAACAGTTCGTACACCCCCAAGCACAAGCCCAAAGAAACAGAGTATGAAAAAGGAGACATTTTAGATGTTCTAATGTTCTCACCTTGTCTTAAAAAACGCAGGCATTATGTTCTTGCCAGACTAACCACATTAAACATGCTGAGACTATATTCCAAATGGTTGAAAGATGCTTTCCAAACCAGTTTCTCCAAATAAAAAAAAAGAGCTGACTGACCTTGGCATTACCCACTGGATCCCAAACACTGCAAAAACTTCACACCATAAGGCGTGAGAGAGAGAGCTTACAATGAAGAAGAAGGTGGTCTACTTTCCCATCACAGCAACATAAGCATCACCTATTAGCCAAAGACTGATCTCTCTTAATAAGATTATCAATGGTGAATGTCTCATCATTAGCTGTTGTCCATAAGAAGAAAGACACCTGTTTAGGCACCTTAGTACGCCAAATACACTCCCAAGGAAAGGCATCAGTGTTAGGACTAGATAATAGCTTATAAAAAGAGCGCACATAAAAAACACTAGACGTAGTCAATCTCCAGACTAGCTGATCATCCCCCTCACCCCTCAGCATAGAGGGATAAATAATCTCAAAAAAGGAATAGACAGTGGCTGCCTGCCAATCTTGAGGACCATGACGGTACAGTAAATTCCAGCTCCTACCTCCTTCTGAAGTAGATACAACCAAGTCAAAGACCCATGCTTCTTTTGATAAAGAGCAAGCATATATAGTAGGAAAGAGTTCCTTCAAAGGAGTAGGCCCACACCATGGGTCATGCCAAAAACTAACATGGCTACTCTCCCCCACATTATACAGAATCTGGCTAAAGAACTTCTTTGTTCCTTCTTTAATACTTCTCCACGTGAGAACATTTTTAAAGTGAACTGTCTTTTGCATCACTAACCATGAAATTTTATGTTATAAATTTTGATTATCATGTATGGTTCATTGGAAACTTTCCATTCCTTCAAATCAAGTGTTGGAAGATGGCAAAGAAGTGGGTAAGTGTTTGGTCTGACTGATATATCACCTGATTTGTGCAGATTATTGAAGAGTTCCAGAAGTGCCATATAGACCATCCTATTGGAAAATTCTTTGGTGATTGTACAAATCTCAAAATAAAGCTTGATCGTTGTTTCAGGGAGGAAGTGAGTTTTTGTTCTATGGATCTCAGTTTCTCTTTGGTTTAGGTCTTTATTTTGTAATTCCCTTGTATTAAGATCATTCAAAATTTTGACAGAAAGCTATAAAGCGGAAAGCAAACTTTGAACAGAGTAAGGAATTGAAAGAGAGGCTAAAAGCTTTTAGGAAGGAAACTGCTGAGGTAAGCACTGAAGAGAATAATTTTGTGCAATCTTAATGGCCAAGTGAGAGAAAGTGTCTTCATTACCAAATAGAAGTTTGACATGCGGCCTTCTACCAAATCCTGCAAGAATTTAATGTTGCAGGAACAAACTATTGTTTGTGGCATCATGCAATTTGGTTGATATTTTGTTGCATATGATGTTGTCACGATGGTTACTCGTTCCATTGAACTATAAGGAAAATAAGATATTATTTTGTATAAGAATTATTAATTTATACCTTGGATGCTTAATATGGAAAGGTTCTTGAAAATCTTAAGTTTGTTCCTCCAAAGGAAAAATAACTGGATGTGCTGAAATTTCAGATTTATTGGCTTTGATTTTTTAAACTCTTGTATTCCAAATAAGATCAATAACTTATGGGAAACTCACTCTTGGGTTTTCTAGTTGTCTTGGCCTTCTCCATGGATAATGTAGATGTATTATTTGTGTTCTGTTGGCACGTTGCAATATTTAATGTGGTTTTCTGTCTATTAAAAGGCATTATCAATACAATATGGTATTGAAAAAATATATTGATAACAAAATCAAAAAAGAAAATTATGTATTTCATGCTTTGAACTGTTTACATTGGCTGTAAAGAAGAATTTAATCTTATTGCGTATTAGGAATATATGATAATTATGCATGAATGACTTTCACTCAGTTTTGTTTTTAGAACAAGATTATCACCAGACAACATTTCAAATCCTTGATTTACTAGCATCTCAGGAGACAAAAATGCTTCTTTTGACCTGTTCATTAAATAGATTCCCTGGGAAACAAATAACACTTCCGAAATTTAAGAAGCATTGATGTTCAGAATTATAAGTCACTGAAAAGACAGGACTATTTGATCAGAACACTGAGGTGTCAAAGAATCGAAAGGGCTGATTGCTAAATAGATACAAATATGTAAAAGATATATTTATCTAATACACTCTTATATAAAAAGTAATAGTTTTTTTTTTTAATAATAATAAAAGTTATAGTTACTTCCATTGTTTTTATATGATCAGTGAACCTACTTAAGTAAACTGCTTAATGTAATGTTTAGATTTGGTGCATAATCATTATGAATCTCAGGAACGCAGGTCTTTACTATTAACATTTTCATTATCATAAATTATGACAATTTATATTTAGTTCCAGAAAAGCCTGCTCTAGACCTTGCTTCAAGCAGCAATAAGTAAATCTCACTGAACTCCAATTTATACTCTCGCCATTCATTTTTACAACTAGCATTTTGTCGCTTGCCATCAACATAATTAGTTAATTACAGCATTGGGAAGTTGAATTTGAGCAATTAATTACCTCATGCATTTGGCAGATGCATCATCTCTCTTACAACACGTGAGTCTTGCAATTGTGTAGGACACATGATTTGAGAGAGATGATATATACATTCTCAAACTTGAGACACATCCAGTCTCCTAAACTGTCGCATAAGCCTAACTTTTCTTCGCATATTGACTCACCATGTAAACAAACTAAACACGCTCATATTGCCAATTTGTTCATTCAGAAAACAGAAGTATTTAAGGAACCTTTGAATTACTCATTTGAGTTATTGGCATCTTGCAAGTCACGGAATTGATCCTTTCAACATCTTTATTTTGGGCTAACACTTGGTTTAAGAGGGGGGGAAAATCAAACTTATCACAAGAAATAACAGAGGGGAGAGATTTAGCGTTCTAATTTTGTTTTCCCTTTGAATATGGGTGGTTCCACTTTTTTCTTTATTGAATCCAAAACTTTTGAGTTTTCCGTTGGGGAAGGGAGTTCTTATTTCTCTTTAAGGATCTTTGAGAGAGGCCTTTCTTCTATGCGCTCTGTTTTTTTGGGGAAGGAGACTACCAGCCGATTTTTATTCCACTTGGAGGAATTAAATGCTAAGCATTCACCTGGTCATTATGCAAGAACGATTAGAGATAGTGACATTGTTTTCATCCTTCAAGTGGGGTCAAACACCCATGGTAAGTTTTTAATGGCTTCTGAACTTCTTCATGGTCGACGGAAGGGTAACATAGTGATACCTGATGGCAGGTTGGGTTGTGGCTGGCACTACTTTTGCCTAAACCTGAGGAAAATTGTTAAACCAGCTTCTCTTTTTAGTCAGGGATCTTCTCAGAGATTACAGAATGCACCAAAGGCTGAGGCGGCAGTGGTGGTTGACAGACTTCATAATCAAGGCGGTGAAAAACTTAAAGGCAAACCAGCCACTGGTTTTCCCTTTAGAGATGCCTCATCTTCCTATGCGTCGGTGGTGGCAGGGAAACGGAATACCACCAGTGGCGGAGGGATCGAAGGAAAGAAGAAATATGCATTGGTTGGGGTGAAGATTTTGTCAGATCACAGCCGTAATACCTGCAAGAAAAGTATCCTAGGACAGAGGGAGCAGGTTGGAGCGAAGCTTTTGTCAGATCCCAGCTGTGATTACCGCGATTCCTGCAAGGTCAGTACTCTTGAACAGAGGGAGATTATCGGGGAGAAGGTTTTGTCAACGATAAAGGAAATTGAAAGTGATGGGATAGAATCAGAGCTGGCCTTGGATATTTTTATGCGCTTGGAATGTGGGTTAGATGGGAAATGGGCTATTGTTTGGTCTGAGGTTCATGAAGTGGGCCCAAAACCTTTAATTCCTTTTAAGCCCACCGGTTATAAAGATATTCCTCCCAGCCCTTTTATTTCTGCCAAGCCCAAATTAGTTTGGAGGCCACGCCAAACCCCAAAGATGCTAAACCCAGCCCACTGCCAGAGCTTTAAATCAGCCCACGTGCTGGGGTCTCAGCTTCTGAAGCCGTTAGAGACCCAGCTTCCGTTAGAGAGTCAAGATGGCACGAGCTCAAGGGGAAATGAGGTGAGGAAGTTGACTGGTCGTGATGACCTAGTGACCGGAAAAGATTCAGAGCCTATTTCTAGTGCCGATAAAGGTATTCTCGATATCGGCTTGGCTTCTTCTGGGTCCACAAGTCTCGGAGCCAAGGAGCCTCAAGATTTTGGGTTTTTGGCTTCTGAGTTCACCAGGGACAAGGCGGTACACTCGGTAATGGCAGGGAGTGCGCCGGTGGTGATAAATAGATTCTATCCTCTCTTAGACTTGGGGAATGGAAGGGAAGCTGAGTTTAGGGAAGGGGAAGCACATGTAGGAGAGGTGGAATCTGGTGGAGTTTCCCTGTCAGATTCTGGGCTCCAAATCCTTCCATGGAAGTCCAGTGGGGTGGTTGAGAGTGGTTGTGGCAGTGGAGAGACAGAGAATTGTGTGTTAGAATGTGAACCTCTGTCTCAGTGGGTCCCTAATGATATCAACGTGGGCTTGCTGGCTCAGGATTATGTAAAGGGAACAGAGTTGCCTGAGTCTGAACCACCCTCTGATTGGGTGTCTAAGTTGATGAAAAAATTCTGTAAAATGGTGGGTTTCTCTATTGTGAAACATGAAGCGCAATGTTTGGCTCTTTTTCACATTCTGGAACAGGAATGCCTCAAGGTGAACGATGATGGGGTGTACAAGCGAAATGTAAACTCGGGGACACGAGGTCTCAGGGAGCTTAAGGGGCTTATTTCTTATGTTAATTACGAGGGTGCCTCTTCTAGGGGTAGGAGTAGAGATTCTTCGACTGCTTTGGGGGTTGTTGGTAGTTTTAAATGACTTTACGACTTCTTTCTTGGAATGTGAGGGGGCTTAACAATCCCCGGAAGAGAGAGGTTTGTAAGAATCTCCTAAAAGAGTGGAAGTGTGATATTGTTTGTTTTCAAGAAACGAAAGTATCTTCTATCGACGTTGCTTTTGTTCGTAGTTTATGGGGTAGTCCGTTCATTGATTGGGCTGGTTTGGATGCTGTGCAGACTTTAGAAGGGGTCTTGCTAATTTGGGATAAGAGGGTTTTTGAGAAGTTGGATATCATTGTTGGGCAGTTTTCTGTCAGTGTTTTATTGAGAGGTGTGGTGGATGACTTTGTGTGGGCCTGTTCAGGGGTGTATGGCCCTAATGACAATGGTTAGCAGTCTTCTTTGTGGGAGGAGTTATCTTAGGTGCGTGCCAGGTGGCCCATGGCATGGTGTTTAGTAGGTGATTTCAATATTATCCGGTTCCCAAGTGAAAGGCTTGGCTGTGAGTCTTTTAGCCCTGCAATGTTCGCTTTCTCGGATTTTATTGAGAACAACTCCTTAGTTGATTTACCTTTAGAGGGAGCTTCCTTCACGTGGTTTAGAGATTCCGGTTCTCCCTCTATGTCAAGAATTGACAGGGCTTTGGTTTCTCTTGATTGGGAGGAGCACTCTGAAAATGTAGCCCAACAAGTGCTTCCCCGTGTTCTTTTTGACCATTGCCCGCTTCTAGTGGAAGCTGGTGTTATTCGTCGTGGGCGAAGTGCCTTCAAATTTGAAAATATGTGGTTGAAGGTTGAGGGGTTTGTAGATAGAGTTAAGCAATGGTGGGATGGGTATAGTTTCGCGGGCTCGCCCAGTTTCATTTTGGCTAAAAAGTTGAAGGCTCTTAAAGCTAATTTAAAAAAGTGGAACAGGGAGGAGTTTGGTGATTTGGCTTTTAGAAAGAAGAACTTGCTTTCTGAGTTGATGGGTTTAGATGCGAGAGAGGAGTTGGTGGGTCTTTCTGATGAGGAACAGCTTCATCGTCTTCAACTCAAAGGTCACATAGAACAGCTGGCTTCTCTTGAGGAGATTTCTTGGAGGCAAAAGTCTCGGGCTTTGTTTGTGAAGGAGGGCGACAATAATACTAAGTTCTTTCATAGATTAGCAAACTCTCATAGAAACGCTAATCTAATAAATCGGATTGAGGTGGATGGTGTTCTTTATGAGGATGAGTTTGATGTACGCTCTCAATTAATTCTCTTTTACCAAGGGCTGTATAAGGAAACTGAGGTGGGGCGTCCTACCATGGATGGATTGAATTTTGCTTGTATTGAAGAGGATGAGCGGTTATCTTTAGAGAAGGAGTTCACAAAGGAGGAAGTCTTTCAGGTGTTAATAGAGATGGAAGGTGATAAAGCCCCTGGTCCTGATGGTTTCACCATGGCTTTCTTTCACAAATGTTGGAGCGTGGTGGAAAAGGATGTCATGGATTTTTTTGTTTTCTTTCATCGGCACTCTGTGTTTGAACGGTCTCTGAACACTTCGTTTCTCATTTTAATTCCTAAGAAGTGTAATGCCGTTAACATTAAGGACTTCCGCCCCATCAGTTTGGTGGGAAGTGTGTACAAGCTGCTGTCCAAGGTGTTGGCTAATAGGCTGAGGGTGGTTTTGGATAAGCTCATCTCTGAGACCCAAAATTCGTTTATTGGCGGAAGGCAGATTTTAGATTCAGTTCTTATTGCAAATGAATGCCTGGACAGCAGGTTGAAGAGCAGAATTCCGGGCGTGGTTTGCAAGCTTGATATTGAAAAAGCTTATGACCATGTGAACTGGGAGGCCTTGTTTTATTTGTTGGGCCGGATGGGGTTTGGGCTGAAATGGAGGGGGTGGATTAAGGCTTGTGTTACGTCGGTTCGTTTCTCAGTCCTGGTCAATGGCTCCCCTGAAGGTTTTTTTGGAAGCTCTCGGGGGCTGAGACAAGGGGATCCTCTATCCCCGCTTTTGTTTCTATTGATTATGGAGGTCTTATGTAGACTCTTGAAGAAGACTGAGGAGTGCAATCTTATTCGTGGTTTCCATGTGGGAGCTGTGAACTCTGTTGGTGTGCATATCTCCCATCTACTTTTTGCTGATGACACTATCTTATTTTGTGATGCCTCTAGAGAACAGCTATTGTCTATTAAGTTGGTGTTGTCTTGTTTTCAGGCTTTTACGGGTTTGAAAGTCAATGTCGGGAAAAGTGAGATTGTCCCTGTTGGAGAGGTGAATAACCTAGAGGTTTTGGGGATGCCTTTGGGAACTTCTTTTAAGTCAGCTTCGATTTGGAATCCTATCTTGGAGAAAATGGAGAAGAAACTCTCTGGTTGGAAGCGTCTTTATTTATCTAAGGGAGGTAGGCTCATGCTAATAAAAAGTACCCTCTCTAGTCTCCCAACGTATTTTTTATCTCTTTTTACTATTCCTAAAGCCGTGGCTACTAGATTGGAAAGGATTCAGAGGAATTTTCTGTGGGGGTCTTCTGAGGGGAGTTTCAAGTATCCTTTGGTGGCTTGGGAAAATGTGTGTTTACCCATTGAGATGGGTGGATTGGGGTTAAGAAGTGTGGTGGCTTTTAATAAAGCTCTTTTAGGGAAATGGCTTTAGAGATATGGTCATGAAGTTTCTCATCTCTAGCGGAGAGTTATCTCTGCTAAATATGGCGAGGGTCAAGGGGGGTGGTGTACCAAAGTCTGTAAGAGGACCCATGGGTGTGGCCTATGGAGAAGCATTAATGACGGGTGGGAGAACTTTTCTAAGCATTTGTCCTTTGTAGTGGGCGAAGGCACTCGTATTCGTTTTTGGCTTGATAGGTGGATTGGTGATAATACTCTAAAAAATCTCTATCCTGAGCTCTATGTGTGTTCAGCGGTCAAGGATGCTTACATCTCTGAGGTCTTGTGGATTCCAGAAGGGGGTACTGCTAGAGTGTGGAATTTAAGGTTTTATAGAGCTTTTGAAGATTGGGAGTTGGCTGCATCTTATTCCTTGCTTCAGCTGATCCAAACTCGTATTCCTCGGGGGGAGAGGAGGGATACTCTTTGCTGGCGGTTAAAAGGTGATGGTAATTTTGACACCCGGTCTTACTATCTTGCGATTCGGGGTGCTGCGAATTCTCTGTTTCCTTGGAAGGGAATTTGGAAACTTAAGATTCCCAAGCGCGTGGCGGTCTTTATGTGGACAGCTGCTCATGGTCGAATCCTCACCTTGGATAATCTAATGATTAAGGGCCGCCCCTTGGCTAATTGGTGTTGTATGTGTTGTCGTGATGGGGAGTCGGTTGATCACCTTCTTCTCCATTGCCCCGTTACTCATTCCCTATGGTCTTCTATGCTTCAGGCTTTCAGTATCCTTTGGGTTATGCCAGGTTCAGTGGCAGGTTTGTTGTCTTGTTGGCATCAGTGGTTTGGGAAGCTTAATTCGGACATTTGGAATTTGGTTCCAGGGTGTTTAATGTGGATTGTGTGGTTGGAACGAAATCGTCGTTCTTTTGAGGACAAGGAGAAGACGTTGGATGAGTTAAAGATTTTAAGTCATCGCAGTCTTTTGGAGTGGTCTCGTTGTTGGGGTTTTACTGATTGTTCTTCTCTCTCTGAGTTTATGTCTTCCCTTAGCTTAGTTTCCTGATTTTCCGCTTTGTTTTCTTCTTGCTGTTCATCATCATGAACTTCTTCTTTTCTCTTTTCTTTTTTCATTAATAATATTATTCTGATTACTTATCAAACAAAAAGAAATAACAGAAACAAGTAAAAAAAAAAAAATTTAATTAAGAGATGTACCACTAGAACTAATTAACATCCATATAATATTCTTCTCAAAAAAAAAAAAAAAAAAAATCCATATAATATACTATTGTCATGTACATCCCATTGCAAATACCAGCAGTTGCGACCTTGATATTCAGATCAGGACATCTATTCAATCTAAAGGATTCTTTCTGAGTATGTTTACATTCTAGTTCCATGTAAACACACTTGATGAATTTAAAGTAACAAGTTCATATGTAGTTTTTGGGCTCTTTCTCTTTTTTACTCTATAAACTTCAAATATAAAGACATCATAGTAACAAAAACCTTAACCTTTTCTTCTATATTGAAAAGAATTCTGGCAAAGAGCTTCAGTCAAAGAGATTGCATCTTTTTCGCTCAGATCTGTCCTCCAAACCTTGACATTCGATGCATAAGACCTAGTATAGCTCCAACGTTTGAGCAATCACATTGCTAAGGGACCGCTTTTCACACCATGTACCATATAGAGCATTCACTGTTCTCAACTGCTTGCTTGAACATTTCATCATCATCACTTAACTCGGTAAACTCAGCTGTCGACATGCTTTGCTTTTTCTCATTTGTTTGTTCTTGACTGATTTTTTGAGAAACAACATCACAATGGCCTTCAAGAGCAAAAATGCGTGGTTTTGTGGCAATTCTTCAAGAAATGATGACTTTGAATAGTGCTGCTTTACTTCAGGGGTAAAAGTGAGAGATTCTTGAGGCAGTTCTTCAGGAAGTGATGCTTTGGTATATTGCTGCTTACTTTGAAGAATGTCCTAACTTTAACATTAGGGGCAAATATATGAAATTAGATTTTTTGGAAAGAGGTCCTTCAGACTGCTGCCTCACTTCTTCTGGGATAGGTACACGGAATTGGTCTCCCTTTACTGGAGCAACTAAAGTTAAGCCATGGAAATGAACACACAATATAGTGTTAAACTTTCTACTTTATAAAAACAAAAAAGAAAAAAAATACAGACTGAATCAGAAGCTAAATTGAAATTACAGAGCATTTAATTATCTAAATTGGAGCCAAATCAACAACAGGACAGAACAGTGTTTGCTGCAAAACCCCCCAAAGCTTTCATACAGGCAACAAGTATTGCATGCATTTTCTGCAGTAAATGCAGGAACTCCCCGAAATGAAAATAAAAAGGATGCTTGATTGGTACCACTAATCCAATCTCAGACAAAGATCGAGGAGGATATGAAGCCCTGATGGTAAATTATACCTCCAATTAGTGTGGTTCATGATTTCTCTACAGAATCGTGTATGCTGTGTTTTTGTGGGCATAGACCAAAGCTATTTGCTTGTTTTCACTTCACTTGTTTATCTACAGGATGTTGACATCGTGGAGTTCAGTAGAAAAATGATTTAGAGTTCAACAACAGCCGATTCTTGCTAAAAAGAAGCTAAGAGAGAGTAACAAAGCTTGTCAACGTATTTGATAGTTATTGTTATACTCAATACAAAGATGTTGAAAATTATATAGACATACTAGTTGAGAATTTTATATAAGTATATCAAAGGTGAGATTAGCCATTTTTAGTGATGCATAATTAAATTGCAGAAGTAGAATTGTGTTCACAAAGGACTCTGGAAGAGACCAGACTTAAGAGCATAGAAGCTGACTCTTGGAAGACAACGGATCATAGGCTTCAAAAAATTAGGTACTAAAACATACTACAATGATGGAAATAGAACATGAGGCACGCACAAAGACAACATGAGATGAATATAAAAAATCATTCCTTCCCCACACACCCCGCCCCCCCCCCCCCCCCCCCAAAACTAAGGGAGTCAATCTCATACCGGAGGCTGTACCGGTTTGACCAGTGAAACAATATATTTTAGTACCAATCAATACCGATGTACCGTTTCGGGTTTACCATTATTTTTTATATTTATAAATAAATAAATATATATATATATATATGTGTGTGTGTGTGTGTGTGTGTGTGTATATATTATAATAAATATAAAAGTTTACCATAAAACATTATTTCAATCAAAAAAAATTATTTATGGTTTTAGACTTTAGCATCAATTAAAAGAAAAAAAAACACAATATAAAAAATAGAAAGCTTAATTGTTCATTGCATACTGTAACGGGTGTTATGGGCTTTTTGTATAACATTGGGCTGAATTGCTCCTTCCTGCTGTGCTAAGCCCAAGATATTCTAGATTAGAGAGTTGGGACTGGTCCAATTGCAACTCACCTTGGCCCGGCTTGTGCGCAAACCATGCCCTATTCTATCGCAGTTTATATAATGTGACCGTGGCAGGTAGGCCTTCTTGAGGTGATTATAGCAGGCAGATATAACGTAATATTAAAGAGGTTTGCTTACTAAACTTAAACGGTGAGACATTGCAAAGAATACATATTCCAATGAAATAGCAACAAAAATGAATATTAGCATGAAAGTAAATGCGGAAGGAAAGAAAAGGAAATAAAGGCAAACTTATAAAACTGTTAGTCTGCTACAATATGTTAAAAGAGTGTAAGCCAAGAAGATGACAACATTCTTTCAATGCAAATAATTTCTTAAAAGGAGAAATTAATGGCTTTGAAGGGACAACCCTAAATGACTCGTGCCCAAGTCAGTAACAATAGAGAGCGTGAGTTTGAGAGGGAGAGAGGAAAAACAACCCATTTTGGTGCATGCCCGCCATCTTTCTTTCCTCAGTTTTTTCTTATCTTTATTTCTTTTCTCAATCTTTTTCCTTTCCCCTTTTTTCTAGCTAGTATTAGCCTTTCTTTAGTTTTCCTTTCTCTTACTCTGTTTTTCTTTTTCCTTCGGTTCCTTCCTTTTTTCTTGCTCCCTTCCCTTGTGCACAGTAAGTGTCCTTATATAGTGCCTACCGTGATTTGACTTTTACCTTTTTACCCTCTAACCTTCTTTTGTCTGGTGTGTCCTTGCTGACAATTATTGACTGGTCAGGTGCCCGACTTGTGCCACTTACCTGCGCTAGCCGCACCAGACCACATCACCAGGCGGGGAGGACAAAAATATTTGTCTATTTGCTTACCGTGGCATTCTCACTTGCCACGGTAAGGTGTTCTCTCTCTCTTCCCTCATGACATGCACCGAACAGTTTCAACTCAGCTTTGCTATTTTCGGGTGGCATGTCATTCCAGCAGGACACTCACCCGAAAGTAGCCTGAGCAGGATACTTGAAATAGGTTCTTTCCCTCTCCCCTTCGCCAGACCATGTCCCCCTTTATCTCTGACCTATGGCCCACCTCTTCCCGTATTGGCTGGGTACAGGCTGGCGAGACCTAGGCCTTGCGCGTGCTTTGTTTTTTCATGTCGGTCCAAAATCTGCCCAATGTTCATGTGCTTGCTGCGGTCTGGGCGTCTGTCTGTTCATCCTGCCATTCACCTCTAACTTCTTGTGGCGTGGGCTACTTCTTTACTGACTTGCCGTTTGTGGTCTGGGCTTTTGCTCGATTGTGGGCTTTAGCTCATTTGCATCATCTTGTGTTTTAATCTTTGCGACTTTGCTATTGCTTCCTGCTGCACCGTTTTGACATTTATGTTATGGCGATATAATTCAGTACCATTGGGCCTCTTTTGGTCTACTGTTTGTTCTCCTTTCTAAGGGCTTAATTAGCCTCACTGGGCCCTCTTGCCATGTCTGCCTGCGGGCTCCCGTGTCCCATTTACTTTCCTTTGGACGTTCTTGGGCCTTTTCAATTCCGTGCTTTTCATGGGTCTTTACTAATTCGTTGGGCTTCCTTTGCCCAACTACTCCATACTTCATCTTTAGAGCTCATAAGTTTTTCTATGGCCCTGCACTTACTTTACTTTGGGCCTGCCACAATAGACGTGGCCCATTCTCACTTTTCTACATCCGTGGCCCACGGTTCGCTGTTTCTCTCTTTCCGGGTTTTTTCAGGCCCATTTACTTCTTTAAGATCCATTTATTTGCTTTATGAACCTATAATTCATTATTCCTGCCACTTGGGCTTAACGAGCTTTCTACCCACTTTCTAATTCTTTTCTGTGGGTGTTATTGGGCTGTTTCTTCTTACTGGGCTTCCCAAAAATGAGCCTTAATACATACTAAGAAAACAAATAATACTAATAAGTTAATGCAAATAAGTAACCATTCTGCCCTTATAAAAATTCAAAAATTACAAGACCATAAAAAAAAGGCTTTTTTCTGTACCGGTTGATATTGCCCGAAATTGGTCGGTATGGCCGGTACATGGCCGGTACGGTCGATATTTAAACCGGTATGAAACGTTGGTGTTTCGATACCAGTATCCGTACCAGTACAGTATCAACTACCTTGCCCCAAACACACACACTCAACTCAAGGGATAAAATAGAAGGTATACCTACTTCCTCAAATTATCCAAGATCACATGGATTGGCCCCGGAGAATTGTAATGGTATGTGCTTTTGCATGGCCGGTATAAAAATTCGAGAAAACTCATCAACAAAGGAAAATTATTGGCTTTGCACCCCAAGTTTGTTGATTTTTGTTGAAACATTCAAGAAGCCTTCGGATAATGCTCTAAGAAAACAATCTGTCATTTTCAATCCAACGTTAGAAAAAATAACATAAATATATACCCTCATATTTAAAATATCAATGCTTACCATTAAAGAAAAGCAATGCTTGGTCAATGCATGTTTGAGCTATTGGTTGCAAATATCTAATGAATGATGTGTCTGAGCCAACAATGCAGCACCCCAAGCATAATATTTTATTTCTTCAATGTTTTCCAGAAGGCCAAGGTAGGAGCTTGAAACTGCAGATCCAGATGTATCCGGCATCACTATACAACCAATTACATACAATGCAGTAGCTCTAACGTGCTGCCTAAACTCATCACTGTTTTCATGTATTTCTGGAGGAACTACCATAATAGTCCTCCTAAGATGAGCTAATTTTAAGTTGGTGATATATTCAACTTTTCCATCTGTCTCTATACATAATTTGCATCTTACCACCCAAGTACAAAGTTAAAAAATTATTTGCTCTTTTTCATTGCCTATAACCGGCTTGCCATTTTTTGGAAATTCAGATGTATACAACACATCTTCTAATCCAATATGAAGTCTTTGTTCTTTCATTATGAAACACCTTTCTTCAATATCATAATGTCTAACGATCTCCTCCAAAAAATAAGTATTATGTAACCACTTACTAACACTTAATGGTCAGCATTACTCCATGTCTAATAGATCGAGTCTTGCAAGTGGGTCTGACATACCCAAGTGGATAGATTTTAACAGGGTGGTGCTCTTTAAAATTCACATCAGTTGGGACATGGGGGCATTTGAATATGAATCTAATTTTAAGTATTCAAACATACTTCTGAACTTTCGTTCAATCCTGCATATTCTAAAGTAAATTTCCAACCCTACCCATGCACACCATTACTTTCAATCACTCATTGAGTTCTTGGCTTCTTGCAAGTCATGAACTAATCATTTGTACATCTTCATTTTGGGCTAACACTTTGTTTAAGAGAAATAAAATAGTATACTCAAAGTCAAAACTTACCTCAAGAAATAACAGGACAAGTAAAAAAGATTAATTAAGAGAGAACCTCTAGAACTTTAACATCCATGTAATATACTATTGTCATGTACATCACACTGCAAATAGCAGCAGTTGCAACCTAGATTTTTCAGATCGGGACATCTATTCTATCTACAGGATTCTTTCTTGAGTATGCTTACATTCTAGTTCCATTTGAAGATATACACATGATGCATTTACACTAACAAGTTCAAAGCTAGTTTATGGACTCTTCCTGTTTCATACTCCATAGACTTCAAATATAACAGACATCATAGTAAAAACAACCTAAACTTTTTCTTCTGTTTTGGGGAAAATTCTGACAAAGAGCTTCAGTCAAAGAGATTGCATCTTTTTCATTCTAAACTGTCCTCCAAACCTAGAAGTTTGATGTATAAGAATTAGTATCACTCCAACATTTGAGCAATGAAATTGATAAGGGATCCTTTTTTTCACCAAGTGGACCCACATAATACCATACAGAGCATTCACAATTCTAAACTGCTTGCTTTCTAGGTGCATGACTCAGATCTTGGGGGAAATTCATTGGCAAAGAGCTTCAGTTTTGGGGAAAATTCTGGCTAAGAGCTTCGGTCAAAGAGACTGCATCTTGTTCACTCTGATCTTTCCTCCAAACCTTGAAGTTCAATGGAGAGTTGGTATCACTCCAACGTTTGAGCACTGACATCGAAAAGGGACCCCTTTTTTCACCATGTGGACCCACACAATACCATATAGAGCATCCAGTGTTCTCGATCACTTGCTTTCTAGGTGCATGATTCAGAATTTGTTCATCATCATCACTTAACTCGATATACTCAACTGTTGACATGTTTTGCTTTCTCTCATTTGTCCGTTCTTGACTGATTTTTGGAGAAATAACATCACAACGGCCCTCAAGAGCAAAAGTGGGTGATTTTTGTGGCAATTCTTCAAGAAGCAATGACTTTGAACGGTGCTGTTTTACTTCAGGAGTAAAAGTGAGAGGTCCTTGTGGCAAAACTTCAGGAAGCGAAGCCCTGGAATGGTGCTGCTCTCTTTGAAGAATGTCATCACCTTTAACATCAGGGGCAACTTTATGAAATTGTTCAGTTGATTTTTTGTAAAGAGATCCTTCAGACTGCTGCCTCTCTTCCGGGATAGGCACACGGAATTGGACTGCCTTTACTGGGGTGACTAAAGCTAAGCCACGGAAATAAACACACAATATAGAGGGTCAAACTTTCTACTTTATCAAAAAAAAAAATCTACAGACTGAATCAAAAAGCTAAATTGAAATTACAGAGCATTTCATTATCCAAATTGGTGCCAAATCAACAACTGAACTGGACAGTCTTTGCTGAAAAACCCCCCACAGCTCCCATGAGGGAAGCCCATGCACTGGCAATAAGTATTGCGTGCATTTTCTGCAGTAAATGCAGTAGTTCCTTAAATAAAAATAAAAATGATGCTTGATTGGTACCTCTAGTCCAATTTTAGACAAAGATCAAGGAGGATATGAAGCCCTAATGGTATACTATACCTCCAATTAGTGTGGTTCATAATTTCTCAACAGTATCGTGTATGTTGTGTGTGTTTGTGGGCATAGACCAAAGCTATTTGCTTGTTTTCTGCTTCACTAATTTCTCTACTGGGTGTTGGCATTGTAGAGGTTAGTAGAAAAGTGATTTAGAGTTCAACAACAGCTGATCTTGCAAAAAGAAGCTAAGACAACAACAAAGCTAGTCAACGTAATTTTGATCATTGTAATTTTGATTCTTGATTTTTGCCCCCATGGTACATCCCTAATATACTCGGGTTGACTTTTTCTTTATTAATAAATTTTTTCGTTATCTATCAAAAAAAAAAAAAAAAAAAAAGCTAGTCAACGTATTTGATAATAATTCTCATACACAATACAAAGATGTTGAAAATTATAGACATACTAGCTAAGAATTTTATATTATGAGTATATCAAAGGTGAGATTAGCCATTTTTAGTGATGCATAATTAGACTGCAGAGAAACAGTAGAATTATATTCACAAATGACTCTGGAAAAGACCATACTTATAGAAGCTGATTCTTGGAAGACAGTTTCCTATAATTTTTTGCAACCATCAAGATACTCAAAATTTTACAGAAGAATCATTGATTTAGTTTGCCATATTAGATATTGAATTGGCAAAGAAAAATACTTGAAATATTAGAAATCTTGATTCTGCATTTATACATGTCCAGCTCCCATTCAATTATTGGACACAAAAACTACTGAAATTTCAAACAAAGATCACTCTGCGAATTCCACAGGAATAGACATGAGTACACAACTCACACAGACAGATATATGTCTTTATTATTCATGCATATAATTTTTTATCATTAAAGTCAAAGCTCAGCAAACCTGCAGGATATTTTCCACCATTTGGGTAGCAAGATGTTCCTATGCCTTTTAAATCAGTGCTGGGGAGTTCAGAAGTCCCAGGGGCTAACTCTGGCAAGCATCCTTGTTTATCTTTTCTAGAAGAGTCCTCAAAAGAGAGTTCAGCCTCTACTACATCAGCAATTACTTCTGGAACCTCATGCAGCAACTGTGACTGTTCTGATGGTTTCTGAAGCAGCATCTTTCTATCCATGTATTCAGAAAGCTTATGTGCAAGTTAAGCATCACATTCTTTATCATCAAGAAATATATAGACCAGACTAATTTTGGACACTACAAATACAGAAATCAACTAAAATGGAAGAAATAATAAAGACACTAATGATTTACACTGAACATACGAAAATGCCAATTAACAGAAACTTCCAATTGATATGAGGTTTCAAATGGACATGTCATCACATGAATAGAAGAAAGCTGTCAGCCTGTGACCCAGTAGAAGGTGTCTTTACTGTAAGAAGTATACACATCATTAGCTTTCTATTGATTTTATTTTTTTGCATTTAGAATATAGAATTTTATGCTCCAACTCCAAGAATTGTTGATTCAACAATCCCCTCTTTCATGAGGCTGGGTTCCATATCATGAGAGAGGGGCTGTTCAAGCAACAATGTCGAGAGTTGAAATAAAACCCCTTATAAACAAACATAACAATACATATGCACATGTTATAGGTAATCGTTATTTCAAATCAAGAATTGTTTTAACACTCCCATCTCTCATGGTTGTGGGTCCGATCCCATGAGAGGGGCAATGTTCAAGCAACAATCTGGAGAGTTGAAATAGCAACTCCCATATATATAATGGTAAAGTCTTCGACTACCAAACAAAAGTGCACAATATGATTCTTGAGAGCAGTCACTTAATGCATGAAAGAAAAAATAATGAAATGTAAGACTCTATTCAAGCCACCTGTTCAGGACCCCACTTAAGTGGGACCAACACTGGGCAATCACCTTTTCCATGATCACCTCAACCTTAATCTCATGGTGTGTTTTAATAACACAAGAATCATATTTGAGAATCCATAGCTTCCCAGAATGGTCCATTAATACTGAATTTGAGTTACATATACTGCATAAAGAAAGGATATTCTCTTCTCCAGCCCTTTTCATTTGCCTGATCAATGCGTCTTTGCAATAAAATCAGCTCTCGCACAATCCACTATCATATAAAAATTCCAAGATAATATAAGTCATAACAGCAAAATCAGGAGAAGAGCTGTTATCGAAATCAATAGAAAGGCACAACACACAATGGGGTGTTTGGGAGTTTTAGATTGTGTTTGAACACCCAAGAAGGTTAGCATAACCAGGATTAATAAAGAGAAAATAGAGAGACGGCCACTTATAAAACTTCCAAACTGAACCCTTATAAATAAATTCCAAAAAAAAAAAAAAAACATATTTAAAGCTGGAAGACAGTATGACCGTATTTGAGATGCTGCATGTAAGACAGTCAAATGACTTGATTTCAAGGAACTAGAGGTACATAGAATTAGCCATGCACCCCCCCTTCTCGGTGGTAGGGGTGCAATGAAAGAATTAGGGAACGAATTGAAGAATATAAATCTTTAATACTCCACATTTAATTAACCATCCAAAAACCTCAAAAAAATCAGACAGTTACACTCTTCTTACTCTAAAAAATCTAATATATATATCTTGAACTCATTTCAAATTCAACTCTACAACTTTAGAGAGTAGGTGAATGAGCACCAAGTCGCTCCAGAGAAGTGATTATGAATAATCACGTGACATGTCTGCAAAATTATGATTTTTTTAGATCTTTCATTATCATGCTTGGGTGTTTTTTTTGGCTATCCAATATGAGAAGTTCAGTTATCAATCTGTCTCTAACAATAATCATGGAGGCACCCCAGACCTGAAAATTTTGTTGTCTTTCAATTTATACTCCAAGACTGCAAAGAATAGGCCAAGGAGCCCCAAAGTAAACATAAAGAAATTATAGTGAATCCTAATATTTGACACATACAGAAAAGTTTCCTTTCTTTTCTTCTTCTACCATGGAATGTTATTTCTTCTTTTTTAACATGCATGCTTGTCAGCCCATATGTACTCTTGGAATTACACTATAAATGACATAATCTTCTAACTTCTTAAGTAGATAGAGAAAAATTAAAATAAAAACATGTGTAAAAAAAAAGAGAACATATAGTCTCGATACATACATGCTTTGTTATATCCTCATGCAGAGTTCTAGCCTTCTCCTCAAGCTCCACCTATAAAAGAAGGCAAACTATTTAAGAAGCTGGAATAGCAGTTTTTAATTCATTACTTGCAAGGTATTACATAAGCACCATAAAATTATTCACAACCAATACAGCAAAATGTGAAAATCGTATTATCCTAGATACATGAAATAAATGAAATATATCATCCCACAAGGTTAAAAAACCTCAACAAACACCAATAATAGGGAAAATATAAATGAAATATAAAATTAATTTTTTCTTTACTATTGGATAACTTAAATTTATTAAAAGAAAGAAGAAAGAAGAAAGAAGAAAGAAGGAAGAAGAACAACTGAAGTATATGGAGTATACAAAAGGTCCCCATAAAATTTACAATCTAGAGTTTGCTTTTCTTTTTTGGCTGCTAGTTTAGAATCCTCATATGTAATAAATATATTCTTGGAGCAATGAACAATAAACACTCATAATACACATAATTACACTATGCAAGCACAAAAGGCAGTTTAAGCACGAAAAGACAGGCCACTAATTATAATTTTTTTTTTTTTGATAAATGACAGGCCACTAATTATACTTTCTAGATCATGTAGCGAAGATTTAGCACAACATAAGAAAAGGTTCCTCAATTCCTTACTAGCAAAATCGTTTCCATAATATGTGGACAATTATTTCTTAACTAGGTCTCCTTCCAAAAATTTTAATCATTCCTGTTTGACTGTTCCAATATTACAAAGGTGCTTATCTAGAATATTTTTAAGCCAGGCATTTGGGGATAGAGTTTTCAAGGAAAGCCAAAACCGATGCAACTCTGAAATTAAAGAACAGAAAAATAAAATAACCAAGGAACTGACACCTAGGCTTGCTTGGAATTGGTATTAAGCAAGAAAGCAAAGCCTAGGAATACTCACCTAGAGTCACCTTGTAGTAACACCAAACTATTGAGGTGAAACTCCAACTACTAATTTTATTACTTGAGCAAATTGTTTAACGGCTTTGTAGGAGTATAATAGCGTGCCTATACAGATTACTATGACTTAACCCTAATTTTTTTTTTTTTCTTTTTTATGAGAAGAACCCTACATCTAATTGACTTAGGACTTCCCAATTATATGAATTATAGATATACGCTTGACTCTAGGAAATTAAATAAAATATATATAACTTAATTAATGATTAAGAATCAAAATAAAATCTAATTGAACAATAAAAATGCAAATGACTTCTAAAATTATATAAAAAATAAATGTCTTCACGCTTCCCGAATCACTCCCATCCAGTTTGTTACTTTATTTCCACAATACAGTGGTCTGCTATTCAAGAATAATTATTACACAATTTAGCAGATATAGGCACCACTTAGCTAGTGGGAAGTGTTTCAATTTCAAAAGAAAGATGCTCGAGCCTCTGAAGTAAAGAGCCAATCATGATATAGCCAAGTAATAGTTAGCTATTTCCCAGAAGAACATTAAAATGGCGTCCATAAATAGTCGTGAAGATTCTTCAAAATGCTTATGAGGATTTTAATTATAATCTACTTATAGTCGAAAATTTAAGGTTCATGCATGTTCCATCCTTTCATTTCCAAATTACCTCAGGTTGAAAGCAGATTTTCTAACAGACTCACTCCACAGCCAAAAGAGACAATTTTTTTTTTTTTTTTTTTTTTTAAGAAGGGCAAGACCTTGGAAAATAATGTCTACCATGTGGAAGAAAATTCCAATAGTTTGTACCCTTCCAATGACTAAGTCTCTAGATATATAAAATCAAGAGTCCTTTGCAAAGGACTGTTGTTAGTTGTAATCCATTTCCCCAAAGAAAGCAATGTGCTTTTACATATTGTTTCCCATCTTAAATATAATCCAATATTGATTCTATTAGCATTGTTAAACCCTAGTGTATGTGGGTGCTGTCCCCTTGGCATCTTTTACATCAATTTTTGCACTTGTCAAAAAAGAAAAAAATCTATTAAAATACTTGATCAATTTCTTGAGATCTGATATATATTAGTACTAGTGACTTTGAAGTTTCCACAATGCCTTTTGAATATACAGTAAGTGACACTACTTACAACAGTAGGCTTTCTGAGCAGGCCATCTTTCACTCTTTGGAGCAGATCCTCACATTCTTCCTGAAAAAAAGACAGCATCTGATCATTGGGATTTTCATCTAAAACCAGCACATATTTGGAACTAAACAATAATTTTCTGCTAGAAAGCGAGGGGAATGTCAATTGATGAGGAAAATATTGTAATTATAAAAGGTTTCACTGATGAACTATGGCTAAAAACTCTACTCAACCAGAAAATTAAAAAGCATTTTTCCTTCGCAATTACAGATCAGGAGAAACCATATTAAAGAAAATCTTTTACAACGTCAACTCTGGATAAACCCAGTGCTCACCATAGAAACATGTCCTAAAATTTTCATTTTCTTTTTCCAGCAAAGCTCATAACTAAACCATCATTTTTTCTGATAGGTAGCTCATAACTAAACCAACATAAATTAAACTAGTGGACATATAAATTTAATTATTAAAATTGACTTAGGAAATTAATCATCCCAAGTTTCTTTTGATTTTTATACTATTGTGCTTTTATATCTTTATAAATAGGACAAAAATACTATAGAAACAGAAGAATAAAGACATTCAAAACACTAACACTGTTGTTACCTTAGAGAAGTCATCATCAGAAAGCTTGCAAATGGATACATCTTTTGGACGATTGGAAACTTGTAGGAGTGTTTCACCATGTGTTGAAGCTCTCTTTATGCCTGTGATGATAAAAGTTACAACACAGAACAGAAGGTTTAGTCACCCAAGACAGGAACTTTATAGCATTCACTGAAAGAACATTCACCAAAAGACTGATCTAGTTTCATGTCCAGTGCAAGTGACAGTAAGGAGACATATATAATTAGATGAATCCTAGATCTTCTGAGCTACTCTTCTCTATCTTCCCATAAGCTGTCTTTATACAACATGGCCTAGACTTGGAATCAACTTCATTAAAAAAGTAATTTACATTTCCCGCCAGGATGGTTTTTGAAAATAAAGTTCTTTATGGGGGGTAAATTATGGAGTTTTTTTTTACACTTGGTTTCCTCAGGTTATATAGTCTTTATTTGACACTTAGATTTTCATGTTATCAGAACCAATACACTTAGATTTTCGTGTTATCAGAACCAATTCCTAAAACTACAAGCCACATCATTTATTTTTTGCTATATTACAAGCCACACCAAATTTGTGAAACCCAGAATCTAGTACTACTTTTATGTATATGATCCACGTAAAGGTTTTTCGGTCCAAGCAGAAAATTCTGCACCATATTTGTACCTAAGTTGTTTTAGTGATTAAAAGTATTAAAAAAAAATTGTTGTTATAATAAAGAATTAACCTTTGCCATAATTTTTACTCAGAAACAACATTATGTTATTAAAGTAAATTCAGAAGTAACAAACATAACAATAACTCTCTGGAACAGCTATGACAGCAAAGATCCCTGTAGCTATTAGTTATTCATAATTTGTAGCCATTGGTAAGGAAATTACCTTTAACTTGCACAAGCTGATGAGTATTTTTTTGCAAGTAGTCATTTGGGTCTGACTTTATTCTCACAAAACTTCCCATTAATTTTCCTTCAAAAGTTTCAGGCTGCTTCAACAGCTCTTCCACTAAACTCCTCTTCAAATAAACAAGCTTGATATTTTCAACAACTATGGACGCAAAACAGCTTCGCTGTACAACTGGAGTTACAATTGGAGTTGATTCCTTCAGAGATATTCCATCTGAGCTCAACTTTCTTTGCCTTTTAGAGGGGAACAAAACACCCTCATCCCTTTCTTCTGAACTACACTCAAACTCATATTCCTCCCATTGCTCAAGGTTCACAGCAAAGTGAGCTTTCAGGAGGTTATGTATACTATTTTTAATCACCGACTTTCTTCCTAAGAGAGATTGTAGCCTCTCATCACAAAGAACTCTCTTCTTTTTTTCTGGGTCAAAAAGCTTGTTCTCTCTACAATAATCAGTAATGATAGTCGTAACATCATTTTGTGATAATTCTTTGTTTGAGTCTTTACCAATGGAAGAAAGAAATTCTATGAGAGGTCTTGAGCCCCATCCAATGAACTCCTTTTTCTTTGATTTTGCCTTCTTTTTCATTGCATTTTTATCTCCCTTGGATCTCTTCCTTTTTCCCACAGCCTTGTTTTCTACGATATCATCCAGGTCCTCATAATCAGATACTATAAGGTGACTTTCTTCGTCAAATTGATCATCCTCTTCATCTTCTTCCCCTTCACAAGTTTCATTTGAATCATAGCCAGCCTTGTAGTTCTTATTCTTCTTCAGTAATTTATCTGCGGAATGGACATGCTTTGAAGTTAACCCTTCCTTTTCTTTGATTATCTCCCAATATTCCTTGAAAAGGCCCTCATATGTATCTCTATCTTTGAAGTCTATCTTGCCCTGTATTATAACCAGATAGCTAGTGGGAAAAAAAGTAACAAGGCCCAAATTTATTTGGCCAAACCAATACGACACTTATTGAAAGAAGAAAAAGAACCCTCAAGAAGCTGAAACAACAGTAGGAAAACTGATTATTTGAATCCATTGATGAAAATAAGGTTTAGGTTATTTGCAAAATATAATTATGCCATTTTTTCACCTGAGACTTAACCTTCATAATCTAAAGATCAGCATTAAATTCTCATCTTTTCATTTCAATTGCAAGCCACTCATCCTTGTAATGAACTGTGGCAAGCTATAGGCTGAAGAGCTATTTTCATTTGTTATTAAATCACTAGTTCTGTGAATAATTGGGAGAACTTCCTTAAAAAATTTATTTTGAAAAATTCTAAATGGAAACAATCAAACAAAGGAGATAAGATAGCATTATGTCAAGACATCCATTCTCTCTCTCTCTCTCTTTTAGCATTTTTCTTTGTTGCTTCTCTCTTGTATTCTTATGGAATAAAAAAGTGGATTCTTGGTAGCTTTTTGTTGAATTAAAGAAAAGGAAAAACAATATAAGAAGATAGTTGAAGAAGCAACAAATCCTGAATACAAGAAAGAACGAATTAGAGATGTCTTATATGGTTACCGGCATGTCTAATGTGGTTAATTTGGCAAGAACATAAAAAATGAACTTTTGAAGATATTGAGAGGCCCTTAGATTTGGTGAAGTCTCTACTAGTAGGGACTTTGTTTGAGTGGTCTTGTATTTGGGGTTTTACGCAATGTATTTCTATTTTTGATTTCTTACAATCTATTAGCATTTCTTATTGATTTGTTAGTAATTGTTTCAAGTACAGTGTGTTCATCATTGTAAACATGGAGTACATTTTTTTTTAATAAAACTTCTATTATCTATCAAAAAAAAAAAAAAATTAGAGATGTATTTCCAGAGACGACCATACCCCATCAAAGTCGACATCAATGTTTTCTTCTATAAGTTGTGCAAGAATCAAGCAGTGATTGCAAAATCCTTTCTTCCCTCTAACACATGCAAACTCAGCATCACAGATGCAGCGTCCACAAACAGCATTTGGGCAACAAAAGCACTGAAATTTTGAGTTTTTCTGGCAAATGAAGCAAGAATGCCAACCTGAAATATAAAACTTTATGCTGTTTATAAGCAGGTACAACTACAATGATGCAAGCATAAAAAAGAGGGGCCAATAAAAAATACTAAGAAAGCACCACAAAGTACTATAGAAAGGCTTAGTTTATTTAGAAAGTAAAGTAATTTGCCGATGAAGTGGAGCTGAAAGATGATCTATCTTCCGTAACTGCACAAATTTAGGACGAAAAAACATTGGCATAATATGATGGAACATATTTTCTCTATCAATTGCAAAGTTGGGTATGCATTTTTCATTATTTGAGGTAAAAAATCATACTAATATTACTTAATTCAATATCCAATATGCAAAAATCTGGTTCAGATTTTAATGGTGCTATTTCCCTAAACCATTAAGATAATGCGGCAGGTGTGACATCTAGGATAATCAAAATGGGGAAAAGGTTGTGGCACGCGTATCATATGTCATACATAAAAAAGGGATGTGTTGTCAGGCTCCATGTATTTCACATATACCTAATCTGCATGATGCTTGAACAGTAGAATTCATTCAATGACAGAATATTACACAGAAGTATCATCATAGATCAAATTTAGTAGCTAACCGCAAGTCCAGCGATCTACAGTCTTCACAAAAGAATCATCTCTTCCCACACAATGAGGATGATACGCTTTAAGACAATCCCTGAAAGAAATGAATATGCTATTAAAATAAAAAAAATAAAAAAACTGAAAATGTCTTTTCACACCAAAAAGTATATTTTATATGAAAGTTCTTAGGAGAAAGAGATGTATCAGTATCCAATTATATAGGATATATAGGAATTTATAATTCTGACCAGCATCACTAATCACCTAGCCCCGTTAGAAACATAGCATGCTTGTGCTAGCAAAGACCAAGTTTGTAGCAGGGAACTGGTAACCAGAAATCAGATCTGCACCATGACAAGTTTCTTAATTCTGAAAACTAAAAGTAGATATACAATTCCTTTGATCAAACATGTAAGATATTAGCCAAATCATAAATTTGAACAGACATTCAAATCATCCGGTGCCATTAGTAATATATCATAGTAATACTTGTGTGCCTAAATGCCAAGCTTGTATCTAAATACTGTTTACCACAATGCAAATGTATCAAATTACAAGTTTCTTAATTCTGAAACCAATACTACACCTACAATATCTTTGATGACTTAACCTAGCATTTAAGTTTTATTTTAGACATATGGATCAGATTGTAGAGGTGGAAAACCAGCAGCAGTAAACACGTAGCAAAAGTCATTAAGCTGCAGCAACCCACCATCAGAAAGGATTGGTAATCAGGTAATGACAAGTTAATTTATCCAAATTTTGGGCAGATTATTTAAACATCATTCTAAAACCACAAAAACAAAAGTGAGCATATAAAAATAAAAGGACCAAAATATTTCATCCAAATTTACTGTTCATTAAATCCAGGCACCACACCCCTGCTTTATGTCACAGTTACAATTATAATTCCAAAGCTAATGAGCTACCCTACACCACAAGTGCCTTACATTCCTCACTCAATTATATGCATGGCACGTGCAACACAATCCAACAAACAAAAAAAACAAACATGTTTGATACTGATTTGGACATCCCATTATTTTATTTTATCCAACTCTCTCTTCCATAGCATTGTAAATGACAAAACTGCCCTTATTACTAAATATTGAGAGGACCAACTTTTGAATTTTCTTAAATAAATAATTGGCGTGCCCAAATGAAAAAAGTCTGGTTTTTTTGAGGACTCACTTGTACTCACAGACCATGAGCAACCCTCCATCTTTGCAGATGAAGCAGTAATCTTCTGCAATCTCTTCCTTCTTTCTCCTATTCTTCCTTGACATATTCTTTGAACCAAACACTATCTAACTTCCAAAATTAGTCCCAGGGCAACCCAAATCCTTGAAACTCAAAAGCTGAGAAACCCTGTCGAATAAACAAGAAAGATCAGATATACATACACCATCTCTCTCTCTCTCTCTCTCTCTCTCTCTCTCTCTCTCTCTCTCTCTCCCCACTACGATCAAGTTAAACTAAACTTATGCTAAATTATCAGAGTCCCATTTGCAAAAAAGAAGCAAAGAATGTAACAACAAATTTGCAAATCTAAGGGAAAAGAGAATTAATCATAAAAAGTAATGTTGAATGAAAGCCTAAAAATATATGTATAACACAATAATATAAAACAAAACAAAAGATATATTAAACCAAATACTAGAATAGCATTCTGGGCAATATATGAAATTCTTTATTATACATTAAAAAAACCAAATTGTGAGAGAATGACCTTATAAAATCAGAAAAGTATTTAAGATGTTCCTTCTCTGAAAGTTACTTACTCCAAAAAAACATAAGGACGCTTTTTTTGTCTCTCTAAACCTTGGTCATCACAGAAATGGCCTTTTTTATTTGGGTAATTCTATGAAGACCCATCTGAGAAAAAAGACCAAAAAAATAGAATAAAGCACAGACCTTTACCTTTCAAATTTGCAGACCAAACAGCTAAAAATGTAGCAATGAAGCTTGGGTAGAAGACACTTGTGAAATGAAAAGCTAAAAAGATGGTGTTTGAGACTTGAGCCATTGAGAAAACGCAACAATGTTGGGTGGCAACCGTGGCATTGGGATTGTATTTATAGTGGGTTTTCAGCGTTTATGTCAGAGGATTTGCGTCCAGTGTCAGACGTTAACATCATTATTCAGGTTCTGGATTATTAAAATAAAAAATCTCATGTTCTGAAAAATCTGCATTTTCTTTTTTGGCTTTGTTTTTACATAGTAAATTAGTTATAGTAGTACTCTATTGCCAAAAAATAGGCAAAATAAATTTTGACTTTTTCAATTTAAATCTCAAGCCTCAAGGTAAAAAAATATAATGTTGATAAATTAAGATTTAAGTAGGTGATTTTTTCTTTCCTAAATGGAAATTAGACTATTGTCGTTTGAGATGGCACGTAAGCATTTTGACTATTTAACGTCGTCTGACATGATATCTTTTGTAACAAATTACATGTAATGCCATTTTTATTATGGGTCTATAACCATATAAGAAAAGTAAACGTTACATAATATAATAAATCTGATTTGAGGAAATCGTGGATTTAGTAGCAAGACGTGTGGTGAAACTTGCATGCGAGATTGGCCTATGGGATTGTGAATTTGAAGGAGGCTCATCTTATCATCTATGATCATAGATAACCACAATGGATTGAGCAAAATCTATGGGATGGTATCGATTTAGTCATGTAAGATTAGCAGAAAGTTCAATAGCTCATGCATTAACAAAGCTTGCAAAGGAAATAGAGGGTGAATCAATTTTGAATGGAATTGGTTCCTACACATCTTGTAAACTTGCTTAAGTGTATTCGTAATAAACAACTTATATCTTCATCTAAAAAAGAAATTTTACTTTCAAAATCAATCTTTTATTGAATAATCAATGTTAGGTGTTAGGGGTAGAAAAGAATTTTACCATTTTTTTTTTTTGTCACAACATATTAAGTGGCAAATTGTGATTAATACATTATCAGTTTTGCATGGTTCACTACTAACACTATTTTAATTATACTCGAATTATAACAAGCTAATTAAGTGGAAAAAAAACTTCAGTGAACAAAAAAGTAAAAAATTGTCCCATAAACTTTTTTTTTTTATTTGTTCCTAAGTCATTTAAAAAAAAAAACCACTTAAAAAAAACTAAAAAATAAAAATTGTATAATACGAACACTTAGAGATATAATGAGTACAATACATGTCTCATTTAAAAGAAGATATAAACATTAATTAAAATTTAAAGTAGGTAATTTTTCTTTTTCAAATAGACTATTAAGTGTCTTGAAGGGGTATCTTATGTAACAAATTAATTCCATGTAACGCCATTTTCATTGTGGGCTCCATGACCATATAAGAGGACTAACACTAACAGTTACACGATATAATAAATCTATTTTGAAGAAGTCGAGGCTCTAGCAATAATGCATGTGATTCAATTGGTGCAACAAGCAGAAACCATGGGATGGTATTTGTTTAGCCTTGCAAAAGATGAGAAGGAAATCAATGGCTCATGCATTGGCAACGCTTGCAAAAGAGGTAGAGGGTGAGTCATTTATTTATTTGATGATGTCAAGAATCAAACCAGTGAGCTGCAAGGCTTGCGCACGTTCCGGACGGTCCTGCACAAGTAAGAAGAATCTCAAAGGGAAGTACCGGTGTGGTACCGGCCAACGACCCTCCGATGATTAAGTTAGTATTTGTTCACAACTCTAGAGTGCCAGAGTCGGGTCTTAGTATACGTACCTCGATTTTCGGAGGGTGTGGCGGTATTTATAGTAGTGGTAGTGGCCTTTAGATGAGGCGTACTGGAGAAGATATCGTAGTACCGAAATTGCCCTCGAGTAGCGTAGGACGCAAGACTCTTCTGGGGTGGTCAAGTGTGTTGGGCACGATTCCCTTCTTGGGGGTGGGAATCGTGCTTCGTAAGATATCCGGCTAAATAGCGTACGCGACAAGATTCACTCTTTCCAGGGAAGCGTACGTGGCCAGACAGGCCTCAGTGCCTGATATCAACACCCGTCGGCCTTCCCCCCGTCGCCCCCAGGATTGGGGTCGTCAAGCTCTGACGTCCGTCGGGTATTTCCGCCGTCACGGATCTAGCCGTCGGCGAGTGTGAGCTACCGTCGTCTGGTGGGAGATTTTATCCCTATCAGGTGCCCCCTCAGCCCATCAGTCCGTGAACTTGCTAAGGACGGACTAATGGGGTGACGGTTCAATCCACAGCAAGGGTCGAATAGACAGGCTGTCATCAGCAATTAATGCCTGGTAGTAAATGCGGGACACGTGTCGTCAACCCGCGGACCGTGTGCTCGGACCGAGGCGTCCCTTCGTCTACTGCTATTTCCCCCATATAAAAGCCTTCCATCTTTTCTTTCATTTTTCACTCTTTACTGAAAACAAGCCATCAGAGCGCACCCGTTCACTTAGCAGAAAAGCACTCGGTCCGTCAGTTCTCGTTTGTCCGTCACATTCCGG
Source organism: Lithocarpus polystachyus (assembly GCA_033629205.1). Lineage (NCBI taxonomy): Eukaryota > Viridiplantae > Streptophyta > Magnoliopsida > Fagales > Fagaceae > Lithocarpus > Lithocarpus polystachyus. The sequence goes on from CM066163.1 coordinate 104,869,474, forward strand.
CAACCGTCGACATCATCAGCGCAAGTAACCGGTAAGTAACTATTGCTTGTTCATTTCTTTTTACCGTCAGTGTCTTTAGGGCAGTTGGACTTAGGGTTTTCCGTCACATGTAGGTGACATGTCTAGCGCGTCGAGTAACCAGTCATTTGTCCGCGATGGAGCGGGCTACGATGAAGTCAACCCGTCGGGTCCAAAGGATCCTGCAGCCACAACATCCTCGAGTGAAGAGAGTTCATCTACCACCTCTTCCCCGTCGAGTAGTGATAGGGCAGAGAGCAACCTTAGTGACGGTATAGAGGGAGAGGATCCTCAAGTCCAGTCCGTCGTGGGCAGTGACGGGATGAGGAAGTACGTTATGCTCTCTTTGTGGACGGTGAATGATTTCTTCTCCACAATCAAAGAGTCACACTTCAAAACACTTAGAAGCAAATACCAGATTCCTGACAATATACCTCTCCGTCTCCCCCACCTAGGAGAGAAGTGTTATTACCGTGGTGTCAAGGGTGTCGGGATCTACGAGCAAATGCTCAAGGCAGGGTTGAGGTTTCCCCTAACCCAACTACACCGTCACCTCCTTCACTACCTAGGACTATCCGTCAGCCAAGTTTCTCCGAATGCCTAGAGGGTCTTTATTGGGGTAGAGGTGTTGTACGGGTCCATATCCGAGGGGAAGAAAAGGTTGACGGTGAAGGAATTCTTCCATTGCTACCGTCCGGTGGAGATACAAAAATCCAGGGGAATGTATAGTTTTGTGGCGAGGGGTCCACTATTAAGGTTAGTGTGCGATACTCCAGACTCCAATAGGGACTGGAAGTCTAGGTACTTCTTCATGGACGGTGATGAGTGGATGGGGAACCCTGGTGAGACCGAGTTCATGCCCGTCGACACCACGTGGGGCGTCTTGTCCCCGTCTGGTATTCGCCCGTTCGCTTTCTCCGCTTGCTCCTCTCCCTTTTTTTTTTATCTTTTTATGCACCGTTATCATATAACCGTCTTCTTCTCTCAGTTCAAGACCGTCCTCAAGTGTCAATTGAAGACTGGAGCTTCTTGGAGAGGATTTTTCAGAAGTCTGAGTTGAAGGAAAGGTCCTGGGCCGATTTGGTGTGCTTGAGGACCATCTGTTGGCACTGCGACGGACCTGAGCCGTCACCAGAAGCAGCGAAGTACGAGGCACAAGTCAGGAAGCGTACGTCCGTTCACTTGAATTTATATGCTTGGCGTTATTATTTTTCCCTTCTTTATCAACTCATGTGCCATCTTGTTTTGCAGAAATGGACGAGGCGAAGAGGAGGGCCTTAATCAAGCAGCAGGCAGCTGCGAAGAAGAAGGATGCCCAGGCGACGGGGACGGGGGCGACGAAGCCACCAGCCACGAAGAGAAAACCAAACCAAGAGACAGACCGTCTGCCCAAGAAGGCCAAGGTCACATCCGAGGCCGTCGTCGGCCTTGAGGCTGACATGAAGATCCCCATTAAGCACGGGAAGGGGAAAGGCTTAATGACGGGTGGTCCTGGTTACGGGACGGAGAAGCCATCCGTCCTCATCCGTGAGGATTCCAGATACGCGATCGAGAAGCTAACGTCGATCATAACAGTGGACGACTATGCAGATCTGGGTAATCACTCGACGGAGGCCATGGGAGAGACGGGTCTCTTTAGCCTTGCTCAGGTAAATTTTCTGTCCGTCATGATGTTTAAGTTTATTCTCCATCCTTTTGACCGTCCGGTCTGACCCGAGCCGTTTGCTTTCTAGGCCGTTGTCTCTATGAAGGGTCTTATGGATCGTTGTATTCACGAGGAGACGGCTCTGGAGCGGTTACGAGCCAAGGAGGCGAAGATGGAAGACGAGCTTCTCCAGTAGAAGGCTTATAAAGTGAAGATGGATAAGAAGCTTTCCGTCTGCGAAGAAGAGAGGGTCCAGCTGGAGAAGCAGACGGAGACACTACAGAAGGTTCTTGCCAACAAGGAGGAGGAGATCCTGTCCGTCAGGGACCAGCTCCGTCAGGTTAGAGACGAAGCCATAAAGGAGAATCGCGACTCCGACGTCTACCTGACGGAGTTGGGAGGCATCTTTGTGGACGGTTTCGATGATGCCCTCCGTCAGGTCAAGGCTCTGTACCCTGAGCTGGAACTTTCCAAAGTCAGCATTGACGGGACCCAAGCGCAGACGTCCGTCATCAATGAAGCTTCCGGCAGCACTGATCAGCTCTTTGGTGAGGACCAAGATGCTCATGTCGTCGGAAGCCGAGAAGACGGGGCAGAAAAGGCCGCTCAAGAGCCTGAACAAGGCCAAGAAGATGAAGTCAAAGTCACCAATTCTCCCGTCAAGTAGTTTTGTAACAATTTCATTTTCTTCCAATTTTTGTAGTGCGGTCAATTCTTGAACCGCCGAGAACAATATTGTCCTTTAGAAATATTTGTGTTAATTTATATGCTGTTTCAAATTTTGCCCTTCGTGTATTTTGCTTGCTTGAATGGTTCCTTTTATATGCCGGTAATGTTTTATGAAACTGTTGACATAATAAGCCGTCAATATGATGAGCCGTCAACATAACAGGCCGTCACAATTACTATCTCCACGCAAAGGGCTTCGTGGAACCGTTAACTTTCTTGTTGTTGAGCTATTACTCCGTCACCCTAGACAGATTTTTAGCTTCCAATCTCTTATAATAATGTAGTTAGTTTTGAGCCGTTGCCATTTATGCCGTCATCTTTAGACTTAGGCTTTGGCTTTTAACCTTATAAGACGATGTAGTTGGCTTTGAGCCGTCGCCATTTATGTCGTCATCCTTAGACTTAGGCTTTGGCTTTTAACCTTATAAGACGATGTGGTTGGCTTTGAGCCGTCGCCGTTTATGCCGTCATCCTTAGACTTAGGCTTTGGCTTTTAATCTTATAAGACGATGTGGTTGGCTTTGAGCCGTCAGCATGGGCGCATGACGCTTTTTTGCCGTCGTCTAATTTGGGCTGTCTTCTTTAAGACTTAGGCGTTGGGTGTTTCCATTTAGGAAAACCTTGTGGCTTTTAAGCCGTCAGCATGGGCGCATGACGCTTTTTTGCCGTCGTCGAATTTGGGCCGTCGTCTTTAAGACTTTGGCGTTGGGTGTTTCCATTTAGGAAAACCTTGTGGCTTTTAAGCCGTCAGCATGGGCGCATGACGCTTTTTTGCCGTCGTCGAATTTGGGCCGTCGTCTTTAAGACTTAGGCGTTGGGTGTTTCCATTTAGGAAAACCTTGTGGCTTTTAAGCCGTCAGCATGGGCGCATGACGCTTCTATGCCTGTAGAGTGGAGCCGTCAGCCTTTGATACCATCAGTCTTTTATGCTTGAACGGATTTAACGCTAAGGCTTTTGTAAGTTTCTGATGTTCAGCACTTAATAGTAACTAGAAGAGACTCTGAATAAACCTCTGTATGACTTGCATAATTTTTTGTGAGGAAGAAAATATGTCCCAGGAATATATATTAGAGTGGATCAATTACAAACTAGACACAAGTAGGGGGCTGCCGTCCTTTCTTACTGGTAGTACTTACGTAGGTGCTCAGCGTTCCACGGGTGGTGCAGCTTCTGCCCGTCTAGTGTTTCCAAGTGGTAGGTGCCCTTTCTTTGCCACGCTGTGATTCGGTAGGGCCCTTCCCAATTGGGGCCGAGCTTTCCTTGGGTTGGGTCTCTGGCAGCGCCCATGATCTTTCTTAGGACGAGGTCACCGACCTGGAATTCCCTGTGCCTGACTCGGGCGTTGTAGTGTTTAGCCATGCGATCCTGATACCGGGCTAACCTTTGCTTTGCTGCTGCCCTGGCTTCGTCGATCAAGTCAAGGTGTAGGCGTAAGGCCTCGTTGTTCCGGCCTTCATCATGGGTGTTCACCCTATAGGTTGTGAGTCCCACTTCGGCTGGAATGACTGCCTCGCTTCCATAGGTTAGCCTGAACGGTGTTTCTCCTGTGGGGGTCCTTGCTGTCGTTCTGTAAGCTCACAATACGCTTGGCAGCTCCTCGGGCCATATCCCCTTTGCCCCCTCGAGCCGAGTCTTGATAATTTTGAGTAAGGATCGGTTCGTTACTTCTACTTGACCGTTGGCTTGGGGGTGGGCGGGGGAAGAGTAGTGATTCTTTATTCCCAGTTGCGCACAGAATTCCCGGAAGGGACCATTGTCAAACTGTTTGCCGTTGTCGGAGACTAATACCCTGGGTATGCCGAACCTGCATATGATAGACTTCCAGACGAAGCTTCGTATGTTCTTCTCCGTGATGGTTGCCAATGCCTCAGCTTCCACCCACTTTGTGAAGTAGTCTATGCCTACCACAAGGAACTTGAGCTGTCGTACCGCTGTTGGGAATGGGCCCATGATATCTAGTCCCCATTGAGCGAATGGCCACGGGGCCGTCATGGGGGTCAGCTCTTCGGGGGGTTGCCTGACGATGTTGCTGAACCTCTGGCACTTGTCGCAAGCTTTGACATAAGCCTGCGTGTCTTTTCTCATGGTCGGCCAGTAGTATCCTGCGCGGATCAGCTTATGCGTCAGTGACCGCGACCCTGAATGGTTTCCGCATATCCCTTCGTGCACTTCCCTCATGACATAATCAGCTTCTTCGGAACCCAGGCACCTTAAGTATGTTTGAGAGAAGCCCCTTTTGTATAGGATTCCTTCTATCAGGACAAACCTTGATGCTTGGACCTTCAATCTTCTGGCGGCTTCTCTTCCGTCGGGCAAGACGCCATCTTTCAGGTATGAGACCAACGGCGTGGTCCAGTTGCTTTCCGAGCCGACTTCCTGCATTTCAATAGAGTCTACCAGTGGAGAAACCTGCACAAAGTGTAGCACACCGTCAGTGCTGCTCTCCTGCTCTGACGAAGCAGCTTTGGCGAGGCGGTCGGCCGGCTCATTTTCCTCCCTGGGGACTTGGACTATCCTTGCCCCGAGCTCATCTACCCTTCTTTTTGCCTGATGGAGGTACCTCTTCATTCTGTCGCCTCTGCACTCGTAGTTCCTATTGACTTGGTTGACGACTACCTGGGAGTCGCAGGAGACGACCACTCGGGCCGCGCCTGCTGCTTTGGCAAGATCCAGTCCGGCTATCAAGGCTTCGTACTCTGCCTCATTGTTGGTGATGGGAAAGTCTAGCCGGATCATACAATCAATTTGGTCTCCTTCAGGGGAACGGAGCACGACCCCAATGCCGCCGGCTCGTCTAGTTGACGACCCATCTGTATGTACACTCCATGCCGGACTTGCATCTGCCCCCTCGTCTTCTGTGTTGGTGAACTTGGCTATGAAATCAGCTACTGCCTGTCCCTTGAGGGCGGTACGTGGGCGGTAGCGAATGTCAAACTCAGTCAGCTCTATCGCCCATAGGGCCAGACGACCTGCGGCTTCTAGGTTGTGCATTGCTCGCCGTAAAGGCTTGTCGGTGAGGACGACGATTGTGTGAGCTTGGAAGTAGGGCTTGAGCTTTCGGGCTGCGATGACTAGGGCGAAGGCGAGTTTCTCCATGGGCGGGTACCTTCCTTCCGCCCCCTGGAACGCTCGGCTGGCGTAGTATACGGGTTTCTGCACCCCGTTCTCTTCTCTGATCAAGGCCGCGCTGCCGGCGGCTGGGGATACGGCCAGATAAAGGAAGAGTTCTTCCCCGGGCTGTGAAGGACTCAGCAATGGTGGGGAAGAGAGGTAAGCTTTCAGCTCTTCGAATGCCCTTTGACACTCGTCCGTCCACTCGAACGCCTTCTTCAATGTGCGGAAGAAGGGAAGGCATTTGTCCGTGGCCCTCGACACGAATCTGTTCAGTGCGGCAACCTTCCCGTTCAGACTCTGAACCTCTTTTACATTCTTCGGAGGGGCCATCTCCATTATTGCCCTGATCTTATCCGGGTTGGCCTCGATGCCTCTCTGAGAGACCATGAAGCCGAGGAATTTTCCTGCGGTTACCCCAAAGGCGCATTTCGAGGGGTTGAGCTTCATGTTGTAGGAACGGAGGGTTCCGAACGTTTCCTCGAGATCACTCAGATGATCCTTCTCTCGCTGGCTTTTCACCAGCATATCGTCGACGTACACTTGGACATTCCTCCCTATTTGGTTGGCGAACATTTTGTTCATCAGCCTCTGATATGTGGCACCTGCATTCTTCAGTCCGAATGGCATCACCTTGTAGCAGAAGAGTCCTTGGCTGGTGACGAATGAGGTTTTCTCTTGATCTGCCTCATCCATCCGGATCTGGTTATATCCTGAGAAGGCATCCATGAAACTCAGCAGCTGGTGTCGGGCCGTAGAGTCTACTAGGGCGTCGACTCGAGGGAGGGGGTAGCTGTCCTTTGGGCACGCCTTATTCAGGTCCGTGAAGTCCACACACATCCGCCACTTCCCGCTGGCTTTTTTGACCATTACAACATTAGCTAACCAGTCGGGGTAGTAGACTTCCCGGATGAACCCTGCCTCTCGTAACTTACCAACCTCCTCTGCCACTGCACGATCTCTCTCTGGAGCAAACACTCGCTTCTTTTGTCTAACAGGCCGGAAGGAGGTTGCTACGTTCAGCCTATGTACCATGACTGACGGATCGATCCCCGGCATGTCCTCATGGCTCCAGGCGAATACATCCTGATTTTCCCTAAGGAAGGTCGTGAGTGCCTGGCGGGTCGTCGAACTGCTGAGGGCACCGATTCTGGTGGTTCTCTCAGGCTTGGACTCGTTGAGAATTATCTCTTCGAGTTCCTCCACAGGCTCCGCCCCCGTCCTCTGCTCGATGTTCATCGTCTGTAGCTGGCCATTCATCTCTACCATTGCGACATAGCATTCTCGTGCGGCCACTTGGTCTCCCTATAGTTCTCCTACCCCGTACTCTGTAGGGAACTTGACCTTTAAGGCATAGGTCGAGGTGGCGGCCTTCCAGGCGTTGAGGGTTGGTCGCCCTATGATTGCGTTGTATGCTGAGGAGCAGTCGACGACTAGGAAGGTGACGTCCCTAGTGAGCTGCCGAGGGTATTCCCTGACGGTGACGGGCAATGTGATCGAGCCGAGGGGATATACTCTGGTCCCCCCGAAACCTGTGAGTGGGGCCTTGGTAGGGACCAAGCGTTCTTTGTCAATCCGCATCTGCTGGAACGCGGGATAGTAGAGAATATCCGCGGAGCTCCCGTTATCAATCAGGACCCGATAGGTGTTGTAGTCCCCTATCCGGATGTTAACGACAAGGGCGTCGTCATGCGGATGGTGGAGGTGTTGGGCATCCTCTTCCGTGAACTCCATAGTGGGGCTGTTGGTTCTCGGCTTCTTCTGGACGGAACTCGCAGCCTGGACATTCTGGACCGCCCTGAGGTGGGATTTCAAAGCCTTCTTTGTAAAACCAGCAACCGGTGCGCCACCCACAATCACCCTTATATCCCCTATAGGTGGTCTGGGACGCTCATTGTCCCGGTGGGGGGTCTGTTCCCGCCGAGACGTTTCGGCCTTTTCCCTGTTGACGAACCTCTGCAGCTTTCCTTGCCTAATTAGGGCTTCGATCTGTTGCTTTAAATCGTAGCAGTCGGCGGTATCGTGCCCATGGTCTCGGTGGAAGCGCCAATACTTGTCTTTTGGTCGCTTGTCCGGGTTTGATTTCATTTTTCCCGGAAACGTCAAGGACCCGTCATCCTTGATCTGCATCAGGACCTGATCAACCGGAGTCGTTAATGGGGTGTAGCTTGTGAATTTCCCGGCATTGGGCTTTGGGCGTCTACTATCTCGGCCTTCCCCTGTTCGAGGCGCCTTCCGCCCCTTATCTTGTCGGGTGTCTTCCTGCCTTTCCCTCTTCCTGGGGGGCTTCTCTTCCCTTGCCAGTAACGCATCTTCCGCGTTCATGTACTTCGTCGCCCTGTAAAACACATCTGACATTGTCTTCGGGTCATTTTTGTACAAAGAGAACAGGAATTTACCCTTCCGCAGCCCGTTTGTGAACGCAGCCACTTGTATCCGGTCGTCAGCTTCGTCAATCGTCAGCGCTTCTCTGTTAAAGCGGGCTATATAGGATCTCAGCGTCTCATCTTCCCGCTGCTTAATGTTCATCAGGCACGCGGTGGATCTCTTGTGCCGGTGTCCTCCGATGAATTGGGAGGCGAATAGAGCGCTCAGCTCCCTGAAGGTGCCGACAGAATCGGGCGCCAGCCTGCCGAACCAGGTCCTTGCAGAGCCTTTCAACGTTGCGGGGAAGGCCTTGCACATGATTTCGTCTGGCGCGCCGTGCAGGTGCATCAATGTCTTGAAAGTTTCTAGGTGGTCCAGCGGATCCTTGGACCCGTCGTAGCTTTCCACCTGGGGCATGCGGAACTTCGGTGGCGTAGGGAACATAATGACAGGTGTCGTAAATGGGGAGTCCGTGCGGTGGACGAGGTCGTCGAGGTCGCTGGACACTCGCCCTTTGAGGGCGTTCATCATGAAGTCCATGCGCTTCTTCATCATGCTCATTTCCACGGCCATACTAGACTGGGCGTGGCCGTCTGCCGGCAGATGGTTTGGCTGCTGTCCTTCCGGCCGGCTCAATGCATGGCTTCCCTCGGGGCCCTCGCAGTCCCTCTCCTCGGCACTACTCTCCTGATTTTCTCCCTGGTTGTCACCCGTCGCATCCCTTCGTAACAGCTGCTCTTCCAAGTCATTGTTGCGCTTCGTGAGACGTTCCACTGCGGCCGCTAGAGTCTGGACTTGTCTCTCGAGGGCCGTGGTGCGTTGTTCGTTGCCTTGGTCGTTCATGGTGGTAGTCCTTGAACGCGTGAGTACCATGCAACCCTTAGTCCGGGAAACACGTAACAGAAACTCGTGCGATTCCCACAGACGGCGCCAACTAATGATGTCAAGAATCAAACCAGTGAGCTGCAAGGCTTGCGCACGTTCCGGACGGTCCTGCACAAGTAAGAAGAATCTCAAAGGGAAGTACCGGTGTGGTACCGGCCAACGACCCTCCGATGATTAAGTTAGTATTTGTTCACAACTCTAGAGTGCCAGAGTCGGGTCTTAGTATACGTACCTCGATTTTCGGAGGGTGTGGCGGTATTTATAGTAGTGGTAGTGGCCTTTAGATGAGGCGTACTGGAGAAGATATCGTAGTACCGAAATTGCCCTCGAGTAGCGTAGGACGCAAGACTCTTCTGGGGTGGTCAAGTGTGTTGGGCACGATTCCCTTCTTGGGGGTGGGAATCGTGCTTCGTAAGATATCCGGCTAAATAGCGTACGCGACAAGATTCACTCTTTCCAGGGAAGCGTACGTGGCCAGACAGGCCTCAGTGCCTGATATCAACACCCGTCGGCCTTCCCCCCGTCGCCCCCAGGATTGGGGTCGTCAAGCTCTGACGTCCATCGGGTATTTCCGCCGTCACGGATCTAGCCGTCGGCGAGTGTGAGCTACCGTCGTCTGGTGGGAGATTTTATCCCTATCATTATTTATTTTTAATAGTAGAGGAGGGTGAATCTATGTGCATGGAATCAGTTTTAGCACATCTTCTAAACTTGCTCTGGTGTTTTCGTAATAAACAATATCTACCTCATCTAAAAAAAAAAAAATTGTTTACAAAGTCAACATTTTGTTACAATTTCTTATGTGGTAAGTTATGATTAATGCAACATCATTTTCACATAGTTCACCATTGATACTATTTTAATTAAAAAAAAATCATAAAATGCTAACTTAAGATAAAAGCCTGAAAATTTTCTCCTAAACTAATTAATTTTTTTAATTTGGTTCAAAGTCCAAATTTTCAAATAACTCACTTTGAAACAAAACTAAAGAATAAATTGTATATCTTTTTTAGTTATTTATTGAATAATGTTAGGGATACAAAAGAATTTTACAATTTTTTGTCACAATTTAAATAGCAAATTGTGATTAATGTAACGTCATTTCTGCATGTTTCAGTATTAACACTATTTAAATTATATACAAATCACAATATGCTAACTTAAGAGAAAAAAAATTTAAGTGAGCAAAAAAGTAAAAAATTTCTCCTAATTTTTTTGTTGGTTTCTAAGTCCGTCTTTTATAATAAATCAATTAAAAACTAAAAAAATAAATTGTATCATAGGAATAGTTAGAGATACAATGAGTACAATATATATCTCATTAAAAAAAGTTGATCACGATAAATCAAGATTTTGATGATTATATTTTCACTCAATATATACCATTTTCACTTTTTAACTTTGAAAATTGAGTATAATTTTGACAAGTATGATAGAAATAAATGAGATGATACATTATGATACATTTGGTAAAAAGAACTTTGTAATTTTTTTTTTTAAACAAGACATGGTAAAATAACTTTTAATAATTTTATGTTTTGGAAATTTTGCAATCTTTTAATGTAAAACAGGAGAAAATAGATTTTTTTTAAAAGGTAAAAAAAGAGATAAACATTAATTAAAATTTAAAGTAGGTAATTTTTTTTTTCAAATAGACTATTAAGTGTCGTCTGAGGTGGCATCTTACATAACAAATTGCATGTAACGCCATTCTCATTGTGGGGCCCATAACCATATAAGAGGAGTAACCGTTAGTCAATTACGCAATATAATAATTCTATTTTGAAGAAATTGAGGCTCTAACAATAATGTATGCATTACAATTGGCACGATAAGCAAAAACCATGAGATGGTATCGTTTTAGCCATGTAAAAGATGAGAAGGAAATCAATGGCTCATGCATTGACAAATCTTGCAAAGGACATAGAGGGTGAATCTATGTGCATGGAATCAGTTTCAACACATCTTGTAAACTTGCTCTAGTATATTTGTAATAAACAACATCTAACTCATCTAGTTATTTTCTTATTTATTGAATAATGTTAGGGATACAAAAGAATTTTACAATTTTTTGTCATAACTTAAGTGGCAAATTGTGATTAATGTAACATCATTTTTGCATGTTTCACTATTGACACTATTTTAATTATACACAAATCATAACATGCTAACTTAATAAATAAAAAACCCTAAGTGAACCAAAAAGTAAAAAATTTCTCCTAAACTTTTTTTATTGGTTTCTAAGTCCTTTTATTTAATAAATCACTTAAAAAACTAAAAAAAAAAAAAATTGTATCATACGAATACTAAGAGATACAATGAGTACAATATATGTCTCATTAAAAAAAGATGATCATGATAAATCAAGATTTTGATGGTTATATTTTCACTTTTTAACTTTGAAAATTGAGTATAATTTTGACAAGTATGATAGAAATAAATGAGATGATACATTATGTTTCATTTGGTAAAAAGAATTTTGTAATTTTTTTAAGCAAGACATGTTAAAAAAAATTAAAAAAAAAAACTTTGTAAAGATTTCATGTGGGGACTGGGTTTGAGTTTCAGGCCCAACGCAATGTATGAGCTCAAGCCCAAATAGCCCGGACAATGAATTTGTAGAGAGATGGGTTGAAAAGCTGGGCCACAGTGAGTTGGACAATAATCCAATCCTATTGTATTAATGCAATAAAGATAGTTACAGGGATTCCTAGTAAGGAGGGTCCTCGGCATAGTCCGAGGAGATTTATCCTATCTCTATCTTTCTCTTTTTCTTCCTCTCCTCCTCTTCTCAAGGGTCCTCTGCGTTATATACTCCCCTTTGGATGATCCGGAGTTTCCACTTGTTGGCAATCCAGGTCACTACTTGATTATCTGTCACATCAGACACCCTTTCTGGCTTCTGTAAGTCGTAGCAGTCAGAGCAGCACTGTTCAGGAGTCCTCTCCACATAAATGCGGCCAGAAAAGTAGATGCTGTGCATTAAACGTGGAGGTCGTAGCTCTTCTTTAGGTGTTTTCCTATTTTTGGCCTCTCCTTGTGCCTCCGGGGCGCCCATCCATTGTTGGAGCATCTTAAAGGCCTAGTTTGGCCAATGGGATCCGAATAAGGTCAATGTCCAAGCTATCCGAGGAGGCAACACTCCTTGGATAGGCCCAAGGCCTAATACAAGAATTGGGCTCAGGCCCTCACATTTCATGTTTTGGAAATTTTGCAATTTTTTAGTATAAAACTAGAAAAGTAAAAAAAGCGATAAACATTCATTAAAATTTAAAGTAATTAGAGCATCCATAGCTGTGGATCTAAAATTTTAGCTATTTAGCACCTTTAAAAATCACTTTATCTATTTTACCTCTTCACACCCCACAACAATACATCTATATTTTTAGCTATTTGATTAAAATAATACAAAAAAACTTATTACAATAATAATAAAACTTTTACAACAAAACAGCAAAGCACAACCCTACCACAGCACAACCATCACCACCACAGCACAACCATCATCACCACCACCACAGCAAACTTCAGTAGTTCACAGCAGAAAAAAAAAAAAAAAAAAAAAAAGCACAACCCCACCACAGCACAACCATCACCACCACCACCACAAACTTCGGTAGTTCGCAGCAGGAAAAAAAAAAAAAAACCCAAAGAAATCCCCGATGAAGATCGGTGAGATGGAGGACGGCGATGGGTCAGCTACCATCAGCCACAGCCACAACCACCACCACCACCACCAGTCCAAAGCAGGAAAAAAAAAAAAACCAACGAAACCCAGAGAGGTGGGACGGCGATGAAGATCGGCGAGGTGGGATGGCGATGAAGATCGGCGATGAGATGAGTGGTGAGCTAAGACCGGCGATGAGATGAGTGGTGAGCTGAGACCGGCGATGAGGGAGAGAAAAAAAAAAAAAAAAAAAAAAAAAAAAAAAAAAAAAAAAGAGAAGGAAGAAGGAAGAAGGAAGAAGAAGAAGAGAAGCCAGACAGAGAGAGAGAGAAAGAACGAAAGAGAGAGAAAATAGTTTTTAAATGAGAGGAGAGAAAAAGTTAATAGAATAATATTTTTTTTAGCTTTGATGAATAGTGCACATTTATTTATAGATGTGCACTGTTCATGGGAGCTAAAAAAATAAAGAAATAGCTCCAGTGCTAGAGTTGAAATTTGGTGCTTGAAGAGCTATATTATTATATATTATAGCAATATAGCAATATAAGAGCACTGCTGTAAGTGCTCTTAATTTTTCTTTTCTAAATAGACTATTAAGTGTCGTCTGAGATGGCATTTTGTGTAACAAATTGCAAATTGCATATAATGACATTCTCGTTGTGGGTCCATAATCATATAAGAGGAGTAATCGTTAGACAGTTACACAATATAATAATTCTATTTTGAAGAAATCGAGGCTCTAACTGTACTGCATGCATTACAATTGGTGTGATAAGCAGAAAGCCATAAACCATGAGATGGTATCGTTTTAGCTGTGTAAAAGATGAGAAGGAAATCAATGGCTCATGCATTGTCAAAGCTTGCAAAGGACACAAAGGGTGAATCTATATGCGTGAAATCAGTTTCAACACATCTTGTAAACTTGCTATAATGTACTACTAGTACAAAGCACAATTATGGAAAAATTAACACTCTTTTTTGTTAGAGAATCATTAATGCCCACACTTAAAAAGACACATTTGAATTAAAAAATAATAATTTCCATAAAAAAAATTAGTATTTTCAATTCACTTCACCTCCCAATATTTTGGTTTAACTTACGATGATCATGTTTTTGTATTTCCTCTCGAAGTGGCTAATGAGCACTTCACATAAATTTTATCATCTTATACCACCATTAACAAATAAAGTTTAAAATATCTCGTCAAACGTCTTGTAATTTAATTGATAATTGGTACTTCTTAATATTTTCAAGAATCATTATGGGGATTGGTACTTCTTAATATTTTCAAGAATCATTATGGGGTTTTAGTAGTGCAATGAGACTCATTAACAGACTACATTTCTTCTTCTTTTATTTGTTACTTTCCAATCTTGGGAAGTAAGTCAAATTCATTATGGGGCTTTGGTACTGCTACTAGATTCAACTACTTAATTAAGATCTTTTACAGTATTTAAGATAATTCTATGGTAGAGGGTTTTTAGGTAACTTAGTTGTAAAGTTTCTAAAATCTTATTCATCATTTTTGAAATAAGTGAATTGAGTTTTATCACATTATTAATATTTAGAAAAAGATTGTCCATCACAATTTTTTTGGTATCTATTTAATTATTAAATTATTAATGATGTGGTAAAATTTAATCAACTTATTTTTAAATGAATTGATAGAATACTTTAAAAACTCTATGGGCTCTAAAAGAATTCTAGAAAATGCTCTCCGACTGGGTAAATCCCTTTCAGGTGTCAATGTTGATATGGAGGCAATTTGCCAGTTTGTGATGCAGTCGTGAAATTCATCATCAACAACACAACTATTTTAAATATGCGAAGAAAAGGGATAAAACAAATCAAATTTATTTTTTTATTTTTGAGAATCGGATAAAACAAATCAGTTAAACTCACTTCCATGATAATTTTTAATAAGATAACCAAGAAAAAAATATGCAACTCAAAGTACAACAAGTAGCAAGAAAGCTTTTTACTCCCAAATTTTTTAGGATTGGTTATGGATCATCAAGAACATTCTGTATTAGATCTATTCATAATCCAATATACTAGTACATTCCCAAATTTATAGAAAAAATAAACATAATAAATAAGCAGAATTACTATACTTAATTTCCTAGGTGGTGGGTCAAGGGCCTAGGGGTGTGCGCGGTTCGATAAGGGCAGTTTTTTTTTTCAAATTTACTACCGAACCGATAGAGATCGGTTTTTTCATAATTAGAACCGATGCACACCGCCTAGGGTCGGTTTGCCGACCTATAGCGGTGCGGTTTTTGCTGTGCGGTTTAGTCGGTTTGGTCGGTTTAAAATATTAAAAAAAAACTATTTTTTTAATAATAAAAAAATTGGACTTTCAAGCCCAATATCAATATATCAATCCGATCAAAAAACTTGTGCCAAATAATTCATGAAACTTATGCCAACCTAGTCAAACATAAAACAAAAGCAAAATCGTTAATGTATTTTTCATTTCATACTGATCACATAATGATCCAAAATTTTAAACTTATGCAAAATTTCACATAATGATCCATAATGATCACATAATGATTCAAAATTTCAAAACTGTATTTTTCATTTCAAACCTGTGCAAAACCTGTGCAAAAAATATGTTCATATAATGATCCAAATTTTTTCATTTCATTCACAATGCAAAAATATTTTGAAATTGCCTCAATAAGAGTTCAACTCCCAAAATACTATCATGTAGCATATAATATCATTAGTGTCACTGTGTGTGTCAGTGTCAATAACAGTAAGCGTTAATGTATCTACTTAATAACGTATTACAGAACCATTTGTCACTGTCCACAAATGCCAAAAGAAAGATATACAAATTAAATTAGCATTTAGGAAAAAGAATGCTAATTACTTGTATCCCCAATAATAATCCCACCCATGAATACCAAAATAACTACCATTAGTGAAAAGTCTACTACCAATAACATGTACAGATATAATTAGCATATAGGCAAAAGAATGCTAATTCTTGTAAGTCCTTTGTCTAGTAAGTCTGTGCACTATGCATCATTCTAGAACTCCTATCTTCTACAAAATACTAAACAAAACAAAATAAACACGTGTTAATAACAATAAAACGTTTATGAATAATAGAATATTTATAACTAACACAAACAAATGAGAATAGCAAGTATACTTACGTAATACTAACTACTAACTAACTTCAAGCAAAGAGCAACACATCACTCATCATCATCTAACACAACGGTGCTTGGATCCTCCTCCATAGGCATTGGGCAAACCGATGCAATTTCTACAATCCCATTCAAAATAAAATGTTCCGTAAGTATTGAGCAAATAAATAAACAATTGATATATACAACAAACAAAATGAAGAAATATTTACCAGTGTCAATCTTAAAACCATCCATATCCTCCACATTATCCATGCATTCCCGAAGCTTTATTGGTCTTTTTTTCTTTGCATCTTTCAACCAATTTTGGGTACAAATAAGGGCTTCAACTGTATTAGGAGATAGTGAACTACGAAACGAATCCAAAACACGCCCCCCGGTACTGAAAGCAGACTCGGATGCAACTGTAGAGACATGAATAGCCAACACATCATGGGCAATTTGGAAAAGGACTCGGTATCTAGAAGAATTCATTTTCCACTACATCAAGATGTCAAAATCTTCCACATCAGGGTCCTCAGAAGATTCCAGCAAATACCTATCCAACTCAGATTTGCTTTCCACGCTGTCCTCGTTCGCCAAGTGTTGCTTAAACCTATTATTATAACTTTTAATGCGATCAGACAATGAAGCATTGCTGACACTTGGCATGGAGTCCCTAGACAATGAAGCACCATTACTACTAGAACTCGAAGCTCCATTTTGACCCACTCTCTCCACATACAACCTATTCAATGCATCCCGAACCTTAGAGCTCATCGCATCCCCCTTGTCCTTTCCATACCACTCCCTAAACCAAAACTTTACATGCTTCAATTTATACCTTGGGTCAAGAACAACAGCAACAAAAAGCATCAAATTGATATTATCCATACTCCCCAATACTTATCATATTTTTTTTCATCTTTACCGCCATACTCTTCAAAAGTGGATCCCCATCAACACTATACAACTGTTACAATTGATCTTCAATGCTAATTAGCTCATGGAAGTATGTATTAGAAGTGACAAATAAGGACCCAGAAAATCTAAGTGTCGCCTTATAAAATATGCTAAGAAATTTCACAAAGGTCTTGACATTTTCCCAATCAAGATAGTTAGGAGGACCAATGGGCTTTTTCCCATTCCCATCCAATTTACAAAAATAAAGTTTGTAATGCCCATCCTCCTCTTCCACCCTATCAAATGCTCTCACAAATTTCAAAGCACAATCTAACATGAGATAAGTGGAATTCCACCTTGTTGGCACATCAAGGGACAACAAACATTTGGCTTTGAATTTCTCATTTTCAACACATTCTTGAAACTTCTCAAACCTTGCGGGAGAGGCTCTCACATATCGCACCACATTCCTAACTTTGGTAATTGATTCATGAATGGACTTCAACCCACTTTGCACTATCAAATTCAAGATATGCGCACAACAATGCATATGCATGAACTCACCACCCAATATGCTACTATCTCTTTCTTTTGCTCTCTTCTTCACATAATCAATTGCCACATCATTAGAACTAACATTGTCCGCGGTGATTGTAAACAAGCGGTCTATACCCCACTTCAACAAACATGACTCAACCGCTCTACCTATGGTGTCCCCTTTGTGATTAGCTATAGGACAAAAGTTCAAGATTTTCTTTTGGTAAGTCCAATCCCCATCAATGAAGTGTGCGGTGACTACCATGTAGTTCAAGTTTTGTATGGATGTTCAAGTATCCGTTGTCACACAAACTTGTTGCCCAACAAAAGCCCTTCTCAAAATATCCACGTCACTAGAATAAATCTTCATACAAGCCCTTGCAATGGTAGTGCGATGGGGAATAGGAAACCTAGGCTCAACTATTTCCATAAATTCTTGAAAGCCTTGACGTTCCACAAATTTAAAAAGCAATTCATCAATGATGATCATCCTTGCCAACGCCAACCTTATCCTCTCTTCACTATAATTTGCAACCACTAACACATTTGAACCACTTTCCCCTTCTCTCTTTGCTTGGAAAGACAAAGTTTTTTACTTATCATCACGGGGAAAAGGCCACTTCTTACATACCTTCATGTGTTGCAACATGCCCGAAGTACCATTTTTCTTACCATGACATTTATATTGATTTTTACAATACTTGCATTGAGATCTAGGATTTTGGAGATCAGAACCAGCCAACTTAATGAAGTGTTGCCATACTATAGACGGGTCCTTACCACCTTGTTTAAGTGATAGTGGAGGAAGTGATGCACCAAGTCCAATTGGTGCTGCAGGTTCAAGTGGGTTAGGGTTAACACTACCAGGATTAGGAGGAGGTGGGTTAGGGTCCCCGGGTGCACCAAATCCAGGTGGAGCATCGACATCCATCTAATAAAAAAATTTTCAAACAACAAAAAACAAAGTTTTCACAACAATATCAAATTATAATTTTTCCAGCAAATGTAATATCAAATAGCTCACTCTCAATCAATACAATAACAGACTAACAATTATTAATCATTAGTCATTACTCAACAATTCATGTCACTAATATTAAAAACAATTCAGAACTAGAGAATTAGCTTTATTTTATATATAATTATATATAAACTTAAAGCAATTGTTACTAAGTACAAAAAATTTAAAATCATAATGTTGAATATAGTGAGTGTTTAGTGATTACCTCTTGGTGAAAGATTGAAAGCGTGAACTCTCTCAATCTCGTCTCTCTCAAAAATTAAAATACTGAAGAAAAAAAAAAAACTTTAGTGCTACTTAGTAGATTGAGTCAACTGACTAAATAAATAAATAACTAAAAACTAACTAAATAAATTAACTAAAGTTAATCAACTGTCTAAGTAAATAAATAACTAAAAACTAACTAAATAAATTAACTAAACTGACCAACACACCAAAAACTAAATTAAATAAATAGCTAACTAACTAAATAAAAATTTAATAAATAAATAACTACAAACATGAAACAACTCACACTCACATAGTTACATAATTAATAATAACTCACACTTACACAGTGACACTCACACTCACACAGTGACATAATTAATAATAACTAAATTAAAATGTTAAACACAGTTACATAATTAATAATAACTAAATTAAATAACTCACACTCACACAGTGACACTCACACTCACATAATTAATAATATCAGTATATCACCTTCCTAGTTACGTTATCATCACAAGTTCACAACACACTAACACAGTCAACACTCACTCACACGCACAACACACTCACACAGTAACTCACAGTGTCACACACACAAATATCACTTTCCTAATCCTTTACCACTTTATCATCAAATTCATCACAACATTACACACGCACAGGCACATAGCACACTCAAAACAGTCAACAACTCTCATCAAAAAAACAAAAGAATCTCTCTCACTCGGAGACTCAACAACTCTCAAACACAATCTCTCTCACTCGGAGACTCAAGACTTCAAAACCAAAAGAAAGGGGCTGCTGGCTTAGGCTTACCGTGGTTATCGCGGGGAGTTGCTGCTGCTGCGAGGCGCGACTCAGGCCGACGAGAGACTTGAGGCGAGGCGGCTGGGCGAGAGTGAGAGAGAGAGTTAAGGGCCCCAGTTGTTGAATAGAAGGTATTTATAGTGAGGAACTCAACTGGGTTACTGGGTATGTGTCTGAAAACCTACATTAAACGGTGCCGTTTTATGTGTTTTTTTTTTTATGAGAACCCAGACCATGAAACCAATACGACGGCGTTTTTTAAAAAAAAAAAAAAATTTAAATAGATAGTATCGGTTCGGTTCGGCTCATCTTGGTAGGGGTGTGCGTGTCTCCGATCTGCTCACCGCATTGGCATCGGAGCTCCGTTCGCGTTCCGATTTCCGGCATTGGCTCTGTCGGTCGGTGCCAATGGCGGTGCGGGAGTGTCGGTGCCGGTCGGTGTGGTCGGTGCCGGTGATAGTTTGCACACTCCTAGTCAAGGCCGTGAAACAAGTATTTTCACCCCCCCCCCCCCCCCAACCCCAAAAAAAAAAAAAAAAAAAAAAAAACTTTAACCAATGCCACTTATCCATTGTTAATAACTAATTATGAAATGTAGTAAACAAGTTGGTTTTCTTATTGTCTTTGAGACTGCTTGGACTTTGTGTAATTACATGCATCTTCAATGTTGTTAAATGCTCTACATTACCCCTAGGTAGAAGTAGAACTACTTAAATCCAACAGTACCAAACTTTGTTTTTGAGAAGCCAACAGCACCAAACTGGTAACGTATACAATTTCTGTCATTGAAAGAGTAAGTTTATATTTCCTACATAGTTTTTTTTTTTCCTTAAAATATTTCCTACATAGTTAGAAAATATGCAAGAAACAACTAACATTGTTGCAGATTTCACATTTAGAATCTCCAACCAACGTATGAGTAGCCAGAGTAGCACTCTTATTGTCTGTTGTGGCAAATATTTGGGCTACAATCTGCTCACCGCATTGGCATCGGAGCTCCGTTGGCAAATATTTAGCCAATTAAGTTTAGTATTCTAAATTTAATTTAAATTTTTACGTTGTTTTTTACAGTTTTACTTATGTATATTAATAGAGAATTGAGGAAGACGTAGAGTTTCTCCTGACTAATAGAACCATTGGAGCCCAAAGTAAAATCGAACTTTAGCAACAGTAGTACAGTACTCTTACCAATGAATTGATGATTTAGGGTTACCGATTCTGAGCTTAAGAAGATCATCATCATCATCATGTTATGTAGGTTCGGTATTCCTTCAAATTAAAAGCAGTTCCCCAATTCATAATAAATTTAATAACTCCATTTCATTCACAAGTGGAAGTTGAAAATTGAGTGTATGGACTATGGATAATGAGATTAATCAAACATTGAAAATACTTAGGTAATTATTTATAAAAATATAATTTAAAAATTTGTAAGTTAAATATTGCATGTATTATTTAAAAGCATTTTCTATTTTAATAAGTTTTATGTAATATATGAAATATATAATGTATCATTTTGGTGAGTTATAAGTGTGTTTTAAGACTTCAGGACTTCTATTGTAATACAACTCTTTAGTTCTCTAATCAAATTCAATTACTACACAAAAGTGATATTCCTTTAAAGATTATTAAATTCAACCATGTATCGAGCAAAAATGATCAAATTAAACTGTGGCTTATTGGTCAATATGGTCATGTGATTGAACTTATTTGGATAAATTACAAAACATAAGAAATTATATCTAAATTTTGTCTTAATTTAAATAGATACCAAAATGATGATAGTCCTAATTTAAATACAAAATCATAAAGAATGCAATGGATGGATCTTTACCACTAAATTTATTTTTTGATAAGTAACGTAAAAATATTATTAATAATAGAAAAAGTGCCAAACCGAGTACATTGGAGATGTACTATGGGGGCACAGATTAGGAAACAAAAGAACAACGGTCAGAAAAAAAAGGAAAAGAAGAACAAGAAAAGTGAGAAAAGACCATACTCCAATCAAAGAGAGTGTGCAAGAAAGAAGACTTAAGCTCTAACAAAGAACGTTCACAACCCTCAAAACTTCTAGCATTCCTTTCACGCCAAATGCACCAAATCAAGCAATGAGGTGCTAATTTCCAAACATCAATATGACGATGTCGCATAAACTGTCCTTGCCAAGCCTCAAACAACTCAAGAACCGTATGAGGCATAACCCATTGAATACCAAACAAGCAGAAAACCAAGGACTACATCACCCAGGCTATGGGGCAATGAAGTAGGAGATGATCCATTGACTCCCCACAACTCTTACACATATAGCACCAATCAAGCACTATCACACGTCTTTTACAAAGGTTGTCTGTTGTTAAGATCTTTCCTAAAGAAGCAGACCAAGAAAAGAAAGCCACCCTTGGAGGAACCTTCGAGTGCCATATCATTCTCCATGGGAAGGAAACAAGATTAGAAGGATAAAAGGAGTTATAACATCCTCTAACCTCAAAACCTCTATTCCTTGCAGGCTTCCAACAAACCTTATCTGGACCAAACCCCCGCACTGTCGAAGAATAGACCAACTCCATAAACCGATCAAAAGCTTCTTCTTCCCAATCTTGTGGTGGACGACGAAATTGCACATTCCAGTGAAACCTTCCAGTAGACCAACCCATAACTTCAGCCATCGAGGAATCCTTTGACCTACTAATACAATAAAGCTCCAGAAAGGCCTCTTGGAGAGTACAATCTCCGCACCACACATGCTTCCAAAATTTCACTCTAGTACCATCCCCCACATCATATACAAGGACTTTAGAAAAATTCAACCAGCCACTTCTAATGTATCTCCATAGGCTGACCCCATAAGGACTTGTCACCTTTTTCATACACCAATCACCCCAAATACTCCTATATTTTGCCTCTAAAACCCTCCTCCATAAAGCATCAGGCTCCATTCCACACCTCCACAACCATTTTCCTAGCAAGGTAGAATGAAAACTTCCCAATCTCCTTATACCCAACCCCCTAACCTTCAAAGGTTTACAAACCTTTGCCCAATTAACTAAATGTATTTTAGGTTCACCACCAATCCCATTCCACAGAAAATCTCTCTGTAATTTCTCCATACGTTTTGCCACCTTACCCAGTAAAGGAAAGAGGGAAAGAAAGTATGTAAGTAAAGACGAGAGTGAGCTTTTGATGAGTGTCATCTTATCCCCTTTAGATAAATACATTCTCTTCCAACCTGCTAATCTCCTTTCCATTCTCTCTAGGATAGGATTCCACACAGATAAATCCTTAAACTTTGCACCTAATGGAAGGCCCAAATATTTCAAGGGCAGAGAAGACTGCCCACACCCCAACAAATCAACCAAAGCCTGTAATTATGCACCTCACCAACAGGTACCAACTCAGATTTTCCCAAATTAATACGAAGCCCTGATACCTCCTCAAATCTAGGAAGGATCGCCCTCAAATTAGCAATCTAAGAAGTGTCAACATCACAAAAAATCAGCGTTTCATCTGCAAATAGAAGGTGAGACACCATCACTGAAGGACCGTCTGTACTACCCACTGAAAAGCCCGAGAATTGCCCATCAGAGGCAGCCACATCCAACATACGACTTAATGCCTCCATCACAATATCAAACAACAATGGAGATAATGGATCCCCTTGCCGAAGCCCCCTAGAACTTCCAAAGAAATCAAATGGGCTACCATTGATCAGAATGGAAAACCTCACAATTGAAATGCAATACCTTATCCAATTTCTCTATTTTTCTGAGAAACCACACCGCTGAAGCATATACATTAAAAAATCCCAACTCACATGATCATACGCCTTCTCCATATCCAATTTACACAACACATCTAGAACTCCTGACTTCAATCTACTATCAATACATTCAGAATTAACCAATACAGAATCCAATATCTGTCTACCCTTCACAAAAGCATTTTGTGAATTCGAAATAAGCCCATTCGCCACCCTACGAAGCCGATTAGCCAACACCTTAGAAATAATCTTATACATCCCCTCAACTAAGCTAATCGGCCGAAAGTCCTTGACCTCCATAGCATTCACTTTCTTGGGAATAAGGGCAAGGAATGAAGCATTAAGACTCTTCTTAAACACTTTCTGAGTATGAAAATTGTGGAATACAACCATAATTTCTGTTTTCAAAACGCACTAACAAGACTGGAAGAAGGCCATGGAAAAGCCATCCGGGTCAAGTGCCTTATCACCATTAAAATCATTGATCACCCCAAACACCTCTTCCTTCTCAAAAGGTCGATCTAGCCAACTTGCATCTTCCGCCGAGATACTAGAAAAATCCACATCATCTAAGATTGGTCTATGAGCCACATCCTCAAAATAAAGCTGCCTATAGAACTGAGAGATACAGTCTGCTATAGCTGCCGGGTCCGAAGATAACTCCCCATCCACCATAAGCCTATCAATAGAATTAACCCTCCTATGAGAATTAGCTATACGATGAAAGAATTTGGTATTCCTGTCTCCTTTTCTAATACAAAGGACTCTAGACTTCTGCCTCCAACAAATTTCCTCCATCAAAATCACCTTTTCTAAATCACCTCGAACTCTCTCCAATTCCAGCCTTTCCTCCTCCAATAAAATACGACTTTCTTCAATCATCTCTAAATCACTAAGATCTTTCCATAATTTTCTCACCCGATCTTCAACATTTCCAAAAACCTCCACGTTCCATTTTTCAAATCATTTTTCAGGAGCTTCAGTTTATTGGCCAAAACAAAACTTGGAGCTCCTAGGACATTATAAGATTCCCACCAAGACCGCACCCTCTCCACCAAACCCTCATCTTTAAGCCACATATTTTCAAATCTAAACGGCCTCCTACCTCTCTGAAAAGAACCACCCTCAAGAACAATCGGGAAGTGGTCAGATAGCAACCTAGGCATGCGTTGTTGAAAGACAGAAGGAAACTTATCCTCCCAATCTGCAGAAAATAAAAATCTGTCCAGCCTCGCCTTCGAAGCAACTTCACGCAAATTAGACCAAGTGAAAGATCCCCCTTGAAGCGGAATATCAATAAGGCCTTACTCAGAAATAAAATTGGAAAAGTCCCGCATAGCAGCAGTAAAAGAGGCAAAACCAGAGCGCTCAGAAGGGAATCTTACCACTTTAAAGTCACCACCCACACACCATAGAACATTCCACCAACTGCACAACCCAAACAATTCCTCTCATAATAACCTTCTATCTCTCAAAGAATTAGGACCATATACACCAGTAAACGCCCAGACAAATTGATCGGACACACTTGTAAATTTACAAGAAACCAAAAAGCGCCCCACTGCTTCCTCCACTTTATTCACAACCCGTGTATCCCACATCAATAGCACCCCTCCAGATGCTCCACAAGAGCCTAGGTAAGACCAATCAACATGTTGACCACCCCATAAACTGCGAATCACAGCTCTAGTTATTAACTCCATTTTAGTTTCTTGAAGACAAATAACATCTGGCCCCCATTTCCTAACCAGATTTCGAACCCGAAGCCTTTTATCCCTATCATTCAACCCTTTAACATTCTACGAAATAATCTTCAAATTCATTGATGAACTACCACAGCCCGCTCCTTACCTGCATTCCTTGGCTTCGTTAAGCCAACCTCAACATTTAAAGAGGTCAATAAATTTTTCAACTCCCGCTGACCTTTCTGCCCCAACTTGCCCTGCTTCATTTGATCATCTACTGCATGAAGCTTTTTATTCTTCTTCCTGGCCTCTATAGCTAATAACAATCCCGTAATTTGTTCCTCAAAACCTTCCAAAGAAGTGCCCACTGATTTTCTAAAAGCCTTAATCCGATTGGTTACCCATTGTGATAACTTATTGCTATCAACCATCTCCTTACACCCCACCCCCAGCTCAGAGCAATGCTCCGACTCCACAGGAACTTCTGTGGCCAAAGGTACCACGACTAAAGGCTTGCCACTACACTCCCAAGTCATCAACCTTTCGTCAAATTCCCACATCTCCTCCTCTGACCCAGTACCAATAGACAAAGAATCAACTAACCCATCACAATCCTTTGCCCAGCTAACCATCTGACCTTTATTAATAAAAGAGACATTACCTGTTTCAGACTCTATATCCGTGACTGAGTAATCCGACACACTCTCTGGAGATCGATATATAGACAAAGGAAGCACTATTTGCCGACCATCACGCAATCATAACATCCACTCTTTGGAGTTTCCCCATGATTTATCCAAATCACCAACCAATTCTCTAATAGTGGGACAAGAATGAAATACCCCCTTATAATCAAAAGAAGACTCTTGCACCATCGCCCTTTCCTTCGGACCCAAAGATTCCTCATCCTCACCCATTATCGCTGCCGGAGATGACAAATTCACCACCAAATTTTCTGTCAGGGCCCCAAACAGCAGTACCGTTGCCTTCGCCAGCTCCAATGGAGCACATACCGGTGCTACATGTGACAAACTCAGCTCGCCTGTAGCCTTGGTCATTTCCGTTGTCAATATTGGCAAGGTGGGGGATTGGGTAAGCCAGCTCGGACTCAACTGACCACTAAACCCACTCCCACCTGAGACTTCCGGTACCGATACAGCAGAATTTGACCCCAAAGTGACCATCGGAGCCATCGCCATCCTCCTTGGTGGTAGAGAAGTAGTCACAGAGCTCACAGAGAACACCGTAGAACTCGTACCACTCAAGTTAGAGCTCAGGCCAGAGGAGCTTGACATAATCTTACCTTCTGCTACCTTTAGGACCGTAATAGCTGGGCTGGGATTCTTTTGGGGTTGCTTGGAACAAGCACCTGCCTCAAACATAAATGGGCTTGTCAACATTGGGCCTGAGTAACTCTTAGTATGACCCAACCAAGGTGCATGGGCTTCTGAAGGCTGATGGTCCAAACCTTTAATAACATCCTGGGCAGAACCACATGCTACCCACTTTACAGCTTGTTTATCACTCCTAAAATGTTGCCAAGATACCCGCCTCTTTCCAAACTCATTTACTTCCACAATCAAACCTTTCCTTAGCCAGCTAGACCTCCTAACTTCACGCTCCCTTCCAGAATCAACATCTTTCAAATTCAAATTATTCAAAGAGAATCTGAATTTATTTTGTTCCGAAATTCTCTCCTTAATCTTAGTCTTTCCTTTAATATCACGATCTCTCCCCTCCACACCACCCACGGCAATCGGGAAATCGTTTTCAACCGGAACTTCAAAAGCCACCACCTGATTACAAGATTCTTCTCTCGGAGGCGCCATTACTTGAATCTTGTCCTTCTCTCTAATGGAGGGCTGCTGCAAATGCTTCCTTGCATGTGCCAAAGCTTTTACCGTTTCAGCAAAGGATCGAGAAGGAAGAATCTCAGAACCCAACTTAGACTTGTATGGTAAAGCTTTTGGACCACCCAACGCATAATGAGAAGGTTCCAACATTCTCCTTAATTCAATCCCAAAGGCCCTCCAACCTTGTTGTACCTTGCCTATAGGAATAATGATAGACCTTCTCATCCCGCCTACTTTAAGCTCTGTTACTAACAAATATTGGCCAAACGAATTAGAACCTCGTTGCACTGTGTAGGCAGTGTCTCCTTCCCTGAACGCAAAAAAGTGTTTAGGATTAACCCCAATCACCGTGTGTTCCAAGCTATGCATTAACCAACGTGCTGCATTCTTACCCATAAAAATTGATTGCATGAAATACTTCCCTCTTTCAAAAATCTTAAGGAAGAAAAAGTTCCCCCCTTCCTCCACCACCAACTGAAACAACTTCGATTCAATAAAAAAACTGCGAATTCCACCCATAACGATCCAAAACAAAAGTAAAAAAAATCAAGAACAGTATTTCTAACTAATTTGAGGTAGTCGGGCCTCTATGATGCCTTCAAGTAAATATTTCATTAGATAAACACAAAGGGGTACTAAATTACCATTGTAGCTTAAAGTTTGAACCTAGCTTTTCTCCTATAATCCCCTTATCTTGCTGAATCTCATACTGGTTAGCTGCCACAACTGCCACCATTCTATTAACCTCGCGCTTGTTTGCCAATCACCAATTAGAGCATCTAAACAACAACCTACCTCCAGCTACTAATCAGGGAATGAATACACATTGTCACTCCTTGTTTTGCTGGTTTTTCAGTGGGATTATAAAGTAATACTAATGCCCACTCCTAATCAATAAGATACAAGAATTTACAAGCCAAATTCCCCTCAATCATTTAACAGTCAGTAAATTCCATGCCACTGGATGATTTTAGTTAGTTGCATGAAGTTTTCCAGTTAAACAAAACTCTTTTCACATCAGCGCCTTGTGGTGGAGGTTGGCCTTGTCATTCATGAAGCCAATTCCAATTTTCTATCATGTGGCACAAGATTTGATTTTGTCCTTGCAGTAAACAAATCAACCATAGACATTTAAATAGATTAAATGTTTTAAGTAACCATTCAACATTGCAAGTGGAACTAATTCCATTTTGTTACTCATTTTAAAAAGCAAGACCGTATTATCAAGAATGGGGTTGTCACCGAAAATAGGTGACACAAAGGCACACATGCATAGGAAAGCCATACGTGCATGAAGTCTACCTTATTAAGCTGGCACCATTATTGAAGCAACTGAAAGATACAAATAAAATACCATGTTAATGCTAGGTCTCAGAAACTCAGCAAGCCAATGATTGTCATTTTAACGAAATCACTTGATAATATCAGGGAAAGTAAAGTTTAAGCATGTAGAGAAACAAAAAAGAGTATTTAAGTCAGAATCACACCCTTTGCATGAAAGAGAAGAGCTTCAAGTCACTCCTTGGGACTCCATATGCCAAATAAGCCTGTCCAAAGATTGATTTTAGAGAACAGCATTTTAACTTCGTACATGAAACTTCACATTTTATTGAAATAACTTTAAAGTGCCTTGTGTATCATTTTTTTACAATTACACATGCAAATGTAATAGAATGCAGGAAGCCACATGCACAATCAGAGCATTATATAAGTCGACCCAGAAGTAAAACGCATGTGAGTGGGTATACCAATAATGCAGAAGCCAATGCAAACATAAAGATGACAAGAAGGTTCATGAAAATAAGATCAAAATTGATAAAGAAGTAAAACAGCCACAGTGCTCACAAATACCAATACATATTCTAAATTAGTACTTTTAATGTTTCTCTAAATTTATATAAAAGCAATTTCTTGGTATTATAAATCCTCAAATAAGAATAGTCAACCCAAGAGTCTAAGAAGAAAAATCCAAAAAAAAAAAAAAAACTTACGTGAACCTTCTCAGTGACCCTGCATGCAGGATGCAGCATATTCTAACTGCTTCTTCCCAACTGACATCCAAGATAAACTTAATCATATACTCCTCATTGGTGTAGTCGTTGGTCATCCATGCAAATGGACAATCCATCTAAATGGAATTTCTTGTCTTGCCCCGAGTCCAATGTGCCTCCGCTTCTAGTTCTAAATGCTTGAACCCAATAGGTGCTAATATGCTGTAATACTACCGCCGGCCATGACAGCAAGTGCTGCAAATATAACCACGTTTGCCTGGAAATCATGGCAAAAACTTCAGATTCAGTAATTAGTGTGGTTTGTAGACCTCTTGTGACCAATTCTTTTGCAAGAAGATGTCCCTGATGATACCTTGGAGCACCCTCTGCAACAAACATCAGAGATGATTTCGTTTTCACCTTTGCGATGCAAAGAAATTCCAAGACTGTTCTTGAACTTCCTAAAGTTAATATTACCTCATTTTGATGAATGTGCTCTACTTCTTGCTCAGTAATCTCTTCAAGGCAAGTGGCAATATCATGAATGAGTTCATTTACCTCCAGAGTTACATCATGCTTCAGCTTCCTACTTCTGGAACTTTTATCAGAATCCCCAACTCAGGCACATCCTCCAGAAGAGTTTGCAAGGAAGGTGGACACAAAGTGCTTCTTGCACTTGCAGCAGCAACAACAGCAGCAGCTAATAGAAGTGGATGATTATCCCACTCAGCATTGGTAATTTATCAGTGAAAGCTTCCAGAAGAATCAGAAGATCAAAAAGATCTCTTGATGGTTTAAAGTTAAGCATTACCAATAATCAAGGCAAGAACATTTTCCGTCCTTGAAATGATGAAATCTGCTATAATCCCTCACTATAATTTCTCTGTCAAACACCTTGGAAATCATCTTGCTCGCCTCATGACCTATGAAGCACGGGTGCGTTTCGGGACTCGGGTGCGGGTGCGGGAGCGGGTGCGGGACTCGGCAATTTTTGAAAAATGTGGGTGCGGGTGCGGCGGGACTCGGCGATTAAAAAATTATTAAAAAAATTTTTATTTATATTTTCTATATATTTTTACTAGTAAAATATTCTAAAAAAATTGAGGAAGGACAGATTTAGGATGTTTGGGCCTCATTAGAAGTAGATTTCGGCTTTTCCGGCGATTTTGGGTGAAAATTTCGGCCTGTTTCGGCCGTATCGGTCCGTTTCGGCCGTTTCGGTCGCCGGCCGATACGGACCGATACGGCCGATACGGCCGATACGGCCCTTTTCTGGCCGAAACTTTCCCGGTTCGGAGCGATTCGGCGCCGATTCGGCGCGAATCGAGCCGAGTCGGCTCGAGTCCGTGAAAAAAAAAAAAAAAAAAAACTCAGACGCGGCACCGACGCGCGGGCAGCCGCGTCGGACGCCGCACCCCGCGTCGGGCCGCGTCGGACGCCGGTGCGGCACCCTCCCAGCCGCGTCGGTGCTTTCTAGCTCATGACAATCCTCACAAACCCTCAAATTCTTCACTATTCGAATGCAATCCCCAACCTTTGTTACTAACATACCATAAGCAATTGCTAGCCTCTCACTATGCTCTTTAACTACATTCTCTTTTTCTTCTTCCCCAATATCATGCAATACAGATGAGATTTTTGGAGAGTAACCAGCTTCTGCTATTCGAGTTCCAATTGTTTCAAGCATTTTGTAGATCTCCAAAGAACGCTCATGCTCTCTATCCCCTGCAACAAATTGATGAACTCTACCCTGTGCTTCAATCAAACTCCAACCTGCAACTTTGTTAGTGTTTTGCTCCACCATTAATCTCCGAACTCGAACCACATCTTCCCATTTCCTTGCTTTGGCATATATACTGGCTAATTGTACATAATGCCCATCATAGGTTGGATCCAATTGTATTAACTTATTTCCAATCTTTTCACCCAGTTCTACTGATCCATGAATCTTACAAGCACCAAGCAATGTTGCCCACAGTACCGGATCTGGTGGAGCTTGCATCTTCTCAATCAATTCCACAGCCTCATCAACAAAACCAGCACGGCTCAATAGATCAACCATGCACCCATAATGCTCCATCTCCAACTCAATATCATACTTTTCTGTCATTAGCTTGAAATAATGCCTGCCCTCACTGACCAAACCTGCTCTGCTACAGGCATTCAGGACCCCAATGAAAGTCACACTCACTGGATGAAAACCTTCATTTATGAACCTTTCAAAAAGTGCGAGTGCTTCCTTTCCAAGGCCATGCGAGGCCAACCCACAAATCATGGCATTCCATGATGAAATATCTCTCCGGGGCATATTGTGGAACAAGAGTTTAGACTGTTCAATGCAGCCACATTTTGCATACATGTCAACTAGCGCTGTACCAAGGGAAACAGTCATCGGAAAATTCAACAAATCTACAATGGAATGAACTAATCTACCACTTTCAAGCAATCCCATTTGGGCCGATGCTGATAGCACCGTGACCAATGTGGCCTCATTCGGCCTCAACCCCTTCTCTCTCATCTCCTTAAAGCACTCCAACCCTTCTTCCAACTGTCCATTCTGCACATAACCCATAATCATAGTACTCCACGAGATAACATCTCTTTCAGGCATTTCATCAAACACTTTCTCTGCATCACCAATCCGCCCATCTCTTACAAACCCAGCTAGCATTGAATTCCAAGTAACAACATCTCGACAATGGCCATTCTCCTCAAACACCCGTTTCGAACATTCTACCCTACAACAAGCAGAATACAAATGAATCAAAGCATTCCTAACAAACACATCCTCACAGAAACCAAGTTTCACCACATGGGTATGAACCTGAGTCCCTTCACAAAGAGCCAAAGCTTTACTACAAGCTTGCAACAAAAAAGTATATGTATGGTTATTGGGTATCAAATTCCTTCCCAGAATACACGAGTAAAGTACAACCGATTCACGAGGCGACTCGCTCTTGGCGAGGCACCGGATCATGTTATTGGAGGCGAAAAGAGATGGGTATTGGATTGTTTGAAAAATGGAGAGTGAATAGGCAAATGGCGTTGATGGGGAGAGAGCAAGAGAGGCGAGGAGGTGACCCGTGAAGCTGGCATTGGCGGCGAGGCCGGAAACGATGATTTGGGCGTGGGCTTGCTTGGTTTGGTTGATGGAAGGGCGTGGTGGGAGAGAAGACAGAGGCGAGTGAAGTGTAGTTGGTGTTGAGAAGAAGAAGTGAGGATTTGAGAGTTGTTGTTTTGGGAACGAAAGGAGGGGTTTGGGTCTCTTTGCAAACATAAATGTAAAGCAAAATCGCTCTGTTCTAATCTTACCAGAGATTTTGAAAGTTTGGCGGCTAAGAAGTGGCGGGTTAAAGATGTGAATTGTGATATATTATTGGGTGACACTTAAACCATTTGATTGGAAGAATGGAAAAATGAAGGGATAAAAAATAGGAGAAGGATGAAAAAGTGGAAGGATAAAAAAAGTTTTAGTTATTTTTGTTTATATTTGGTTGAGAGAGTGACAAAGTGGAGAGAGAACAACTTTTTGGTTTGGTTGAGAATAAGGTTGGTATAAATTTACTATTATATCCCTCTTAAATAAAACAAAAAGTAATACATTACACTTTTTTTTTTTAAATTGTGTAGAGTTGAAAGTGGACATTTCAAAAAATAGCATAAGAAATCATTCAAAAGTGTTTTCTTAAAAAAATAATAAAAAAAATTAAGAAAAAAAAAGATGGAAAAGAAGAACCCACCACCTAACAAAACCAAAGAAAAAACAAAATCAAAAAGCCAGCGTTACTAAGGAAAAATCAAAAAAAAAAAAAAAAAAAGAAGCCAGAAACGTTAAAAAAGGTGGGGGGTAGTTTTGTCCAAATATTTTTCTCACTTTTCACTCCAATCTGAAGAAATTGTATTTTGAAAGGGGAGGAGAGAAAATTTGTAGGCCTCATCACTTTTCTCTCCCCCTCCCCCTCTCAATCAAACAGTGAAAAATGTTATTTTTCACCCTATTTTTCATCCTTTCTGTTTTCACCACAACCAAACATACCTTTAAGTATGGTACTTAGGTTCCCCTCTTAAGATTCTGCCACATGGATTTTTCTCATGGAATTAAAGTTTATTTTTTAGTTAAGTAACCATGTGGCTAAATCCTAAAAGAAGAATTTAAGAAACAACACATAAGGTACTGTATCTAAGTTTTGTCCTAAAAATAATTATATTGTCATTTAATAACTTAATCTTCTGTACATAAATTTTTTTTACAAATATGAAAGTGGAGGGCTAATGTGTAGTTCAAATTTATAGGGAAAAAAAAAAAAAACCTCATGAACATGGTATTTTATTAAGCTTAATTAAGTAATCGAATAATTTTGTATATTAAAAACAAGTCTAACGAGGGGTGTGCAGTTAACCCGTCGACCCGCCAAAACCAACCCAACCCAACTCGCTGGGTAGGGTCGGTTTTTAGGGCTTGGTGGGTTAGGTTGGGTGTTGATGTTCATTTTTGGGAGCCCAGCAAAAAAAAAAAAAAAAAAAAAAAAAAAGCCCAGCAACAGGGGCAGAAAAGAGTTAGTAAGCAGATAGAAAAGCTGTCTAGCCCAAGCGGTAGGAATAATGAATTATAAGTTCATGAAGTAAGCAAATGGACCTCGAGGGAGTAAATGGGCTTAAAAAGACTCAAGAAGAGAGAAGTAACAGACCCATGGGCGGAATGGATGTAAAAGTAAGAATGGGCCACGGCAGACCCAAAGTAATATGAGTAAAGAAAGTAAGGGACAATAAAGAGTCTATAAACCCCAAGGATGAAGTATGAAGTAGTTGGGTCAAGAAAGACCAATAAATTAGTAAGAGCCCATGGGAAGCACAGAATTAGAAAGGGCTAAGGACGCCCCAAGAAAGTAAATGGGCCAAGGACGCCTGAAAGGAAGTAAACGAGATATGGGAGCCTGAGAGCGGTGTGACAAAAAGCCCAATGGGCTTATTGGGCCGTTAGAAAAATGAACAAACAACAAACCAAAGAAGCCTAGTAGCTCTGGGTCAAATAACATCATGGCAGGAATAATAGAACAGTGTGGCAGGAAGTAAACAGCGAGACTGCAAAAGTGAAACAGCCTACGGAAAGATGTAAATGAGATGAAGCCCACAATCGGGCAAAGTCCAAGGGAGCAAGCTATAAAGAATGCGAAATCAGGAAAAACAGCCCATGCCATAAAGAAGTTACGAACGAGTGGCAAAATGGGCAAGCGGGCCTTCAGACCGCGGCTAACGCATGAGCAGCAGGCAGATTTGGACGAACATGGAAGTGAAGCATGCGCAAGGCCCAGACACCACCAGCCTGTACCCAGCCAATACAGGAAGTGGTGGGTCATGGGTCAAAGGTAAGAAAGCATGGTCTAGCGGTGGGGAGAGGGGAAAAACCTATTTTGAGGTTCTTGCTCAGGCTCTTTTGAGAGAAGTGTCTTGTTGGGATAACATGCCACCCAAAAGAAGTAAGGCTGAGTTGGAACCACTATGTGCATGCTATGAGGGACGGAGAGAGAGAGAGAACACCCACGCCGTGGTAGGAAAGAATGCCATTGCGAGCAAACAAACAAAATAGCCTATCTTCGCCTGGTGATGTGGAGTGGCACTGGCTGGGTACCTAACCGATCAGTGATGGTCGGCAAGGATACACACACTAGAAAAAAAATGGTTAAAGGCTAAAATGGTAAAAGCCAACCACGAAAGGCATTATATAAGGACACCTACAGTGCACGAAACAGAGGAGTAAGAATAGAGGGGAAGAGAGCAATAGTGGCCTAAAAGAGAGAATCACAATAACTAATAAAAAAAAAAAAAAACGAAGAAAGAAAGAACTAGAGAACAGAAAGAATTAAAAAAAAAAATTATAGAGAGAACAGAATGGTAGGCATACACCAAATAGGTTGATTCCCTCTCTCCCTCTCAAACTCATGTCTTCTGCCATAAGTAAGAGGACCTCCCCGATGTGAGATTGAACAAATCCTTAAGGACTAAGGCTCAACGCTATTTCCAAAGAGGACAATACTTAATTGGGGGCTGAGACGAAAGTCCTCCCACAATAACCCTGTTACATAGTATATAAAAAGTTATTGAGTAGAATTAGTTAAAAAGGAATATTAAAAAATTATGTAATTAACTAAATTATTTATCATTATGAAAAAAAACTATATTAGTTAAAAAATAAAAAAAGAAACGAAAAAAAAAAACCCACGTTTAGATAATGAAATATTTATAAGAAAAAAAAAAAGTGTTGGTTGTAAACATTATAAAGAGAAAGGGAAAATTTGGCTTTTTAGTTGTAAGCCCAGTAATTCACTACTACATTTTGTCCTTGATTTGGGGAGAGTTATTTGAGGCGAGCCCAAATGGAAACAGTTGGGTCCTCTCTTCTCTCTTATCTTCTCTTGTAAACCAAACGGTGAAAAACATGGTTTCCTCTCAACTTTTCTCTCATATGTTTTTCATCTCTCCAATTATCACCCCAACCAAACGAACTCTTAGGATTTGTTGTGAAAGTGAAAATGTTGTAGACATAGCATTTCTCAATTCAATCACATATGTGCTTAGGAGTAGCTAGTTATGCTGTACTGATCATTACTAACTTTTCGTTGTATCATAGCCACGCTATGCAATTGAAAAGATAGCCTTTGATAATTGAATGAAGAAAATCATCTTGCAATTGAAAAGATACCTATGAACTTGGCCCCCATTGAATTTTTCTCTTCCTTTTCTGCACCAATATCTACATTCATAGAACTAACAATGCAACACTAGAAAGTCAATGGGATAATATTTTGAAATATATATATATATATATATATTTAAATATTATCATCTTAAGAACCAACAGCATTTTCCTCCACAAGACTGTTATAACAAAAGTAGTTTTGAATCTATATTACCAAAAAGAATACTCACCTCAATTTGTTCTTGTAACTTTGCTTGAACTACACTTCTCTAACAATAGTCAATATCCCTTAATTTCATTTTCCTTTGATATTAAATTTTCACCACATACAACTATCCTGTAAGGGAAACCCGCTTAGATAAATAACTTAAAATTAAAATTTTTTATCAAAATGTAACCCAAATCAAATTTGAAAAGAAACACACACACACACAAAGTGTAATCTGTGTAATATTATAATAATCCATCTATTTCCCTTTTACTAGCTTCCTCAAGATATTAACAATGAATCATATATATGCACACACAATTGCAATATATCTATCATATTAATTAATAATTATCACTAACTGATTAATTTTATAACTAAAGGTAGTAAAATATTTTACTGATTTCTTGCACAAACACTACAAAAAAAGAGGGCTATAGCCGCGTTTGAAAAACGCAGCTATAGCCTATAGCTGCGTTTTTATAGTCGCGTTTTCAAACACGCCCTATGCTGTGCGACTATAGCCCCTTGCGGGACCTAGAGCTGCGTTTTTGAAAACGCAGCTACAGATCGGGGTATAGCTGCGTTTTTTTACCCCTAAAGCTGCGTTTTCCAAGACCCATAGCTTTGGGACCTATAGCTGCGTTTTTGTAGAAAAACACGGCTATAGACCAGGATTGGGTTGCGTTTGAAAACGCAGCCCAAACTAAGCCTATAGCCACGTTTTCTAAAAAAACGCAGCTATAGGTCCCGAAGCTATCGGGGTTTGAAAACGCAGCTTTAGGAGTAAAAACGCAGTTATAGGCCTGGTTTGGAGCTGCGTTTTTGAAAACGCAGCTACAGTACCTGCATAAAGGCAATGAAAAACACCTATAGCTGCATTTTTAAAACGCAGCTATAGGTATTTTTTTTTTTCTTCTTCCAGTTTCTTCCTAAACACATTTCTGCCCAATACAAGACTTGTAATTCATCACAACACTCAGATTCAACCAATTGGAGCCAAAGCTCAACAATTCCCAACCAATTGCCAACAAACAAAACAACTTCATTGCCAAAAGATTAATTACATAAACAAATAATCACATCACAAAGATTAATTACAATTTGAACCAAGACCAGATTTTTACATCACAAAATGCATATCCCTCAAGGAATTTTTATATCACAGTGATTAATTACATGGTACTTCATCAGCCAGTTTCTAGCACATTATGAACCCTACACTAGGATTTACCAACAAATTATGAACCCTAACAGTGATATAATTGTTGGAACAAAACTGGACAACATATTAGATGATTGAAAAGTAAAAATAAGTTGGGCTTTGCTCTAAATAGAAACTTTCCATTAACTTTTTATTAGGTAAACGCAGAAGATCAAATGAAACATATAGTTTGCACTACAAAGGAACCAACTTAGCTAGAGCCATATATAGACTAATGAAGTGGTTTGCCTTCAAGGAAGTGCTTGATCAAAGAAAGTGCTCTCGCACGCTGGTAGCTCGGCACTAGATGTCCTGCCTCTCTTTCTGTCACAAATGTTAGGTCTCCCTCATGCCTATGGGCCGTCATGTCAATCGGATAATTTCTCGAGTCACTTGTGATGTTGAGTTTGAACTGGAACGATGGGAGAGATGCTTGAAATACATAAATGGTGAGGCTTTCCCTACAGATATTATGGTACTCCAACATGCCAAGGGATTTTTCTTGGATAGGCATGCAGCTGTTAAGAAGCTATCCAATTTTGGGATTCAAAATATGGAGAAACTTAAATGCTTAGTCATGGGGGAATGTAATGAGGTTCAAGTGATTATAGATGAAGCAGATGGTTATGAAGAAGATGATGATAGCAATGAAAATGTACCTGAATCATATGGTACTGAAAAAACTGTTCTTGGATCACTTGAATACCTGTATATTTATTATATGAAGAGTTTAAGAAGCATATGGGAGGGGTCAGTACAGCAGAAATCATTATCTCTTCTCAAGTCCTCGACATTGCGCACATGTCCTCAGTTGACCACTATTGTGACAAAAGGGTTGCTTGCTAACCTGTGCAACTTAAGAGCTTAAAGTTGAAGACTGCCCCTCCGTCAAAAGCATTGTAAACTGTGTAATTACTACCGAGCATAGAACCTCTTCTTTTCTCCCAAATTTAAAGAAGATTTCACTTCATTTCATGCCTGGGTTAGTCATCTCTAATGGTTTACACATTGCACCAAAATTAGAATTGTTGAGTTTATATGATTGCCCAAATCTTAAGAACCCAATGGCTGAGGAAGTATCTAGTCAATGTTTAAAGAAGATCAAGGGGGAGACAAGTTGGTGGGAAGCATTGGAGTGGAGCAATGGTCGTCAGAGTTATTTGGATGAAATTTTTGTACCAATTGACATATGGGATTGCTGAGCACCTAAAATGTTCCCTAATCAAATTTTCTGTCCATTGCCTTCTGCAACCTCATTGGTTCAATGTCAATGATAGTGTATTTTTGGACCACTTTCTGTTTTCTATGCTTATACTTTTGTAGCTGCTATGGCGTTGAGACCCTACTTACTTTTAATACAGTCCCTCTAGCCCGATGTATCTTTCGCATGCTATTTGATGAATAAAAAAAGTTGTGGTGTGCGTTTAGATTTCTGATTCTGTAAACGTAAATTGCTAATGAATGTATTCTATCTTGGTTGCTTGGACAAAGCTCTTTTTTTTTTTTTTTTGGATGAAGCATAGCAAAAACTATTGTATGTACTAAAGTAATGACCTAACATGAGTAAACTTTTCCTTTCTGTTTTCTATGCTTATACTTTTGTAGCTGCTATGGCGTTGAGACCCTACTTGCTTTTAATACAGTCCCTCTAGCCCGATGTATTTCTC
The DNA here is from genome assembly GCA_033629205.1 of Lithocarpus polystachyus. Lineage (NCBI taxonomy): Eukaryota > Viridiplantae > Streptophyta > Magnoliopsida > Fagales > Fagaceae > Lithocarpus > Lithocarpus polystachyus. The sequence continues at coordinate 104,907,584 of CM066163.1, forward strand.
GCATGCTATTTGAAGAATAAAAAAAGTTGTAGTGTGCGCTTAGATTTCTGATTCTGTAAACGTAAATTGCTAATGAAATGAATTCTATCTTGGTTGCATGGACAAAGCTCTTTTTTTTTTTTTTTGGATGAAGCATAGCAAAAACTATTGTATGCACTAAGTAATGACCTAACATGAGTAAACTTTTCCGTTCAATTAATTTGAAAGATGATAACGTCTCTGTTGTTTTGTTTCACGAATGGTTTATTGGATGTAACCAGGCCTTTCATCAAAAGTTATATTATGACTTTATGAGCCAGATCCAAGGAGCAATGCTAGTTTCAGGTACATGGTACTAACTGCTTGTAGTTTTAAAGATTTCTCCTTTGAGAGCTTCCCACATGGTGATTGCACATCTTCTAACACTAGTCATACTCATACACCCACACAAAGCACAGGAAAGTTACAACTCCTTGCAGGAAACTTTTCATCGAACTTCAGAAGGGTGCTTAGAGAGCACTTCCTTATATAAGTTATAACTACTTGAATGAATCTTTTCATTGAATTTCGGAAGGGTACTCAGAGAACGCTTCACTGTGAAGCAGAAGCTTTTGGGTGTTAAAAAGAAGCATCATTCGGCGAAGATTGAAAAGCTAAATATTTTTTTTTTTTTTAAGTGACAAGTTTGTTTTAATTATTTCTTTTGGGAGAGTTGAAGTAACAATGGTGAAACTAAGGTACAGCTATCGAAATACTATTTTTAAGTAAAAATTAATAGTATGGAAAATGATAATGCAGCAACCAACAAAGCATATATTAAAGAAGATATAAAGTGAAAATTTAATGAAGAAAAAAAAGTTTATTAACCTAACAAAATGCAGAGGAGAAATATATGTCACATTTAAATGAGATTCGAATATCATTAAGGTCTCACCCACGAGGTATAAGATGTTTTTCCTAACATTGCAAAATAATGACAGCACCTGGCTAAGGCCGTTTAGTAACACGTACTATTCATTGTATTCAATTCCTATCTATTATTCTCAGTATTTGTTGATTTCCATTAGTGACATTATTAACTTTTAGAACTTTGTCTTCAATAGCAGCACATTGTTGCCTGCTTTGCATCTTCACCAAATTTGTTGATTACCATTAGTGACATTATTAACTTTTTGAACTTTGTCTTCAATCACAATCAAAAGCTTTTTCTTGCCATTCTTTGTTCTCTCAAGTCAAATTGCTAGAAGTCTCATTGAGAACATTGATCAAACATATAGTGGGCAATCCATTAATAAATGTACACTTTAGGCTCCTTGTGGGAGTTTATAAGGGAATGGAATAGAATGGAATTGAATGATTATAAAGGAATGGAAAGGAAATGAATAGAATTGAATGTATTTAAGCAAGGGAAAGGAATGAAAAAGAATAGAATAGAATGAAATTAAGTAACTTTGATTGGATGTTTTAAAATGAAGGAATGGAAAGAAATGAAAATGAATGGAATGTAAGTAATTTTATTTGGGAGTAACATGGAGGGAATGGAATAGAATTATTTTATGACAATATTACTATTAGACCCCTATTTTAAAATAAAAAGTTGAATATATAAGGGTATTTTGAGAGTTTTCGTAAAAGTTTTATTAAACTTAAATCTATTCCCTCCTATTCCATCCAATTTTGAGGGGAACAAAAATTTGAGGTTTTGAGGGAAAAAGAAGGAATGAGTATTCCCTCCTAACCATTTCATTCCCTCCCACTTAAACTCCCAAACAAGAGAATAGACCTTTCATTTCTTCCGTTAAAACTCCCAAACAAGGGGAGGGAAGGATATTCTAAAAATATTCATTTTATTCCTTTCTATTCCATTCTATTCCCTCCTTCCAATTGAACCCTTACAAAAAAATATAATTCAGCAACCAACAGAACTTGAAATAAGAAGAAAGAAAGTGAGTTACAGGTGATCTCAAGAATAAGGCTAAACCATCAGTCATTGTCACTAGATTCCTGCCAATCACTTTGTTCCTCACAGATGATGAAGGGCGAGAGGAGTTGGTGGGAAGCATTGGAGTGGAGCAAGAGTGGTCCAGGTTATTTGGATGAAAATTTTGTTCCAATTGGTATATTGGATTGCTGAGCGCTTGTAATGTTTCCTAATCAAAAGATTCAAAACTAGTCTGTGCGTTGCCTTATGCAAGATCACTGGTTCAATGTCAATTGATAGTATATAATTGTAAGCTGAGGCATCCTTAGACCACTTTCTGTTTGATATGCTTATACACTTGTAACTGCTTCGTTTCAGATTTTAGATATTATATAGATGACAATTCATACAAAGTACATCTTTGAATGGAATAATCACCGTTCATAGTAATAATAATTTGCAATTGGAAGTTATCAATGAGGAAAAATATGAATTTCTTTACATTTTTCAAATTTATTCTTTAAAAAAGGGAATTATTACTGTTTGCGTAATACCCCAGAAAGCCATGAAATTATTGAAGAATTTACATTGTTTGTACATATATTTCTATGATTAAAGGCATTTGTCCAAGCACCGTCCCTTTTCTACAAAAGAGTCATCAGCACTACTTTTGGGGGTGTTATTCAACTTACAAAAAGAACTTTAATTTCTTGATAGGCTTATATGAAGAACTTTCTTCTATAGATGAGGGATATTTTCAATTTATGAATAATACTGTCTGCATTTATAGTGAGATGATTCCCTCTAGACATTTACAGGAATTTTTATAGATATCAGGGCACCTTTTACATGGGTTTAAACTAGTCTAGAGCCAGCATTTGTTATCTCAGCTAGCTGGTTGTCTACTGGAGAGAAATATGATACAATGATCCACTAATGATTGCTGTCACATGTGCCTATTTACATAATCTTGATTCTTGAAGAAAAATATCATAACTAATAACTATGATCATCCCAAAATGATGAAAAAGACAATTTACAGGTATAAAAACACAAATTTTTTCCTTCAAGTCAAGGCCTCATTTTCCTGTGTCTGCTGTATACCTTCCTTAAAGGGACCAGACTCATGCAAGAGTTTCATAACAAACATGACCTGCAAACAGAATAACTAATTAGATACTGTAAAATCACGCAAGGCATGTATGTAAGAATACTAAATCTTCTCTTTCAGCAAAAAGAGTACTTAATCTATGTAGACAAATATTATCAGCATTAAAAGATAAATTAATTACACTGAAATTTCACTGCTCAGAAGAGAGAGAGAGAGGGGAAAGAGGTAGAGGTTGAAGGGGCATTGGAAGAGTATAAGAGATTAGAGTAAAAATCAAGTTAAATAGCTTCCTATAGAGAAGAAAGGTCACTTGGAATATTATGCATGTGACAGAAGAAACTATACCGCTAATGCACAAAAACTATGCTACATGTATATGTAGTCTTACATCCACCATAACACTGGTTACCAATTTGGATTATGTGTATTCCTGTACTCAATTTCCTGATATTCAACCCTCCTACGCATACTGTTGTGATTTTGCCTGTAAGCTTGAGCTTTGTGATAAAGTGGGAGAACAACCACCCTGGGCTCAAGGGTTCTAAAGTGCACTACCACATTCATAGCTATTTTTCATTTTTTGACAAGTAATTAATTATATTGAAACAAGAGCAAAGAGGAGTGCAGCCCTAATACACAGGATGTGTACTATCATGTTCATAGTTATAGTACAACATTATCATAGATATAGCTGTTTTTTCATAACATGGAAAATTTTCGAGATTGTTCTTCCGGTTATAGAACTGAAGGTAAGGAGTTGAGAATTGTAGATTATTTAGGTTCAACAATCAGATACAAACCTGGTAATAGCATGCTTCAAAATGCAAACTTGGATAGTAAGCTCGTGGCTGACTCCCCCATAGCTGCCCAAATAAAGTATCTCCTCCAATAAGATTAAGAGCTCCAGCAACAAGTTCTTCCCTTCTTCAGCAACAATTAGTACCTGATCCCCATTTTTGATCCCATATTATGGAAGAACTCTCTTGTAAGATGAGGACTACCCCACCTATGGATGAATCAACGGCATATCGAAGATGCAGCATCTCAAGTTTTTCGTATAATTCAACAAATATTTGACAAAATAAGGTACAAAAAGCATATTGAAAATGGTTTTCAAAATTATATACTTTCACTAAAAAACCAAAAAAAAAAAAAAATCATTGGTTGAGGAAGTATCTTGTCAGTATTTGAGGAAGATCAAGAGTGAGAGGAGTTGGTGGGAAGCATTGGATTGGAGCGAGAGTCGTCCAGGTTATTTGGATGAAATTTTTGTTCCAATTGACATATGTGATTGCTGAGCACTTGCGATGTTTCCTAATCAAAGTAGTCTGCGCATTGCCTTATGCAGGCTCATTGGTTCTTGTCAATTGATTGTATATGATTGTAACTTGTAAGCTGAGGCATTCTTAGACCACTTTCTGTTTGCTATGCTTATACTCTTGTAGCAACTATGGCGTTGAGACCCTAAGTTTAAGAATCCTAAGGAATTGTAATGCAGATATTTTGTATGTTAATCTTTTCAACATATCTAAATCGCATGTAGTGTAACTCATTCACTATTTATCAAATGAATGCATAATGTCTAAATTTTGTACAATCTCATTATATAGAATGCTTTTATTGATTAAAATCATCATACAAAATAGATTTTAAAGAACAAATCCCATCAATTATAACCATGAAGGGTGTAATCCTAGGTGAATTATAACTACAAAGGGTATGATTGAGGTGAATTAGAAGTTAGAACTGTGAGGGGTCTTATAACCAAGGAGGGTGTGATTCGAATGCGTTGTTAAGAAAAATTTTACATGTTGAAACATCCAAGATTTTGGAAGTGGAAACTTGTGCTGGGATAATTTTACGTGTTGAAACAACCTAAGCTTCAGAAAAGAAATGTTTTGCTATGGAAGATTTTACCTGTTGAAAGTTGAAACTACTAAACTTTAGAAATGAAAATGTCGTGTGTGATAAAGGAACAGTGGAGGCTTTGATCACTACCAAGGATTTTGGAAATTCTTGGAATTGTGGAGACTAGTCAATCCATTACCAGAATGATATGAAGCAGTAAAAAAATGTGAGTGCCCCTGTGCAAGCTGCAATCAAACTTGGGCTCGATAATTAGGCTGTTTTCAACAAAGAGCACGTTACCGCTTTCCTATTAACATGGAAATTTAAACAGGGCTTTTCTAGCTTCCTCTTGTATCTATTGATATCTATTGGTTTTGAAGGAATAGTGGAGATTTTGGTCAATCCTACTGCATCTGTTAATTTTGAAGGGATTGTGGAGACTCCAGTCGATCTAATAGTATTCATATATTTAAGTGAATATGTGTGCAAAGCTCCTTCTTAGAGATTTGAACTCAGACTCTTGTCTCCCACACCCCCCAAACACTTATATTCATGAAGTGACCATCGTATCAAGGGTGTGCGGTGACAATATATATTTCTTAAAATCTTTACATTTCAATGTTAAATAAGTGGTTTAATTTTTGGTCACATCATTAATTATTTAAATAGTAGATATTAAAAAATGTAGTCATCAATCCACACCCTCCAAACACTTATACTTGTGAAGTGACTATCGTACTAATGGTGTGTAATGGTAATATATATCTCTTAAAATATTTACATTTCAATGTTAAATAAGTGGTTTAATTTTTGGTCATATCATTAATTATTTAAATAGTAGATATTAAAATACATAGTCATCGGTGAATATTTAAATTTTGATGATGCGATAAATAGTAAATGGTTATGATTTTGAGAATCTTAGGAACTCTATAAAAAGAAATAGAATAACCTTTTTGATTGGGCAAATTCATTTTGTTTCTTCCTTTTTTTCGCTTGAATGACATAATCCTCAATTTTTGCCCCTCTTTTTTTTTTTTTTTTTTAATTTTTTTATGAACATCTAAATGAGTAATGGACATTTTAAATGTTTTTCTGTCGTACATTTTACTCATCAAATTAATGAAGACTTTAGTTTTCTTATTAAGAAGTAACGAAAACGCAAGGAAAATATGCTAAACATGAAAAGTAAAAAAAAAAAAAAAAAAATTGCCTCTTTTCTAAAAAGAAAATTAGTACAATTACTTTAAAGTTTTGGCATGGTGAATTAATAGAATGTCCATCCATAACTACATGGTGAAAACTTTTTATTGCCGTAGCTCAAATTGCTTTAGACATTGAAATTTTAAGCTTGTCAGACATCAGCCATTACCATTCATATTGATAAATGATATCTCGAAGGAACATTCTATAGAGACAAAAATTCTAGTTATTTAGGATATCGTCATACCCCACCTTGTTTGTTTGTTTTTGTTTTCGGGTTTTTTTTTTTTTATAATTTTTTTCTTACAAGGCTTTTATCATTACCAAGCAGGTTAAATCAACAAAACTACATAGCGTGGAATTGTTTTTTTCCAATTGCTTATTTGCATAATATTTATCAAAAGATATAATTTTTTGTAACTTTTATTTTAAATATGTTACATAAAGCTAAAAGCTTATTTATTTCAAAATATCTAAAAGCTAGAATATATGAAAAAAAAGTGGAGACAAAAAATAATGAAAAACTTTTTTCACCAATTCGCACACGCATACATAGAAGACCAATAGCGAGGTTTGTTTTCAGACCTAAATTTTGGAGGCATAAGAGAGTGTTGGGTTGGTCACAAAACTCACAACCCACTTGTCCTTTTGCCCCAACTAAAATGTCACCTATTGTATTGGAAAACGCTAGTTCTTGAATAGTAATCAATTTCCCTTCAATAATAATAATAATAATGATGATGATGGAAGTCGTGCTCATAGTTTAAATCATATTCATAATATATCAAACACAAAGTTGTGCTTGGCTGCCCTGGTATGGCAGGAGGGAGAGGCATAATTAGAGATTGCCTGGGAAGATGGGTGAAGGAGTTCACTAGAGCTATAGGAAGGGCAAACAGTCTTGAAACTGAACTATGGGCAATCAGAGATGGGCTCACCCTCTGTATCCTGCTGCAAATCCAAGCCATAGAAATTGAGATTGATGCTGTTATTTTGCTGTCTAATAACGAAAATAGCTATGCTGAATTTGCACCAATTGTTGATGATTGCAGAACCTGTTGAACCAAATTCCTTTGTGGAAGCTGAGCCACTGCTATAGGGAGGCAAACCCGTTTGCTGATGCTCTAGCAAGAAAGGCTATTCAGACACAACATGACTAACGACTTTCTCATTTTGAGTACTCCTCCCGTGGAGTTACAACCTCTTTTAATGGATGACCTGATGGGTCAAGCCATCTAGGTTGTAACCGTTTATGCACTGATACAGCTTCTATAGCTGCTTCTTATTGTTTTATAATATTCCCATATTACCAAAAAAATAATAATAATAAACACAAAGTTGTGGCAAAGATGATCTTGATCTAAGCTGGACATGAACTTTTCCAAACAAACATTTGAAAGTAGGAGGTATATGAAAAAGGTAGTTTCGGCTACTAAAAATCAAGTGAATTAGCAAGATAGCAACTTCTATAGTATAATAGAAAGTATAGAAAATCAAACTATAAGGAAGGGTTTCCTTTTTTCTTTTCTTTTTTTCTTTTTTTTGAGAAGAAGAAGGGTTTCGGTCTAACATTTTATTTTAATCACAAATACAAAACAATCACACGTCAATATAGTAGACACTAGCATTTATGTCATCTTAAAAAGGGGAAAAAAGAAAAGAAACATGAAAGTATTAAATCTTACAAACCAAAAGTTGGAGCAAACATTTTACCACTACCTTAGATAGGACTGTTGTGAACAGGAATGAAACCATATGCACCAGTTGAAGATGCATATATATCATAATTTCTGCTCAATAGCATCTTCTTGCCATACAATGAACTACACCATGATTAATGGCCTTCAATATGTCTCATATTAACTACATTCTCATTCTTGAAGGGCTATTTTGTCAACACATAAATATCGTATTACACTCTAAATATAGCCACTTCAATCAGTCATCAATCGAAATGCATTTCCAAATTCCAACCAAAAGTATCTCTTTGATTTCAAGTCATTGTTCAACTCTAGTCTTAAGTGTTGAAGTTGAAAGAGCTATTCAATCATAGGATAATATCTTCAACTTCAAACATCTGCATAAAGTTAAAGCTATTAGTTGAGCTAGGCTTCTAGTATGTACAAGAAATTTCTAAAATGCTTTTTGGAAGCAATATTTTTTATATAGCAACAAAAATTTCTGTTATTCACAAATCAACAGAAATTCATGAAATACCTATGTAAGGTAGGTTTGGCTACCCAAAACTGAAGTGAAGCAAGGTTAATATCTTATAAGTTATAACTTAAATGTTCAAAAGTTTTCATTATAGACTTAAGATAATCATGACCAAATATGAGGAAGGTTTGAATCCAACATTCATGTAATCACAAATGCTAAACAATCACACACATTCATAAGATATCTTGAAAGATATAGAAAATGAAAATTTAAAGGAGAAGTAGACATTTCTACCATTACCTTATCTAGAGAAGAACAACCATTAAGGAGATTGAAACCATAAAGACCTTAATCTTTGTTCAATAGCATCATCTTGGCATGCCAATGCACTCCACCATGTCTGATCGGCTTCAATACATCTCAAGTAGATTGCATTCTCATTGTTGAAGGGCAATTTTGTCAACATTTGGCACCTGAATATTTTAATCTTCTTTAAAGATGGCCATTCCAATGAGTCACTTGTCCAAATGCTTTTTACCCTTGGAAGATCAGAAAGTTCTAACATCTTTAACTCTGGAAGAGCGTCACGTTTCAAGTCATTATTTTCAGACTCTGCAATTATCTCTTCAATTTCAGGACAATCTTCAACTTTCAAGTGTTCAAGTCGAGAGAGTTGTTTAATCATGCCACCGGAGAATATCATCTTCAACTTCAAACATTTGCATAAAGTTAAAGTTGTTAGTTGTGATAGGCTTCCATTATGTACAGGACCTTCCCAAATGCTTTTTAAGTTTGGAACATTATTTATGAACATCTTTTCCAAGCATATTAACGCACTTCTCTCTACTCTATTACCATCAACAATCGTTTCAATTTCATTGCATCCTTCAATCAAACAACCTCGCATCTTGTTGATACTTTCGATACCAAAATCTGATAGTCTTGAAGTTCCCTTGTGGCCAATCAATTCAAATGCATCAGTTTCCAAAAGAACGTCAGAAATTATTGGATCTACACCTTCGCCATTTGCAAACTTCAAACATTTCCTAATTTGATATTTGAAGCAATCAAGAATTTTATAAGGAGTCGTGTCATGATAACCAACAGAAAATTGAAATGTGAAGCGGAAATCCTTCCACAATTGACTCGTTGAGATTAAACTCTTAAGACAATCCACTGTAGGGAAGCAAATTGATAGTGAAGTCAAATGCATCAATTTAGCCACTCCCTCAGAAATAGCCTTTATAGTCACCTCCCAACTTTGATTATTTGGATCCACATCTATTAGCAGTTCTTCTAATAAAAGAAGACTTGAAAAGACATTTCGACAATATTCTACATTACTTGAATGCCTAATGCCAAAATTTGTCAATGACATACGTAAACACTTCAACTGATTCAAACGTCCAATCTGAATTGGAAAATGATTAAGGCTAGTGTCTCGAATATCAAGCACCTCGAGATGCTCAAGTCCGTCTAAGTAACGGAGTTCCATTAAACAGCTGCAAGAATGCAGATATAATGCTTTGAGACACTTCAAGCAAGATATTGATGATGGTAATGATGTAATTCCGGTGCCATGTAAATCTAAAACCCGTAGATTTTGCATGCATCCAAAGAATGACTCAGGAATCACTATAAGGTCTTGATTTCTCTGTAATAACAATGTTGAAAGCTCATTGCAATCTGGCATTTCCGGTAAAGTGCACAATTTATTATCCATCAAGGAGATTCGATTTGCTTGTTGCCATTCTACCTCGTTGGGGGCCTCTTGCAACCCTTCACGGGGTTTCACCAAAATCTTGAAATTACAACTTCGGGAAGAAATGTTAAGGGCCATATTTCGTATTACTTTGTTCATCCTTACATGATTCATCTTTGCACTCTTCTCTAGTAAAGAAACGCTGATAAGTTCCTCCAATATGGAATGCCCTTTGTCACGTGCAACTCTAAACTCACTTGTATCATGAATGAAACCTTCAGCTCTCCAACATTCCAACAGATAATCTATATATATCTCATAGTCTTCAGGATATATTGCACCATATAGAAAGCAAACCTTTTTAACCTCATCATCTAAATCTTCATAACAAAACTTCAAGCACTCAATCAATTCATCAATGCCTTGGATTTTGATACTTGGCCATCTCCGCAAACTTCTTAATCCATCACTCCACAGGTGAAAGTTATCCTTTCTTCTAAACATACTTGCTACTTTGTCTATCAATAGTGGCAAACCAGCACATTCACTGACAACTAGCTTGGCTATCGGTTCAATACCTGGAAGATTTACATTTCGACCCACCTTTACCTTGAACATTTTCCATGCATCAGCTTCAGACAATCGTTGCACATTAATTTCCGAATCAGTTTCCATATCACAACAAACATGATAATTTCTAGTTGCCACTACCACCTTGCTATCCTTTTCACTTTCACACATTCCTATCAGAGGCAGATCAAGAACTTCCCGAACTTCATCCAAAAGAAGTAGACACCTTTTGCTTTTCAAGTCCCTACATATTAGTTGGGAAATTTCATTAGGGTCAGTGATGCCTTCCATATTCAATTTTAACCGATCAGCAATTTTGTGTTGCAATTTTTCTAAATTCCAATCCTTTGATACAGTTACCCAAATAACAATATCAAACATTTTAGCAGTATCTTCATTGTTATTTAAGCTCTGCATTATGGTTGTTTTCCCAATTCCTGACATTCCCCAGAGTCCGATTCTTTTTACATTTTTATCCCTCAGATGGCCCAGTATTTCTTCAACAGTTGAGTCAAGAAATATCTTGTCTTCTGATTTGGGTCCATGCATAATTATCACACGCTCTGGCAATTTCTCAACCGCTATTCCTATCTCAGACTTTCCTTCCACCCAAAGATTATGCAGTTTCTTGCACTTCTCTGCCATGCTTTGGCTAAGATCTATGCGTGACTCGCTTGACCCGCGAAAAAACTGACTCCATGTCCTTTTATTACTTTTTTCTTTCTTGTATTTGGTTTCTAGTTCTTGCACCTCTTCTTCACATTTCATGACCCTAGAAATCCAAGCTTCATATACTTGAGTGACCAGCTTTGTCTTTGCTTGAGCCAATATATCATCCCTGCAGGCATACAGCTCCTTTGCTTGCTTTATTAACCTTCCATAGTTGTATTCTAGATCATAATCAGCTTCATTATCAACTTTGCAACTCAGGTTATTGATAATCTCTTTTGCAAATTTGTAGGTCTCATCCCCTGCTGCAGTACCCACAGCAGAAGCTGCAGCTGAACCTATATCAGAAGCTGCTGCCCCCCACATATCTGTGTCACAACAATAAAAAAATTTTAAACATTAACAGAAACTCTAAATGCAAAATGAAGAATGAATTTTCAGTTTATACAAGTATAATATATAAGCACACAAAAAAGGATTTTGTTAGTCAAAAGGCGCAAACATGGTTAAATTACAAAAATTAAAGCACAGTTTTCACAATCTCATGAATCATCTTTAGACATGGAGCTTATTTTTAATCAACAACAACCAAACCTTAATCTCAAATTTGGGGTCAGCTATGGATCATCAAATACTTGTTAGAGTCAGCCATATGTCATTTATTACAATTTCTATTAATTTGGTATTCCTCTACCTTTTTTCATTCCACTTAAATTAACTCACTCTTTCTTTTTAGTGCATTAATCGCTTTCCTCTAAACCATCTTAAGGAGCATTTTTAATCAATGAAGATTTATTCATTCATGGGCATATGTCCCTTTTTTGTAATTTTCTTTTCGAAAATCTAATATTAAAACACATAGTCATAATTTATTTGTGTTATTGTTTTAAATATAGAATGGCAGTAACATTAAAACCCTTTTTTCTTGTGGATTCAATTTGCTCAAGCACATATGATTTCCATATCAAGTTGGTATACATCAAAATAACCCAACATTGGAAATATATATCATACCAATACATCACTGTATGATTATGACTTCAGGTCACCATGGCAAAATTAATCTATTCTAACATAAGCTTTTTTTTTTTTTTTTTTTTTCCTTTTTTAAGAAAGTGTAACATAGGTTATTATAGAAAGGGGCTTTGCTTGTTTCACATCCAACTACGTCCACAATCTTTCACATTGTGTCCACATTTTTTTTATATCATGTGGAAAATGTGGACATCTGGTATGAAAGTGTGAACATTGTGTGAAACATTTCATATTTGGGAGTGTGAAACAATAATTACCTATATAGAGGGTGGTGTTAGGGGATACAGCCACTTTTCATGAAAATCTTCACATATAGAGGTAGCAATCTATGTGGAATGTTCCACATCAACTACTTTAGCCATGCTATGTTGTTAATTGATTTTTCTTTATTGTGCTTCAAAAAAACACCCATGATTAACAAGAGCTGCAGCAAAAAGAATAGCCTCTCAAAGAAGACCTCTTTGACAGGGCATCCAACACGATCTAACAAGAAATTGTGAGTAGAAGAAGATTGTTGGGCTTTGTGGAGCCTAGTTTATGTATGATTCAGTTGACGACCCGATTCAACCCGAATAATGTTGTGTGGTTTTTAGTGGGAGATTTTTTGAGGCTTAGTTCATGGAGCGGAGGCTTGGGCTGATAGGCCCAAGCTAGAGCGCTCATGGACAAGCCTCTTGGGGGTCCGGAGGCAACGCCCCCGGGAAAATTTTTTGGGCCCGTTTTGTAGCTCCTATGCGCAGGATATAAAAAACAGTTTTTTTGGTGATTAGAGTTTTGTCTTATTGTAGTTTTTGAGAGAGCAAAAACACTGTAGCCGCACTTTGTATTTTTTCCTAATAATAGTGAATTCCCTGCAACTCCGTAGATGTAGGCAAATTGCCGAACCACGTAAATATTGTCTTGTACGTGTGATTGTTTTCTTTGGCGTGTGTTTTCTTTATTTTTGTTTCTCGCAAGTTGGGAATTTCGGGTTAAATTCCCTACAGAAGACCTCAATCACAACCTCAACACCTAAACCATACCTTCAATCTATACCAAACAACACCCAAACCTGAGTCACACAGCTCAATTCCCACCACACATGAGAACAAAGCCAAAACTAAAGCATCAGCAACAAATCCAGCCTGCCCAAAATGACGAAAGACAAAGGGGAACATGCCAAATCAAATTTAGAATTTTTTAAGAATTATGGTTAGAATTTAGTGGAAAAAAGGCTTGACAATTGTAAGGAATATAGGATTTCTAACGAGTAAAACCTAAGGATTGGGTTGCAATTACAGGACTGTGAATAGTAACCCTGTGCAAAGTTTCAAATTGTTGAAAATTAGGGACAGAAAAAAAAAAAAATTCTAAGCATGACACCTAGCATTTCCTTGCATCACACCCTTTTTTTTTTTTTTTTTTTGGAGAAAATCCTTGCATCACCCCTCATAGAAGATTATATCACACAAACCTCAAATTTAGTTTCATAACTTTTGAAAATTTATTCTCCTCTTTTGATTTGGAAAGTATTACATCCATATACATAGATGATTAATACCTATTCCTAATTTCTAATCAAACTTGGACTTCTTCAAAACTTAATAAGAGTTTTTTTTTTTTTTTAATAATTAGAAAAGAAAAAGGAGGGTCACATACAAATCCCTTTCCAAAGAGTACAATCACAAAGACAAATCTACAAAATTAATGAATGACGACAAGGGGATGGTACCTAAGGCAGTCATCTAATCATACAAGAACTCCAAAAAAAAAAAAAAAAACACTATTTAATTACAAAATTAGATTACTCAGCACCATAAAAAAATCCTCATGTTTACTTCACGACAAAGATTTCACATAACAGTTGTGGCTTGCTAGGCAATGGAGTCATCCTTGCCAACCTTCCAAGAGCTCAATCACAGATTTTGGCATCGCCCAAACTGTCCCAAACAATGCAGAAACAAATGACCAAATATTTGTTGTAAAAAAGAAATGGAAAGGAAAATGACTAATTGATTCCCCACTCCTTTTAACCAGACAACACTAATCAACTTATCAATAAGTGCAGCCCATGGAGATTATCAATTGACAAAATTTTTCCTAATACTGTAGTCCACACAAAACACATGCTGCCTTTCGAGGGACCCTAGCACCCTAAATTCTCTTCCATGGAAAAGAGTGGCATGCGAAACCCCTAAAGGCATTATAATGGGAACGAATCTTAAATATCCCACTCTTTGTTGGAATCCATAAAACTCAATCTCCATCGAGAGATGAAGGCAAGCGCTTATAGAGCAACTCAAAAAAAATTATCACTGATTCTAGTTCTCAATCTTGAAAAGGCTGAACAAACGGAGGATTCCAATGCCTAACCTCACCCTTGGATGGGTTGGCTAGGTAAGAAGCTGCTGAAGCTTCCCTTCAACAACTAAGGCATACAAATCTGGGAAAAAATCTTTAACCCGCTCTAGATGTCCAAAAGCTCACTCTAGATCCTTCTTGTACATAAAATTTTAATAAGTTGAAGGAATCTCATCCCCCACTTATACTCTTCCACAAACTATCACCATAAGGTCCCTTAATCCGCTTCATCGTCCATCCTCCCCGATCTTCTCCATATTTCATCTAAATGACTCTTCTCCAAAGATGATTATTTTCCACTACAAAACTCCAAAGCTACTTTTTTCCTGATAGGACTTGATTAAAAGAACTAAGTTTATGAATACCCAAACCACCCTTGTGGGGTTTTGGTATTTGTGACTCGTTTAGGTGAAATATGGACAACAAACCACCCAAATAGGGTTGATTTTGTGATGAAGGACCATGATAATAACCATAAGCTCCCACAATGAAAACGAGTTACATGCATCTGCTGCAAAGCTTTTGAAGCAAGAAAATTCATATGGCTGAGTATGTCTTGATGAAGCCAAGTGAACAAGAAGTTCCAACTCCAGGCAACACTATCTTTATAACATGTGATCAAACAATTAGGCATATTCTTAATTGATTTAGAAGTTGGTTAAACATGTGGAATACATGTTGTGTTAGATGCAGTTTGTGATTATTTTAACATGTAACTAATTCAATTACACACTTGC
The DNA here is from genome assembly GCA_033629205.1 of Lithocarpus polystachyus. NCBI lineage: Eukaryota > Viridiplantae > Streptophyta > Magnoliopsida > Fagales > Fagaceae > Lithocarpus > Lithocarpus polystachyus. The sequence continues at coordinate 104,922,859 of CM066163.1, forward strand.
TTAGGCATAGTTAGTTAGTTATGATGATGTCATCATAACTTACTCCTTGTGGCTTTGTAAAGATAGCTATTGATAATTGAATGAAGAAATTAGTCTTTGTAAATTGTGCTTTGGGTTGAGAAATACCTCCCTGTCACCCGCCACTCATAGAATTCCTGACTTCCTTTGCATGCAACTTTGATGGTTCTGCATCAGTATCAACATTCATAAGCAACTGTAAGACATTTGGATAATGTTTCAGAAAAAAATTAATAAATAAAACATGTATATTATCATGCTGTGAATCAACAACATGTTCCTCCACAAGAGCATTATCAGTAAGTAGTTTTGAATATACATTATCAAAGAGAATACACACCTCCATTTGCTCTTGTAGCTTTACTTGAACTAGACTTCTTTAACAATTTTCTATATCCTTTTTTCTTCCTTTCGTTCTTCTCTGATATTAAATAGTCGCCATTCTCCACTAACCTTTAGGGAGAACCTGCTTAGATAAATAAAAACTATTAATTTATCAAAACATAACCCAAATAGTTTGGGGAAAAACAAACAGACAAAAAAAGACCTTGTTGTCTAAATCAATTGGGAAATTCAATGTGTTGGACTAGGGTTTGTTTGGGCCGTATAAGTACGTTGAAAACCTTATTTTTATTTTTATATAGTGGAATTCTAGAAAGTACAGACATGGACACAGACACAGGTACGTCATGGCAACACAAGCAATTTTTGAAAAATTATAATATGGCAGATATGACACCGGTATTACACAGGTACGGCACCAGTACGACAGCACAAATGAAGTGTCTGTGTCGTAGTGGTACCTGCGGATGTAGGCACAGGACCAAGCCACATAAATTGTTCTGCTCTTTTTTCTTCCCATTGCCACTAAAATTTCTTAGATCAGAAATCTTCAACATACAGTCTAATCATTTTCCCCAGTCAAAAAGAAGCCATTTTAAATACTGCGTATCAAGCTCAAGCACTTCCTTCCAAACTCCAGAGGGGTAACTTCACCATTAATGAGTGCATACTATTACTATAGATGGATGAGAAGACTAATCTAACCATTTATGAGAGAGTACTATACATGGATAAGAAGACTAATCTAACCATTTATGAGAGAGTACTATACATGGATAAGAAGACTAACCTTATACAATTAGAGTAATGATCAGCAGTCTAAAAAGATATTGAACTTCCAGCTACCAGTACCAAGCGTTGACTTCAATAATTAAAAAAAAAAAAGTAAAGATGAGCAACCAAATTTAATTTTACTTATATGATCAGAATTGAATTCCCAAGTTTGTAATACAGAGTTAAGAAACCATATCAGCTAGCTAACCTTAAATAGGAGTAGAGTTTGTGCTGTACAGAGTGATAAGAAGACTAACCTTAAACAGAGTATTCGGTATAGCAGCGTGAAGCAACCACCCCCACGGAGATGGCGATCTTGAACTTCTTGCTCAGAGACTCAGAGTAACTAACGTTGACTTCAAACAAAACAAAAGATAAAGTGAGCAACCAAATTTTATCTTACTAGTATATGGCTGCAACCGGCAAAACTAAACGCGTGGTAAAACTTATAATTGTGGATCGGGTCAATCCGGGACTGCCATGTCAGTTGTCACCTACTTTTCTTTCTTTTTATTTTTATTTTTTCAACCTCCACCTCTATTTTCTTTTTCTTTCTTTCTTTTTTTTTTTATATATTTATTTGTATTTTTTATAAATATGTGTGTGTGAAAAAATATGTAAAAATATGTATAATGTTGTTTAAAAACTAAAAATTGTTGTTTAAGTTGAAAAGGGAGAGAAAAAAAAAAAATTAAAGTGGGTGAAGTTTTCCATTTGAAAATCATAAACTCACCATTGAAAATAGTATGTTGAAAGTACTGTAGATAAATGTAAAAGTTAGTTGAAATAGTACGGTGGAACTTATAAATAGTACTAAAAAATGCAGTAAGACTCATAAATAATAGTAAAAATAAACTGAATAATAAAAAAAGTTGACTTTTTAATTTGCGCCAAACGCACACTAAGAAAGAAATTATAAAATTATCCATGTTTTTTCTATTTTTTCATCGTTATACTTTTAACAATAAAAACACAATAGTACTTTGCTTTTTATCATTCCATTTTTCTGCAGTGCCTAACTTCCATTTCATTTATAACATTCTATTTTAATAATTATCCCCTTCACTAATTTTCTAGAGAAGTTTATCAACTATTTTATAGGTTGTCTTTAGGGTCCACCTCGAGAGAGAATTTTCCTTTTGCCATCCAATTCTTTCCACGTGGTGATGGGGGTAATAATATTCTAAAAAGGTGGAAGGAAAAGGTTGGAGAAAGAAAATGTGTGAAGTTAGTGAGAGAGACATAAGGTATTCTAGAAAGGTTACATGAGAAGAGGAGAATTCCTTAGATGAAAGAATTAAAAAAAAAAAAAAAGTTCCTTACATGAAAGGATTGCATGATATAGGATATTTTAAAAACATATTATAGCATTTTTTTTTTGTTTGTTTGTTAATTTGGTAGTTGAATCCTAAATAATTTTATCGGAAATAGTTGAACTTGTATATTTGACGATAAAATTCTTGTCAAATACATATTATAGGTGTAGGGACACGTTTCACAGCCTAAACCCAAAGTGTATATGATATTGGCCTAGTGAGCCCAGAACAATAAATTTGTAGAGAGTGTGTCAAAGAACTAGGCACTAACAAGTTAGACAACAACTAATATGGATTTATAGGATATTCAAACAAAAACAAGAGGCATTGATCTGAGTGAATTCACCGTCTGAGGAGGTCAGTTTTCTTATAAATCAGTTAAACCGATTACAAGTATACCATTCCTTGCTACAGTGCTCTTTCTCTCTTTTTTTCTCCCCTCTCCTCCAAGGGTGTCTCACATTATATATCTCCTTCCTAATAATCCTAGTCTTCCATTTGTTGATCATCCAGGACACTACTTGAGTGCCTATCCTATCAGACACACTCTTTTGCCTTCTGTTAGTGGTAGTAGCCAAGACAGCACTGTTCAAAGGTCCTTTCCACATAAATGCGGCCAGAAAATTAGCTGCAAGACATTCAGTGTGGTGGCAGCAACCTTTCCTTAGGTACTTTTGCTCTCTAGTACGCTTGAGATGCACGTCCCTGTCATTGAAGCTTCCTGGAAGGTTATCTTGAACCTTGGGGTACACATTTGAGCCGTGCTTGGCCTATTCGAGAAGTTATCCCTCCTCGGGCCACCTCCATTCTTACTTCAATCATTAGACTCTGAGCTTGGCCCATCTAACATCATTCATTTGCTCTCGAATTACTATGTTCTCGGCCAAGCCTAAGGCCCAATATATGATTTGGGCCCTTGACCCCACAATAGGATTAGAGACAAATAAATATATTTTAAAGGTCTATTTAGTTAGACGTTTTAGGAAATTGAATGACCGTTTTAAAAACCCAAAACCCTGTTTTGCAACAACAACTCTTAATAGTTTTTTTTTTTTTTTTTTTTTTACAAATGTAATTTTAACTCAAATCACAGTATTCCAACAGCTTATACAAACAGACCCATTAATGAAGCCTCTAACATTTGTTCGGCAAAAAAACTTTTTTTTTTTTTTGATAGCTTATTTACTATTAGACAAAATATATAATATTGAGAAATTTATTTGTTAAATATGTGAAAAAATAATAATTAATGTTTTTTTTAATTAATAAATAAATAGAACAAAATTTTTTTTTTTTTTCTAAAGATCGCAGTCATTTCCTTAACTCACACTCTAATTCTAATAGGGGGAAACTTGAGAGAGAGAGAGAGAGAGATGGAGAATTTGACAATGGACCGCAAGCAGGAGCAAGATGCACGTGTATGTAATTGGGTAGCAGAGATCACAAACATTGCTTATGATGCTGAGTATCTCATTGACAAATTCATTCTTAAATCCACGCCTAGAGAAGATATGGGTCATACAGAATCAACAAGAAGTTTGCAAGGTAAATGTAGCAGTAACTTGAAAAAAGGAGAGTAATATGGGGCCATGGCAATCATAATTCGTGATTATGAGGGCTTCTGTATGGTGGCCACCTGTGCTGTCATTGGGCTGAGTTCATTCAGGGAAGAGAAGCAAACAGCTATAGTATTGGCAAATTATGTATGATTTAAAATATTTTATCCCACTTTTCTTATCCCACTATATGTTCCACAAATAAAAAATTGTCAAATGTACACCTACCTAATTTAATACTAATTCTCTTCTCCTTTTATTTTAGTGGTGGTGGACTAGTGGTAGTGACTAGTGGGAATGTTTTGGTTTTTATTTTAGGAAACTGAAATAAGAGGAGGCAGAAAATTAGCATTTGAATATCCTATTTTTGGTTTTTAATTATATAATAGCATGTATATATTTAATTTGAATATCTTATCATTTTACTGTTCATATTTGTTTTTTTTTTTAAAGCATTTTTAAGTTTTTAAATTTTAAATAAAAATTATTATTATTTCAATAATTGAGTCAATGATTAATTGATTTTTTCTTGATAATTCAAAAGTATGTAATAGGATTTTTCCACCAAAAGCGTCTTGAATTATAAAATTCTTGGCAAAGATTGATCCACTTGTGATATTGAATAATTATCTTCTCTAGCCATCTCCTCTTATCTTCACCAGAAAAAAAAAAAATGTAATGGCCAACCATTCCATTAATTGGATTTTGCCACATGTACTATTCACCAACTCTATATATCTGCTTCTAATTACTAGTAACATATACTACAACCAAAAACAAGCCGTTGGTTAATCAAACAGTTATAGAAAGCGAAAGAGAAAAAAATCAATTCAAAATTCTCAACTTATTCTCTGTGTGAAATCATCTTCATGAGGATTTATCAAGTTACTGCCGAAGAAGCCGAAGTCATTTCCTACTTTCTGTTCAGCGGCATTCATGCGAAAGCCAACAAGCCTCACTCGTTCCGCGGCACTCAAATTCAATCTCATGCCTTGGCCGAACAAGCCAAAGCCAACGCCTACGCGGCCTTCTCCGCCGGCGACTTCTCCACCGCCGTCCGCCACTTCTCGAAAGCGATGTCAGTTGGTCCCTCCAACTACCTCCTCTACCAGTGGCGGCTCCAGGAATTTTGTCTAGGGTGTTCCTATTCCACTTTGAAAAAATTTTGGGTTATTTCAGTCTGTTTGGGGACGTTTTGGTAAATACCTTCCAAAATTCAAGATTTGGCCAGCATGAAGTTTGTGCTTAAAAAAAAAAACAAATATTCTTAAAACCAAAACAAATTTGCATTCGGTACACCAAAAAACCTCAAAAGGAAAAAAAAAATGAAAAGAAAAGAAATAAACAAAAGTACCTGTACAATAAACTATAAGTTCATTTGAAATATTAATAATAAACCATTAGTTGTTTCATAAATTTGTTTGTCTTTTATAAACTATAATTTGTTGTATTGTTATTTCATTAATTATTAAATTATTAATTGTTATTTAGCCTAACATAATTTAATTTGTTTGTCTTTTATAATGCATTAGTTAATTAAATTATTAATTATTGATGTTTAGTTGCTTCATTAATTTTTTTTTACTAACTATTAGTAGTCTAGCACACACCCCACTGTGCATTAGCACACACTAACATACATCCCACTGTGCATTAGCACACACTAGCACCCACCCCACTGTGCATTAGATTTTAGTTCAAAATTTGTTTGGCAAAAAAATTTTGAGGGTGTTCCTGATATTGCTTGAGAGTGTTCTTATTTTTTTTTTTTACTAACTACTAGCAGTCTAGCACACACCCCACTGTGCATTAGCACACGCTAGCATACATCTCATTGTGCATTAGCACACACTAGCACACACCCCACTGTGTATTAGATTTTAATTCAAAATTTGTTTGGCATAAAAATTTTGAGGGTGTTCCTGATATTGCTTGAGAGTATTCCTATATTTTTTTTTTATGGATAAAAAAATAAAAAAAATTTAAATTATTATACATAAAAAAAAAAAAAAAAAAAAGAAAAAAAAAAAAAAGAAAGAGATTTCAAGTCAGGGTGTTCCTAGGAACACCCTGAACTATAAGTGGCGCCGCCACTGTTACTCAAACCGCTCCGCCGCCTACGCTCGCCTCCACCAGTACTCTGAAGCCTTGGCCGACGCCGAGAAAGCAGTCAAGCTCAAGCCTGATTGGTCCAGAGGCTATTACCGACTCGGCGAGGCTCACCTCGGCTTGGGCCAGATCGATGAAGCCGTAACTGCTTATAAGAAAGGACTTGAGTTTGACCCCTGCGATGAGGGGCTCAAAGCCGGGTTGGTGAATTGTGAGAGAAGTTCTGATAAGAAAAAGAAATATGATTCAAATGATGGGTACAACTGGCGTAAATATGGGCAGAAGGCTGTTAAGGGCAGTAATTATCCACGAAGCTACTATAAATGTACATATCCGATTTGTCCTGTTAAAAAAAAGGTTGAGCGTTCACCTGCAGGACACGTAACTGAAATTCTCTACAAAGGCGCTCATAATCATCCAAAACCTCAACAACAACTCGCTATTAGGCCTGCAAAAGAAAGCATTAGTGACAGTGAGGATCAAGGTATATCATGCGTTGTTGGTCCAACTGGACCAGGTGACAGTGAGAATGAAGATGGGGTTGGTGATGAGCCAAATCTAAAGAAAAGGCATGTTCCCAACCTGTATATATTCATCTTTTTATTTATTTTGTTGTTGTGAATTTTGGAAATTAAAAAAAAAAAAAAAAAATTTACCTTCGAGTATACTGTAGGATGACATATGCTGTAACAGAACCAAAAATCACAAAGCAAACAAGAAGTGAAGTAAGTGGGAGCAATGGCAATCCTCGTCAAGGTGGTAACTTCATCTGTTTTTGTTTTTGTTTTTGGTGTTTTGTTCCAATGATGGCATGGTGCAAGTAGATTCGAAGAATATTTCGCCATGACAACTGAAAATCATATAAATTGTGACAGAGTTACATCAACTTTGGCCCCAGTTAAATGGCACAAGAACAAAAAAAAAATTGAGGGTTGTGTAAATAAGTTACCTCTAAGATGAAGCTTTGGAATTTATATAATTTGGAGTGTGAAGAGCTTTTGATTTTGATTGTCTCATCTGATTTGCAATCAATTTTTAAAAAGAGATCTATTTATAATTTATTTCCTAAATTTTTGAAATTTAATATATATTGAAGGGACTGAAGCTTACAATCCTAAAATATGGTTAAACATGCTAGTGAGGCTGTCTCTTAATTTCAGGGATACTTAGTGGGTTCCAGTTAGCTTAATTGATAAAATCTCTGAAGGTTGTATAAGAGATTTGAGATTTAATCTTTGTTACACCAAAAATTGATTGGTGTTTTGGTTTGATGATAAAGAGCTATCATTAGGAGCGGACACCATAGATTGAAACTCTCTCTCAAAATTTCAGGGGTACTTATAGTTTACTTTAAACTTTTATTAGAAGATTGGAAATTAAAGACATAAAAAAATGTCTTGAGTTGGGTGAAACATGTTAAATATTGTTGTCTTGTGTGAATATTTTTATTTCTTGATCATGTGAATGCACTTTGCCCAAATTCCAATAGTTTGTATGCTGTATAATTGGTTTATCCCCATTTTCTTGATGAGATCATTATGATAAGTTAAGATTAAATTCTCATTTCGTAGGCTTCTCTTTCCAGCTGTATGGTGATTACATAATCAGTGATGACCTATTAGCCATACTTATCAAAAACTATCAGTTAATTAAAAGAACTTAAGTGTGTTTCCTTTGGCGCTAACAATTTGATCTTCGCATGTTTTCCAAAGCTAGTTTAGTCTTATCTTCCTTCGAAGACATGTTGTCGTGGCCTGAAATGTGGCACAAGCTCACTGCGAATCCAACCACCCAGGCCTACCTTCAAAATAATGATTTTGTGAGGATGATGCATGAGCTCCATAATAACTATCTTAAGGACAAGAGGGTTATACAAGCGCTTGGGGTTTTGTTGAACGTCAACATCTGGACACCTACTTCTGTGGACGCAGAGATTCCTCAGTCTTCGTCTTTGCTGTCGCTGCAGCCGGAGAGGAAGAAAAGCGCAGAGACTGAGCTGGCAAAGGAACTGGATCTGATGGAGTTGACAGCAGATGAGGGGATGGATAGGGAGTCGCAGGCATGTATGGAACAGGAAATGGGCAATGCAGCATACGCAAAGAATGATTTCGATACTGCAATTGCGCATTATACTAAGGTGATGGAGTTGGATGATGGGAACATTTCGTGTCTCATGAATCGGGCTGTTGCTTATCTGGCAATAGGACAGGTATGACAAATCTGGTTACAAAATTTTCTAATCCAGACTGGTTTACTTTTGATTTTGATTGTAATTTGTTTGTTTGTTTGTTTGTTTGTTTTTTTTTTTTTTTTTTGTTACAATTGAGTTTATATGCTCATTGGTATTATTTTACTTGTAATTTTGTTTGCTTTTGGTTACAGTTTAGTTATGTTGTTGTACTTGACTGGGTTGATGCATGTCTCAATGATATGTGTGTGTGTAATTTTAACTCTGTTGCTCCTTCCTTTGTGTCAAAAAGGCTCAAAAATAAAGATTGGTGGAGTTACTTAGGGAGGTCTAATTTGTTGTTAATATTTTACCTTTGTTGACAATGTTTTTCTTGATATGCCAAATTTAAACCCTTTATGTTGATGACTTGTGTGGCAGCTTAGTGGATTGGTCCACCATGATCGCTTTCTATTAGATTAGGGTAAAGCTTATTACACACAAGTGTTTAATAATACTAAAATCGTGCGTTTAACTCATGTTTTCAATTTCGAAATTATGAGTTAGACTCACTATTTTAGTGTTATTGCACACATGTAAATACACACACTGCCCCTTAGATTATGTTTTCTGAACTTGAGAGTTGGGTTTGTATGCTTTGTGGTTAGAATTTTGCAATATGTAACTCCTACCATATTGGTTCTTTAGTTTGATGAGTTGGAGTTCATATGGATGTGGACATTGGGGCTTATTATATGGTTTCCATTAAGGCTCTGTCAATTATTTCTTTATCACAATGTCATTGGATTTTGATTCATCAATTCATTGAAACTAAGTGGGGAAGAGAGAGAGAGAGAGAGAGAGAGAGAGAGAGAGAGAGAGAGAGAGAAGAAGAAGAAGAAGAAGAAGAAGAAGAAGAAGAAGAAGAAGAATTCTATTTGATACACCTCAGCTAGGTCCAACTTGCTGAGTTACCTAAATCGTATCATCTTGTCAACACTGATGAGCAACTAGTATATAAATCCTTCTTGGCTTTTTCATATGCTACTTTAGTTAATGCTGAGTCTGGTATTAAGATTTTTTTTTAGAAGTTGCTGGTTCAGTTTTAAAGTTTTACCTATTTGGCAACTTCCAAATTTTTTGTACTGGGTTCTTCTAGAAGCCCAAAATTCTTTATTTATTTATTTTTACATCTTGAGTCCTTTTTCAATTTGGTTTTGAAGTTCTTAATTACCTTTCATTATTATTAGGAGTCCTAGTCTTTTAAGGAAAAAGTTAGGAAAAATTACATTTTACCACCCTAAATTATACCCCATATTACACTTTGCATCTTAAACTTTTCAAATACATGTTTTGCAGCCTAAACTATGACTCTTGTAACACTTTGCACCCCGACGTCAAGTTTGTTGTTAACTTAGATGGAAATCCAAAGTTTAGGGTGCAAAGTGTATTCAAGAGTATAGTTAAGGGTGGTAAAGTGTAATTTCTCATTTGTTTTTAACGGATTGAGAAGATGGACAATTTGATCTTATCACGTGGTCATATTTTTCCATCCAAATTAACGGAAAACTTAATATTGGGGTGCAAAGTATTACAATGGTCATAGTTTAGAGTGCAAAATGTGTATTCAAAAAGTTTGGGGTGCAAATGTGTAATCTGGAGTATAGTATCAGGTGGTAAAATGTAATTTTCCCAAAACGTAATGTAGGAGTTCTAGTCTTTCTAGCAGTATTGGTAATGGCCTATAAAAAATCTTTATATATTCAATAAATAAAAAATAGTGAGATTGATTTTAATAAAATTCTAGTAGCTCTGTTCTCTCCTCGATCTTTTTGATCGTTGTAAGCTGGGTTCTTGATTTGTGCCACTATAGCACACTTCTCGTGGACTAGGGTTTAGCAATCCGTTATAAGCAAACTATTGTACTCCTTTCGGAGATAGTTGATATCTTGATGAATGAAAAATATGGTCTTTTGGTCTAGTGCTGACTCTAGTTCACTCTAGGTACTGACTTCTAGTGATTTTCTCGCTTGACATTGACTCCTAGGTCATATTTCTTTATTTTCTTGTCTTTCAATTTTACTTTTAATTTTGTTTTGGTATTCCTACATCAAAAGCACTTACTGGATATTTGAAACTATGTTTTGTTATGTTTGATGTGGTATTGTGGAAGGAGAGAAATAGTTGTTTTTTTGACAATATAGAATGATCAATGGCTTAGTTACAAACATTGGTCTGTCCTCTGTTTGATTGGGCTCGTGCATGGGCTCTTCTTGTAGAATTTCCTTATTAGATTTCATATATTCACTTCACTCTTGCGTATGATTCTTTTGTAGTTCTTTTAGATTACGTTGTGCTCATCATTGTGAACATGAGATGACCTCTTAAATAAAATATCATTACTTATCAAAAAAGAAACCCTTCATGATCACATCAAGAACCCTAATTTAGTGTTAAACTCCTAAAGATCCTACATAAAAATTAATATATTAGCCATTCAAGCTTTTGTCCTGCATCATTACTTACTGTATTCAACTGTCTGATATTAGCGTTTATATATTTTTTCAACTACACTCTGATCCAAGTTCTAATATTATTGATTTTTCAGTATGATGAATGTATTAAAGATTGTGACGAGGTTGTTGAAAGGGGAAGACAACTTAAATCAGACTCTAAGATGATTGCAATAACTTTGAGTAGGAAAGGAACTGCCCTGGTGAAAATGGCAAAACTCTCAAAGGACTATGAACCTGCTATTGAGACCTTCCTGAAAGCTCTCTCAGAGCATTGCATCCCAGGAACATTGAAGAAACTATATGATGCTGAACAAGCAAAGAGGGAACTAGAGCAGCAAGAATATTTTGATACAAAATTAGCTGATGAGGAACATGAGAAAGGTATTCCCTTTTGGAACACCTAACCCATTGTTCTATTTGTCTTATAGATGATGTTGCGGTTTGTTTCTCTTGATATGGATTTCATTCCTACAAGTTGGTTCTTCCCATATATGTTCTGTCTTATTCTTAATTCATTTCATTTCTATTTACTTTGTTTCTTGTTATAATCATTTGAGTTTAATTGCAATCATTTAAAGTCTTATCCACTACACAAGGATTTTGCTTATGTGGGGTTAGCAGAGCTGGTTGGTAGACAGCCCTACCTCCAATTTTTGGAGAGATTGATTCATGGACTTGAACCTGCAACATATTGCTTGGGTAAAGGGAACATAGATTTTCAAATAAAAATTATAATGTGTCAAGAAAAATGATAACTCTGAGCAACAAATCGCATCTTAGCTACTGAAACAAATACTCTAATTCAAGATTAATGAAAAATGAGTTACAAAACTGTCCTCGATAAATATTTCTTTTTTTCTAGCATATTATAGTTCCAAAGAAAACCCTAGCAAAAATTTCTAAGTATCCATGCCGGTTGACTTGGATAACTCCTCAACAGCTTCAGGGGAAGCCAGTGTCTCTTCTTTTGGCAATCAAAGTCAACCTCTAAATCCAACCACTAAGAAAAGCCAATGCCTTCTTGGAATGCCAGGTAACATTAAAGAATTATAAACAAACCTATATGAGTTTTGAGTCTCAAATTTAAGAACTTTTTTGTTTTTTACTTGTTTTTCGGGTTTTTGATTTTTTGACAGATCCAGATGTGGAGGTGGTTGCTCTGTCTCCGAAGACCCTATTGGCGACGAATAGATTTGTTTGTGAAATTTGCAGCAAAGGGTTTCAGAGGGAACAGAATCTGCAGCTTCATCGGCGAGGTCACAATCTTCCTTGGAAGCTAAAGCAGAGGTCAAGCAAGGAGGTGAAAAAGAGGGTGTATGTGTGTCCAGAGCCATTGTGTGTGCACCATGATCCATCGAAAGCTCTGGGCGATCTCACAGGGATAAAGAAGCATTTCTGTAGGACACACAGCAAGAAGAAGTGGAAATGCAATAAGTGCTCCAAAAAGTACGCGGTATGGTCTGATTGGAAAGCCCATTCCAAGATTTGTGGCACCAGGGAGTACAAATGCGACTGTGGGGCTTTATTCTACAGGTTTTTGTTTTGCTTTTGATGTTTGATTTAAGGTCCAGTTTGTTAATACAATTGTTGAGGGGTTTTGGGATTGTTGAAGTTGTTTTGGTTTTTTCATTCTTTGAAGGAGGGATAGCTTTATCACGCACCTGGCTTTCTGTGATGCTTTGGCAGAAGTGAGCGCTAGAGCTCAGACTCAACCAACAGTGAATCCAAATTCAAAGTCAGACACCAAAATTCAAGCAGTTGATGATCAAGGACGGAGCTACAGCCCCTCCTGGCTTTTCAAAAATCTCCATAACAGTAAGCCATGGCCCACTTCACAGATCTGATTCTCTCTCTTGCATCTACTGCCCCTCTTGTATTATTTTTTATTTAGCAACCATAATTAATTTGAGTGACAATAAATGTATTACAATATTTTAAGAAATAATCATTTCTCATTTGTTTTTAGTTTTTAAATATTGAACCAATGTTATTTTGGATTTTCATGAATTTTTTTTTTCCATACTTCAGCCCCCCTCAATCCAAATCCTGGCTCAGTCTCTACAGTTGATTCATCTGCATCAACGCCAGCACCTGCTCAAGCTCAAGCTCAAGCTCGACTAGCTCCCCCACAGTCCACTGGTGTAATATCCTTGGTTTTGCCAATCAAGAGTCCAGGCAAGTAGAACAAGAATTTAGAAAATTTTCAATCTTTTCTGTGTTGAGTTCTGTCGGATGTTAACTGTTTTGTTTGTCTAAACCAATAACAAATCTATGTTGTCTCTTTCTTTGTTTTGATCTATTTATCACACAGTACAGGTAGGAGAAGTGGGTTTCGAGAAAGGAAACCATTATTGATTCTCCTTTCTCTCCTAAAGTTTTTTTTTTTTTTTTTTTTTTTTTTTTTTTTTTTTTTTTGTTGATAATTTAAAAATATAAAAAAATAAAAAGAAGAAAAGCCTAAGTATCCATATCATTTAAGAGTTTTAATAAACCCCTTTTGTTTTCTGTCATAAAAAGATAAAAGAATTTCATTTATTATTATTATTATTATTATTATTATTATTATTATTATTATTATTGTTTTGCAGAAGAAACAAGTGAAAATGAGATAGTGTCAGAGCATCATGGTATGGAGATTGATATCGGAGAAGTTAAGATGACTGATTCAAGTGAACAAAAGAAATTTGAAATTGAAGAAATGGGTAATGACGCTTCACAAACAAGACAACCAGATGTTATACAAGTTGAGGATATGCAACTGCAAGCATCAAGTACTCTGAAACCTCAAAGAGTGTTGTTTGATGTCAATGCAGTAAATATCCTTAAATCTAGTGGGCTGATACAATCTCAGATTGAAGACGTTGAGATGAAATCTGAAGCAAGTGAGCAACGGGGATTTTTTCTTATGCAGGGTGGTTTAGGATTAACTATGCCGCCAAAGGATAAGGATTGGAAGAATGCCAAAGAGATTTACTTGATGGACAACGAGTTGTCCATTTTACCTGAGAATCCAAGGTGTCCCAATCTGTCAGCTCTGTTCCTTACCAGAAACTACAAATTGAGAACGATTCCTCCTTCATTTTTTGATCGCATGCCAGCCCTTCAAATCCTGAACTTATCCAGGACTAGTATCAAGTCATTGCCTGATTCCATTATCAAATTGGTAAGCTTTAAAAGACTGTTTCTAAATAATTGTCATCGTCTAATGATGTTGTCGCCTAAAGTTGGAGATCTCAAGCAACTTGAGGTTATTGATCTTGAAGGGGCAAAGATTATGGAGCTGCCTATGGAGATTAAGGAGTTAACTAATCTGAAATGCTTGGAAGTTTCATTTTATGGATATATTAGTAATGGCAGGAAAGCCATGCAATCAAATGCAGTGATTCCTTGTGGGGTAATTTCTGCATTGTCTCTGTTAGAGGAGTTGAATATTGATGTGAATCCAGATGACGAGCGGTGGGATGCATGTGCTGAAGATATTGTTACTGAAGTATGTACCTTAAAGAGGTTGGAAACTCTTAAATTCTATTTTCCAAGGGTGGAACTTTTGAGGCACTTTCAGTGGAATAGCCTAACGCTGTCTTGTTTCAGATTTACTGTTGGTCGCCATGTTAAGCGCATTATGTCTCGAGTCCCATGTGATGTTGAGTTTGAGCTGGAACGATGGGAGAAATGTTTGAAATACATAAATGGTGTGGGTGTCCCTGGAGATATTAAGAAGGTACTCCAACATGCAGTGGGATTTTTCTTGGATAGGCATGTGACTGTTAAGAAGCTATCCGATTTTGGGCTTAGAAATATGGAGCAACTAAAATGCTGTGTCATGGGGGAATGTAATGAGGTCCAAGTGATTGTAGATGAAGCAGATGCTGACGAAGAAGATGATACCAGCAAAATAGTATCTGATTCATATGGTACTGAAAGAATTGTTCTAGGATCACTTGAATACCTTTATATATATTATATGAAGAATTTAAGGAGCATATGGGAAGGGTCAGTACAGAAGAATTCTTTATTTCTCCTCAAGTCCTTGACATTGCGCACATGTCCCCAGTTGACCACTATTTTCACACAAGGGTTGCTTGATAACCTATGCAACTTAGAAGAGCTTAAAGTTGAAGACTGTCCCTCCATCAAAAGCATAGTAAGCTGCGAAATCTCTGCTGAGCATAAAACCTCTTATTTTCTTCCAAATTTGAAGAAGATTTCACTTCACTACATGCCTGGATTAGTTAGCATCTCTAGTGGTTTACACATTGCTCCGAAGTTAGAATGGTTGAGTTTTTATAATTGTCCAGATCTTAAGAATCCATTAATTGATGAAATATCTAGTAAAGACTTGAAGAAGATAAAGGGTGAGAGGAGTTGGTGGGAAGCATTGGAGTGGAGCAACAGTTGTCCAAGTTATTTGGAAGAAATTTTTGTTCCAATTGACATACGGGATTGCTGAACACTTGAAATATTCCATAGTCAAAATTAGTGTGTGCATTGCCTTATGCAAAGCTCATTGGTTCAATGCCAATGATAGTATCTAATCTTAAGCTGAGGCATCCATGGACTGCATTTTATTTGCTCTGCTAATAGCCTCATACCCCTCTTGTAGCTGCTATGGTGTTTAGAGCTTAGCTATTTGTGAAAAATATGTATTGTATTTTGGTTTCTGATCCTCCAAACACAAATTTGCTAACGAAATCCTAGTCATATATGGTAAGCCCTAGACTAATATAGTCCATTAAAGTTTGCGACTGTGATACTTTTTTTTCCCTCCCCCTTCGAAGCCAGAATTCTATGTTGGTTGCATAGTCAAAATAAAAATTAGTGTTTTTACGTTTTACTCAAGTAATGACAAATGACTTATCACGAGTGTGCTTTTCCCGTCAATTAATTTTATGGTGACAACGTCCATATTGTTTTGTTTCACGGATGCTAGTTTCTTCTTTCTTACATGTCACTAGGGCTTAAAGTCAACCTTAATTACCTAACCCTATATCAGTCAAATATATATTTTTTTCTTCTTCTTTTATTATTATTATTATTTTTTTTTTAAAGTACACAAATATCGACCATAGCCATAGGAACCCTGACCTTAGTAAAATCACTATGCAGATAATAATACTAAAAAGTTTTTTTCAAAACCAGTATAGAAAACTCATTTTTAGTTTTTTTCAAACCCAGTATAGAAAACTCATTATGTAATGATTCAAGAAACCAACCATGTACTTTTAAATCACAATAGTCATTGAATTATTTAAACAAGTCATAATTTATTAAATAGGTCATGTGACTAAAAGTACACATAAATGAGAATTTGAATTGTCAATTGATCATATAGTTGGTTTGAGGATTTTCTTTCAACCAATTTGGAAATAAATTCTATTTATAATTTTCATGAGTTTACTTCAAATCATAATTTTGAACCCGAAAAATTTAAGAAATTAAAAGTCTCACCTTGTAGTATATGCTGATTCAATCTTAAAAGAAACCATAATTAGTGAAACAAACTCTTTGATGCTAGTTCTTTCAAAACCCCCTAATTTTCCCTCTAATTCTCATGCTTAGTTATTTATACTTCCTTTCTCTTAACCAATTGAAAAGTACCAGTTCATATATCATTTTTTAATCAGTTTTTTTTTTCTGTAAAAAACATTATATTTTTTTTATTTTAATAAATTTCCTCAACAATAATATTTTATTAATTTTAATCATGGATACATTTGCATGTTTGTGTTTAAATTGAATATCATACATTATTTGTAATAGTTTAACTATGTTTTTTCTTATATATTTTAAATTGATTCATATAATTTTTTTAAAATAAAATAAATTTTAATCCAATAATTGATATTGAATCCGTGAATCATCATGTGATTATACCACTGAATATTGTTAAATGGTGAACTACTTTTCCATCCATTCTGTGGGGACGAGGGCCCAAAATGGTATATTGGGCCTTGGGCCTTGGCCGAGGACGTTGGTTAGTCCGAGAGCGAATAAGCGGATGTGGACGTACTCAACTCAGAATCCATGAGTAGGTTTCAAACGGAAAGGTTGAGGAAGGTAGTCTGAGGATGAGTGTAATCTCGGATGAACAAAGCACAAATCGAATGCATGTCCTACCGACCAAAGTGACCTTCCAGGAAGTTCCATTGATAAGAAAGTGCATCATGAACATACAAAAGGGGTGGAAGTTCAGAAATATCAAGAGAAAATCTGCTGTCACCATATTGAATGCTCTGCAGCTAACTTTCTGGTCGCATTTATGTGGAGAAGATCCTTGAACAGTACTGCCTTGACTACCCTAACTCACAACAGGCTAGGGAGGGTGTTCGATGGGACAAACACTCAAGTAATAGTCTGGATGATCAACAAGTGGAAGACGGAGATCAATTAGTGGGAGGTATATAATGTAAAGAACCCCTGAGAGAAAAGGGACCGAAAAAAAGAGAGAAGACCATTGTATCAATCTGGAACTAAATTTGTAATCAATTTGTGAGTCAATATATATGAACTAATCCCCTCGGATTGAGCCGATGAAGATTTTCTTTGAATAAATCCACCATACTTGCACTCTAACTCATTAAAACCCAGTTTTCTAACCCACTCTCTATAAATTCATTGTTTTGGGCTTTTTAGGCCTAAGTCTATCCCTCCCGTGGGCTACGAATTCAAATTGTGTCCTTACACTTTCCTTATTTAAAGAAAATTTTAATTCGTTTGATAATAATAAAAAATATAATTTTAATCATACATAAAATGGAGAGAAGTTAAAACTCATAGTTAAGAGAGTGTGGAGTTTATTTCCAAATTAGTTTGAAATAAAGTTCCTATTACATTACATGATATATAGTTAAAATTAGGCGAAACTACATTATTGGTCCCTAAAGTTTGCCTTGTGAGCACAATCGGTCCCTCAAGTTTCAAGTTAGCACAATTATCCCTTAAGTTTCAAAATTGAGCATTATTAGTCATTTTTTAACTACCATTAGTATTATTACCTATGTGGCTAACAGCACAATGACCTAGCATCTTTTTACTTCAAAGTGTTTTACAAACTAAGTGTAACTCTATATATATTATAATAGTCACGTTGGAAAATTTGCCAGGTTAGCAACTTTAGCATGTGAGTCTTTAGCAATATTGCCTTTTATTGCATAGATCTATTTTGGGTTTCCTGCACGGCTACACCCAATCATAGACTATTCCCATTAATAAGAAATGATTTATGGTTAATGAATTTGAACGAGAGAGAGTTAGTTTTATAGACTTTGTTTGCTCAAATTAAGGTGGATCCCTTCAACTCGATACTCACGATTTTTTTTGTTGGCTTTGAGGTGCTCCGGTGATTCGATTGGAGAATTGAAAGCTGCAAAGGAGAGAAGAGGGCTGAAGCAAATCATTTTTTTTTAATTATAATAAATAATAATCAATTAAAAGATAATGCGGCAACCTTATAAATAAATAGTTGACTTGGCATTTGACGCTTAATTTGCCATATCAATGTGGAAATGTCACATCATTATTCCGTTAGCCACATAAACAATAACATTAACAGTAGTTAAGAATAGACTAATGCTCAATTTTAAAACTTGAGAGACTAAAAATGCCCACTTGAAATTTGAGAGACTAATTGTGCTCACAAGGTGAACTTTAGGGACTAATAGTGTAGTTCCACCTTAAAATTACCATCCACAAATATTGTTAATTAATCACATAACATTTTTAATGAGTTCTATAATTTGTTATATTAACACATGAATGATTTTATAAATAGACCACATAGTTAGTTAAAGTAGGGCTATAAACAAGCCAAGTTGAGTATTAAAAGTTCAAGCTTGTTCACTTAAATTTTATTTTGGAACACAAGTTAAGGTCAAACTCATTATCAAACAAGATTACATGTTCAATCTTGGTTAATTCTCTTGTCGAATAAGCTCGAACTTGTTTGTAAGTTACTCAAATAGATTATTTAGATTGTGATTTGATTCAAGAAAATTTGTGGACACAATTTTATGTTACAACTTTTGTACCATATTTTATGAGTAATGAAGAAATTATGGTTGTAGGGATGATAGGCCTAGTAGTATATATTGGGCCGGGGGCCCGGTTCGAGGACGCCCAATAGTCCGAGGACGGGAAAACGTTGTTATGGGAGTCAGCATTAGTGAATAAAGAAAGGGGTCTGGTCATGATGGTCCAAGAAGGTGGTCCGAGGAGGAATGCTTCCTCGGCTAGGCAAAGTAGAGGTTCGAAGGTGCGGTTTGCCATCAAGAAGCGTTCCAGAAGATTCCATTGATAATGATGTACATTATGAAAGCATATGATAAGAGAAAGTTATGAAATATTTAAGAGAAAGTTGCTATCACCGCATTGAATGCTCTGTAGCTAACTTTCTAACCGCATTAATGAGGAAGTGATTTCTAAACCAGGGGCGGAATTACCCTTGGACCAGGGGGGGTAATGGCCCCCCCCCCCCCCCTAATTTTTTTTTAATATTATTATATATGTGTATTAATTTTAGCAATTTTGTTCTATAAAATTACATTTTATTTCCCTTTAACAATATCATTGATTCTTTTAAGAGTAATTTTATACTCACAAATTTTTTTATAACATTTTTACAAACTTTTTTGGCAGCAAATTTTTATTGGTTCGCATATAGACACACAACTCGTATTAATTTTTTACTTATAAGTAACCACTTATTATATAAGTAACTTATAATAAAAAAAACTTGCAGCTGTAGCAATTTCCTCATTTTAGTGAGTATTAAAAAATTTATAGATCTAAAATCTAAAACAAAATATACAAGCCCAAAACAAAAATAGCTCAACAACAAAAATTACAAGTAAAACTAAAAACAAAATTAAGCTCAATTGACTAATTTTATCCAAAATAAATAACCCCACCCTTTAAAAAAAATTCTAAACAAAAATAATTTTGTTCTTACCTAGAAAAAAAAAATTTCTCAGTAGCTAAGTAGCAAAATTAGAGGTTAAAATCGTTGCACACAGCCAACAATAAAACCACCTCCCCTAAGGTAAAGTTCTGGCTCCGTCCCTGACCTGAACAATAATTTTCAGTCTTACAGCTACTTCCAAAGACTTCAGGAAGGTGCTAATGGGACAAGGATTAACACCTGCAATCTAATCTACACGTGGAGGGTGGAGATGAAGGAAAGAAGATTGTATAAAAGAGAAAGAAGTCCCTGAGGGAAAGGGAACAAGAATTGTACGTGTAACCAAACTCAGAAGAGATATATAGAAGATTTGATCTCCTCGGATTGTGCCGATGACGATTTTCCTTAGATAAAACCAGTCTATCTTTACTTTTTTGTCATCTAGATTCATTATAATTGTTACACAACTCATTAGAACCTAGTTTTCTCACTCACTCTCTACAAATTCATTGTATTGGACTTTTTGGGCCTAGACCCTTTTACTTTTAGAGCATAGGAACCAAATCGTGACCTTACAATGGTGATATAAAAGCGATAAACTTTTTTTTTTTAGGATAAATTGATAATTAGCCATTTTACAATAACTCATATAATAATTTTATTTTTATTTAGTATTTGTTAAGAATCACTAATATTAGAGTGCTATGTGTTATGATAAAAGTTGTGATGAACAAATTTCACTCTCTACAAATTCATTGTATTAGTTTTTTAGGCCTAAACTCTTTTACCTTTTGAGCATAGAAACCAAATCATGACCTTACAATGGTGATATAAAAGCGATAAACTTTTTTTTTTTTTAAGGATAAACTGATAATTAGCCATTTTACAATAACTCATATAATAATTTTATTTTTATTTAGTATTTGTTAAGAATCACTAATATTAGAGTGCTATGTGTTATGATAAAAGTTGTGATGAACAGATTCCACTCTATCTTTACAGAAAAAAATCTATCCTACAACTACGTCGTTCTACATCTCAAACCTTCACACATCTAAAGCTTCTATTTTGACAAGATCTAAAGCCTTAAATTCAAAAGAAAATAATCACACCCCAAAAAGAAATTAAGAAGAGAGAAGGAAATTAACAACAATGGCAGGGTCATCAGTGACCTTCATCTGCATGTCCGTCAAACCTTCAGAGTGCTAAGAGCATGAGACTAGTTCTTTTTGAACAATGCTCATCTGAATGGTTCCTAATTCCAAGATATAATCATGAATCTGAAAATTATCATTTTATTTAGTTTTTAAATGGTGTGATGGGTTATAATATCTACTACCTGCTGAATTACATTAACTTTGAGGCATTAATTTATTTTAATAATACCTATTCCTGAAACGGTAGTCTATATATGTCTTCTCCAGTTGCCTGTTTCTCCAAGCCCGTTAATCGATCCGTTATAAAATTTATAAAGCAAAATTTCACTCCAACTTCTCTTCTTTGATTCCCTACTCTGATTCATGATCATGGCAATTCCTCATGGCACGGCCGAACAAGCCAAATTCAAGGCTTACACGGCCTTCTCCACCGGCGAATTCTCCTCCGCCGTCCGCCACTTCTCGAAGGCGATGTCTGTCGGTCCCTCCAACTACACCCGTCTCGGCAAGTACTCTGAGGCCTTAGCCGACGCCGTAAAAACCGTTCAGCTCAAGCCTGGCTGGCCCAAGGGCTGCTTCAGGCTTGGCAAGGCTCATTTCGGCTTGGGCCACTTCGACGAAGCTGTAGCGGCATATACGAAAGGCCTTGAGTGCGACCCCTATGACGAAGGTCTTAAACTCGGCTTAGCGAGCTGGCTCAGAAGGAAAAAGGATTTGGGGAATTCGGCGTGTATGGTGAAGGATTTCGATACGGCGATTGCGCATTATACGAAGGCGATCGAGTTGAGCGATGAGGACATTTCGTTTCTCTTGAATCGAGCCCTTCCTTATTTGAAAATGGGACGGGTATGATACGGGCCTAAACTGTCTTGAATCGAGCCCTTACTTATTTTTCGAGCTCATATTTCTAATTTAGAAGGGCTATTTTCTTTGTATTTTTTAACGCAAAATTAAAAGTTTTTAGTCCAAATATAATAAAATGTCAAACTTTTCAACCCAAAAATGAAGGAAAAATGAAGAAGAAATTTTGAGCTAAACTTGAAAAGAAAACTTACAAAAAGAATCAATTTAAGGTTCAATTAGTTTAAAACGTACTGAAGGGAGACCGAAATTGACTGAGTGGACCGAATTGGACTGAAGTAGACTTAATTGGATCGAATAAAAATGGTTTAATTTCTAGGGAGAACAATTACATTATCTTCAAAAAAATTTAGAGAAAAAATTATATATTATATTACAATACAAAATAATTATTTATTCCCAAGTATTGCATGGGTCTGCGACTGGCTTAATTACAACAAAATAAGCTCAAAAGACACCTATAACTATAGGATTTTTTAAATTTTTTTTTTTTTTTTTTTTATACTGAGTTTCAACTTATGATGTCTACTTTTGATAATTGTGTCTTTTATCATTAGGCTAAGATACCAATTAGTTTTTGGTATAGACGAGAATTGAACCCTAAATCTCTTATTTAACCATCAGAGACTTTACCAGTTGAACTAATCAGAACCCACAACTACAGATTACATGGAATCATTAAACTCAATTATAAAATAATATCATAAAAAAAATGATAGAGAAACCGTATGAAACAATCATGGGCAAGGCAACTTAAAGCTTTAATCTCTTCATAATATGGCCAGTGTGTAGTTAACTTTTGCTGAGACAAATTACAACTCTGGCTTTGTGTGCTTTTTCCTTTTACAAGTAAGAACTTGTTAAGTGCAGCAGCTCTATGATCAGCTCAATCATTGGCATTTTTCTCATTGAAGAATATTATTATTATTATTATTATTATTATTATTATTATCCAGTGCCAGTGGATTCCTAGTGCACTTTGGGTTTATGGTTGTATTTGTTACAAGCATATTAAGGGTATAGTTGCAAGATCCACCAGGTACCTGTCAAAATTACTAATATTAAAAAGTTGCATGTACAACAATTTTGCTGTCACCAGGTCTAGTAGTAGTCAGTGATTCAGTGAACAGCAATGGCAGAAAAAACTAGTTGGGAAGAGTGAAAGAAGATTACAAGTTTCACTGGATTTTCCAACATATAAGCTACTAGGACACTCCGTATATTTGTGCACAAGAGAGGGAGAGTTGGAGCAAAATAACGAAAAAAAGAAAAAAGAAAATTTGGATACTTAAATTTATATATATACACACACACACACACACATGTATATGATTTCATTGCCCACTCGATGAATGATGAGCATACCTTTAATGAAAGAGATTAATTAATCAGCACTAACATTTCACATCTCTTTATGCCAAAAAATCACAAATGCAGGTCAGTTAATGACTTATATGTAGGGAAATTCTCTAGAAATCATATACTCCTCATTGGTGTAATCGTTGGTCATCCATGGAAATGGACAATCCATCTAAATCGAATTTCTTGTCTTGCCCCGAGTCCAATGTACCTCCGCTTCTAGTTCTAAATGCTTGAACCCAGTAGGTGCTAATATGCTGTAATACTGCCACTGGCCATGACAGCAAATGCTGCAAATATAACCATGTTTGCATGGAAATCATGGCAAAAACTTCAGATTCAGTAATTAGTGTGGTTTGTAGACCTCTTGTGACCAATTCTTTTGCAAGAAGATGTCCCTGATGATACCTTGGAGCAACCTCTGCAACAAACATCTGAGATGATTTCTTTTTCACCTTTGCGATGCAAAGAAATTCCAAGACTGTTCTGGAACTTCCTAAAGTTAATATTACCTCATTTTGATGAATGTGCTCTACTTCTTGCTCAATAATCTCTTCAAGGCAAGTGGCAATATCATGAATGAGTTCATTTACCTCCAGAGTTACATCATGCTTCAGCTTCCTACTTCTGGAACTTATATCAGAATCCCCAACTCAGGCACATCCTCCAGAAGAGTTTGCAAGGAAGGTGGACACAAAGTGCTTCTTGCAGCAGCAACAACTGCAGCAGCTAATAGAACTGGATGATTATCCCACTCAGGATTTATCAGTGAAAGCTTCCAGAAGAATTGGAAGATCAAAAAAATCTCTTGATGGTTTAAAGTTAAGCATTACCAATAATCAAGGTAAGAACATTTTCCCTCCTTGAAATGATGAAATCTGCTATAATCCCTCACTATAATTTCTCTGTCAAACACCTTGGAAATCATCTTGCTCGCCTCATGACAATCCTCACAAACCCTCAAATTCTTCACTATTTGAATGCAATCCCCAACCTTTGTTACTAATATAACATAAGCAATTGCTAGCCTCTCACTATGCTCTTTAACTACATTCTCTTTTTCTTCTTCCCCAATATCATGCAATACAGATGAGATCTTTGGAGAGTAACCAGCTTCTGCTATTCGAGTTCCAATTGTTTCAAGCATTTTGTAGATCTCCAAAGAACACTCATGCTCTCTATCCCCTGAAACAAATTGATGAACTCTGCCCTGTGCTTCAATCAAACTCCACCCTGCAACTTTGTTAGTGTTTTGCTCCACCATTAATCTCCGAACTCGAACCACATCTTCCCACTTCCTTGCTTTGGCATATATACTGGCTAATTGTACATAATGCCCATCATAGGTTGGATCCAATTGTATTAACTTTTTTCCAATCTTTTCACCCAGTTCTACTGATCCATGAATCTTACAAGCACCAAGCAATGTTGCCCACAGCACCGGATCTGGTGGAGCTTGCATCTTCTCAATCAATCCCACAGCTTCATCAACGAAACCAGCATGGCTCATTAGATCAACCATGCACCCATAATGCTCCATCTCCAGCTCAATATCATACTTTTCTGTCATTAGCTTGAAATAATGCCTGCCCTCACTGACCAAACCTGCTCTACTACAGGCATTCAAGACCCCAATGACAGTCACACTCACTGGATGAAAACCTTCATTTATGAACCTTTCAAAAAGTGCAAGTGCTTCCTTTCCAAGGCCATGCGAGGCCAACCCACAAATCATGGCATTCCATGATGAAATATCTCTCTGGGGAATATTGTGGAACAAGAGTTAAGACTGTTCAATGCACCCACATTTTGCATACATGTCAACTAGCGCTGTACCAAGGGAAACAGTCATCGGAAAATTCAACGAATCTACAATGGAATGAACTAATCTACCACTTTCAAACAAACCCATTTGGGCTGATGCTGAATAGCACTGTGACCAATATGGCCTCATTCGGCCTCAACCCATTCTCTCTCATCTCCTTAAAGCACTCCAACCCTTCTTCCAACTGTCCATTCTGCACATAACCCATAATCATAGTACTCCACGAGATAATATCTCTTTCAGGCATTTCATCAAACACTTTCTCCACATCACCAATCCGCCCATCTCTTACAAACCCAGCTAGCATTGAATTCCAAGTAACAACATCTCGACAATGACCATTCTCCTTGAACACCCGTTTTGAACATTCTACCCTACAACAAGCAGAATACAAATGAATCAAAGCAATCCTAACAAACACATCCTCACAAAAACCAAGTTTCACCACATGGGTATGAACCTGAGTCCCTTCACATATAGCCAAAGGCCCAAAGCTTTACTACAAGCTTGCAACAAAAATGTATAAGTATGGTTATTGGGTATCAAATTCCTTCCCAGAATACACGAGAAAAGTACAACCGATTCACGAGGCGACTCGCTCTTGGCGAGGCATTGGATCATGATATGGAGGCGAAAAGAGATGGGTATTGGATTGTTTGAACAATGGAGAGTGAATAGGCAAATGGCGTTGATGGGGAGAGATCAAGAGAGGCGAGGAGGTGACCCATGAAGCTGGCATTGGCGGCGAGGCCGGAAACGATGATTTGGGCGTGGGCTTGCTTGGTTTGGTTGAAGGGCGTGGTGGGAGAGAAGACAGAGGTCAGTTAAGTGTAGTAGGTGTTGGGAAGAAGAAGAAGAAGTGAGGATTTGAGAGCTGTTGTTTTGGGAACAAAACTTTCGGGGGGAGGGGGGAAATGGGAAGCTAATTTCGTTTTCCAAACATTATAATTAATAGGCTAGGTTTTCAAACTATATACAATACTAACACCTCGAGAGGCTCGATTTTGGCTAGTAAACCGAGCCTCAGAGGCTCGATTTTCATGTTCTGCGGGAGTCTCACATGGAGCAGTTTTCCACGTAGAAATCGAGCTTTTAAGACTCGCTTTTAATAATGAGTGTTAAAGGCTCGATTTCTATAGGGTAAGATACCACGTGGGCTGCCACTTGGAAGTCGAGCATTAGAGACTCGGTTTAGCCAAAGGAAAACCGAGTCTCAGAGACTCGATTTCCAAGCTGAAAAAAAAGCCAGTTCACGTGATGTTTCTCTGTATATAGATCTGGCTGGTTTCTTCTTTTTTGGGTCTGGTATTTTTTTTTCTGTGTCTTGGGTACTGCATTTCACTTCCTCTCTCTCTCTCTCTCTCATACACACACCAACACTCATTGTAGTAGCTCTCACTCCCCCTCTCACTCATACAAGCTCTCATGGCAGGTAAGGCTGTTGGTTGTGGTTGTTGATTTTGCTAGCGTAGTATAGTTAAGACTTTGTATAGGTTTTTTTCATGGGTATTTATCATGAATTTCTTTTGTTGTTTGGTTTATATTTGTCTTTAGTTTTTTTTTTTTTTTTTTGCTTGAGTGTGAAATTATAATTATTGACTGTATATGTATCATGAATTTCTTTTGTTGTTTGGTCTCCAATTTGTCTTTAATTTTTTTTTGCTTGAGTATGAAATAATGATTTATTTAAGATGTATTGTTGGTATATATTGTTAGGTTTTTAATGATTGTATTGTTGTTTGGTTTGATATTTTGATTTATATTTTTTGTTAGAGTTGATTTGAAATTTTGTAATGGGGGGTGAGTTTTGGAGTCTAAGGTGATTTTTTTTGGTTTTTATAATTTGTGGTTTTTATAATTTGTTATAGACATGTATTACAAATATTGAAGATTGGTTTTTCCAAATTTCAAATACGAAGACACTTTGAGTAGAAGTCATTATGGAATTCAAAATAGTAAATAAAACCTATCAATTGGGTAAAATAAATAAATTAAAGGAAATAAAATACAATCATAAACCATAAGATAAATAAATGGAAATGAAAAATGAGAGGAAGAGTTTTTATACGTCTCAAAAAACTCTACTTAGCTTGACTCATTTCCTACGAGCTATAGTCAACCACTAAAATAGCTCTGCTTTACACTCCCTAGTCCCTTTTTGGGATCTGCTTCTGAACAATTTTTTTTTAGGCCAAGTGTATCCTTGTGAACAATGAGCGAGGAACTCGTAAAGTCCTAAACACAAAAAAAATCCATCTCAGAAACACTATATTCATGCATGCTTGAAAAGAAATGTATCCATGTCACATTAAAAAAAAGTGTCTTTATGTGGTTTTCATTAACTTAATTGGTTATGTAGCAATGATTTGATTCGAATCAAAATTGTATCTTCATGGAGAATCTCTTTAAGTTTCATATTTGCCTAATTATTTTTGATGTATTTAATCTTAGAATTCGACATTTACATCCCCCAATGGGGGTGAGTTTTGGAGTCTAAAGTGATTTTTTTTGTTTAAGTATGAAATGATAATAATTGGGTGTTTGTATGTGATGTGGGGGCGAGTATATGCAAATGTGGGGTGAGAAGTTGTAATTATTGAACTTTGAGTAGATAGAAAGGGTTTTGCAATTGATGTTAAATGAAAGAGATAAAATATGTGACTAAAATATTACACTTGACTGTAACAGGTTCACAATCTCTGAAGAATATTAATATAAATGTATACTACGGTGGACCCATTGTCAATCCTGAAGAGATTGATGGATTTCCATTTAGAGGACCGGGTATCGAATGCTACTACATGATGATACGTCGTAAGTTGAAGATGTTGAATGATTTGAAGAGGAAGATAATGGAAGAATTGAATTTGAACCCTGCTTGTTATGACATCAAGATTATTTATCGTTACCCACAAGAAGTCCTTCATGAACGGATAAATTATGGGTATATGGCGATCAAAGAAGACAAACATGTAAAGCTCATGTTTAATATGATCCATAAAATGCCCCAAGTAAATGCTGCTCAGTTGTATGTAAGTTCGGAGCCGCTTGCAGAAGTTGATACTGAGCCGCTTGCAGAAGTTGATACTAAGGAGGTGCAACAAACAACTACATCTTTACAATTTACAGCCCTAGATGATGGATGCACTACAATGGGAGACTATACAATGGGAAGTTATATGCTCCCATCTCAAGTTTATGCTGCCAATACTAGTGAAACATTCCAACCTCAAGAGACACATTTAGGGGAGGAAGATGAAGACGAAGACGAAGACGAAGATCATGCTGCGTATAATGGTGAAAATATTGATGATATGGATGAGTATGAAGAGAGGATTGAGCAAGGCGACTTTGACAGGGATGTGGATGACCATGAACTCGTACCCAATTTTGAAGAGGAAAATTTGGAGTACCATGATGAAGGTGATGCAGACGATAATATTGGCGTCCAACAAAAACAAATATAACCACTGCCTACACATCTCCTGCGGAGTCATTCTACGCAAATACTTGGGAAAATATGGTTGATCCTTCACGTCTTCAAATACCATTTGTTTCTACTTGGGAAGATGGGATGCATTTTAGTAAAGGGTTGACTTTTGCAAACAAAGAGGCGGTGAAGCGTACATTGATAATATATGTAGCAGGAGAAAATAGAAATTTTATTATCCGGAGGTCGACCAAAACTAAATTGTGCACCGCATGCATTGACACCAATGGTCACGTCTTTTGTGGGTCCACACAGTTGTATACCCTTTGGCCGGCGACGAGATGGTAAAATGATGGATTCTAATTTTGTTGCATCAGAAATCGTGGGAAAATTGCGACAAAATCACACTACTCGTATTCATGAGCTTTGGGAGATCATACATACTAAGTATAAGCATGAGCTTTCGTACTATAAGGTGTGGGATGCAAAACAAAAGGCAATTGCTAAGATATTCGGAGATTGGGAGGAGTCTTACCAAAGATTGTGAAAGTTGTTGTTGGCATACTTGGATCAGGATTCGGGTACCCAGTACAACTATTACACCATACCTAGGGGCATAGATGGTACTGCGTTACTGCGCTATGTATTTTGGGCATTCGCTCCATGCATTGCTGCATTCGGATATTGCAGGCCAGTGATCAGTATTGATGGGACTCATTTGTATGGTAAATATCGAGGGGTGTTGATGATTGCAATGGCAACCGATGCTAACCAAAAGGTTTTGCCTCTCGCCTTTGCTGTTGTGGACAAGGAGTCAGGGGCTAGTTGGGGGTGGTTTTTAGAGTGTCTTAGAGTTTCGATACAGCATGTGATACCTAGGGAGGGCATTTGCATTATTTCTGATCGACATAAAGGTATTAAATGCGCCATTGCAGAGTGGCCCAGATTTCAAGATGGAAGAGAACAGGTATATCACCGATATTGCCTTCGACATGTTGCTAGCAACTTCAACACACACTTTGATGACCCGACTCTAAAGGCCTTGGCCTTGAAAGCTGGATATGCGACTCATGCAGCTAAATTTGAGTCCCTAATGCAAACCATTAAGGATGTCGAGATTAATGCACTGAGAAATGTAGAACCTGATGATCCCCATATTGCACGCTATATGCCATACACATATCTAACGAGTGAGGATGTGGAGAAGTGGACCCAGTCACATGATGGTAGAAGACGTTATGGGGCAATGACAACCAATATCTCTGAGTGCTTTAATGGGGTACTTAAAGGTGCCTGCGGTTTGCCCATTGCTGCAATGGTTGAGTTCACTTGGTGCAAACTTGTTGCATATTTCCATGATCGACATAAACAAAGTACTTCTGATCGCTCTCAAGGTAAGGTGTGGAGTGATTATGCAATGGGGATCTATACCAAAAATGCGCAGAAAATTTTAGGACACACTCTGAGGAATTTTAATCACGAAACTGGTGTATATCAAGTGGTTACCCCATACAACGACCATAGAGGTGGAGGGGGAAACCACAGTCATGAAGTGCACGCATTTGCTAGAACATGTGGTTGTAGAAAGTGGCAAAACATTAAGATCCCTTGTTCACATGCAATTAAAGTTCTTCAAGGTTTGCACCTCGATGCGACCACCTATATTGACCCATGTTATAGTTTGGACAACGCCATTCAAACATATGCACATCAATTTGAGGTGCCAAAGTCAGAGTCATTGTGGAGGGACGTTCGCAGACCACGGTGGGTGCCTGACCCACAGCTGTTGCGGGCGAAAGGTCGTCCTGTGAAGTCAAGAATAAGAAATGAAATGGATGGGGTACGGCGAGAACGGGGAAGCCGGAGGCTTGATTCGGACTTGAGGGAGATTCAACCAAGGCAGCGATGTGGAGTTTGTCATGAAGAGGGGCATAACCGCAGAAGATGTCCCAATGCCCATGGGGCTTCGACAAGCGGTTCCCTTGGGGCTTCGACAAGCGGTAGTGCTACAAACTAGGCAAGTGCTATCGCTATTTTTATATAATATGCTCAACGTTTCATTTGCTTCTTGTTTATCGCATTTGGGAACTAACGATCGTATTTTAATGTTTGTTAGGCGAGCGGAGACAGAGCCTTCGGAATGGCATTGTATGTGGGAGTTGTGGTTATCTTCGGTATAGACAAGTGCTAGACGACTATGTAGACTATGTTGTATCGACTCAATGATTATTTTGTTTATGGTTGAATGTTGTTGTAAGTGAACTATTTGCTATCCATTGTACTCGTTACATTAGTTGTGTTGTGCAACGTTTGCCTATAATGCCAGCAATGATAGTACTTTGGCAAGTTCAATGATAGCTATCAATGATTTGTGGGTCTCATGTAGTGGTTAAAACTGTCTAGTTTGCAGCTAAGAGGCCAACTATAATGCCCATGAATAGTAGCTGCTTTAATCCAGTTTTTTGCATTTGATATACTCCCTTTGATTGGTATCATAATATTATTATGTTTGTATCTAGTTGTTTACAGTGCTCATGTGATGCCGGATTTGGTTTAGTGATGCAGGTTTGAAAAAAAAAATTTCTGGGTTGCTACTACAGGTGGGGGAACAAAAAAATTCCCAGTGGAAATCGAGTCTTTAGAACTCGATTTCCATTGCTGTGGCATTTTGGTAAATAACTGCCATTGTAAATCGAGTCTTTGAAACTCGATTTCCATTTCTGTGGCATTTCCGTAAATAACTGCCATTGTAAATCGAGTTTCTAAGACTCGATTTCCAGTCACGTATATTTAAAATAATGGAACTCGAGCCTATAAGGCTCGAGTTCCACTGAAACTTTTTTTATAAAAAAAACGAGAATAATCCAGTATCCCTGCCTGCTGCTCATCTACAAATTCATGCCTTTTATGCGACCTTGTAAGACAGAAGAGGGGCATACTGGCAAACTAGTATTATCCCAGCGAAAATTCCTAGGAATGCAACAGTGTAACTACTAAACAAAAGCTTTTGCATCATCATCTTATCAAACCAATTAACCAATTAATCAAAATCTACAAAACCTAAATTGATTGGCAGGTTTTTTTTTTTTTTGCCACTTGTACAATTTGGTCTCACTGATCACATAATGGAAGCAACAAAAGAAACCTATACAATTTGGTCTAACTGTTTTGCCTTGCAACTTGTTAATGGAAAGCGCAACACGCACCAGCTAAAGGATTTCTTTAATCGATACATATATAACATAAAGGAAATTAGGTGATGACAATATTTTTGAAGCTCACGATGAGCATTCACAATCACCAGCTATCAAAACATCACACCTTCACTTAAGGGCTATTTCATTTGCCCTGTATGCACATTAGAATAAGAAAAGTGACATTCATGCATTGCACCGGCATTAGCATTCCAGATTTCTTTTTTACCCATGACTACCATTCTGAAAAGGGGTTACTGATTCATATCACTAACCAACTTGAAACTCAATGAGAGAATTCAATCTAAAGCAACGAATCACATATCTAAGACATTAAAAAATCAACAATATAAAAACATTGTAGCCTTTTGCTTGTAGCAAAGCAGACGATTTCACTTTTTCAAGATCCACACATATGGACTTTTATTTTTTTATTTTTTTTAAATGGTGTCCTTGTATGTGTTTTGTAGAAGATACTATTGCTTGCTAATTCTTGAGAATCGCAGTACGTCCATCCCCAGTACGTCCATCCCCATAACATGTCAAAAATCAATAATCTAGTAACTCCATCCTCGGTATGTCCATTTTTTTGCAGGCTTTCCAGAAGCAAAGCATTTAGTACCTATGAGGAATTGAACATTAAGTTACAGAACAGAATATAAAAGAACTTCATACAGCAATATTGAATGAAATATACAATCAAATTGCAATTTATCATAACACTGGAAATTATTCAGAGTGAAGAATTTCAGTGTATGATAGCAATGTATCAGAGCCAAATACTAGTATTGTTGAGTTAAATTAATAACTTCAATCAGAATAATCATAAAACCAGGAGATGTGAAACCCATTAAAAAATTAATATGCAATGTAGAACTATTTAACAACCATGTCAACAAACATGTGAATACTAGAGATATCTGTGGATATATAAAGAGAAAACGTTGTAATTAATCCATTGATCTGTCCTATGGAACTACATAGAGTTCCAAAACATGTTTTACATTGTCCCTCTACCCACCACAAACTTCATTTCACAAGGTTTTAGAGGGGACCAATATCAGCTCAAATAAGGAGCAATTCAGGAAGTGTCACAAGGCCAATTGCTATGTCAAAAAGATTGTCACAGCAAGTTCGTGTACATTGTATGAATTAAATGCATGTACTTGCTTCACAATATGTAGTGTTGTATTTTACCTGCCCATTCCAAATAACTTCGGACCGATGGTTGAGCTGCTGTGTCAACACCGACCTGTCAATGGGTCCAGGATCTGCATGGTTAATTTGTCGAGCATTTGCAGCAGCCATACTGCACAAGAATGATAAGCATTTAGCATGTAATAGAGATTATAATACATGGACGTTTGATTTGCTGACTATAGAACTGAAACTGGTGTAAAGCTATACGGGAGATGGCAGAAGCAAGCTTGTCAATTAAAACAAGTTGTAGAGTTGATGATAGCTTTGTTTCAAGTGGCAAATGCAATGTAAGGATGATCTGTCTTTCACTAATTGGGGTCATCAATCCATATATTGATCCAGCCTGAGATGTTTTATATATGTTTACTGTGTTATATGGATATTTTTAATGATATTGATCCAGCCTGAGATGTTTTATATATGTTATATGAATATTTTTAATGACATTGACATAAGTGGTTTGCATATTGGCTTGTACTGCATAGCTTAAACTTCCTCTAACTAGACCCAGTTCCATTCTAATTATTTAGATTTGTCATGTCTTTTCATTGTTACCCGTGTTGAAACACTCCCTTAAGGTTTCCCTTTACAGTTATTGATGAGCACATATGTCCTCTTTCTTTCATCATTCAAGATTTTATTGGGACCTTTGGATGTCTACAGTTACTATTGTACTAGGCATTGCAGCCTCAACTAAAGGTAAAGGGAGGGAATTATTTGTACAATAGGTGGGTTTTTTTTAATTAATTGCATCAGACCTGCTGCAAATGCTCCATGCATGTCTTTTGGTAAATTTTCATGACAACGTGATAGGGAAAGAAATCCTGCTTAAAGTTGGAAGTATTCTTCTAAAGGGTACAAGTGCTTAGGACGTTGTAAGGCTATAGTGCAAAGAATTGTAGAGCAAGTTCGAGTTGATACAGAGCAATGGTCTCAGATGCTAGGGAAAGTGAAGAATTGCAAGCTTCTTGAGACTTTTGGGAGGATTGAGCCCTCAATTCCGATCATCAAATTCAATCCATACACCCTACTCTAGGACTAAGCAAAAGACCCGACCCACCTGAAAACCCGAATTTTTTTGGTGGTGGTAAGTTAAACAGCCTTCAACAAATGTGGTCGGTTTCAAAAGAGTATCTGCAGCAGCTCCTTTAAATTCGATCTACCATAATGCTGACAGACCTATACGTGTTCTCTTTCATTTTCAAATGCTCTTGTACAGCAGTAACATTCTTTATAGAGACAATATAGTCATAAGGTATTTTGAAGTTAACACAATTCATAGACAACAGAATTTAAAATTCAAGTCAAACTAAGTCATTTCCTAACTTGGTAGTTAAACATGCCTCCAATATCCACGCATGTCAGTGGAAACAGCTTCGAAGACAGTATAATACAACTACCAGTCGATAACAGAACAGTGAGAAGCCATCTTAAAATAAAGAAAACCTCATAATTTAGTCTTAAGTGAGGCTTCTCATTCACATCTACCCAAACCATCAAATAAAGTCAAACGAAGTAGACCTAACTACCTCAACAAAAACTGACTATTTTGCACATTTTCTTAAATAAATAATCAAGCAACAGCAGCTTAAGTCACAACCAACTATGCCAAAAGCATGACGACTACTCCAATTAGAAAGGTAGATCACAATATTTCTTTTACTTGGAATTCCAATAACCAACAGCCCTGGCCAATAACATCCTGATTCAAGGCCTGAACATTTTGTTTGAGATTTTATGTTGGCTTGCCAAGATTCTCCACCAGTCTGTATGTGGCAAAATTATATGTACGCCAGAATGGAGAATTAGTAGCAGAATATTCTCTCACTTCCCCACTACTTTTATCTGGTTATCTACGCTTTTTACTTTCAAAATGCTACTTGTGTATGGACCAGCTAGTTTTTTTCTGTTTGGTTCTCAAGCTCTTTATGAAGCTTGATTATCACTTACAGCTAAATTCTCTATTGCGCACAGAATGAACGTGGTCAAGTGGAAGTTTGGTCTGAGAAGTGCCTCCCACCTGGTACTGTGCACTTGAGGTTACCAAGGGTGTTTTTTTTTAAGGTAATAAAAACTGATGTAAATTGAAGAATTCTTGGAACACAGACCAATGGCAGTTAGTGGGTTGGGAGTCAAGGCTGAAACTGGCGTCTATCAGGAGCTTCTATTGTTGTTTCCATATTCAATTACATGCTAATGCTAAGTTCTGTGACAGTCACAAAATTATATGTAATTATGCCATGAACTTAAATTTTTTTATTTAAACTCATCTAATATGTTTGAAAATTATTTTACAATGCGTGCAACGATCTATTTTTTGAAACCTCTCCCATATTTGCATTTGCAACCAAAAAAAAAAAAGTTATAAAGAATCATATAATATAAATACAAAACTAAACTAAAATTTCTTTTTCCCCAATAAAAATTAAAATGAAAATAAAAATAAATCATCTAAATCAAAAACTAGAGGTTTATCAAGAGATCAAATGGGAATTAAAAATAAAATAATATAAAATTGAATTTTCCAGTTATTTGTTTTGAATTATTTGGTTTTCCAGAAATAAACCAACAATGTCAAACCCAATTGATCAATGTTGGAGATGCCAAAAAGTTTGGGCTAAAAACCGCAATAGGCTAGCCAATTGTGTCCTAGGCTTTGGCCATGGGACAACAGGAGGCAAGTATGGGAAAATCTATGTGGTAAGGGATTCATCAGATGATAACATAGTGAACCCTAAACTAGGAACCTTACGCCATGCAGTGATCTAGCCTGAGCCACTTTGGATCATATTTGCTCATGACATGAGGATTAAGCTAAGCCAAGAACTAATAATGACAAGTAACCAGACTATTGATGGGCGTGGTGCTAATGTGCACATTTGTGATGTGCACATTCATGACCATATTTTGCACGAGGTTTGATACCACAACTTTATGCATTTGCAATAAGCTGCCCAATGCAGAGGTTCCTCCAACCACAGAGCATTGTAAATCCTCTAACAGATTTTACCCGTGTCTTTCTCACCTAACAGATTTTACTTCCGTTTTTTTTTTCTTTTTTCGTTATATTTTCCCTGATTATGAAAGTTCTTTTTACATTACACACACCTTTGCTTATGCCAGACATATACATAATAATTTTCAAGATACATCTTTTGCTTATACAAGGTATATACATAAAGATATAATCTCAAACACCAATTAAACTTCACCACGCCACACACAAAATAAGCAAACAAAAGCAACTGCAAATTAGATGGTAATCCAAGATCATAACAAGAACAAATGAAACAATTTAGAAAAAATAAAAAAGATCAATTGACACAGATTCTTATAATACAAAACTAAACTCATATTCATCATAGTACATACACATTCTTAAAGAATTGGTTCTGTATTTCGTCAAGATAATCATTTTCTTAGTTATTACCTATAGCATTTCAAAGTCCACCTCGTTCCCTTCTTTTTTTATATTCCTACCCAAAGATGCTAAGAGATAGTATTGAAAACAGAGAAAAAGCACTGACTCAGAGTAACATATTTACCATAACTGACCAATAAAGCTCCAATCTCAAAAAAAAAAAAAAAAAAAACAATACAGCTTCAATCTAACAGTTACATTAGGAATTCAATACAGAAACCAAATAGATAAAAAAACGAGTTCAAACCAAAGTTTCTTTGATTTTTCCCACTGTTTCTCGACAACCAAACGGTGAAATTCTAGATGCAGACCAAAGCGACTCACCTTTTTTCTTAGTTTTGAGAGACCGCGTAGCCTTATCAAACGGTGATTTTTCCCACTGTTTCTCGGCAACCAACGTTTCTCTGTACACCTCGTTGTAGCTTTATCAACTATTTCAGCGAAGGTGATGAATTTGAAATAGTAGAGACTGAGAGTGAAGTCTGAGAGAAGACGATGAGTGAGAGAAGATGGTGAGTGAGAGAAGACGGTGAGTGAGAGTGGAGAGGGTGAGTGAGAGAGGCGCTCAGAGCTGCTTACTTGAGAGAAGACGGCCGGTGAGTGAGAGTGTGAGATTAGGTGGGAGAAGACGGTGAGTGACGGCGGAGAGGGTGGAGTCTGTGCGAGAGAGAGGGTGAGAGTGAAAGTGAGAGTGGAGAGTGAGTGAGAGGCGTTAAATTTGAAAAAAACCCCTATTAGAAATCGAGTCTTAGAGACTCGGTTTCCAGGTCTTCAACCACGTCACACCTAGATCGCCACGTCACAACGCCACAATGGTTGACTTAGAAATCGAGTCTCTAAGACTCGATTTCTATGTGGAAAGGCCTCCATGCTGGACCTGATCAGATCACGAAAACCGAGCCTCAGAGGCTCGGTTTATAAGCCCAAAATTGAGCCTCTGAGGCTCGAGACGTTATTAACTGATACACTTTCGCAACAGTGCTTACTAACTGAATAGTTCCCAAATTGGGCTCATTTCCCAATTTTGGCCCTTTGGGGGGGTTTGGGTCACTTTGCAAACATAAATGTAAATCAAAATCGCTCTGTTCTAATCTTACCAGAGATTTTGAAAGTTTGGTGGGTAAGAAGTGGCTGGTTTAAGATGTGAATTGCTCGGCATATTCAACACCTTTCAATCAAATTTCTTCGTCATCATCAACATTTACCATATTTTCTTGTTCTTTTATTTTAATAATTTTTTTTCTTCATATTTCTTCTTGGCTAGAAAAGAAATTTGCAAAGTGAAGGGTCAAATGTGCAGTCCAAATTTTGTAAGAGAAAATGAAGAGGGGAAAAAAAAAAAAAAAAAACTCATGAACATAGTATTTTATTAAACTCAATTAAGTAACTGAATAATTTTAACAATTTATTGAACTCAAATAAAAGCATAAATTTTAACAAAAAAAAAAAAACTCATTTTAAACCCTTTTTTTTTTATATGAAAATCTCATTTTAAACCTATATGTTTGCATTGTAAGGCACAAATGATTTTATGATACGATACTATTATATATAAGCCCTTACAATACAAATTTTTTTTGTACATGATACAATACGTATCCGTATTGTACAATACTAATAGCTATAGAATACTTCATTTTACTCTTGGGGTGTCTTATTTTGTGCCCAAAATACAATGTTGGTCCTTGTAATTGAGAGTTTTTTTAGTTTTAAAATTTTCAAATGAGCATTATTAGTTCTTAAAATATAAAATATGAGCACTATTAAAATTACTTTGTTTTAGGTGTCATGTCATTATTTTTTTTAATATTAAAAAAATTCACATCAATATTGCCACATAAAAAAAACCCATTACCCAACAAAGACCCAAACCCAGACCATTATAAAAGGGTTCTTCCCCAATTCAAAACTAAACCCAAAAAGAGAGAGTCACCCAAACCCACCCCCACGAGGTGGTATATCCTGTACCCGGCATATATGCTGGGTACAGGATATACCAAATCCACCACCACCAGTGGTGGATCCTACCTCCATTAATTGAAGTCCAATACTAATAAAGTACCCATACGTCTTTTATCTATCATTTATAATATGTATTAAATCAAATCAAATTGAATTGAATATATAATCTTGCCATGTCATTTTTTTCTTTAAATAGTAGAATAGATATTCCGTACATGAAATTATAGGTTTACAAGAAATTGAAGCTAGAAGGAGGTAGGTTGAATAAAATGCTTATTAATAATTTACCAAAACTATAAAATTTCCTATCTAGAAAAAAACTAAAAAAGAAAAAAAAATCATATTTTCTTAAACTTTTATTTGTTACATATTAGATTAAATAATATTCATATTATTTCTGGCAAGATGAAACTGTGGCAAAATCATGTGATCATGAACCTTCCTGCTTCAAAGATTTTCCAAACATACTGGAAGTACAAGAAACAAAAGTAGGTTTGGATATCCAAAACTTAAGTAAAGTAAGATTGTCATCTTAAATGGTATAACTTAAAATGTTAAAAAAAATCATAAAAGATTTGAAACAATCATTATCACCTGTTTCTCAAAAAAAAAAAAAAAAAAAAAATCATTATCACCTAGAAGGAAGGTTTGAATCTAACATGGTCAAGAACTTTGTAGTTCTATGACTTAACCTAAAGGGTGTGTAGTGAACTCGTCAATCTGTCAAAACCAACCTAATACCACTCAACCTGCTGGGTTGAGTCGGTTTTTAAGAGTTAGTAGGTTGGGTTAGGTTACAAAATTGTTTTTTATGGTGGGTTGAGTTGGGTCTAGGTCATAAGATTCACAAATTTGCCTAACTAGACCCGACCCACCTAATTTAATATATATATATATATATATATATTTAAATTTTAAAAAATATATTAAATATATATATTATAAGTTTATTATTTACTTTTTTGCCCCTCTTCCTAAATAAAACCCAAACCATAAGTTCTCATCATATAGTTTGTGTTTGTTTGGTACTATGTTTATGATTATATGGTTATAAATTTGTTATTATTTGTGGTGGTGGTGTTCTAATGCTCGATTTAATAATAATAATAATAATAATTAAAAAAAACTGTCCAACCCATGGGTTTAATCCGACCTAACCCGATCAACGTGGGTTGGGTTGGATCCCTGTGATAGGTTGTGTTGGGTTGAGTTGGGTTGTGCTGGATTTTTTTTAACCTACCATGGTGGATTGGGTTGAAAAAACTTCTTAACCCAACCCGCCCCGCCCCATGCACGCCCTTATGAAGGGTAGTTTATGATTAACCAAGCAGCCAAAGGATGTGGATTGGGAGAACGCCAAAGAGATTTTCTAGATGGACAATGAGTTGTCCATTTTACCTAAGAACCCACGGTGCCCCAATCTGTCAGCTTTGTTCCTTCCAAGAAACTACAAATTGAGATGATTCCTCCCTCATTTTTTGATTTCAATAAATTGTTACATCCAATTCGATTAAGAAAACATAAGTCGAATTAATGGAAGAACAAAAGTTTAATTAATGGAAGTCCGATTCTAACAAAGTACCCATACATCTATATTTATCTAAAAGTTGATATGCTCCTATTGAGCCACATTAGTGTAACATTTCGGTTTGTTTGTAAAGAATACTAAAAACAAATTCTAACCATACATTACATTATTTTCTAAATATCCCGCCTTATATAATTATTGAATGTAAAATACATTATGTTTTCTTGAGAAAAAAAAAAACTACTTACAAAATTTAAAACACTTTCAAATAACAAAAATATAGATAGAATAATTTAGAAAATCTAATATATTGCATCAACTATACTTTTTTTTTTTAATAATTTGAGAAACACACACGCACATATATATAGGGGAAGGAGGATGAGATAAGAGAATACACTCATACGTCAACACCAAAACTGCATGCGGTAATTAGTATCGTGGAACAAATGATAAACTCCTTCTCAATATCACACCTTATCGATGTGAGATGACTCGACAACACCGAGTATTTTTTTTTAATTGAGAAACACTCACACACATATATATAGGGGAAGGGAGATGAGATAAGGGAATACACTCACACGCTAACACCAAAACTGAATGCGGCAGTCAGTGTCGTAGAACAAGTGATAAACCTCTTTTCAATATCACACCTTACCGATGTAGGATGACTCGACAACACTGAGTATCTTTTTTTTTTATTATTATTTGGGAAACACACACACACACACATATATATATAGGGGAATGGGGATGAGATAAGAGAATATACTCACACGCCAACACCAAAACTGTATGCGACAGTTAGTGTCGCGGAGCAAGTGATAAACCCCTTAAGAAGGATTTGAGATTAACAGTTATAAATCTCATCTGCTATTTTTATTTTTCACTTAAGAAAAAAAGAAACCATCAAATTTTCTGCACGTTGAGCAAGTCTACAACTAATATATATATATATATATATATATATCTAAAAGCTAAAACATAACATTTATTATTACTACGCTCCTGTTGAGCCACATCAACGGCCACGTCACTATTTATTTATTTGTTTATTTATTTTGTTTTGGTTTTCCATCTTTATTGACTGTCTACAGCAAAATTAATTCTTTGTGTCCAACGTGATGTACTTCACGCCATCATAAACTCTAATTGAACATTAAGTATAATTTTCTTTACATCCTTATATATATATATATATATATATATATTTAAAAGCTGAAACGTAACATATATTATTATTACGCTCCTGTTGAGCCACATCAGCGGCCACGTCACTATTTAATTTTATTTTATTTTTTGGTTTTCCATCTTTATTGATTGTCTATGGCAAAATTAATTCTTTGTGTCCAACGTGATGTACTACACGCCATCGTAAATTCTAATTGAACATTAAGTATAAATTTCTTTACATCCTTTTATATATATATATATATATATATATTTTCTACTTAATCATTGAGTGACATCATTTGCATATTTTTTTTTATCTCTTCTTTTCTCTTTTAAACTTTTCTTTTCACTACTCTTAACCAAAAAAAAAAAAAAAAAAACACGACAACAACAACAACAACAAAAAAAACAAAAACCTCTTCTTCTTCTTATTAGTCCACACATATAGTTACACTTCCTCCAACCTTTCTCTTCCCTCTTTGCCTCTTTACCTCCCTCACTAATCTCTACTTCACCATTACACTTCCCTCATCTTTTTCTCTTTCTTATAATTTGACTCTTCTTTTCATTTTATCTTGTATAAATTTGACATCATTTCTCCCATTCAATCCATATTTTTCTCACACCAAAAATGCGAGTACTCTCTCTCTCTCTCTCTTGGTGAATTTTTGTTCTCTTAGAACTCTAAATAAGGTTGATGGTTTTTTTTTTTTTTTGTGTTTTTTTAATTTCCCATCACAAAGTCTTCTCGCTCCCTTTTATAGCTTTGGTTGAATTTTGGTTTATGTTAATAGTTAGTTTTTTTTTTTTTTTTTTGGAAATCAGAATATGAGCTTATATCAAAATATAATTTACATGGCTATGAATTTGAATATGCCTACAAATTATTTAAATAATAAATTATTATAAAGTCAATCTTTTATTCCTTTGATTTCATTTTAATTTTGGTTAATATGACATTGTAATTTTGTGATGAGCTTTGATTATCATGATAATCTCTTTATTCCTTATTAAGTGATGAGAAATTTGAATAATAAATTTGGAACTTTTAAAGTTTAGTTCTATATTAGGCAAATATAACACACTACAACAGAAGTTAGAATGATATAATTCACCTTAAAAAAATATTAATAAAAAAAATAGAATGATATGTTTGTAGAGATAAAAAGATAAAAAATACTTGTAGAAATCTGTTAGGTTCTAAAAGTTTAGAACAATTGGCAAATCGTGAGCACACAAGAACATGTAAGCTGCAGAAAGAAGATTTCAGAATCTGCCTGGTTCGATCGATCGAAAAACAGGCTCGATCGATCGAGAATCGTATCTGCAGAATTTTAAGTTGGCCCAAACAGCAGTTCTAGCCCATTAAGGATTAGGGTTTCAGATCTACTTCTCCCACTATATAAAGGAAACCCTAAGCACGTTTTTTACAAGGCTTTTTAGAGAGAAAAGAGTGTGCCTCTTTTGTATTTAGGGTTTTGTTCCTAAAACCTCTCTTATTACTTCTACTGGTGTTGTTCCTTGAAGAATCTCAAGATCCGGTATTGCTGAAGTTGCTGCCTTCTCTAGTCATCAAAGGAGCTGATGATCTAAACCTTCAAGGGTGGTCTTGGAGTCACAAACAGGAGAGTTTGTGTTGCTAAACCTTTGAGTGGAGTCTCAAAGTCACAAACGGTGGTGTTTGTGTTTTGCAAAGATTAGAGAAAGAAGGAGTCCGTGGATCTTGGAGCTATCATGGGGTCATGGTAGTAAGTTTCCTACACTTGGGTAGCAATAGGATGTTAGTGGTCTAAGTCGCTATTGTGTAAACTTCAATTCTTTCTAGTGGATTTGCTATTTTACCTTGAGGATAGCTAGGTTAAATCCTCCCCAGGTTTTTTACCGGTTTGATTTTCCTGGGTCATCATATCGTTGTGTTATTTATTTTTCCGCTGCTTTACATGATATGATTGTTATTGTTTTAACCTAGATCTGAATAATAAACCTAAGTATTCACTTGGTTAATTAATTAGGTTAAACAATTTAGTTTACAGGGGTCTAAACGAACTTACAAATGGTATCAGAGCGGGTAGCTCTTTTGTTGTAGATCCTTTGATCTAAGAGTTGATCCTTGATCCCTGTTATCATGAATATTTTAAGTGTCTTACTGTTTTTGATTGTGATAATTTGAATAAAAAGGACACTGTTGTTTCTGTTGATTTTATTGATGCCTTTGAAACTCTTCGTAAAGAATTATCTAAGTCTTTGAAAATTGCTAAGAAATTTAAGGAAGAGTTAAAATTGGCTAATCTTGAAAAAGAGGAATTGATTGTTAGATTAGATGAATCTAATAAAAAGAATGAATTTTTGAGAAATCAAATTTCCTCTCAAGATGAGAAGATGAAAAGCTTGGAACAAGAGTTAGTTGAATCTAAAGCTAAAATTGAAAATTTGACTGATACCAAGCCTGTTGTTGATAACATAAGTGTTTCTGTTTCTCTTAAGCCTAAAGCTGAAAAAGTTTATATCCCTCCTTTCAAGAGGAATAATAAAGAAAAGGCTTATTTTGCTAGGTTAGACAAAGGTAAAAGTTCTGATGTTAACGCTAAAGTTTCTAAACCTAAGTCTAAACCTACAGTTAGAGAGCATAAGAAATCTGTTTTTGTGCCTACTTGTCACCTTTGTGGTGTTGTTGGTCATATTAGACCAAATTGTTCTCTGTTGAGGCCAAAACCAAAATCTGAGACTAGATTTGCTGTTAGGAATACTGATGTTCCTAAATTTGTTCCTGTTTGTCACTTTTGTGGTGTCTCTGGTCACATTCGTCCTAATTGTCATAAATTGAAATTTAAGCATTCTGTAGTTCAATCTAGGACATGTGATGATATTTCTCCTGCCATAAGTCCATATAAATTGTTTCATATTCTCTTGAAAAATTTGAGCTTGTGGGCTTGTGAAAGGAATTTGCAGGATTTTAGTCTTTCTTAGAAGATTGGTGTAATCCCTCAAACACACTCTGCTTCACATGGATTTTCACCTACAAAGCCGAAGACTCGTGCTATATGGGTGAGAAAAGATTCTCTAAGGTGAGTGATGCTGACTTGTCCCTGATTTTATTCTTTCAATTGTTTGTGGACATGTTTTGTTTTTGTTTTTGGTTGTTTTTTTTTTTTTTGGTTGTTTTTTATTTAAAAAAAAAATCCAAAAACATTGAAAAATTTCAAAAAGACAAAAATATTTTATTTTGTGTCTTGTTTTAATTTTTCTTGAGGATTACATGAATTATGATATCTCTCTTGATTTAGAACATGCTTGACATTGTGGAGAAACTTGAATAGCATGTGTTCTATAAGTGCTAAGCTATTTTTTGATTTTGTTTGAGTATGTACTAGTTTGTACATGTACTCATGGGTTAATTAAGAAATTGATATTTCTTGTTTGTGTACCCTCTATAGCTTAGTTAAGCACTGTCATGCATTGCATTTGCATCTTTATTCATTTAAAATAATGTGTGCTTTTTGTTTTTGGTCATAAAATTTTTTTAAACCAAAACTATTTTTTTTGTGTTTTGTATTATATATCTTGGATTTATAATCAGGATTGGCCATATTATCTTTACATAACATGTTTATGTACTTTGTTTAGCTTGGATGAGCTTATTTATTGCACTTTACTAGTTTGAGCTTTGTAGTGCATGTTGTGTGGAAAGATGTTCATAGTTTTTGATCACTTTGTCTTGATCTTGAAGTCACATGCCTTTGATTGTTGGACTTGAACTTATTGAGAAAGGCATAAATAACCATCTCACCACTGTTTACTAGCCAATCATGAACACCTTAGTGCATATCATAAGATTTTGTGCTCAAGAAAGTGTAGCACATGCACAAAAAGAACATAAGGTGTAGCCTCT
Organism: Lithocarpus polystachyus; assembly: GCA_033629205.1. NCBI lineage: Eukaryota > Viridiplantae > Streptophyta > Magnoliopsida > Fagales > Fagaceae > Lithocarpus > Lithocarpus polystachyus. The sequence continues at coordinate 104,967,555 of CM066163.1, forward strand.
AATTAAAATTGGTGTGTACATTATTGAGCTATAATAATCTCACAAATTCTAAATAAAATTGGTGTGTATATTATCCCGGCTTTTATTAAGTTTCTAATCAATAAATTTGAATAATGAGGCAAATCAAGAAACTTACATGATTGCAAGCTCTTATTCTAGGAGATGTGGGAGTTATAGGATGTAACTCTTTAAGGGATAGTCTCTTTCAAATTTATGTGATGAATTTTGTAGACTTTGTGATTGATTACTATTCACATATCACCTCACATGAATCTCAAGCTTTTGCTAGTTGCACACACTACACAAGTTACTCTTTGCTAAACTTTGTACATGTTATTGTGTGTGATCTTGTTGTGGCCATCCAAGATTATATGTTCCTTGATTTTGATGCAAAATTTGAGTTTTAAGGACAAATTGATTGAAAATCTTAATTTTGAAAGATCTGGGTTGAATTCAAGTGTTTTTGAAAAACTTTCAGTCTCATACTCATGCATTTCATTCATGAAATACTATGCTTTGAGGAGTTTTTGCATAAACTTGCTTTGTTTTTCAAAATTTGAGTTTTCCAGAATTTCGACCGATCGAGGGTGTTTTTCGACCGATCGAAATTGCGATTAAAATTTTTGGTTTGGTTCTGTCTGACTCGATTGGTATTCGATCGATGCTCGATCGATCGAAACTGAAAAATTTTCAGTTTTTAGAGTTTTGATCAAATTTTTTTTATGCATCATTTATGTTTAGGATTCACATGAATTGCATTGTTTTTCTGTATCCATCTTGCAGTTTTGCAGTCATATCTCTCATTGTTTTCACACATAACATGCATACACTTTGTTAAATTGGGTACTCAACTTGAATTAAAAATTGATTGATTAATTTTTGAGTCCTTTGTACATTTTAGTATATGCTATTTTTTCTTGATGTGTGAATTGCAGAAAATATTTTTCTTAAGAGATATGCTGGAGAATCAATGTGCAAATATTTTCTCTACTCATGCAACTGTTTATGGGTCACATAGTGTCAAGTTGCATTTATTGAAGGAGAGAATATTTTTTATGTGTATCCTCAACTTATTTTTTTTGGTTTGTGTGTTTTTATTTTTCCCCACCTCCTAAATTTTCCCCAAAACTGTTTTTCCCAAAACTTGTTTTGTTTTTCCTATTTTTATAGGGGGAGAAAAGTTTTTTTAAGCCTTTGTTGTTCATAGGGGGAGTTGTTGCTCTTCATAGGGGGAGTTTTCTCTATTTTCTATAGAGCTAAATTGTTTGTGTTCCCTTAATTTTCTTTTTTCTCTCATGTTTACTCTTTGTTTGAGTTATATTTGTCAATATGTGACAAAAAGGGGGAGAGAAATAGATGAAATTGGGAAATCCTGTTTGTTTTGTTTAGGGGGAGAATATAAAAACTTTTTGATGTATCTAACTTAGGGGGAGAGTTAATTTATTTTTGTTTTTATATTGTGTTTCATTTTGTTTTTATGTCTTTCTTTCCACACATGCGGTGATGTGTTTGTTGAGTGTTTCAGGAAAGACAGGTACATTCTGATCAAGACCTTCTACCTCTTCTTGGCAACTTCTAGGTTAAGAGTCTTAGATTGGGATTTGTGATGTAATTAGGCATTTTATTGTATTGGGTTGTTCTTGTATTTTAACATTTCATTTTGTATGAAAGTTTTGTCACGAATTGCCAAAGGGGGAGATTGTTAGGTTCTAAAAGTTTAGAACAATTGGCAAATCGTGAGCACACAAGAACATGTAAGCTGCAGAAAGAAGATTTCAGAATCTGCCTGGTTCGATCGATCGAAAAACAGGCTCGATCGATCGAGAATCGTATCTGCAGAATTTTAAGTTGGCCCAAACAGCAGTTCTAGCCCATTAAGGATTAGGGTTTCAGATCTACTTCTCCCACTATATAAAGGAAACCCTAAGCACGTTTTTTACAAGGCTTTTTAGAGAGAAAAGAGTGTGCCTCTTTTGTATTTAGGGTTTTGTTCCTAAAACCTCTCTTATTACTTCTACCGGTGTTGTTCCTTGAAGAATCTCAAGATCCGGTATTGCTGAAGTTGCTGCCTTCTCTAGTCATCAAAGGAGCTGATGATCTAAACCTTCAAGGGTGGTCTTGGAGTCACAAACAGGAGAGTTTGTGTTGCTAAACCTTTGAGTGGAGTCTCAAAGTCACAAACGGTGGTGTTTGTGTTTTGCAAAGATTAGAGAAAGAAGGAGTCCGTGGATCTCGGAGCTATCATGGGGTCATGGTAGTAAGTTTCCTACACTTGGGTAGCAATAGGATGTTAGTGGTCTAAGTCGCTATTGTGTAAACTTCAATTCTTTCTAGTGGATTTGCTATTTTACCTTGAGGATAGCTAGGTTAAATCCTCCCCAGGTTTTTTACCGGTTTGGTTTTCCTGGGTCATCATATCGTTGTGTTATTTATTTTTCCGCTGCTTTACATGATATGATTGTTATCGTTTTAACCTAGATCTGAATAATAAATCTAAGTATTCACTTGGTTAATTAATTAGGTTAAACAATTTAGTTTACAGGGGTCTAAACGAACTTACAAAATCTTTTCAAAAAATTGATAGTACTTGAAATAAGTGTTACTTTTTATATATATTACACCTCACTACATAATATTTATATATATTCCCCACACAAAGCATGTGTCTACAACAAGTCTATATATATATCTAAAAGTTGAGACATATAATTTAAAGTTGCTGTACTCCTATTGAGCATCTCATTAGCCACGTCATACTTTTTAAAAAAACTACTTTATGATTTTTATTGTAAGGGCACGGTTTAGACTCAAAGCCCAAAAATGAAAAGAACTAAGGCCTAAAGAGCCCAAAACAATGAATTTGTAGAGAATGGGCTAAAAACTGAACTCCAATGAGTTGGAAAACAACCACAATAGGCTCAGTGATGCTTAAAAGTGTGAATAAGCAGCTTTGCACAAGAAAAATGTAAGGAAAATCCGCCTTGGCATAGTCCGAGGAAGGTAGTTCTTGTATATTCTCTTGGACTTAAAACACAATTACAATTCTTGAGTGTATAATGATTTTTTTCAAGATTATCTCCTAATCCCCTTTGTAATGGGGGTTTTTCTTCTTTATATTCTCCTTCTTTACTTCATCTCAGCCCTCCACGTATAGATCAAATTGCTAGTTTTGATCCTTATCCTATCAGCACCTTCCTGAAGCCTTTGTGGGTAGCTGTAAGGCTGATTGTTATTGTTCAGGTATCACCTCTACATTAATGCGGCCAAAGAGTTAGTTGTAGAGCATTTAATGCGGTGGTAGCAGCTTTCTCTTAGATATTTCTCAGTTTTTCCTTGTCTTATCCCTTTTTGATGCTTATCCTTACCAGTATGATCGTCTAGTGCCTTGTTCTTGACGAAAGTTTGGACCTTTAACCTTTACTCTACTTAGCCGAGGAGGTATTTCTCCTCGGACTACACTCCCAAACCTTCATGACCAGACTTCTTCTACGGACTACTAACTTGTATGCCTGCGTTAGTGTCTACCTGTTCTCGGACGAATTAATGTCCTCAGACATGGCCCACGACCCAATATCCATTTCTGGGCCCTTTATCCCTACATTTATATTTTATTTTATATAAAATAATTAAATATAGTTCACGGAAAAACCTATGCACTCCATTACTATTCAACACGTTACTAATTATTTGTTTTAAATGCAAATATTTGACTATTTAGCTACCTAAATTGATTTCAACTTTTCATTTTCTTCTTTCTAATTTCAAGTAATTGTTAAAATTGAATAATTTATTATCATTTTAGTGGATATATGCACATGTTTGACTATTCATTACAAATGTTACTATTTATTAGATGCAAGTGTTTGACTATATTCAACTATCCAAATTGATTTCTACTTTTCATTTTCTTCTTTCTAATTTCAAGTAATTATTAAAATTGAATATTTAAACTTTTCATCTTTCTATTCTAAAAGAAAAAATCTCTTCTTCTCTTCCTCCAACCCTTCCCCTTCCTCTTTTGCCTCTTTATCCCCCTACTACTCTTTACTTTATCGTTAAATTTCCTTCATTATTTCCTCTTTCTTATATTTCAACTCTTCTTCTCCCCATCTTATTTTGTTTAAATTTGATATCACTTATTCCATTCAATTCATATTTTTTCCACACAAAAATTGTGATTACTCTCTCTTTCTCTCTCTATTGCTTGATTTTCGTTCTTTCTTATAACTCTAAAATTTGAGTTTATATCAAATCAAAATATACATGGCTACGAATTTGAATGTGCCTACTAATGGACTTTCACTGAATAGAGATATATTCACAATGTTTTTAGCTTCATATACTTCTTTGGTAATGTAAATTTGAGAAGGAGAAAAGGGTAGGCAAAGGATGTATGGTTTTTCATAATCCTCTATGTCTTGAAGAAAGTGGAAAGCCTATTAATCTCCCTTCTATTGAAATTTTGTATAGAAAGTCTTTTGTTATAAGTTTCTTAACTTTTTGTTATTTTATAATAAAATGGGACTGGAAGTTTTCCCCTGCTTGACTAAACAGCTAGAGAGAGATATACAAATACTTTTAGAGAAGGCTAATATGGCTCTTAAAAAGTACAAGATGCATATGGTTGTGGAAAATGAGCTTTTAACTAGCAAAGACGAGGTTGTAGTTGTTACAAGCAATGAAAAGATATTAGTTTGCCATTACAAGACTTAGGTTGGTGATGTTGTGGAGAATCTCCTGATTAGACTTATTGTGGAGACACATTCAACTTATGTTGAGAAGCCGGATCTATGATATCTACGCCTAAAATATCATCAAATGTTTGATATAACAAACATTTACCAAAAATTGCTCTATGGTAGTAGGTCCTTATGATAATCATTTGGATTATCTGGTAGGCTGACTTACCTTTGGGAAAAAAATAAAAAAGAAATAAAAAGCATATTTTGATTTCAATCAAAGTGCTTATAAAGTAACCTCAAGGGGGGAGATTATAATAAACATTGTAATTGCTCTATAGTCTATATTATGACAAAAAGTGAATAAAGTTGTTTTATTTGTAGAGGATCAAAAAAGTCAAAAAAATATTTAGTATTGTAATTTTGTGTTGTTGCATCCCATGTGTTTGGTAAAATTTCTTTTAGAAATCTTATGTGTTTTTTTCAAATCTATTTATTATTTTTATTTTGGCCATTTTATTACAAAAAAATTAGCATCTCCACCATCAAATTTTTAGTTAATTTGAACTTTCTTGGTAAGCTTTATTGCATCTCAAAAAAAAAAAAAAAGTTGATCATCTTTATTGAAAATGCCAAAAATAAAATAAGATAAAATATAATTTACTTTACAGCATCACTATGCTATTAATGTTTTTATGTATAGATACTTTATGGAACTTTTTCTTTTTGTATTTTATTTTATTTTATATTTCCACTTTATGATATATGATGTACTGATAATGATCTATTGCACGAGTATCTCTATTTACTTTTTCACTTGATTAATTTCAATTGTGAGAAAGAAAGAAACGTGGATCTATGTTTTGGAGAAAAATATATCTATAAGAGTTGAATCACATAAATTTGTGTAGTAATAAACAAAGTAGACATAGTTACAACTTGGTCTAATAGTTATCACACTATCAATTTTTTTTTTTTTTTAATTTATTGCATAGTGTTTTCATACATATCTCACTATATATAATACCTAACTACAAAATATATTTTGTTACACTACAAAAAACTTCTAATTTAAAACTTAATTTCAAATAACACATATTGAATTTTTTAAAATATACATCCTAATATATTAATTCAATAATTATCCGTTAAAAAATAATCATATCATATTTTTCTGCACATCGCGTAGATCTGCGACTAATTTAAATAATACTCATAACATTTTAGGCAAGATGAAGTTGTGGCAAAATCAGGCGATCATGAACTATCAAATTTTCAATCTTTTCTAAACAGCTTAGATAAGGGTAGGTTTGGCTACCCAATTTTTTTTTTTTTTTTTTTTTGCTAACGGCTACCCAAAACTTGAGTAAAGGCACATTACCATCTAAAATGGCATAATTTAAAATGTTAAAAAAGATTTCACAAAAGATTTGAGACAATCATTAACCCCAATAAGGAAGGTTTGAATCTAACATTCATGTATCATAAATACTAAATAATCACACATATCTATATTCTATATATTACTAAAAGTTGAAGCGTAACGTTTAATGCTATTGCTCTCACGTTGCGCCACATCAGCTGCTACGTCATTTTTTTTAAATATAATTTGTCTTACAATTTTTAAATGGTTTTTACAGTTTTCAGCCCTATAAATGCAGCCTACTACTTATTTATTTATTTATTTATTTATTTATTTCCACTATCACCCTATAATAAATCTGAATAATTAATTCAGCCAACCTCTTATTTATTTAGTTCCACTATCAAGTCCAACCAAAAACCTTTTTAGTTTAGCTTTAGGGTTTTGTGTAAGTCTTTTCAGCTAAAAAAAAAAAAAAAAAAGGCTTCAACGTTTTTTTTTTTTTTTCAATTTTCCTATAATTGTTTTAGCATTTATTTTTTTAAAAATATTTACACTTCTCCTCTCTCTCCCTTACCATTACATCTCCCCACTGCTTTTTCAATCTTTCTCTCTCCCCTACCTTTTCATATCCCAACTATTCTCTACATTAATATCATTCTTCCTATATCCCTTCATCTTCCTTTATCTTTATCTCTTCTTATTCACACCATCTTACTATAAATTTGTCCCTATCTCTTATATTCTATGCATAGTTTTCCCTCACAAAAAAATGGTTCTCTCTCTCTCTCTCTCTCTCTCTCTAAATTTTTTTGTGGATTTTTTTTATTTTTCTTCCATTTCTACTTTAGGTTGATAATTTTTTATATTCTTTAAAACTCTATTTTGGGTTAATGCTATTTAGTTTAGTTTTTTAAATTTTTTTTAATTTTTTATTCTCTTTGATTGTTAAATGTTATCCTATTGCGTTATAAATAATTAAATATAGCACATAAAAATATAATATTATTCTATTACATAGCATGATTTGGATAATTTGGTATTTATTCTGTTACATATCATGTTTTTTATTAGTGCTCAATTTAGATGTTAAACTATGAAATTTTACTAATTTTTGTTTATTTTCTAATCCTTTGTGGTGGACAAAGTACTCTTAATAGTTATATTAGAAATATTTTTTAATGCCATTCATTTAAAGAAAAGCAAATGTTAGCCAAATAAAAATAATCGGATAGGTGACAAATTTTAACTTTTGTAATTTTATTTTAATTATTATTATTTTATAACAATGCATGTATTGAAATTTAATTCTTAGATTTTACTAATAATTGTTTATTTGATAATATGTTTTAGGTGGTCGAAATTATAATTTCTACAAAGAAAATAACCTTAATAGATTATCAAAAACAAAATTTTATCCTAATATTGATTCAATGAATTATTGTTAAGTTTTATTAATTTTTTTTAGTTTACATTTTTTTGGTGTTTTGGATTGTTCCTATATTACATTTTTAATTGTTCTTATAATAAAAAAAAACATATAATTATGAAATAAATTACTCATTATTAGATTAGTTTAAATTGTAAAAAAAAAATTAATAAAACCACAATAAAAATAATTATCACGTGTAACGTGCGGGTTCGTGGCTAGTTAAGATAATAAACAAACTCACAATCATATGTTATCTCGAAAAGGACATAATAACCAACGTGTACCTTTGGTGTGGTGGTTACTTTATAAGTATAAATGTTTGTGGGGTGTGGGGGGAAGGGTCAAGAAATTATATAGTCCTCATGGTGGACCATGCTACTTATCCACCATTTCACTAAAAACTCCTACTTGTTTAAAATCGCCGAGTCTGTAATCAGTTTCAATTTTAAAAAATTTTATGCTTTAGCAATTTTAAACAGGTGAGGGTCTTTTAGTGGAATGGTTGACCATGTCACTTGTCTATCATGAGGATCTTATAATTTCTCGCAAGGGCCGGGGTTCAAGTCTCTAGAAAAGAGTTTCACACACAAATACACTTATTAAATTATGCTAGAGTAGAAATTCTATCTAAAAAAAAAAAAAAAAAGACATAATAAAAATTTTAAATCTAGCAAACCAAAAGTTGATGGAGAAAACATTTATACCACTAGCGTACATAGAAGAAATGCTGCGAAGAAGAATGGTTAGTTGAACATGCATATAGACCATAATCTTTGTTCAATGGCATCTTCTTGCCGACCAACGCACTCCACTATGACTGATGGCCTCCGGCACATCTCAAATTGATTGGATTCTCATTGTTGAAGCACAATCTTATCAATAACTAGCACACGGATATCGTAATTCTCTCTAAAGTTGGCAACTTCAATGAGTCATTGATCCAAGCGCCTTTTGCTCTTAGAAGAACAGAAAGCACAAGCATCTTTAGACTTGAAAGCACACGACGTTACAGCCCATAGTATTCTCTCAGATTTCAGGACATTATTCAATTCAAGCTGTTCAATCACTTTGGACATCTGCATAAAGTTAAAGTTGTTAGTCAAACCATGCTTCCAAATCCAACATACATGACTTTCTATAATGCTTTATGGAAGCAACATTTTCCATAAGAGAAAATTTTCCATTGTTCACAATATCATCATTGATAAAATACCTAAGGTAGTTTTGGCTATCCGTTTAATAGTATAATTTAAAAGTTCAAAAGTTTTCATTACAAATTTGAGACAATCATGACCACTCATAAGAGTCATAACAAAGGTTTCTTTCTAACATTCATGTATCACATATACTAAACAATCAACACACGTCAAGATAATTGATAGACTCATTCATATGTTATCTTGAAAAGGAAGAACACGAAAATTTTAAATCTCACAAACCAAAAAAGTTGATGGAACAAACATTTCTACCATTACCTTACACAAAAGAGTTATTGTGAAGAAATCTGAAGCCGAAAAGACTAGTTGAAAATGCATATAGTCCGTAATCTTTGTTCAATAGTATCTTCACTCCATACCAACGAACTCCACCAGAATTGTTGGCATTCAATACATCTCAAATTGACTGCGTTCTTACAGTTGAAAGGCAATCTTGTCAACGATTGGCACATGGATATCTTAATATTCTCTAAAGCTGGCCACTCCAATGAGTCATCAGTACAAATGCTTTCCACTTGTGGAAGATCATAGAGCTCTAGCGTTTTCAGTTTGGGAAGCACCTTGGGTTCAAACTCATTGGAGAATATTTTTTTCAACTCCGGACATGTCATTAAGATTAAACTTGTTAGGTTAGCTAGGCTTCCACTCTGTACTGGACCTTCCCATATGCTTTCTAATTTTTTGACATCATTTATATGCATCTTTTCCAAGTTTTCTAATGCACTTCTTCTTTCGCTATCACCATCAATAATTGTTTTAATATCATGGCAGCCTTCAATTAAACAACCTCGCAATATATGGATATTTCCAATACCAAAATCTGATAATCTTGAAGCTCCTTTATGACCAATCAATTCAAATAGTTCAGAATTTGCAAGAACCTCTGAAATTGCAGGATTTACACCTTCACCGTTTGCAAGCTTGAAACACTTCCTGATTTGGTATTCAAAATAATCTTGAATATGATAACTTGATGAGCCATAACCAACAGAAAAGTGGAATGTGAAGTGCATTTCCTTCCACAATGGGCTTGTTGAGATAAAACTCTTAAGGCAGTCCACATCGGGAAAGACAATTGAAAGAGAAGTCAAACATTTCAAGGTAGCCACCTCCTCTGTAATAGACTTTACAACTCCCTCCCACCTTCGATTGTTTGGATCTACATCAATTCTTAGTTCTTCCAATAAAGAAAGATTTGAAAAGACATTTTGATGAAATTTAACATCCCCAGTTTCCAGGCCAATATTTGAGAAGGACATACGTAAACACTTCAACTGAATCAAATATCCAATTTGAGTTGGTAAATGATTTATCCCAGTTTGTCGAATATCAAGCACCTCAAGATGCTTAAGTTCTTCTAAGTACTTAAGTTCCATTAAATTGGTGCAAGAATTCAGATATAACGCTCTTAAACACGTCAAGCTAGAAACAGATGATGGTAATGACGCAATTCCAGTGCCCTGTAAGTCTAGAATCAGTAGATTTTGCATGCATCTAAAGAATCTAAGAGGAATCACTTTCAGGTCATTATTTCTCTGTAGCAACAATGTTTTAAGATTGTTGCAATCTGGCGATTCTGGTAAAGTGCACAATTTGCTATCCATTAAGGAGATTCGATTTACCTGCTGCCATTCTTCCTCATTGGGGGGCTTTTTTAGCTCCTCTCCGGTTTTCACCAAAATCTTAAAATCATTGCTTTGGGAAGAAATGTTGAGGGCCATATTCCGCAACACTTTGTTCATACTGACATGATTCATCTTCTTGCTCCTCTCTAGCAAAGATACTGCGATAAGTTCATCCAATATTGTATGCCCTTTATCACGTGCAACTTGAAAATCATCAGCATCATGAATAAGACCTTCAGCTTTCCAACATTCCAACAAATAATCTATATATATCTCATAGTCTTCAGGGTATAATGCAGTGTACAAAAAGCAAAATTTTTCATCATTACCATCTAAATCTTCATAACAAAACTTTAAAAAATTATTAAATTCTTCCATGCCGTCGGATTCGTTACCATGCCCTCTTCGCAAACGCGTTAATCCATTTCTCCACAAGTTGAAGTTATTCTTGCTTCTGAAGGCGCTTGCTACCCTGTCTATTAAGATAGGCAAACGAGCACACTCACGAGCAACTAGCATGGCTATTGGTTCAACACCTGAAATATTTATATTTTGACCGACTTTCTTCTTAAACATTTTCCATGCATCATCTTGAGACATTCGTTTCACATTAATCAACGCTGACACATCCATTTTCCAACAAGTTTGACGAAGTCTAGCCGCCATCACCACCTTGCTATCCTTTTGGTTGTCATAGATACCTATCTCTTTTAGATTCAAAATGTCCCAAACTTCATCCAGAAGAAGTAGATACCTCTTGCATTTCAACTCCATAGATATTCTCCTAGCAATTTCATCTTCATTAGTGATGCCTTCCATATTCAAATTTAGCCGACATATAATTGCATGTTGCAACTTTTTTACACTACAATCCTGTGATACACGAACCCATATGACAATATCAAACATACTAAGAACAACTTCATTGTCATTTAAGTTCTGCATTATTGTTGTTTTCCCGCTTCCTACCGTTCCCCAAAGTCCAATTTTCTTTACACTCTCATCTCTTAGGAGACACAATATATCTTCAACATAACAGTGGAGTGATGGTAGGTGTTTTATTGTGGGTGCATCCATAATTATCACACGTTCTGGCAATTTCTCAACCATCATTCCCCTCTCAAATTCTGCCTCTGACAAGAGGTTACACAGTTCATCGTACTTCTCTGCCATGCTTTTGCTAAGCTTTGCACGTAAACGATGATGAAAAAACCTCCATGTCCACTTTTTACCTCGTACTTTCTCGTACTTGGTTTTCAATTCTTCCACATCTTTTGCTTCCTTCTTGACTGTAGACATCCAAACTTTGCATTCCTCAGTGAACTTTTTCGTCTTATTTTTCTTTGCTACTTCCTTTATATCTTTCTTTCTAGCAGATAGCTTCTGTGCAATGTATGTTAACCTTTCATAGTTTTTTTTCAGGTCATGCGCATAGTTAACAGTCTTTTTTATGTTATTGACAATCTGTCTCCCATCATTGTACACCTCAGCTGCAACTGCAGGACCTACTATATCTGTTACCAACATGCCTGTGGTACAACAAAATAAAATTTAAGACAATGACAGAAATTCAAAATGCAAAATGAAGACTAACTTTTCAGTTCAACGAAATAAGGACACAAACAAGGGCATCGTTGGTCAAAAGATGCCAACTAGATTCCACAGAAACGTTAGTGGACTTACTCACAAGATTAAAATACAAATTCAAAGCAACACTATTTCACAAGCTTAGAAAAAGACTTTACAGATGAGACTCTTTTAATCAATGAAGATTATCTATACATGGGCTTATGATTTTGTAAAGTTGTGATTTACAACTATATTTTTATGTTGGCTTTAATTTCATGTTAAATTTGATTGTATTTCTGTTCAATTATTTCCCTGTATTTTTTGTGGGATTTAATGTAAGGGCTGTGTGTGAGAGATTGGTGAAGATTTTGTGAAGATGAAGAATTCGCGACTAGCTCACGACTAGCTCACAAGTGGCAACCAGCGAAAGGCCACATGAGAAGCACATGCTGGAATTTGAAGAGTTTTTGCTAAGCTGGATTTTGCGAGTCACTTCGCAACTCAAGCCAAGTCTCGAGTGACCCGCGAAACTCTCTACCTGGATGTTTTTGAGTATGCCTTTTCACATACCTTTACTAATACTATATAAACCTTCATTATCCACGAAATTATAAAAAAGAGTTATTCCAAGAAACTTTTGAGAGTAAAAACCCTAGCCAAATACTTAAGAGTTAGAGATTGTTTTCCCACAATCATCTACACTATTTCTCTAAAGTTACCTTTACTCCTACCTCTTCATTTACACATCCTTGAGAGGTTCTTAGTCCAAACTCTTACCCCACCCATTTTGAGTGTTGAGAAAAGTTTTGGTGCGTATGAAAAGCATTGGAAGAAGCCATTAAGTGGCGGACGCAATTTGGAGCTAATTGTAGAATCCAGACAACTAGTGAAGACATGGTTCCGTGAAGCCCGTTGGTAGCAAGAACTTAGAGGGTTCAAGTACATTAGATAGATTAAGCTTGGAGGGTCTTTTCGTTATTCATGTACCCCAACTTTATTCATTAATGGATCAATTTCGGCTTGGAGGGTCGCGGAGAAGTTTTCACCGAGTACTTTAGTTTCCTTTTCGATAACACGTCTCGGTGTTATCTTGTGTTTGCATCTCTCTTTCCTACTCTTTACGCTTTACATTTATTGTATATTGTACTTGCTTATGCCTTAGAGTAGTGTTCTGGTTTTATTGCGACTCATTTTCTTTTGTTCCACACTTAGTTAAGTTAGAGTAAAAACAACTAAGCCGTAATTTAAAATTAGGGGGAATAAATTGGCTATAGTGTTTCACACTATTTGAGCTTTCAGATTTATTTTTGGGTAAATTACATATGGTCTATAATCTTTACACCTTATGTTAATTTGGTTCCTAACCTTTCGGTGCTATGTCAATTTGTTCCCTACTATTAACTCTTGGATAGAATTAGCTAACGTGTCTAATGGACTGAATAAAAAATTATTTCTTTGCCACGTAGGCGTGCACCTGGAATGCTACATTATATTACATTAAAAAAAAAAAAGGAACAAAATGGAAGCATGCCCTACCTCTTGCGAGTCCTATTTGGGATCAAAGATTCAAAATCCCTAACTCACTCATTAGATACTCAGACTATCCCTCATCATTCAAAACCATAACTCATAGTAGCCTCTTCACATTTTGGTCGATAACGAAGGTTGTAGATGGCGAGGATTGGCAATTCCAGTGAGGACTCTCTCTCTCTCTCTCTCTCTCTCTCTCTCTCTCTCTCTCTCTCTCTCTCTCTCTCTCTCTCTCTCGTTATTTTTTGTTGTGATTTTGTTTTGAATATTTGTGATGCGGGGTTTTTCTGAATTGGCGCAAAGATGGGAGATTTTGGTATTGGGTTGAATTAGGCATTGGTTGAAATTGAGCTTTTGTGCTGTGTGTTGCAATGTGTTGTTATTGTTTACTTCAAATTTGTGATCTTGGAGTTTTTTTTGGGATTGGATTTGGTTTAATTTGTTGATTGGAATATACGCTTTTGAGCATTTGTTCTTTTTCTCTGTGTGCATTATAATGATTTGAATTTGTGATTTTGGTATTTAGTTTGATTTGTTGAGGTAGAGGCATGATTCCTTTTTTTTTTTTTTTTTTTATGTAATATGATGTGTCATTTCAATCCTCTAAGTTTTAGATTTTGTCCATTCAATCCTCCGTTAGACTTCCTTTGACTATCACCGTTTACTCTGACCAAAACGACACCATTTTGGGCTCTTATTTTTTTTCATAATTAAAAAAAATGAAAAAATGTTATTACAAAAAAAAAAAAAAAAAAAAACTATAGGGAATGTTGTCGTTCCACTGCAACTAAAAACAAAACAAAAAACCCCACCCCCACCGATACCTTAGCCTCACCGATTTCTTAGAACAGAATTAAGGAGCTAAGGGATTGTCTGAGCGAGAAAGAAAGAGGGGGAAAGAGAAAGAAAGTGAGGCTCACTTCATTGCCCCATCAAGCGTGAGGCAAGTCCTTATGAGCACACCTGTCTCCACCGAGGTCAATTCCAAATACAACGTCTGATCTATGCCCGTGCGAAAAAATGATGTCTAGGTCGTCCGCAGCACCTTCAAGGGTTGCGAGGGCAAGGTTGTCCAGGTCTACCGTCACTAGTGGGTCATCCATATTGAGCATTAATTAAAATTGGTCAAAGATTCTTCTTTATTGTTTGTACTTTTATAGCTTTTGGTTTCTGAGTTTAACATGTTACATTTGGATCATATATTATTGGCTTTTTTGACTATTTATCTATCTTTTTGGAATGACAAAGCAGAAATGATAAATGACCTGTGGTTTAGTTGTGGTGACCGAATGCAATGACATCGTTTTTGTTTTCATTATTGTGTCTAATAGTTTGCTTAAATTCATAATTTTCACTCAAAAAATGTAAATTTTATCATATTTTTTGTTTGGAATGTTCTAGTGAATATTGCTTGATTCATCATTAGAAGCATTATATCTGAATTGTTTTTGGATGCTCAATATCAAGCAAAGGACTTATATGATTCCATTGCCTCCTTCACTCTTTCTCTTTCCCCTTCTTTCTTTCTCCCTCGGTCAATCCCTTAGCCCCTTAATTTTTATCTCAAAAATCAGTGAGGCTAGGGTATTAGTGGGGGTGGGGTTTTTTGTTTTGTTTTTAGTTACAAGGGAACGATGTTGTTCCCCTTAGTTTCTTTTCTTTTTTCTTTTTTCTTTTTGTTGTAATAACAGTTTTTCATTCTTTTTAATTACGAAAATTTTCTTTTTAAAAAAAAAAAAAAACCAAAAACAGTGCTGTTTTGGTCAGAGTAAATGGCAACAATTAACAGAAGCCTAATAGAGAACTGAATTGACAAAACCTAAAACTCAGAGAACTGAAATAACAAAAATAATACTTAAAGGACTGAAATGACAAAAGTTAAAATTTCAAGAGTTAGTTTTGGATTTTAGTCTCTTTTTTTTAATTCCATTAGACACATCAGTAATTTTCGTCTAAGAATTAATAACGGAAACTAAATTGACACATCACTGAAAGGTAAGGACCAAATTAACATAAAGTGTAAAAGTTAGGGACCATGATAATTTGTTATTTATATTAATGTTTGTATGTGCAAGTTAGATTATCAAGTTTGTAAAGAAAGTAAGCTACGAATCTAATAGTACATTTAAGTGCAAAAGCTTATGAACAATAAAAATGGGAACTTTAAAACTTTAACGTCTAAAGAATGTAAAGGCAAAACATGGACAATAAAGAATGCGTGTGACATATGTGGAAAACCCTTAGAAAGGGATAAAAAGCATAGGTGAGTGAAGGGTAGAATGTCCTTCACTCTTTTAAAGCTTTCTATTATGTGAAAATTTATGGTCTGTTTGAATTGAGGGAGAGAGAGGGGGAGTAGAATAGAGTAGAGTAAATTTAGCACAAAATTAGCTTATTTTTAGCCAACTCTACTCTACTCCTCTCCACTCTCCCTCCATCCAAACAGGCCATTAAGGTTTTTACACTTGGTGATTTTCTTCCCAAAGAAAGCCTCATTTTTCCCTCACTTTCCTACCTAGACTTTGCCTTCTCTCTTTCTTTCTTCTCTTCTTGCCCTAATTGCTTAGTAACATGTTCCTCTTATAGTACGAGGAATGTTGTTAGGTACACAAAAACAGGTGTCAAGCCTTCATTCCCCGATTCAAACCCTAATGCAACTATTGTACTATACTATTGCTAGAGGAGAGAGAAGACATGCCAAAGCCAGGGTAGTAGGATGAAGGGCGGCTCTGCTACACCGTGGGGGACAAGTCAAAGACAAGGAAAGGGACATCAAGGAGGTCAAGAGTGATACACTCATCCTCAGCAATGGTCCAGCATAAGCCCAGTCAAGGAAGGATATTCTATAGCTTCTGATAGGAGGTCGCTGTCTCCCTTTTACACTGGTGTTGGGTGTCTATGCCAAGAGCATAATTTACTCTTCCCCAGGATGATCACACCATTGGCACGAGCCAAAGGTACTCCCCCTCAGCCAATGCTCTTCTCCCTTTCCTCACAACTGGTCCACATGTAGGTTTTGGATTTAGCCATATCAAAACCCATGTTTGCCTTAGCTGGTGTAATGTACATTAGCCCCCTGACTATCAATGGCGTTAATGACCAAGGCCATTAACAGTCACATCTTTTCAAACCTCAATGCTCTTTGAAATCATGCCTTGTGACATTCAAAGTTAGGACACGTGGCAAATATGGGTGCTTTTAGCTGTTTTGGCGTCTCTTCGTTTCCCGTGCTTAGTAGACAGACATTAAGCTTCCAAAATGTTGCATCATTTCACTTAGGTTCAGTTGGTGATTTAAAAAGGAAAGCAATATTCCTTATTCTTCATTCCTTTTGTATCTACACCTCTTGTTCCTTACACAAAAAACCTCCATTCTTAGAAAAATGGCTAGTCCTTCTTCAACAGGTTCCAACTACCCGAACAATGACTCAGATTCGCCTAGCATTGAAAGTGCTCCCCTAGTGGTTCCGAACTCCATTCCTCCTCCTCCTTCCTTTCCCATCTTTCCTCTTCCTCCCCTATGTTTTCCTTCTTGATGTCGGGGAAGCCCAACCTTGGAAGGAGAGTGACGAAGAAGACTATGACTCTAAAGACCTTCAGGCATGGGCTGAGAAGGATGCTAAAGACCAATCCTACCACACCTTCATGGGAGATCCTCCCAAGGCGAAAAAGACCTCCCACAAGAGGGTTCTGATGATGACTCTGACGCTTATAGGCATCGTTCTCCTTAAGTTGCCTGCCTTCAAACCTGCAACCTTTTGTTTTTGTTTTTATGTTTATGTAAACAGGCCATACTATAGGCCTTAGGTTTGTAGGTTATTTTTTTTTTTGTTTTTGTTTTTTGTTTTTAGTTTTTAGTTTTTTGTGTTTTTTTGAAGTGTAACGTGAAAGGGTGATGCGCCATAAGGGCCAAACTAAATGTAATCCCCCTTTTTTTTGAATATATATATATATATATATATATATAGAGAGAGAGAGAGAGAGAGAGAGAGAGAGAGAGAGAGAGAGAGATTTTGTTTTGATGTTCTAGATAAAAGTCATTTGTATGTTTATTCTTATGTTTATCTTTTAAAAAGGTTAAAAGAAAAACTGACTCGCAAATATGGACCCTCTGCATAAGAAAACACACAAGCACACCAGTCAATCAAAAGACAAGGTAAAAAGTATAAAAGAAACCTGTTTGTGATGGGTCATGCTTTTTCACGATTCCTTTAATGGCATTTTTTTTTATTTTAAGAACTGACTTATCAAAGATTCTGCTGTCATCTGGCATTTCCCCCTGCTGACACATGTCAAATTTTTTAAAAAGGTGGCTCACTTTCAAAAGACTCTTTTTAGAGAGAAAATTCTGCCTAAATTTTATAAGGAGGGAAAAAACTACTTCCCTCTTCCCACCATCCTCATTTTTTTCTTATCTCTCCTTTTCCGAACTCATATCTCAGAGTCACCACAGAAAAATCTCATGGGTGTCAAACGTACTTTGAGATCTAGTTCTTCAAAAATCCTAGAACCCTCAACCCCTAAAATTAATAGACCATTGCTAGGGGAAGAAGAGAATCCTTTTCCATAAAGAAGTAATGGATCATTCTATTCTTCTTTGGAGATAACCTATTCGACAAAAGTTTTGATTGGGAATCTCTCCCTTTTTCTACAAAACCTCCTTACACGACCTGTGGGGAGCCTAATGATCTTTTGACTATAGACCTAGATTTGAAGCATGTCCCTCAGCTTGGCACTTGCAGAGGAGATTTTGAACCCCACCATTGATGTGGTTTTCAAATCTCATACCCCAATCTCTAAATGTTGGAGGAGTTCGTGTCCAAGAGTGCTGACACATCCTCCTTTCATGGATATCTTGCAAAAAGTGTAGCTAGTGCAAACTATGTTGGTGTTCTCTAGGCTAGACATCAGAATAGACAATGAAAGCCTTCTTCCCCTCTTGTACCAATGGAATTCGACTACCCACACTTTCTTTGCAGGGTGTCAAGAAGTCTCCCCTTCCCTTGAGGATGTTTATGAGATATTGAGACTTCCCTTGTTTGGTGATGAAGATGTGGCTAACATTTCCCTATCTTCTGATGAGACCAAAGTTGTGAAGTTTTTTGAGGATATAGTGAAGAAGACTTTAATGAAACCAATTCTGAAGGTGGCAAGAAAAGGGAAAGCCCCAGCGAGGAAGTGCTGGAAGACTCCAGTGTTGGCAGTGATAAAGGTTCTAGGGCCAACTTTTAGGGATGGATTAGATACTTCTGGGGGGAGTATGCTGATGGCATAGATGAGGAAGCAGACACGGATTCTTTAAAAGAAGGTACAGACTTCGTCATGGGAGAAGATAATTCTAGCCCTTACGAACTTGAAGCCTTTATTACTTTCCTACTGTCTCGCCATCTATTTGAAGGATATATGAAAAAAATTCTAAGTAGAAACTTCCTTTTAGCAGTTAAATTGGCCAAAATTTACTCTTTCCCCATTGCCCTTTATTTCTTAGGGACTCTGTATACTCATTTAGATCGCTTTGCCCTTGATTTGCAACACTCTTGGGAAAATTCCAAGTGGAAACCTTTGTACCTGTAGCATTTTTACAAATTTGGGCGTAGGAACGTTTTAAGAACTACGCCCCTGTCCCCAAAACTCTAAGTTCCTTTAAGACTAGTTTGCCATCACCCTAGGGGTTACCACCATCATGGTGTTGGAATAAGGTTATGGTATCCTCTGATAGCTTCCTTTTCAAGGTTCTGGATAACCCTACTGACTGGACAGACAAACCTTATTCCCCCCCTTGAGGGTGGACTTCCATCTTTGTTTCATTCCCTGAAGAATGAAACTATTTCCTGTTATAAAGATTCCTCTTGGACAGAAGAGGAGATCTCTTTCGTAGCTTGTGCCTTTACTTCCCATCTTCAGGCACATTTTCAAGATGATTTTGAAACTCAAGCCTACAATCTTCAGAGATTTTCCCGCCAATTTGGTTTTGACCTTGGTGTACTAGGGCATTTCTCCACTCTAGCCCCACCTGCTACAGTATCATCTTTATCCTTTAAGAGTGGGAATCTCATTAAGGTGTTGTGCTTGGTTCCGAAGTTCCCCTTGCCTCCCCATCCAAAGTCGAATTACCTTCACCCAAGTTTAAAACATTTTGGTCTGGGATTAGGGAGCGTATCAGGAACTTTGGATAAAGTGGATCCCAACGTGTCGACATTCCACCTATTTTTCAAGGTGATTTGACTTTGAAACTCTCTGCCAAAGCCAAATCTTCATTTGTTAAAAGGAAAGGGAAAAACACAAAGGTCCCTGTTGTGAAGAAACCAATGGTATGTATCTTCCTTCCCTTTTTATTCTTTTGTAATGACTTCTTGATTAAGTGTGTATGTGACTTTCTTTTTCTCCCTTTTTGACCTTTGATAGGTTAAAGAATCCATTCCTCAGACTCAGGCAAAGGCAAAAAGCCCTCCTCGGGTTCGTGATCCCATTATACAAGAGGTGGCTTCTGAGGAGGAAACAGAATCTGATGCTAAAAAAGGGGATTCTAGTCGGATGTATACTGATAATCCCCAGGAGAAAGAAGACTTTGCAAAGGTCACTTCCAAGGATCAAGAAAGTGAAAGCACCAAGGCTGACCCCAACCCATTATTCTCATTGCTTTCTTCCCCTTTAAAAGTAGTTTTTTCTAAGTTCCTAACAAATTATCCTGACATGATGGGGGATACTAACATGTGGACATTGCCTCTTAGGAGCTTTACATTGAAGCGAATTGGGTTTTTCGTGTCCTAACTGCAATATAAAGGTAAAGAGGATGGTCTGACTCTTTCCTTTGATGAATTCCTTTCCATACTAGGTGATGCTGAGAGCATGGGTTTCAATGTTAAATGGCTGATAAGCCGTGTCGTTGCATTGAGGTACCTAAAAAAGGCCGGGCCTATTGTTCATGCTTCTTTGTCCCTACTTCAATAGTTGAGGGTTAAAAGAACCTCTTGTATCAACAAAGCGGAAGAGACGAAGTCGGCCATAAAGCCGCAGAACACTTCAATCACCCAACTCCAGGAATCCATATCCAAGCTTCAAGAGGATTTTTCATCCAAGCCAGAAGCTAGTTTCGCCCTTCAAACTTAGCTACAAAGCGTTGAAGTAGAACAAGGTTCTTTGAACAAGGAGATTGAAAAATTGGAAGGCGAGCAGGGCACTCTAAGCCATCCAAATTTTTCTCTTGAAAATATCAATGTCTTAACTAACATTATATAATTTCTAAGTTGTAATGTTTTATAGTCATGGAAACCAAATTATTGTAAACCTTATTTATATTTCTATTCAGCTTGTATATTTAACTTCGTATGCATGTCATAAACAATATGATATGAAGTAACTGAATGGAAAAGGTCTTATTTATAATAATGAAAAGTTTGTGAAGCAACAAGCATCAAGTTACAAAATTTAAGCATAATATTTCTTAAGGTATGCTCCGCTAATGGGGCTATACGCCTTTGTACCTACCTGATCTTTTAGCTGGTAATGTCCAATCTGGTGTGCTTCCTCCACAATGTAAGGTCCTTCTTATTTTGGCGAAAACTTATGTCTATTAGCTCCAACCACACCTCGTACATGAAGAGTTGTTCTCCAAACAAGTTTCCCACTTGAAACTTTCTTTCCTTGACTAGGCCTTCATACCTCGCGGCGGTTATGAATGGCAGCATTGTCGTGCTTTTCTTCAGGAATCTCCAATAGGTCTTCTCTGAGTACTCCTGCTATCTCTGCTAGCTTCACTGCTAGCCTTGCTAAGTCAATTGGGATGACAGCCTCTGTGCCATAGACTAAGAAAAAGGGCAAGGCTCCTATAACTTGTGATTTGGTTGTTTTGTGAGTCCACAAAGTTGTAGGAAGTTCCTCTCTCCAGCCTTTTCCATTATCTTTAGTCATCTTTCCCAATATCTTTAGCAACCTTTTGTTAGAGGCCTCAGCTTGGCCATTTCCTTCGGGATAGTAAGGTGTAGATGTCGTGTGAGTAATTGAGTACCACTCTGTTAAGCAGCGCATATCCTTATTCAGGAATGGTGTGCCATTATCAAAAATGATTCTACTTAGTACCCCAAAACGACATACTATATTCTCCCTTAGAAAATTAGCCACGGAGCTACCAACTACTTTCTTTAAGGCCACAGGATCCAGATACAAATACATCCTTCAGAAGGGGGATTTATAGGTCCTATAAAATCCAATTCCCAGTTGTGAACAGGTTATAGAGCTGTAGTTAGGTGTAGGCTTTGATGGCTGGTATGTATCTCATCTCCTCGCCTTTGGCATTCTTGACATATCCCAGTGAAATCCTGGGCATCGCTTTGCAAGGTAGGCTAGTAGAATCCCTGGTGCAAAGCCATTTGCCACAGCTCTCTGCCACCAGGGTGTCCTGCTAGCTCTTCCTCAAGCAAGTCCGAGAGAACACCCTTCACTTCCTTGCTGGAAATGCACACCAACCATTTCCTTTGGAAGCTTCTTCCATCCACCACCTTGAATCTTGCTACATATCTCTTCAGCTTTTCTTTCTTTAACTGATCAGCAAGTAGTACACCTTCCAAAAGTTATCTCAGGTACGGATCCTGCCAATCTCCTACTTGGATTTCGCCATTTAGCACTTCTGCCTGATCTAAGAGTATCATTGAACAAGTCTTGTAATCTCTTTGCTCTTCTTTGGTGTCACTGACCATCTTGAGCCAAAAGACCCCTAGCCTTTGCAACCTTCTGTACATGCTAACATCAAGGTTTACCCCACAAATCTCATGGTGTAACCTATGTAGTTGTGTCAACCCTTCTTGTCTGGAGACACTTCATCAGTAACCCCTCTGCTTCTCTGAAAAACAAGTCTCCTTTGATCTTGAGGAAGTCTTTCATGTTAGGCAACAGATTTGACCCAACATCCCTACCTTGGGTCATAGCCTTTAAGAAGGGTTCTTGCCAATCTTCTGGGAGACATAACCCGTCTTTGATCAAACCAGGCTATTTTTCTATCCGAATTGTCATCTTCTCTTTCTTTAGTACAGACTTGGTGGCTAGGGTGGCCAGTGAGTCAACCAACTTATTCTCATTTTGGTTAATCACTTTACATTCTACGAAGGTGAAGTGTTTCATGAGTTCCTGTGCTATGGCCCTGTAGGCAGCCAAGCTAGGATTCTTCACCCCATAGGTCCCTTTAATCTGCTTAATGACTAACTCGGAATCCCCAAATATCTTTAACCTCTTTATGCCAATCCTCTTAGCAACCTTCAATCCTGCCACTAGGGCTTCATACTCTGCTTCATTGTTTAAACAGGACAAACGTAGCTTGTAGGCAAACATGAGTTCCTCCCTTGGTGACTTCAACACTACTCCTATCCTCCTTCCTTAGGATGTGGATGAGCCATCAAAGTGAATAGACCATTCTTGCTCCTCTATTACCAGAACTTCCTGTAGGGGAAGTGAAAAATCATTAACCCCTGGGAAGATGGCTAGCAAGTCAGCCACTGCTAGCCACGGATGGTCTCATGCACTCAATATCATGGCATGATGTCAGAATGGCCTATTAAGCCATTCTCCCCGACACAATTAAGGGCAAGTTAGGAGGTACTTCAAGGGATTACTCAGATGTATATGATGTCCTAAAAGGTAATGATTGAATTTTTACACAGCGAAAGCTAAGGATAAACATACCTTTTAAGCCACGAAATATCTCAGCTCTAGTCATTTCATAAGCCTGCTGATATAGTACACTAACTTTTCCACACCTTCCTACTCCTAGGCTAACAAGGTCCCCAGTGATTGCTCTGTGTTGGCTATATACAACAAAAGAGGTTTGTTAAGTGATGGAGCAACCATCGTATTAGGATCTACCAGAATAGATTGTATCTTCTTGAATGCTCTCTCACGTGGATCACACCACATAAATGTTGTTCCTTTCTTGGTTTGCTCAACCAAAGGTTTTAAGATCTCAGTCAGCCCTAAGATAAACCTTCTCAAGTAAAACTTTTTCCCCACAAAGCTTCGCAGCTCTTTCAAAGTTGTTGGTGGAGTGAGTGTAGTTATTGCCTTAACCTTATTGGGATCCAAGGCAATTCTTCTCTGATGGATAAGGAACCCTAGGAATTTTCCTAAGCACACCACAAAGGCACAATTCAAAGGGTTCATCCTCAAATTGTACTCTCTACATCTTTCAAAAACTTGTTTCAAGTGCAACAAGTGCTCAGCTAGGTTCTTCGCTTTTACCACCAGATCATCAACATAATCTTCCACCTATTTGTGTAGCATATCACGAAATATCCAGGTCATTGTTATTTGATAAGTAGCACCAGCATTCTTCAACCCAAAGGGCATCATCTTGTAGTAATAATTCTCGAAGGAAAATCTGGTAGTAACCACTGTAGCCATCCATAAAGGAAAAGCGCTCATAACCAGCAGCTGCATCTACTAAAATGTCAACATTGGGTAGTGGGAACTCATCTTTAGGACAAGCTTTGTTAAGATCTCTGAAGTCCACACATATTCTTATTTGCCCACCTTTCTTCTTCACAGGAATTATATAACATACATACACTTTGCTAAATTTGGTACTCAACTTGAATTAAAAAATTGATTGATTAATTTTTGAGTCCTTTGTACATTTTAGTATATGCTATTTTTTCTTGATGTGTAAACTGCAGAAAATATTTTTCTTAAGAGATATGATGGATAATAATGTGCAAATATTTATCTCTACTCATGCAACTATTTATGGGTCACATAGTGTCAAGTTTGCATTTATTGAAAGAGAGAATATTTTTTCTTCATGTGTATCCTTAACTCATCTTTTTTTAGGATTGTGTGTTTTTTATTTATCCCCACCTCCTAAATTTTCCCCAAAACTGTTTTTCCCAAAACTTGTTTTGTTTTTCCTATTTTATAGGGGGAGAAAAGTTTTTTTAAAAGCCTTTGTTGTTCATAGGGGGAGTTGTTGCTCTTTATAGGGGGAGTTTTCTCTATTTTCTATAGAGCTAAACTGTTTTATATATCCTTGGTTCTCTTTTTTCTCTCATGTTTACTGTCACTCTACTCTTTGTTTGAGTTGTCTTTGTCAATATGTGACAAAAAGGAGGAGAAATAAATGAAATGTGGGAATCCTGTTTGTTTTGTTTAGGGGGAGTTGAAATTGTTTTCGAAAGGGGGAGAATATAAAAACTTTTTGATGTATCTAACTTAGGGGGAGAGTTAGAATTTATTTTTGTTTTTATATTCTGTTTCATATTATTGTTTATATGTCTTTCTTTCCACACATGTGGTGATGTGTTTGTTGAGTGTTTCAGGAAAGACAGGTGCATTCTGATCAAGACCTTCTATCTCTTATTGCAACTTCTAGGTTAAGAGTCTTAGATTGAGATTTGTGATGTAATTGGGTATTTTATTGTATTGGGTTGTTCTTGTATTTAAGCATTTCATATTGTATGAAAGTTTTGTCAAGAATTGCCAAAGGGGGAGATTGTTAGGTTCTAAAAGTTTAGAACAATTGGCAAATCGTGAACACACAAGAACATATAAGTTGCAGGAAGAAGATTTCATAATTTGCCTGGTTCGACCGATCGAGAAACAGGCTCGACCGATCGAGAATCGTATCTGCAGAATTTTAAGTTGACCCAAACAGCAGTTCTAGCCCATTAAGGATTAAGGTTTTAAATCTACTTCTCCCACTATATAAAGGAAACCTTAAGCACGTTTTTACAAGGCTTTTTAGAGAGAGAAGAGTGTGCCTCTTTTGTATTTAGGGTTTTGTTCCTAAAACCTCTCTTATAACTTCTACCGGTGTTGTTTCTTGAAAAATCTCAAGATTTGGTATTGCTGAAGTTGCTGCCTTCTCTAGTCATCAAAGGTGCTGATGATCTAAACCTTCAAGGGTGATCTTGGAGTCACAAACAGGAGAGTTTGTGTTGCTAAACCTTTGAGTGGGATCTCAAAGTCACAAGCAGGTGAATTTGTGTTTTGCAAAGGTCAAAGAAAGAAGGAGTCCGTGGTCTCGGAGCTGTCACGTGGTCGTGGTAGTAAGTTTCCTATAAGCAGGTAGCAATAGGATGTTAGTGGTCTAAGTCGCTATTGTGTAAACTTTAATTCTTTCTAGTGGATTTGCTATTTTACCTTGAGGATAGCTAGGTTAAATCCTCCCCAGGTTTTTTACCGGTTTGGTTTTCCTGGGTCATCATATCATTATGTTCTTTATTTTTCCGCTGCTTTACTTGATATGATTGTTTTGTTTTAATCTAGATCTGAATAATAAACCTAAGTATTCACTTGGTTAATTAATTAGGCTAAACAATATAGTATTACAGGGGTCTAAATTTCTAACATACATCATGTTGTTTGTGAATGTATCTTGTGTTTGGGGAACCTCGTTGAGGTGGGATTAGGATTTCATTAATTATGAGAGATAGGCTTTGAGATGAATGTGTAAGTTTATGATAATGAGTAATTGATAGTAATAAGCTTTGATATTTGGTTTAGGTGTTACCAATACCCAAGTCTAACATGTGGAAGAGGGTGATTGAGCCTGGGTTCTCCCATCCCAACAATGTCCTATGTGACTGTGTCATAAGGTACGGTTCTTGATTGTGGAAGTAAGTAAATTAAACAAGAAATGGACAATTCTGTTCTTTTCATTTTTCCTAACACTTATAGGGGTGGTTCGTCTTCAAGTTAAAACACTTATTGGTTAGTATTTTATTTTAGCAATTGACCTGCACTACATGCTGTGACTACTTTTTTTGATACATTATTTGAAACTAATTGTATTATATTACTCTTAAAAATCTATATTTGCTTTCTACAACTTATACATTAGGAGTTGTGATTTTAATTCATTGGTGTGGCTACTGTTAATGCATTGTTAGAAATGTTTTTTTAAACATAGTTAATGTTTTTACTTTACGATTTTAATGTAGTATTGTTTTTATATTTGTGTAGATTTCTTATTGGTGGCTTTTAGAAGATTTACATTTGGCATTACTTGAAGACATATGAGGACATCCCCCGTTGGTTCTAATTATATTATGCTACACTTTTTGTATTGTTATAAAACATCTTGAGTTATTGTATGTGTTGCAAACAATTATTGTATGGAAGGAGTTTGAATTGAATGCTTGTTTTATTTTTTTACTTGTGGAATGTATGGATCTTTTTTTATAAATGTGTTGTTGAAATCAATGTGTTATTCAAATGTGAGGTTTTAATAATGTAATGACAGGTTACAGGTTAATATCAAAGCCATGTAAAAATTAAAAACAGAAAATAAGTTTTAGAGACGAATTTTTTTGTCACAAATATAGCAACAAAAAATTGTTTTAGTGACGACATATTTCGTCGCTAAATGTAGTTGAATTTTGTAAGAAATGGTTTTAGTGACGAAAATTTTCGTCACTCTGTGTGCCTGCCTAGATTTTCTTAAAAATAGTTTTAGTGACGAACTTTTTCATCACTATATGTACCCGAAAATAGTTTTAGTGATGAAATTGTTCGTCACTAAATATTATTTAATAAACTAAAGTGTTCTTAGTGACGAAATATTTTCGTCACTGAATAGTGTCTTTAGCGAGGAAAACATTTAGCGACGAAACGTTTTCGTTGCTAAAAGTTTTTTTTTTTTTTTTTTTAAACAAATTAGACTTTTAGTGATGAAATTTTTCGTCTCCAGAACTTTTAGCGATGGGGTTTCAGCGACGAAATGAGTTTCGTCGCTGATTAGTAGATTTCATCGCTAAAGGTCCTTAGCGACGAAAAAATGGACTTTTAGTGACGAATTTTTTCATCACTGAAAATACATTTTGTTGTAGTGGAGAGCTCATCTAGTGATCCGAAGATCTCAGCAGAAGGATTAAAATCTGTAAAGTTTGTCTCTGCCAAGATCAGTGAGGATAAAGAGAAGAATGATGACTCTTTAGATTAGAAGAAGAGAAAGGAGTTAGCTCCAAAAACTCCTAAGGGTAAGGAATATAACTAGTACACTCACTGGGAAAGGAAAGGCAGTGACCAAGTCTCCTCCAAAGAAGCTGAGAGGTCCTCAAACCCCTCATTTGTGTCATCATTATGGTGCTAGGGGTCATACCCAACTCAATTGTTTCCAGCTTCACGCCTTGAAGAAAAATGATCCACCCTAAGCAAGCTCAAGCTCATCCAACAATGATTGTCTTTTAAAGCAAGTGGTGGATGTTCTCTTATCCATAGCAAGTCACCTTTTCGGTCCTAGCAACTCACATGGTCTCTAACCCTAACTCGACTCCTTGTGGTACTTCTTCGAGGTCGTCCCACTTGGGTGAGAAAGGGTTCTCAAACATGATCATTTCATGCATTGCATTTTCATTTTGTACATACTCCTCGTGAGTCTTTGTGTTTGTGCCTTGTTTGTTTGTTTGATATCTTCTTTGCATTCAAATCATATGTTTTTTGAAACTCAAGAGAATGTCTAGTTGTTGAACTTGATAGCTATCCACACACACGTTTTGGGAATTAGTTCTTTTTGTTTCTCTACAGCTTTGCTCACTCTTGACCTATATGCACTTGTTGTGATTTGTGTGTAGACTTCGTTAGTCTACGTGTTGTGAGAAAAAGATAACATTCATGATGTTTTCACTTTGCTTGAAACATGTTTGTTTTAACCTCATCATTCTAGTAAAATATGCTTTATGTCTCTCTCAGAATTGTCTTGTTGAGCTCTTCTTAAAAAGCCGGTGCCAAAAAGAATGAAATAGGCGATGCACCATTCTTCTTGAATAAAGCTTTTTAAGCTACGCTCAAAAAGAGCCAATTTTTGTAAGAGCCTCAAATATATGTACTTATAATGCTTCATGTATGTCAAAGACATCTCTTGTAAAAGCACACACATCTATCTTGTGCAAAAAATGCAACTTTTATTTATTGATTGATGTGTTATTTTATTTATTTTTTATACAAGATATAAATTCTTCTTTAACTTAATGTAAATGTATATGTATCTAAAGCTCCTTCTTGAAGACTTGAACTTCGACCCTTACCCCTCACAACCCACAAGCACTTATACCTATAAAGTGACCATCGCACCAAAGGTGTGCGGTGATGATGTGTTATCAATCATAAAGAGGCAATCCAAATATTTATTTATATGTTGGTTGAAGGTGTGCGGTGATGATGTGTTACCATACTACTCCCTCCGTCCCACTTTTTTTGTCCTATTTGAAAAGTCAAATTTTTTAAGGGAACATTATTTATTGTCTTGTCTACCTTTTAAAAATGTATAAGTTTCCAAAACTACCCTTAAAAAAATTTATTAAAAAATTGAATTAGTAAATTAATAGGGGTATAATAGGAACATTAGTAAATTAATGACTTTTATTTTTAGAAACAGGACAATATTTTGGGACATCTCAAAATGGAATAGAGGACAAAAAAAGTGGGACGGATGGAGTAACTAAATGATTTGAGTGTCAAAAAAAGAAAAACTAAATGATTTGTTTTATTTGAGGTTTACTTATTTGAATCAATAATTTTATGTTGTATAAGAAAATATAAATATATATTATTTTTAATTTTTTTTAAAAGCTCCGAAACACCCTGAAACGGTATGTCGAAATAAATCGGTATCGAAATATTTCGTTCCACTAAACAAATTGAAATAGGGTCCTAAAACGGTATTCATAACATTGCTGTCAAGCAAAAAGAAGAAGCTAAAAAAAAATTGAACTAAAATCTAAAAAAGAAAAAATTGTAATAGAGAATTTGAAGAAAAAAAATTATAATAGAGGAAGCCCACCCAGGAATACCCTAAGAAACAGTCCTGGAGCCGCCACTGTGTGTGAATGGATTAAATGGGTGCTTTACCTAACCGTCTATCTTTGATAGTCTTATCTCAAATTGCACTCACACACTACACACAATTTTGTTGCTTTATTTGTGCTATTCATCTCTTGAAAAACTTTACAAAATTTGACTAAGTTGTGATTTCTTATCTATCATGTTCATATATCGTTGTTTTTTTTAAGAATCTTTTTGAAAAACTTGTGATTTTAGGCTAAAAATATGTTCTTTTCAGTGAAAATCAAAATGTCTTATTTTTGTAGGTCTCGCGACCTTGTCGCGACCCCATGCGACCTAGCTAAGCCTGGGTCGCAAGCAATCAATTTTTCCTAATACTATTTATTTGTGCCATTCATCTCTTGAAAAACTTTACAAACTTTGACCTAAGTTGTGATTTCTTATCAATCATGTTCATATATGTTCATATATCGTTGTTTTTTTAAGGAATATTTTTGTAAAACTTGTGATTTTATGCTAAAAATCTGTCCTTTTTAGTGAAAATCAAAATGCCTTATTTTTATAGGTCTCGAGACCTTGTCGCGACCCCATCCGACCTAGCTAAGCCCAGGTCACGAACAATTAATTTTTGCTAAAACTATTGGTCCAGAGATTTTGTGACAAAGCTGCAACCTAGCTAGGTCACAATTAGGCATGAAATCAGTTTTTAAGCAAGAAAACTATTTCAAACTTTAAACGCTTTGTTTTCCCACTTCTTCGTGCCCCCCTCTACAAAACTGACCCTCCCACCCTAAAACTTCATTTTCTCACAAACCCATCACTTCTCTTTCTCCAAAAATCATCTCAAGTAAGTCTCTATGTTCTAATCTCTCTCTTCTTGTGGTGTTTTTGTACTTGGGTGTGTGTAAGTTTGTGGGTTGTTATTGTGGATGGGTTTTACTTTTTACTTTTTTGATAAATAGATGGGTTTTACTTTTTATGCTCTTGTTTTTCATTCTCACTATCTCTATTTTCATATTGTCTCTTGTGTTGGTCGTTTTTGACCTTTTGATGTTGTATTTAGGCTTGTTTTTAGTTTTTTCTATGTTCTATTGTTTGTTGTTTATGTGCACATCAAGTGTTTGATGAAATGCTCAAGTGACCATTT
Source organism: Lithocarpus polystachyus (assembly GCA_033629205.1). Taxonomy (NCBI): domain Eukaryota; kingdom Viridiplantae; phylum Streptophyta; class Magnoliopsida; order Fagales; family Fagaceae; genus Lithocarpus; species Lithocarpus polystachyus. Next base: position 104,997,881 of record CM066163.1, read on the forward strand.
TCATCCATTTATTGTCCAATTGGACACCAAATCACTATGTGAGACTTAGGTATGATCCTTGATCATGTTTTTGCATAATGGTAGTGTTTTACCATCGTTGGGTTGATCGATCTCATATCACATCGTGTGCCCATGCCATTAGTGCATTTCGGGTTGCTTGTTTGTGTGGTAACGTTCTAACACTTACACCTTTTGTTTTGTGTTTGTTGGTGTTGTGGTGTTTGTTTTGCAGTGGTCTCAAAAGCTTCCTCCTCCAAAGCCGCGGCAAAGGCACCCAATAAGCATGCTGCCAAGAAGAGAAAGCATTCCAACTACAACCCCGATATAAATGTCAACCAAGATGCCTATGAAGCATATCTTGACATCTTCAAGGAAGTAACCATTGTGGTAGAGTGAGAAGTAGATGTCGCATCATTCCATGACACCATTATCTACATAGCACTAAAGGATCGTGGTTGGGAACCAATCTTCTCAAAATTAAGGGAAAATTTAGTGGATTAACTAGTTCGAGAATTCTATTTAAATCTCATAACCTCTGAAGAATGTCTAAGGCTTTGTTCATGGTGTTCCTAGTATTACAACAGTGGCTCAGTTCTTGGGAGCAAGACTTCAATTCGGTATATATTTGATCAAAATTGATAGTTTCTCAATTCAACACTGAGGTCTGCTCACAATCTTGGGATTCAATCTATTCCCCATTGATCACTTCTCATCCGTCAATAGTGGTAGGGCTTGATTCTTGCATGATCTTCAAGGGGAAACTCCATTGATATTTGTTCCCACATCTACCATTGCATGCGCCAACAATGCTTTTGCACGTCTACTCAAAATGACCTTCCATTTCCTTCTGTTGTGATGAAGATTTGTGATCATTTCAGCGTTCCTCACCCCGAGACCCCCACTAGTTTATATTGGATCGGCATCATCAACATGTCCACTCTTGCCCATATTCGTGCTCAACTTGAAAAGGGGTCAACTTCTAAGAAGAAACCTGCCAAAGGCAAATAAAAAGCCACACCCAGAGATTCCCCACCAGACTCCGACGACAAAATTGATTGTATGGTTGAAAAAGGCGCTCCTCCTCCTTTTGGAATGGCAAACATTTAGGACAAATTTGAGGAATTGACTCTTCAAATTGCCTTGGGATTCTCTCATATTGATTCCTAGTTTGGAGCGGTCTTCAACAAATTTGATGGGCTCGACGCAAGAATAGGAACCTTAGAGCAATTTATGTTTACACATTCGATGCCTCCTTCACCTTCACCTCTTGAGAAGGACTAGAGAGTACAAACTAACCTTATACAATAGAAGGGGACTGATCAAAGCAAGGGGGAGAGCTTAAGGGAGAGTATTTGCAAGAGCAAGGAAGAATACAACTACAACTTCAACAACTAACCTTTCATTTTTCCTGCCTTAGATATATTTCTATGCTTTTATGCTTCTAAGTATTACTTTGATACTCTAGTTTTTGTGGGTTCCAGTTAGCTCAACTAGCAAAGTCTCTGATAGTTGTATAAGAGATTTGGGGTTCAATCCCTGCTTACACCAGAAATTGATTGGTGTCTTGGTCTGATGATAAAGAGCTATTATCAAGAGTGGACGTCATAGGTTAAAACTCTCTCTCAAAAAAAAAAAAAAAAAAAAAAAAAAAGATACTCTAGTTTTTATTATGTCTTTTGGTATTGTATTGTATGACCATTTTTAGGACATGGACGTTTTTTATAGTGCTCTGGATTTATTATGTTACATCTATTTGGTTTTATTTGCTTCCATTGCATTGCTAGGTTGCACGAACAAGCCATTATTGGAGACGTGGTGGTGTCCGACACGTGTCGGACACCGAAACGAGTACAACTTGTCGAACTCCAGTGTCTGAGCAGTGTCTCTTTTTTTTTTTTTTTTTTCACTTCTCCAACATGTCCGACACGCTAGCAGTGAAAAAAAAATCACAAATTTTGACAGATGAACTTACCAATACCATTGATTTTGTGATATACCCTAAAACAAAAAAGCAAGCTTAGAGTCTGAGAAGTCATTAGACTGAAAGTTGAAACTCACATCTCAAGTTCTCAACCCACCCTCCCTCTGACCTCTACCCACTGCCGCTGCCCTCTGTCCCTCACCAGAGCTAGATCAGGCCAATCGGCGAGCTCTATAAATGTCAATGTCGTGCCCTGTCCCTTCTGATCTCTCTCTCTCTCTCTCTCTCGGCGTGGACAATAGGTCCGACCTCTTCTCTTCTCTCTCTCTTTTTTTTTTTTTTTCCTTTCTTTCAGATATTTTGGTAAATGGGTGTACAGTTACTCACTTATAAGTTATAACATGTTTGTTTTTTTTTTTTTTTTTTTAATCCCACTCTCACTGTCACTGTGTTATACTTTTTATTATGATTTTTTTTTTCTTTACTCAGCCTTTTGTTTTGCCTTATAAATTATAATGTTTATTATGAATTTAGCGATTTTTGTTTTTTATTTTTGTACTCTAAACATTTTATGTGTATTATTTACTACTTTGGGTGTTAGTTTACATAGTTTAAATTCTAGACATAAACGTATTTTATGTCTAAAAATATTAAAAAGTATGCCTAAATATAAAATTTAATTAATTATTTAATTGTCATGTCCACACCGTGTCGTGTCCTTATTTTTCAAAAATTGTCGTATTCTCGTGTCTGTGTTCGTGTCCGTGCAACTTAGTTGCATTGTATTGTACTTGTTGGGCATGCATTTATCTTGTGCTTGTTGTGCTTACTTGCTTGTATGTTCAAATGATAATAACATTATGTTTTGATCATTGCAACCATAGTCTCTATGGTTGTTTAGTGTTTGATCAAGCTGTATTCATGCATATTATACATATTTACTTGATTGCTTTGTACTTTTTACTTATTCCTGCCATTATACTTGTTTTAAATTGTAGGGTCTAACTTATCTTGTGCACGTGTTTCAAGTATTGGCTCTAAGTTCAAGTTTTGGTTTCAGTCTTTAGAGTTTAAGTGTGAGTCCTTCGTTGGTCTCAAGTTTCAAACTCACTTTAAGTCTAGAGTCTGTAAAGGTGTGTTTTGTCGTAGAATAACCAAAGGGGGAGATTGAGAAGTCATGCTTTTAGTTGGCTTAATTCAGTGACAAAAGTTGTTTGTAATGTTTTTACTGTTGATGTACTGTTTCCTGGGTTTATATGTTAAATAAGGCATAGAAATTGAGCCTCTCCTTGAAGATTGGAAGTAGCATCAAACAGAGATCTCGCAACCTAGAGGCAACAATCTCACAACCTAGCTTGCTTGCAAAATCCACGTGTCATGGTTTTGGCTGAGTGCACAATCATGCACCTTGCAACCATCTCGCGACCTTAGGGGGCGACCAGGTCATGAGCTGCATGATCTCAGTACTTTGCACTGAACTTGTCCACTGTTCATCTGCCAACACACACACAAAGCTATAAGACATGGCAAGGGGCTTTAGATAAGGGTTAAACAAATCCTAGAAATGAGAAAAGGGTGAAGATATTGAAGCCAAGCCTTTGTATGAAAAGATAGAGCCTTTTTCCTTGAGAAAAACCATGACTCATATTCTTTCATTTCTATCTCTTTCAGAGCTTTGATTCAAAGCTTTGATTGAGATTCTGTAACCACCATTCTCTCACTCATACACACAAAACCTATGAGTGAGTGAATGGCATTGCAAACTTAAGAAGCCATAATCAAAATCCAAATCCTTTGTTGGATTTCCATTGGCGGCTCAACGGTGGTGACTCTGGGAAGCTAGGTAAAGAAAAGACTGGTGAAGTTGGTTGCTAGCTGGAGCTTGGAGAGCTCAAGTACACAGGAAGATATAGGGTTGGAGTGTTTATAGTCATCCATGTACTACAACTATTCATTCTAGTGGAGTTTTCCGACGGGTGGTCAAGGGAGAGGTTTTTACACTCGAGGCTTGGGTTTTCTTCTTCCTAAACACTTCTTGGGGTTTAGTGTGGTTTGCATGCTTTTCTCTTTATTTCCTTCACATTGCTATTGCCATGTCTTGTGTAGTGTAGTAAGTTTATTTGGAAATTTTCTAAGTCATTTACACTTAAACTACATTGATTAGTTTAGTGATAAAATCAACTTGGCCGTAAAAGCTTGTGTTAAGGGTTCTAAATTTTGTGCTAGGGATAATATAGCATATTTCAAAAATCTTATCCCATCAGTAGTATTTCTCACTTTAGATGTGATTCGAATTTTGATAAGGTCTTGTTTATTCTTTGAAAGTAAATGAGGATTATAGAAAAAAATTATCATTTTTTTGTAGGATGGTGGGAATAAAAAAAAATTGATAAAGTACAAAGAAATTTATTTTTAGTTACGTTTATTCATCATTCTCTGGGTAATTCTTCTTAAAATTCTAGAAACCCTATAAAATGCTTCAAACCAAACAAATTGACCATAAAGATTTAAAGACTCATGGTATAAAAATAAAACAGAGAAACCATATGGTGGTTCAAGGGAAACCATATGGTAGATAAAAGATGGTTTTAAGGGATGTCACATCACTCTCTTACCTTTTACTGGAAGGACTTGGATTGTGTCTAGTGTCCAATCGCACCGGACCCATCCAAAGAATGACGTGTAATCATTTGCATGAGTCCAGTGCAATTGGACACTTAACTTTATCATTACCCTTACTAGAATGCACGAAGCAATAGCATCAAAGAAAGAGATGGATTCTCTCAAACATTTGACACGTATCAGCACTCAACGAGTTTAGTATTCCGTGCACTAGACACAAGTTGGTTCCTCTCTCAAAAGAGAGAGAGGGAAGCAAAATTCTAAGTCCACGAGCTCCACACAATAACGATACATATCTAAAATGGTAAAGTTAAGATATTATTACCAATTCAAAAAGACCAAAAAATATATATAAGTAGAACAATTTAGGAGAAGGAATTTGTGCCATAGTTCCCCAAATTAAAAACAATACTATTGAGCTATGAGAGCATTAGCATCAGGTGAGCCAAATGCTAAATTGTTAGCATTTTGCACACCAAACACCAAAAAAAAGCACCTCGTCAGACCTACCAATTTTTTTTTTTTTTTTGTAAAATACTATTTTGGTCCATAAACTTTACCAAAAATTTTTTTTTTGTCCCTAAACTTTAAAAAGTTCTTTTTTCGTCCCTAAACTTTATAAAGAGTTCTTTGAATAGTATAGAGACAAATAATAAGGATGAAAAAAGAACTTTTTCGATAATTTAGGGATGAAAAATAAACTTTAGTAAAGTTTAAGGACATAAATAAAACATTTTCAATAGTTTAGGGACGAAATATGAACTTTTCAATAGTTTAGGAATAAAAAATGAATTTCTTAAAGTTTAGAGATGAAAAAAAAAACTTTTGGTGAAGTTTAGGAACCAAAATAGTATTTTACCCTTTTTTTTTTTTTTTTTTGCAACATGCTACAGTACCATTCGACTAATATAATGGTATTGTAGCATGTTTTAAAAAATATATATAATTTTTTATTATCTCTTCTCTCTTCTCTCATCCTTCTCTTATTTTTGTTCTTTTCTCTCTCTTCTCTCACACAGTGTACTTAGACATCCTCTCCTCTTTTCTCTTTTCTCTCCTCTCTCTTCTCTCTTCTGGGTTGAGATTGGCTATTTTCTCTTGTCTCTTATATTTTTCTTTTCTCTCTCTCTTCTCTCATGCTAGTAGAAAGCTTCTTTTTTTTTTTTTTTTGGGTTGAGATCAATGTTTTTAGCGATGGTAGGGCTGAGATTGACCGTTGTTTGCAGTGGTGTCCCTCTCCTGCACACTGGCAAATCAACCACCAATGGCATCTAGTCTCTCTCTCTTCACTCTCTTCTATCTATTTATCTTGTTATCTTTTTATTTTTCTATACTTGTTTGTGTTTCGGTTTTAAGATGGGTTTTGCAGTGGTTTTGGTGTCTCTAGTGGTGGATTTTGATGGTAGTGGTGGAGGGTTGTGGGGGTGATGGACGGTGGTGCTTGGATTGGTTTGGTTTTTGTTTTTGTTCATTTTTTAATATAACTGAGTTTTTATTATTATTTTAAGGTGGTGTAATTTTAAAATAGAAGATGTGATGTATTGCATATTGTAAAATGATGTGCTAAAATTGATAAAATAAGTTTTTGCGCAATAAAATGACATTTGGCATAGCATAGCATAGCTAATGCTAGTGCTTTGATATTAGTAAGTATTAGCGGTATCAAATCACAATCAACAAGTAACACCAATAATATGAGAAACTATTAGGTTTACTGGGAGGACTGTTAAAGTGGTCCTCCTGATCTTTTTAACCAATAAAACACTATCATTTATGCAAACGTGACATCACATGGGAGATTTTTATTTTTAATTTTTGTGCTGATTAGGAATCTAACTTATACAGTTGAATAAGTGACATTATTTCATTGGTTGGAAAGACCACTTCAACAACCCACCGGTGGACTTAATAATTACTCCTATAACAAATTCAAAAAAAAAATATATATATATATATATATATATAATAAATAGAGCGTTGAGCAACTATACCGGCTAACTATTACCATCCTAAATTATTTTATTTCATTAAAAACAAAAAAAAAAACAAAAAAACAAAAAAAAGTTTAATAATGGAAAGCTAAAAATCAGGTCAGATTTGACAAAGAAGACCGTTAATCCCGGCCGAATTGAATACCCAGGTGGCATACAGCTTAGTCATTTTCCCAGTCAAAGAGAAGGCATATATATGTATAGAGTAATGTAATGAGCTTAAGCACTTCATTCCAAACGCATAAACCTAACCATGAATGAGAGAATAGTATGCGTGGATAAAGAAGACTAACCTTAGAGCAGCTCAAAAAATCACCAACAAGGAGATCTGCAGCCTAATTCCAAGAAAAAGTACTAGACCATGAAAGTTTTGGCCCTCCAGTAACAATAGAGCAATGTTATTATTACGAAACTACCTTACTGCAGCTAAAGAAAATCACCAACAAAGAGATCTGGAACTTCCAGCTCCCTCTATAAGCCACTGACAAAGTATAAAGACTAGACAGGGTAAGTTTTGGCCCCACAGGAGTCATAGAGCAGCAAAGTTACAACTATGAAAACTCACCTAGAGCAGCTCAAGGAAATCACACATTAAGAAGGAGAAAAAAAAAAATTTCAGTACCAGGAAGAACATCTGGAACTTCCTCCTACTCTACCCTGCCATTGACAAAGTATAAAGACCGGCTCCTCTACCGAGTCATTGACAAAGAATAAAGACCAAACGGAGTAAGGTTTGGTCCCATATTAATAATAGAGCAATGTTACAAATAATGAAAACTAAGTTGAGACAAAAAGAAAAAAATAATAAGAAGCAGTGGAGACGTACATGTAAGATGCTTACTATAAGAGCATACTTACTATAAGAAATTTTCTTTCTATTTTACATGAAAAAACTTACTTTTTTTATTTTTTTTTATTTTACATACTCATTTTTACAAAACACCAATATCAATAAGTCTATTTTACACTTTCTCTTATTTAAATAATACTTTTCTCACATCTTTGTTATTATTTTACAACTATCCATGGCCCACCAACTTTAACACACACACGCCGACTATCTGATCTCTATCTCTATCTCTTTCTTTTTCTTTTTCACTTTCTTCTTTTTTTCTTTCTTTTCCTTCTCCTTCTTTCTTGTTCTCCGTTTTTTCTTCTTTAGGCTTCAGCACTTTCTTCTTTCTTCTTCTTTTGCTAATGTTGAAATAAGAAGCTAAAGAGATAGAACTCTTGGTGGGTAAGCCTTTTTTTTTTTTTTTTTTGAGAAGATGGTGGGTAAGCTTAAAAAGAACATAAATTTAATGTTTTGGTCTGGATTTTCTGCTATTTCTGCATTTTCTTCTTGTTCTTTTGCAATTTCGGTTTGATTATTTATATGGGTTTGATGATTTTTTTTTTAGGGGAGAGTTTGATGAATTTGGGTTTTCTGATGTTTTGGTTTGATTTTCTGTTGATTTTGTGGTGGATTATCAATTGTTGAAATGGGTTGGAGACTTGGAGTGGTGGTGATTGGGTTGCAATGGTGGTTGGGTGGTGTTGGGTTGGTGGTGGGGTGGTTTTGCCCTTCTTTCTTTTTCTTCTTCTTCATTTTTCTTCTACTGATGGGTTGTTGTGGCATTGGGAAAGAGAGGAGTCTGACCAGTGAGAAAGAAAAAAAATAATAAACTATTATTATACAAAGCTATTTACACGGTTACTGTAATAATTTAGAAAATTAACAGTACTATAGAAGAATTGACGTGGATAGATTTTAAGCAAAAATATGTAAATTAATGCACTTTTTGTATTATAGAGGAACTGACGTGGTTGCTCTAAAATAATGAATTATGAAAGAGTTCTTCTAACGCTGTAACGCGTGGCCTTCACCTTAGAAATTCTTTCAATGGATAGCACATGTTTTTTTTATTTTTTTAAATGCTAGAATAGAGAACTTCTCATGCATAAAGTACTTAGAGATTCAGAGGAGAAAGAGTTCAAGGTTTACAATTAACAATATATTATAATTATTTTTCAAAAAAAAATAAAATAATAGGGACTCCTTCAAGTTAAATTTGCTTTCCTATTTATACTTTCTCCATCAATAAGTGTAATTCACCAAAAATAACATCTACTGACCAAATAATGTTTTAAGTGATGGTTTACAAATAAACTCTTGATAGGATAAAATAAACCTAAATATTTTTTTTAGAGATAGTTTCCAAAAATAAACTCTTGTTAGTTTTAAGTCTCCTATTTAATTAAAAGATATTTTACCAGTTTAGTTAACTAGAACCTACTAAATTTTTTTTATTTTTGAGAAAAAGAAACCACTAAATCTAAATGTATAATAATTAAATGATTAAGATAACTTTATTTGGGTTACATTAAAACTCATAAGGGTGGTTTTTTTACATTGTCTCACTTGACCCATGTGACATTTAAATACCTTGATGCATGGATGGAGCTATATATGGACTATCGGGGGCAATGGGCCCCCTAAATATATATTTTTAAAAGTTAATAGTATATTAATAGGTACTAATTTTAGCAATTTTGTTTAATAAAATTACACTTTGCCCCCCTTAACAATGTCATCAATTCTTTTACAAGTAATGTTATAACTACAAATTTTTTTACAACATTTTTACAAACTATTGAAGTAGCAAATTTTTATTGGTTCACACACTTGCATAAATTTTTACTTACCAATAACCACTTACCACATTAGAAATTTATAAAAATTTTGTAGTTTTAGCATTTTTCACATTTTAAAGGCCATAAAAATTAATAGATTAAATCTAAAACAAAATATACAAGCCCAAAAAAATTAGCCAAACAATAAAAACTACCAATAATAAAGCTAAAAAAAAGTCCAATTAACATATTTTATCCAAAACAAACAACATGACCCTTTAAAAAATTTTTAACAAAAATACTTAGTGGTAAAACAATAGAGTTAAAGGCCGAAACTGTCACACATATCAAGCAATACCGTCTAGTTGTGAAATGCTCCCACTCAAATAAATAATCCAAAACACGAATCATGGCGACAATACCCTAAACTATAATGAGTACTTCCTTCCATGTTTTACAATATGGTATTCTCTATATAAGTACATTTATGAAGGGTACCATTTTAGGAAACTTTTATAAGAAATTAAAAATAAGGTAAATTGTAAATTACACTCCTAAAGTTTAGGTGTGTTTCGATTTTATACCTAAAGTTTCAGAATTTGGATTTCACCACATAAAGTTTAGAGGGTGGATTTCTAGCCTTATATTTTAAAATTTGAATTTTACCTCCTAAAGTTTGGGGGTGTTTGGATTTTATACTATCAAATTTTGAAACTTTAGAGTGTAAAATTATAACACCCAAAACTTTAGGGAGTAAAAATCTAAACAGCCATAAAATTTAGAGTATAAAATTCAAAATTTAAAATATCAAGATTATAAAATTTAAATACTCTCAAACTTTAGAAGTGTAATTTGTAATATACATGTAGTTATAAATACTCAACAGGGTAAGGTTTGGTCCCACATTAATAATTGAAAAAAAAAAAAAAAAGAAGAAAAGAAAAGGAGGAAAGTAATGATAGAGCAGCGTTACAAATTAAAAACTAAAGTTAGATCAACTCAACGAAATTACCAAGAAGGAGACTGGAACTTTCGTCTCCCCCTGCCGTCGACATCCTCCAATAAGGATAAAGGGTAAAGATGGCGTAAGTTTCTCTACCAAAAAAAAAGATGATGTAAGTTTTGGTCCCACACTAATAATAATAATTGAGCACTCTTTTCTTAAAAAGAAAAAAAAAAGTAATAAATAATAATAGAGCAATGTTACAAATTATGAAAACTAACTTTATCTCAACTCAAGAAAATTACCGGGAAGGAGACTGAAAGCTAGGTCCGTAAATGAATCAAACTATGTTGGAGAACTTGGAGTTCAGTTTGGATAACAGATTTGTTAATGTACATTTGTTTATCAAACAAGTTAAGTTCAAGTATATAATTAGGATATCAAATTATTGTTAGTAGTTTACTGATAATATAAATAACCTATTTTTAATAAAGATGTGTAGATATGTAAAGGGACAAAAATTTTAGTCATAGTTTCACTATACATAGAAAAATAATAAATTAATAAAGTAGCTTGTAAACAAGTTCAAGCCTGTTTAATAAGAAAATTAATCAAGTTTAAACATATAATACTATTAGGTAATATGGTCGAACTCAATTCATATTCAAAATTAAATTTAATATATAAACCTAAACTTTTAATATTGGAAAAACTTTAGTTTCAAATTGTTTTGGAGCCATCTTTCTTCAACCTATCATATTCCAATTGCAGATACCATTTACATATAGTTTTAGTCACGTGACTTTTAACCCCCAGAAATTGGCTTAGTAGTTTCTAAGGTCTCATAATATCATTTTTTTCCCCCCTTTAATACTCTGCTCCACTCAACTTGTTTATAGCCCTACTTTTTGGCTCCCATTACCATTAACATCTAGGGACGGCGCCACATTAGGGCCAAGGAGGCCATGGCCCTTGAACCCGGCATTTCCCCTTTTTGAGTATATTAAAACGTAAGTTATTTCGTCAAAAATTAGCTGAACAAGATCAATTGGCCCCCTTGGGTCAACGCTTCACCCTTTGAGTATCTAGAAGGTTAGCAGCTGTTTATCTCCTTTGTTCATAAGGCTAGAAGCCTAGAATAAGTTGACATGGGACTTGCCTGAGTAAGGGTGGGGGCTAATTAACATGCATGATGCTTTCTGTAGATCAGATGAAGATAGTTCTGTAGGGTGATAAAAATCACAATGGTGGCTAAGCTTGTGCCTTTGGGAGTGCCATTGTTTACCATAGGGTTGTCCAACTTAACCAGTGTCCTGACCCATCTGGTAATCCAACTGGACCTATGTTGATCGGCGGCCCACCCGACTACTTCGGTGGTCCACGGCAAGTCCAGTTCTCCAAAAACAAAAACTGCCGATTCAGTCTCGAATCTTCTCCCCAAAACATGAAGAAACCAGACCCGACCGAGATATAGAGCACTTTCCAGCAAGATTTTTTAGATTTGGCTGGATCGCAGCCATTTTCGGCAAGATCTCAACTATATCCATGAAATCTCCACCAGATTTGGCGAGATCTCATTGGATTTGGCAGGATCTCGCTAAATCTGGAGAGATTTCGCCAAATTCGGCGAAAATATCATTGAAATTTCACTGATTTTTGCTGTTAACTCGCCAAATTTTGACCGATTTTCATATGTCCAACTCCAACCAAACCGACCGCCACCTGTTGAAGGTCTGATCCGCCCGATTTGATCAACCACTCCAGTCAGCGGCAAGTTGAAATTTTGACCACCCGATTTAGTTAAGTCGGTTCCAGGTTGGGCACAAATATGACCCGAACCGACCCATGGACAAGCCTAGTTTCCCATGTTGGAATGGTGGAAGATAGGTGAAGATCTAACCTTGTGAGGCAATGAATTAAATTGTGAGTGCAACTAATTTAGGAATAATCTATCTATTGCTCCTTGGAGAGTCTGAAAACTAGCTCAAGAAAATTGTATTAGTGGACATTTGGAGCAATGTTAAATGTATCCATGTGAATACAGACTAGAGAGTAAGAGCATTACCTGAGTTGCTATTGCTAATAAGTTTTAGCAGCAAAGAACAGAAAATTGTTAATATAAGAACGCGTAAATGCACTTGTAGCCTCTACATTTTGGTCCCTACATTTTAATTTCACCATTTTTAGTCCCTAAATCAATTAACATGTGTTATTTTAGTCATTTTCGTCAGTCAACAGACGAAAATATCCGAGGTGGCTGACGGATGACTTAAATATTATTAAAAATCCACATCACCCATGACACATCAGCAATTTCTGATTCCACGTCACCCATCATAGAATCCACGTCAACCCCTAACTTAAAAAAATAAATTTATCAATTTTAAAAATTACAAAATTATAAAAAAAACAAAATTATTAGATCCCAAATTATACAAGAATTCAGGTCTTAAACATGAACACAACCCAGAAAATTCAATCACAAGAACAGAAACCCCATCTCTGTTGATGCCTCTGTACCATTTTGAAAACAAACACACTAAAACTATATTCATCAAATATATGGCTCACAATACACATTCAAACCCACTCCGATTCTCTCTCTTCCATCACATTACTCCGTCGTTGATGATGCCCAAGCAGAGAAGGACCAAGTTGGTTAGGCTCTCTCTTTCATCTACAGTAGCACCCTTGATGACAACAAACCCACCACAATCAATCGCTCTCCTTCCTTGTCGTTCACCACCACGAGCACCATCAAGGTGGTATACTTGCTCTCTAGTCTCTACTTTTCTTGGACTCACCCATTCAATCTCCCTTCTTCGATCTATGATGGTGTGTGGGCTTGGGTTGTTTGATGGTTAATATATCTGAGCTATGGTTGAAATTGGTTTTAGGGTTTGGTTGTGATGGATCTGGGTTCGGTAGTGGTGGATCTAGGTTTGGTGCGGGTGTTGGACTGTTGGGGTGGTGATAATTTGGATTTGGATTTGGTGGTGTTAATTCGGGTTTACTAGTGGTGGATCTAGGTTAGTGGTGGTGAACAATTTTCTCCTAATCTTTAAAACTGAATAAGTTTTTTTCTCCTAATCTTTAGAAATGGTGATTCAGATTACAGAGAGGACCTATGGCCACACCCACTAGTTGCTGATATTTGAACATAAACACAAGATCACAAACACAAAGAACACAAATCCAAAAAATTTAAAATCTAAAAAGAAAGATACAAACAGAAACACACTCACCGAGAGAAACAAAAGAGAGAGTCGTGGATTTGAAAAGAAAGATACAAACACGCACCAAGAGAGGGAGAGAAGGAGAGAGTCACGGATTTGGAAACAATGAAGAAAAAGACAATTATGAATCTGAAAAGTGAAGAAGAAGAAGAAGAAGAATGAGAAGGAAAAACACCAAGACTAGCATATATCACACGAATCAAGAGAAAGAGATAAGTTTTTTTTTCTTTTTTCTTTTTTGGCTTATCTTAAAAGAAACAAAAAAATGAAAGATTCGATTCTGGGCTTGTGGTTTTTGAATCTGGGTTTGTGCTTTATTTGATGTATAAATTTATGATTGTGTTCTTGTTCAAAATGAATTAAACTTGAATTTATATATTTTATTGTTTTTAATTTTGTTTTTTTCTTTTTTTAATTTCGTTAAAATTGATTAATAATTTTTTATTTATTTAGAAGCTGACATGACATTTTTTAAATGCTAATTAAAATTTTTTACAATTTTTTAATTGGTCATGTAAGCATTTAATGTGTCAGAAGTGCACTAAATTTGCCACCTAAGCAATTTCTATTAATGGGCTAACAGAAAGGACCAAAATGAAACGCGTTTTTTATTTTGAGATTAAAAATAGTAAAATAAAAATGTAAGAACCAAAATAAAAATGACCCCAAAATATAGGGACTAAAAAGTACATTTAGTCCTATATAAGAAATATTATTGCTGTGTTTGTAATCTTATGAATATTATTTTATTCTTTCTCCAAATAAATCGAAAATATCTACTCACTCTTTTTTTTCTTTTTTTGGTTAAATCTTCTCACTCTCTTCAGTATCTCACTCCCATCTCTCTCGACAAACTCTCTCTCCTCCTCTCCCCATGTCGTTGATTTCTCTTCCTCATGCCATCAATGTCTCTTCCTCTCCCCATGTTGCTAATCTCTCTTTCCCTCCCCATGGCGCCACTCAACACATCATTCTAGCACTTTGTTCCTCAACCCATTTTGCTTATCATTTTTTGGACGGGTTGTTTCAGTGGTTCCATGGTGGTCATGGGTTTGCCGCTGTGGGTTATTTTTGGTTGTGGGTTGTAAATTTGAATGGGTTTGAATCAATGGTTAAATTGATGGTTGTGAGTTTAAATCGATGGCTGAATTGGTTGTGATGGGTGGCGATGTGGGTTGGTTTCAGTTTCAATGGTTGTGGGTTTGAATCGGTGTGGGATGGTTTTAGTGTTTTGGTGGTCAATAGTGCTGGGCTTTGGTTTCAATGCTTGCATTGGGTTTGAATCAATGGCTAAGCTTTGGGTTTGAATGTTGCGATTTGCGATTTAGGTGGCTGATTCAGTGGTTCAACGGTGGTGTTAGTTCGATAGTTGGTTGGTATGGAGTTTCAATGGTGGTTGGTTGGTCAGTTTGCTATGGAAAGAGAGTCAAAGTGGAAGACAGGGAAGAGATAGAATAATAGTTTGTATGATTTGATTGTGTATTTATATTATTTTATTGGACTGTGTGTAAAAATAAGGAATATGAATTTAGGTGTATTGTTAAATGAGTTGTTAAAACAGACGAAATAGTCTTTTTTTTTTTAAAAATAGATAAAGTAATTTGGCAAAAATGCAAAACTGTTCCTCTAACTTTCACATTTTTTCATTTCAGTCCACTAACTTTGAGTTTTGTCAATTCAGTCCTCTAACTTTTAATTTTTGTCAATTCAAGGCTCCGTTAAGTGCTTAGTTAGTTCTGCCGTTACCACCAATAAAATTGTTTTTTTTTTCCCCCTGAACCAAAAGAAAGCATAGCCCCAAATTCCCCTTCCCTTGAAATCATTTAAGGGTCGTTCCCCTTCCCCTGAAATCAAAACAACCTTCCCCTGAAATTAAAACAAAGAAATCACAATCATGAATCGGTTAAGCAGAAATCACTGTTCTTGTTCCCGTTAAGGAGGCTCTTGAGCTCGACGCGGTTGTCGGAGATCCGCCAAACGCGAAGGAAGTCGCTAGAGGTGGCGAGGAGGTCGGGCTTGGTGCACTCCTTGTGGAGGATGAGGATGGTTTTTGTTGGTGGGTACGGGTGCTCGAAAGAGAGGTTCGGGTCGAATTGGATCTCACTGTTGGAGTCATCGAGCTGGACTATCTCGACTCGGTTGGGGAAGTGCTCGAGGAGGCTCGCGATGGCTAGACGGTACTTCTTGTCGCGGCGAACGCTCCAGTTCATGGCATAGACGTGCCACGGCACCTCGTATGTGTATATTTCTGACCACTTTTGTTGCTCGTCAGACCTGTCTTAGGTCGGATCACCTTAATGTTTTTTTTTTCTAGATTTTTCTTATTTTCATTTAATTTCGTATTTTAAAAAAAATGCAAAACGACGTCGTTTCAAGAATTTTAACAGCGGCCACTAACTGAGTTGTGACAGAGTCCTACATTGACAAAAATTGAAAGTTAGAGAACTGAATTGACAAAACTGAAAGTTAGAGGACTGAAATGAAAAAAATGTGAAAGTTAGAGGGTCAATTTTACATTTTTGCCAAGTAATTTTTTAGAATGTAAAATATGTTTTTCTTTAAACCCCAAATGCTAATGCTCCAATGCTTTTGCTGACTATTTGGCTAGGCCTTTTTTTTTTATTAGAAGTGCTTTTGTTGTTTTCTAATTAGATGAGCTCCTAAAAAGCCAAGGATATTAGGAGTCCAAGTTCATGTTCTTGTTAAAGCCTTTATACCAATATTGTTCTTGTTTTCCTCATTTTGTCTATGTCTCTTTTCTATTTACGTCAATTTAATGGGATAATTCTTGCGTGACAGCCTGACATGAAATCTTAAAATTCTAAAGGTTTTTTAGTTCATGCTTTGGCCCAAAAGCTAGAATCATGTTTCCTCTATCTATCTATAATTAATCAATATATAATTCGGATACACAAAATGACTACACATGTTTTTTTGACAATGCATAAAACAATGACACATATCATCTTTTGTAACTTCCTCTATCTATTAGCCATTAGGTATGACATGGAAAAATAATAACACTACATGGCATACAACTACTAGTACATGTCAATCTTTTTGCTACGTGTCACTAATTAGGGGTGAGCAAACTGATACCGGAGCCGATCCAACCGACCGGCGCTGACCCAACCATACTGCCTCTAGCACCGACCGACTGAGCCGAGGCCGGCGATCGGATGGAGAATCCCGCTTCAACACCAGTGCGGTGAAGCCATCGGAACTGCAACTCCAAACTGAGTTGATTACCAAACTGATCCGATATTCGTTGTTTCCTTCTGTTTTAATTTTTGTTGACAAAAATGATTCATTTCACTTAGTAATTTAGAAAATATATATATATATATATATATATCAAAACGGCATCGTTTTTGAGCTAGGGTTGCTTATTTGAGTAGTTTCTGCCTTAGTATAAATAGCCACTCAACTCTCTTAACTTTCTCAGATGCTCTATCTTAGTATCTCTCACGCAACTGTGTGCTTCAGCAGCTCAGCAGCGCCGCAGGCTCACCATTCACGACTAGGCCAGCTACCGCCTAGTCGCCTACCACCGGTAACTCATCCCTCTCTCTCTCTCTCTCTCTCTCTATTTGTGACAAAGGAAAGTTAGAACATATGAAACCCAGTTCTTTAATAATGCCTGGGTTTTCTCTTTCTTTCACTCTCAAAGCTAAAATATTTTCAGAGTCGTATCAGTAATGGCTGAGATGAGCTACTGCCTAACTACCTAAGTGACTATTGGATATTTGGCTTTTTTTGTTTTGTTTTGTTTTAGTACTAGCCTAGTGGGTTTTGTGTTGGAGTATGAATTATACGTTGAGGAATTTAAAATTTTAAATAAACCAAGTTAGTCTTTGAGGTAGTATAACTTTATTGTAAAGCATTTACTTGGTCAAAAAATTTATCATGTTATTGTTACTAATTGTCCGATTGAGTAATGTCTGTGTAGAAAAACATTTTTAATATTTTTAATATTTAAACCGATTAAACCAATGAAACCGACCGCAAAAAACCGAACCGCTATAGGTCGGAAAACCGATCCCCGGTAGTGTGCATTGGTTACGATTATGGGATAACCAATCCTTATCGGTCCGGTAATAAATTTTTAAAAAAAACCGCACCTGCCGAACCGCGCACACCCCTACACTAATAAATAAATAAAATCTTAATGAGCACTATAAATTCTACCATTTTAATAAATATCAACTTTAAGATCCTATAAACGCTCCATCAATTTTTTTTCTTCTTTATTTACCACAATTTTTTTCTTTATTTCCTATTAGATCCAATAAAACATATACTAAGCATTATTATAAATATTCAGCTACACACCGTAGGGAAAATTATTGTCCATATACATGATAGTAGACCTTTGGATTTTAAACTTAGAGCCACGTCTTTCAATTCAGTTACAGTACGTTTTATATATATATATATATATATATATGAATTTTTTTTTTTTTCAGAAGAAGGATGACTATAACTAGGGTTGTTTGCAGTGCAGTTCGGTGTGGTTTTGGGCTATTTCAAGCATCGCACTTTGCGCACCTCAATTTTGCGGTCATATGTGCAGTTTAGTGCGATGTACAAGGGATGGTTTGGTCGTTTTGAGATGGTATATTTTACAAGATGTAATGGCCAATTTCTAATTTATTATTAATAATCATGATGGATATGACAATAAGTTTTTTAAAAATATATGTAACATGCATAATAAAAAAAGGAACACAAATATATACAAGTAAAAAAAAATCCATGAAAAATTAAATAATAAACTAAAAGTACTGTAAATATGTAGTATATACAAAACAAAAAAATAATATTAAACTTTTGAACTTTCGATTTTGTGCGAGTGAGAGTGTGAGATGGAAAAATGAATGATGATTTGAATTTTTGATTTTGTATTTAATCAAAACGAAGTTGTTTTAACGTGAAACTAGAATGCACTAAATCTAGGCTGGTCACTTCATATTATATTAAATTATTAATATATCTTTAATATAAAATAAATAAATATATATGAGTGTAGTGCGGTTTTTTGCAGTTTTCTTATTATAACGTGATGCGGTTCATTACCACTTGTGGTGTTGTGCAATTACAACTTGTGGTTTGGGTGCAGTTGTATGGTTTGAGCAGTTTGGTGAACAACCCTAACTATAAGATATTACTACCTGTTATTAAGAACAATTAGCATATATAAAAATAAATGACATGTCTTTTAACATCCCTAAACAGGCAAACGCCCCCCATGCAATGGGATAAAAATGCGAACTATATATGTAACTCATGGATAGAAGGAGTTATGCATAAGGTAGGAGCTAATTAAAAACCTGCCATGGAGCTTCAAACCTTCTATATACAAGAATAAATAGGAATAAACAAAAGTTCAGCTAAGCGAAATGGCAACTCATAGCTTCAAACAACCTAAGGTAACTTTTAGCTGTAAGAAAATTTCGGCATATAGGTTAATTTGTCAAAATAAAGTCCGCAATAGTCCCATTAAAAAAAAAAAAGAAGTCGGCAATAGTCATCGTGGTTGGTAGAAACTGGAAAGACACGAAGTCTTCTACTATTGTAGTCTTGCTAGGTCTTCTCCAATAATGCAAGGATAATCCAAGAAAGCACAATATTATAGGTCCAACAAAAGCATACCAACAAATTCCCACACATTCCCACCTATTCCCACTGTCTCCATTTAAAATTCAACCCCACCCACCCCCACTCATCGTGGTTGGTAGAAACTGGAAAGACACGAAGTCTCCGACTATTGTAGTCTAGCTAAATCTTCTCCAATAATGCAAGGATAATCCAAGAACGCACAATATTATAGGTCCAACAAAAGCAAACCAACAAATTCCCACACTTTCCCACCTATTTCCACTATCTCCATCTAAAAAAGTAAAAATTAAAAAGTAAAGACTACACATTTTCTATAAAAAAAAAAAAAACGTAAATGTACTTTTAGTCCCTATATTTTGATTTTTTTTTCATTTTAGTACTTATATTTTCATTTTACCACTTTTAGTCTCTAAACCAATTAACGTGTATTATTTTAGTCCCTATATTTTGATTTTTTTTTTCATTTTAGTACTTATATTTCCATTTCACCACTTTTAGTCCCTAAACTAATTAACGTGTATTATTTTAGTCCTTTTCGTCAGTCAACAAACAGAAATAACTGAGATGTCTAACGGAAGAATTAAAATATTATTAAAAATTCACTGTAGCACTCCTCACTCATGCCACATGAAATTATAATTTAAAATATTTATTTCTCATTTTTAACAAAAGAAAAAATATGAGTTAAAAATTTAAAAAAAATAAGAACACACCAGAACAGAAGAACAGAAGGTGGAGAAGGGGATCTGGTCAAGCATGAAGAAGATGAAAAAGAAAACCATGGGGACTCCACCACCACTTCCTCCTCTTGTTTCTTCTTCATCTTCAGCTCAGCTTCGGCTTCAGCTTCGGCTTTATTCGACTTCTTACTCTGCTTCTCTGTCTTCGGCGGCGTGTTAGCCAAGCTTTCACAGATGGCTTGGAGCTTAGAATCCACTGAGGAATGGAGAGGTTGGTACTCACCGAAATCGCCACTAACGCAAGAGCCATGGTGACGAAGATTTGGGAAGTTAAGCCGGGCAAAGTTGCTACGTAGCTTGTAAGCTGCTTTGTCGTAAGCCAAAGTGGCTTCTTCAGCTGTATCGAAGGTACCGAGCCAGAGTCGAGTTCGGTTCTTTGGGAGGCCAATCTCAGCGACCCATTTACCCCAATGTCGTTGCCTGACCCCTCTGTGAAGCTTCGTTGGTTTTGGAGGGGAACCCGCTTGCTTCATTGGGATAGGTTTGGGACTTAAAAAGCTGAGAGTATTTGAAGAACAAGAACCACGTTGTGGCTGTTGATTTTGTTGGTAAAAGTGTTGGTTTTGGAGGTGGATCTGGGTTTGGATCTGGCGGATCTGAGATGGGGTTAGTTGCAGATTTGGGTTGCAAATCGTGTTTTGTATATGTAAATCGTGTAAGTGTTTTGTATATGTAAATGTGTATGTAACCGAGTGGGTTTAGATAAATTTTTTGATTTGGATTTGATCAAGTTGGGTTTGGATGGAGTGGACTTTGATGGTGCTGTCCAAATTTTTATTCTTTCATTTTCTTGGCAACCAAACAAAGACTGAAAAAGAACTGAGAAATGATTTTGCTTGGGTTTGAGGATGGGGGCTTTGGAATTTATGTTTTTTTTTTTTTTGTTATGGTGTTTTTATGTTGAATTTTCAGGGTTTATGAATTTGGTTTCTGGGTTTATGAATTTTATTTGCTGGAGGTTTCGTTGTTGATTGAAAGATGAGAAAATCTGGGTTTGACTTGTGATTTTGTATATCTGGGTTTTGTGGATTGAGAAAATCTGAGAAGATCTACTGCTAGGTTTGTGTTATTGCAAGAGATCGATCTATGTTTGTGTTTGATTGACAAGAAAGGGCAAGAAAATGCAAGAAAATCTGAGCATGTGTTCTTATGTTTAAAATTTGGGTTTGTGTTCTTTGGTGTTCTTGTTGAAGATGAACATAGATCTTGATATAGTTTTTGATTTTAATTTTGTTTTTTTCAATTTTAAATCTATTAAAAACTTAAGAAGGTTAGATTTTTTATTATTATTTTATTTGATGAGTGCTACAGTGAATTTTTAATAATATTTTAATCATTCTGTTAGTCACCTCAGTTATTTTCGTCTGTTAACTGACGGAAAGGACTAAAATAACACGCGTTAATTGGTTTAGGGACTAAAAGTGGTGAAATAAAAATGTAGGGACCAAAATGGAAAAAAGCCAAAAATTTAAGGACTAAAAGTACATTTACGCCAAAAAAAAAAAAAAAAGACCACCTTTTCTTTTTGCTGAATACTATAAAGACTAGACAACGAAGGTCTCGATCCCACATTTATAATTGAGCATTCTTTAAAAACAAAAACAAAAAACAAAAAACAAAAAAACAAAACAAAGAGGAATGTAATCCTATAGTCTACGGCAATGTCTACAAATTATGAAAACTACAATTCTTTTTTTCTTTTTGGGGTAATTATACTTAACCCACCCGTAGTTTAAACGAAAATCACTTTGTCTATCCATGGTTTGAAAAGTATCACTTAACCCACCTGTGGTATGTTTCCGTCAATCTCCGTAACCCACCTCAAGCCCAGCCATTACAAAAACACCTCTTAACCTTAAAACACAACATAATGCGAATCAAAACACCCAAAACTCAGAAACTTTTCGAGAGAGAGACCTGTGGCGAGATCAACGTGTTCTTCGTGGTTTCGAGTGTCTGGAGGGGGAGAAAACACAAGTTTCGCAACATCGAAGCTAGGGAAGGTAGTTTCGGTAAAGAAAATCAAGATATTTGTGTCTGTTCTCGATTTTGGGTTTCAGATTTTGTTCAAGTGCCAAAACCAAAAATAGCGCAAAAATGAAAGAGAAACAAGATCAAAAGGAGGGTTTTGTGAAAATTAATATTTGAACCCTATATTCAAAACTCCTAATTTCACCTCTCCCTGTATTCAAAACTCCTATATTTGGACCCTATATTCTAAAGACCCCATTTGTTTTCACTTCTCCCTGTATTCAAAACCCCAATGGAGTAAACCGCAACCGGCATAAGAGACTTGAGCATTTGGATGAAGGAGACATAGAGGTAGATGTAGGAGGAGTTAGAGAACTAGAGGGAAAAGGAGTACAGAGCTCTAATGGGTACCACAGATTTAAGGTAAAGGTCACGAGTCATGGTGGATGGGAGTTCCACGACCTTGAAAACTTTGACGAGAAGGTAAGCGAGGAAGGAAAAGGACATGTGGATCATGGTGAGTGAGATCGGGAATGGCCAGTTGTAGAGCTTGCAGTCGAGGATGTACTTGTTGTACACGATGACGGAGAAGCTGAGGAAGATCCAGACTGCTTCTGTTTTGGTTTTGAATTTTCATCATTCAAATTGTTATTATATGGGAGTGTTGTGTTCATAGATCTTTTGCTATTTTTGGATGTCAGATAACTACGTGTGTTAAAGCTTTGATTTTTAGGAACTGGGTTTTTTTCTTTTTTTTGGTTGAAAAATATTCGTTTTCATGAAATTAATTGTAAT
Source organism: Lithocarpus polystachyus (assembly GCA_033629205.1). Classification (NCBI taxonomy): domain Eukaryota; kingdom Viridiplantae; phylum Streptophyta; class Magnoliopsida; order Fagales; family Fagaceae; genus Lithocarpus; species Lithocarpus polystachyus. Next base: position 105,020,332 of record CM066163.1, read on the forward strand.
AATGTATTTTTCGGTGATACCCATTTCAGATCATGGTCAGTTATAGTGATTTTGGGACAAAAGCAATTGTGGATTTGGTTTAGAAATTTGAGATCTTGCGAAGTTTTTTTTGGATTGAGGGTTATACTATCTATAAAAAGTGGTTAAAGATGATATCCAGATCGTATACCAATACCACTTTTTGATCTTGCTTCTCTTTCATTTTTGTGCTATTTTTTGTTTTGGGAGGAGAGAGATATAAAATTTAAGCAAAAATACCTACTTACCCCTGATTTGAATAGAGGTGGGTTACAGAAAACAAACAAAACATACCATAGGTGGGTTAAGTGATACTTTTCAAATCACAGGTATGCAAAGTAATTTTTGCCCCAACCATAGGTGGGTTTAGTGTAATCACCCCCCTCTTTCTTTTTTCCTTTTTTTTTTCATAGAAGAAAATGAAAACTAAACTTAGAGCAACTCCTTAGAAATTACCAAGGCTCCCCCTATCAACGACTTTCTAGAAAAGTATAAAGAATAGACAATCTCTGCTGCCCCACGTTCTTCTCAAATATAAAATTAAAAAAATAAAAAAAAGTTTTCGCCCCATGTGATGTCAAAATTAATTGGAGATATTCCCCTTTTTTTATCAGAGGAAAATGCTAGAATAAAAAAAAAATCACAATTTTTACCACAGTTTGTCACGTGACGAGTTGTGAATAGTAGAGGTCTAATGGTGAGTCCACACATTCACTGCTCACAACTCATCACGTGGCAATTTAAAAATCAAGTTAAGGGGTGATCTTAGGACGATTGTTAATAAACTATTTTAGGAAAGTTTTAACACCACTTTCATTGGAAATATAAAAAATAGATTAAAAAATTACATTATTTATTCTTTTTATAAAATATTTTTAAAAATACTTCTTAAATCAATAACTTTAGGGCATCCATTAATTTTTCAAAGTGTAAAAAGTAGTGATCCCAAATTAGAAGTGATCCCAAATTGAGTTATGAAAACTGAGTTATAACCAAACCAAACCAAACAAGCCCTTAATAATTGCTTTCTTATATTCTTTCTTTGATTGGCCATCAAAGGAAATGAATAGAAAAGGAGAACTGAACTCAAGATTATGGGAGAGAAATGAAAGAAAACTGGAAATATATATATATATATATATATATATATATATATATATTCATTCCACACTTATGGCTTAAGCCTGTACAAGATTTTATTGGGCTATAAATGAACTAAGTTGTTCACAAACAGCTTGAGTTTGGTTCAATAAAAAGTTTGTTTAATAAACTATCTTACTAAGTTGTTTGTTTATTAAACAAGTTAAAAATAAACATTAGTTTTAGGTTTGTTTAATGAATGAGCCAAATATAAGCAAAAAAAAAAGCTAAATTTATGCTCGTTTATGAGTTTGGTAAAATAAGTTTGATATGAGCTTGACAAAAAAAAAAAACACATATCTTACTAAGACTTTAATTAATTGGGAGTTGAGACCAATTGTCCAAAACAAATAAGCTTGATATGAGTTTGATGATGTAATCTTGTTGAATCTCAAGCACAAAAGCTTATTATTGAGCTCAAGTTTGGTCTAACTAATGAATCAAGTCAAGCTAAGCCAAACTCAAGATTTTATACATTTTGACAAGGTCAAGCTCTACATTATTTGTAGGCTTGATTCGAGTTCGAGCCAAGTTTGAACATTTTACTTTTGTTGTCAAACCAAACTCAAACATTCATTATTCGACAAAACTTGGCTTGTTTACAGCAAGTTAATGAGCTCAATTACATTGACCTAAGCAATGCTTTATTCTAACAAACTCAAAATAGAGCATTTTTTTTTAATGATTTTTAACTACAATACTCGTCAATTTGGCCCCCAAAAAAAAATCCTCATTTTGGCCAAAACATGGATTTTCATATCCACATGCGAATGCTATTGAGACCCAGGAGGGACAATAGAGACTAAGGCATAAAAGCACTATTTTTTTTTATTGTTAAAAGCCTTGTAATTCAATTGATACTTTCTAGTATATGGAAGACAATGTTCAAATCTCCTACCATGTGTTCGAAAATGATTTTTTTTAAAACATAATTTTGACATGTAACAGTGAATTAGTGATGGGAAATTCCACTCAAATTCGGCTTGGGTGGACCCAACACCTGCAAATAGGTATTAAAAAATTGTCATGTTTTTGCATCGTAATCCGCATTGTATCCAGTGTACTAAATACGTGTACAAAACTAATAATTCTAGGGATTTTCTTTCTCACATCAAAATTCACACCACTTGCTTAACCCTATGTTTGGTTTGAATGAAGAGAATGGAAGAGAAGAGAAAATGAATTAGGGGGAAAGGAAAAATGTGGGCCCAAGTGATAGATTTCTTAAAAAATTTAGTTCATTTCCTTTTCTATTATGCTATCCAAACAACAGAAATGATTTAATTTCTCTTCTTTTTCCCCATCTTCCTTTCAAACCAAAAAAAGTGTAAGTGTTAAACTTGTGATTGGTAGCATAAGTTGACAGACATGCTCAACTACCAATGGTAGATCCATGTGAAAAATATTGAAATCCAATCTTGAGTTGACATATAAACAAGATGTGAATTCAAGTATGGGAAGGGATGTTTCCGTTGGTAGAAAAAAAACACCAAAAGCACACTCACATCTGACCATCCATCGTTGTTCAAATTTTTCATTGTTGCTATAATAATATCTATCATTCTTTTATATTATTTTATTTCTCTCCAACTGTTCCTTGCATCTCTCTCTCGTTGAGCTTGGGCGTTTGAATTGGCAGATCAATGCCTTTGCGGTGGTGGCGAGATTGGACAGCAACACAACGACTCGAGGGTATCTCTCTCTAACCAGTGTAGGTATGGCTCTGTCATGAATCTTGTCGATTTGAGCTTGGGTTTCAATGATTTTAGGTTTGGCTTGTGGTGGTGTCGGGTATTTTATTGAGTTCAAATTTGAAATTTGTAGTGGAAGTGGTTCTTTGTTAAGTTCTTGTGGTGGCAGTTGGCTATGCTGGGTGGTGGTAGGTTTTTTTTTTTTTTTTTTTGGTTGGCAAGGGTGCTAATTTAATGTTAGTGAGCAAAAAGGTTGTTTTGCAAAATAAAGAATGATATGTCGGGTGTGTTATTAAAGTGATAATTTAAAATAAAACAATGACATTTTTTGATTCAAAATATTTTTTTTTTCGTGCATAAGCTTATTGGAATGCTCTAAGACTTAAAAGTTTCATGTTTCTATTTTTTTAAAATGAAAAAGTGAAAGCCTTTTTTATTATTATTTTATTTTGGAAAAATTACACTCTTTTTCCTTAAGGTTTAGGAAATGACACTACACCCCAAACTACACTCCCCTCCCTTAATGATTGAAAAAAATAACACTCTTCCCTTTCGATAATATTAGTAACATAATATTCTAAATTTAAAAAAAAAAATTTCTTTACCAAAGTTTAAGCATGATCAATAAATAACAAAACTGATAATTTTATAATGAAAATGCAAAATTTAGCAAGTATCAAAAGACTCACAATTAAAAATCTCTCAACAACCCATTGAAAAAAAGAAAAGAAAAAGCAAAAGCAAAATTCATACTAAATATTTTAATTTTTTTTTGTAGGGAGGATAGGCCCAAAAATGTATATTGAGCTGCGGGCCTTGTCTGAGGACATTTAATAGTCCGAGGATAGGTAAACGTTGACGGAGAAGTGCGGGATAGTGAATGGAGGAAGGTGTTTGATCATGAGGGTTCAGGAAGGTGGTCCGAGGACAAATGCCTCAGCTTAACAGTGCAGAGGTCAGAAGGAATGACATGCCGTCAGGAGCAACATTCTGGGCAATTCTAATGGAAGGAATAAGATAAGGGGAAGGTAAGAAATATCTAAGGGAAAGCTGATACCACCGCATTAAATACTCTTTAGCTAACTCTCTAGCCACATTAATGTGGAAATAATACCTGAACAGTGATGTTCAGCATTACAGCTACCCCAAAAAGTTTCAAGAAGGTGCTGATGGGACAAGAATGAGGGTCAGCCGTTTGATCTACACGTGGAGGGGTGAGATAGAGCAAAGGAGAGTAATATAAAGAAGAAAAACCCTATTATAGTGGGATTTGGGAATTTGTAATAAGCAATACTGTAGCGTTGAGAACTGGGATTGTAACCAAGTCTAAAATAAATATATTCAAGAACTACTCTCCTCGGACTTCGCCGAGGAAGAATCTCTTTGCAAAAACTTGTTTTTCTTTTTTTTTCCTTGCTTTCTTACCATCTTTAGTCCGTTGTGAGCGTGATCCAATTCATTGAAACCTAGTTTTTAGCCCACTCTCTACAAATTCTTTGCATTGGGCTCTTTGGGCCATAATCCTTTTACCTATTAGGCTTAGGATCCAAATCTTGCTCTTACAATTGGCGTCGTCCGTGGGAATACTTGAGCTTTGGTCAATTTAGCATCTAACTATGGTAGGTTCAGGGTCAAACCGGGAGGAGTCTATTGGTTGCCAACGTTGAGATTAGTTCCTTAATCTTGAGCGTTGGAGGGACCGGGAGGTTAGTGTGCATATCACGCATACTAATAGGAGTCAGTCTTGAAGTGGGAGTCACCTCTCTCATGAAGAGAATACTAGGAGCATGCAACTGGAGATTAACTGCTTGCGGAGATGGTTATGCCGTGAGCGACAGAGAAGGACTCCTTCAAATTCTGACCATTCTTCTGATGATGATAGAGATGGTAGCTACGGGCCTAGGTCCAGGATTCCTCCCAATGAGCCTTTTTCGTATGATGAGGATCACCATTTTAAGCGTAGAAGTAAGAGTCCATCTCGCAAAGGTCTGGGCAATGATGCTATAAGCGAGGCCTTTTGCCAGATTTCTAAATCCCCTTTTACCCGTAGGATTGAAGGAGGAAAAATTCCTAGGCGGTTCACTCAACTCAGCCTACATTCACTATGTGGTAGGATGGACCTTGTGGAGTATGTCAGCCACTTTAACCAGAGAATGACCGTCCATTCTAAGAATGAAGCCTTGATGTGCAAGGTGTTCCCATCTAGTTTGGGGCCTATAGCGATGAGGTGGTTTGATGGTTTGGAGGAAGGTTACATTAACTCCTTTAAGGAGCTTACTAGGGCGTTTGGGGCTCATTTTGTTACTTGTAGTAGGGTTCCTCTGCCTTTGGATTTCCTGCTGTCTATAACCATACGAAAGGGAGAGACCTTAAAAACGTATTCTGATAGATATCGGGAGATATTCAACGAGATAGATGAGAACTTTGATGATGTGGCTATAAGGACTTTCAAGGTCAGCTTGCCTGCCAAACATGATCTGAGACAGTCTTTGATAAGGAAACCAGTCAGGATTGTGCATCAGCTCATAGACCGTATTAACGAATATAAGTGGGTCGAGGAGGACCAGCAACAGGGGAAGGGGAAAGCTAAAGTGGTCCCTCGAGATAAAAGGGATTTCAGGTTGGATAGGCACAATAACAGCCAACGTTGAAGAGATTTTACTAGGCATTCTGGATCTACTACTCCTCAGGTAGTCAGTACTGTGTTTCGAGAGCCAGTACACCAAATCCTGGATATAATTAAGGATGAGCCATACTTTATATGGCCAAACAAGATGGGAGGAGACCCCACAAAGTACAACCAAAGCCTTCACTGCCAATACCACCAGAAGCGAGGGCACTCAGTTTGCCACCTAAGCAATTTCTGTTAATAGGCTAACAGAAAGGACTAAAATGAAACGCGTTTTTTATTTTGAGATTAAAAATAGTAAAATAAAAATGTAAGAACCAAAATAAAAATAACCCAAAATATAGGGACTAAAAAGTACATTTAGTCCTATATAAGAATTATTATTGCTGTGTTTGTAATCTTATGAATATTATTTTATTCTTTCTCCAAATAAATTGAAAATATCTACTCACTCTTTTTTTTTTTTTTTTGGTTAAATCTACTCACTCTCTTCAGTATCTCACTCCCATCTCTCTCGACAAACTCTCTCTCCTCCTCTCCCCATGTCGTTGATTTCTCTTCCTCATGCCATCAATCTCTCTTCCTCTCCCCATGTTGCTAATCTCTCTCTCTCCCCATGGCACCACTCAACACATCATTTTAGCGCTTTATCCCTCAACCCATTTTGCTTATCATTTTTTGGACAGGTTGTTTCAGTGGTTCCATGGTGGTCGTGGGTTTGCCGCTGTGGGTTATTTTTTGTTGTGGGTTGTAAATTTGAATGGGTTTGAATCAATGGTTAAATTGATGGTTGTGGGTTTAAATCGATGGCTGAATTGGTTGTGATGGGTGGCGATGTGGGTTGGTTTTAGTTTCGGTGGTTGTGGGTTTGAATCGGTGTGGGATGGTTTCAGTGTTTTGGTGGTCAATAATGCTGGGCTTTGGTTTCAATGCTTGCATTGGGTTTGAATCAATGGCTAAGCTTTGGGTTTGAATGTTGCGATTTGCGATTTAGGTGGCTGATTCAGTGGTTCAACAGTGGTGTTAGTTCAATAGTTGGTTGGTATGGAGTTTCAATGGTGGTTGGTTGGTCAGTTTGCTATGGAAAGAGAGTCAAAGAGGAAGACAGGGAAGAGATAGAATAATAGTTTGTATGATTTGATTGTGTAATTTATATTATTTATTTGGACTGTGTGTAAAAATAAGGAATATGAATTTAGGTGTATTGTTAAATGAGTTGTTAAAACAGATGAAATAGTCTCTTTTTTTTTTTAAATAGATAAAGTAATTTGGCAAAAATGCAAAACTGATCCTCTAACTTTCACATTTTTTCATTTCTGTCCTCTAACTTTGAGTTTTGTCAATTCAGTCCTCTAACTTTTAATTTTTGTCAATTCAAGGCTCCGTTAAGTGCTTAGTTAGTTCTGCCATTACCACCAATAAAACTGTTTTTTTTTTCCCCTGAACCAAAAGAAAGCAAAGCCCCAAATTCCCCTTCACTTGAAATCATTTAAGGGTCGTTCCCCTTCCCCTGAAATCAAAACAACCTTCCCCTAAAATTAAAACAAAGAAATCACAATCATGAATCGATTAAGCAGAAATCACTGTTCTTGTTCCCGTTAAGGAGGCTCTTGAGCTCGATGCGGTCGTCGGAGATCCCCCAAACGCAGAGGAAGTCGCTGGAGGAGGTCGGGCTTGGTGCACTCCTTGTCGAGGATGAAGATGGTTTTTGTTGGTGTGTACGGGTGCTCGAAAGAGAGGTTCGGGTCGAATCTGATCTCGCTGTTGGAGTCATCGAGCTGGACTATCTCGACCCGGTTGGGGAAGTGCTAAAGGAGGCTCGCGATGGCTAGACGGTACTTCTTGTCGCGGCGAACACTCCAGTTCATGGTATAGATGTGCCACGGCACCTCGTATGTGTATATTTCTGACCGCTTTTGTTGCTCGTCGGACTTGTCTTTAGGTCGGATCTCCTTAAAGTTTTTTAATTTTTTCTAGATTTTTCTTATTTTCATTTAATTTCGTATTTAAAAAAAATGCAAAACAACGTCGTTTCAGGAATTTTAACAGCAGCCACTAACTGAGTTGTGACGGAGTCCTGCATTGACAAAAATTGAAAGTTAGCGAACTGAATTGACAAAACTGAAAGTTAGAGGACTGAAATGAAAAAAAGGTGAAAGTTAGAGGGTCAATTTTACATTGTTGCCAAGTAATTTTTTAGAATGTAAAATATGTTTTTCTTTAAACCCCAAATGCTAATGCTCCAATGCTTTTGCTGACTATTTGGCTAGGCCTTTTTTTTTTTTTTTTATTAGAAGTGTTTTTGTTGTTTTCTAATTAGATGAGCTCCTAAAAAGCCAAGGATATTAGGAGTCCAAGTTCATGTTCTTGTTAAAGCCTTTATACCAATATTGTTCTTGTTTTCCTCATTTTGTCTATGTCTCTTTTCTATTTACGTCAATTTAATGGGATAATTCTTGCGTGACAGTCTGACATGAAATCTTAAAATTCTAAAGGTTTTTTAGTTCATGCTTTGGCCCAAAAGCTAGAATCATGTTTCCTCTATCTATCTATAATTAATCAATATATAATTCGGATACACAAAATGACTACACATGTTTTTTTGACAATGCATAAAACAATGACACATATCATCTTTTGTAACTTCCTCTATCTATTAGCCATTAGGTATGACATGGAAAAATAATAACACTACATGGCATACAACTACTAGTACATGTCAATCTTTTTGCTACGTGTCACTAATTAGGGGTGAGCAAACTGATACCGGAGCCGATCCAACCGACCGGTGCTGACCCAACCGTACTGCCTCTAGCACCGATCGACTGAGCCGAGGCCGGCGATCGGATGGAGAATCTCACTCCGACACCGGTGCGGTGCCGCCATCGGAACTGCCACTCCAAACTGAGTTGATTACCAAACCAATCCAATATTAGTTGTTTCCTTCTGTTTTAATTTTTGTTGACAAAAACGATTCGTTTCACTTAGTAACTTAAAAAATATATATATCAAAACAGCATCGTTTTTGAGCTAGGGTTGCTGATTTGAGTGGTTTTTGCCTTAGTATAAGTAGCCACTCAACTCTCTTAACTTTCTCAAATGCTCTATCTCAGTATCTCTCACACAATTGTGTGCTTCAGTAACTCAACAGTGCCGCAAGCTCACCATTCACGACTAGGCCAGCTACCGCCTAGTCGCCTCCCGCCAGTAACTCATCCCTCTCTCTCTCTCTCTCTCTCTCTCTCTCTCTCTCTCTCTCTCTCTCTCTCTCTCTCTCTCTCTCTCTCTCTCTCTCTCTCTCTCTCTATTTGTGACAAAGGAAAGTTAGAACATATGAAACCCAGTTCTTTAATAATGCCTGGGTTTTCTCTTTCTTTCATTCTCAAAGCTAAAATATTTTCGAAGTCGTATCAGTAATGGCTGAGATGAGCTACTGCCTAACTACCTAAGTGACTATTGGATATTTGGCTTTTTTTGTTTTGTTTTGTTTTAGTAGTAGCCTAGTGGGTTTTGTGTTGGAGTATGAATTATACGTTGAGGAATTTAAAATTTTAAATAAATCAAGTTAGTCTTTGAGGTAGTATAAATTCATTGGAAAGCATTTACTTGGTCAAAAAATTTATCATGTTATTGTTACTGACTGTCCGATTGAGTAATGTCTAATTAGAAAAACATTTTTAATATTTTTAATATTTAAACCGATTAAACCGATGAAACCGACCGCAAAAACCCGAACCGCTATAGGTCGGAAAACGACCCTTGGTAGTGTGCATTGGTTACGATTATGGGATAACCAATCCTTATCGGTCCGGTAATAAATTTTAGAAAAAACCGCACCTACCGAACCGCGTACACCCCTACACTAATAAATAAATAAAATCTTAATGAGCACTATAAATTCTACCATTTTAATAAATATCAACATTAAGATCCTTTAAACGCTCCATCAATTTTTTTTCTTCTTTATTTACCACAATTTTTTTCTTTATTTCCTATTAGATTATATAATGAAAAACATATACTAAGCATTATTATAAATATTCAGTTACACACCGTAGGGAAATTATTGTCCATATACATGATAGTAGACCTTTGGATTTTAAACTTAGAGCCACGTCTTTCAATTCAGTTACAGTACGTTTTATATATATATATATATATATAATTTTTTTTTTCAGAAGTAGGATGACTATAACTAGGGTTGTTTGCGGTGCAGTTCGGTGCGGTTTTGGGCCATTTCAAGCATCGCACTTTGCGCACCTCAATTTTGCAGTCATATGTGCAGTTTAGTGCGATGTACAAGGGGTGGTTTGGTCGTTTTGAGATGGTATATTTTACAAGATGTAATGGCCAATTTCTAATTTATTATTAATAATCATGATGGATATGACAATAAGTTTTTTAAAAATATATGTAACATGCATAATAAAAAAAGGAACACAAATATATACAAGTCAAAAAAAAAATCCATGAAAAATTAAATAATAAACTAAAAGTATCGTAAATATATAGTATATACGAAACAAAAAAATAATATTAAACTTTTGAACTTTCGATTTTGTGAGAGTGAGAGATGGAAAAATAAATGATGATTTGAACTTTTGATTTTGTATTTAATCAAAACGAAGTTGTTTTAACGTGAAACTAGAATGCACTAAATCTAGGCTGGTCACTTCATATTATATTAAATTATTAATATATCTTTAATATAAAATAAATAAATATATACGAGTGTAGTGCAGTTTTTTGCAGTTTTCTTATTATAACGTGATGCAGTTCATTACCACTTGTGGTGTTGTGCAATTACCACTTGTGGTTTGGGTGCAGTTGTATGGTTTGAGCAGTTTGGTGAACAACCCTAACTATAAGATATTACTACCTGTCATTAAGAACAATTAGCATATATAAAAATAAATGACATGTCTTTTAACATCCCTAAACATGCTAACGCCCCCCATGCAATGGGATAAAAATGCGAAGTATATATGTAACTTATGGATAGAAGGAGTTATGCATAAGGTAGGAGCTAATTAAAAAGCTGCCATGGAGCTTCAAACCTTCTGTATACAAGAATAAATAGGAATAAACAAAAGTTCAGCTAAGCGAAAAGGCAACTCATAGCTGTAAACAACCTAAGGTAACTTTTAGCTGTAAGCAAATTTCGGCATATAGGTTAATTTGTCAAAACAAAGTCCGCAACAGTCCCATAAAATAAAATAAAATAAAAAATAAAAAAAAGTCGGCAATAATCATCGTGGTTGGTAGAAACCGGAAAGACACTAAGTCTTCGACTATTGAAGTCTAGCTAGGTCTTCTCCAATAATGCAAGGATAATCCAAGAAAGCACAATATTATAGGTCCCACAAAAGCAAACCAACAAATTCCCACACTTTCCCACCTATTCCCACTGCCTCTATTTAAAATTCAACCCCACCCACCCCCACTCATCGTGGTTGGTAGAAACTGGAAAGACACGAAGTCTCCGACTATTGTAGTGTAGCTAAGTCTTCTCCAATAATGCAAGGATAATCCAAGAAAGCACAATATTATAGGTCCAACAAAAGCAAACCAACAAATTCCCACACTTTCCCACCTATTTCCACTATCTCCATCTAAAAAAGTAAAAATTAAAAAGTAAAGACTACACATTTTCTAAAAAAAAAAAAAATGTAAATGCACTTTTAGTTCCTATATTTTGATTTTTTTTTTCATTTTAGTACCTACATTTTCATTTCACCACTTTTAGTCCCTAAACCAATTAACGTGTATTATTTTAGTCCCTATACTTTGATTTTTTTTTTTTTTCATTTTAGTACCTACATTTTCATTTCACCACTTTTAGTCCCTAAATCAATTAACGTGTATTATTTTAGTCCTTTTCGTTAGTCAACAAACAGAAATAACTGAGGTGTCTAACGGAAGAATTAAAATATTATTAAAAATTCACTGTAGCACTCCTCACTCATGCCACATGAAATTATAATTTAAAATATTTATTTCTCATTTTTAACAAAAGAAAAAATATGAGTTAAAAAATTAAAAAAAAAATAAGAACACACCAGAACACAAGAACAGAAGGTCGAGAAGGGGATTTGGTCAAGCATGAAGAAGATGAAAAAGAAAACCATGGTGACTCCACCACCACTTCCTCCTCTCTTTTCTTCTTCTTCTTCAGCTCAGCTTCGGCTTCGGCTTTATTCGACTTCTTACTCTGCTTCTCTGTCTTCGGCAACGCGTTAGCCAAGCTTTCACAAATGGCTTGGAGCTTAGCGTCCACTGAGGAATGGAGAGGCTGGTACTCACCGAAATCGCCACTAACGCAAGAGCCATGGTGGCGAAGATTTGGGAAGTTGAGCTTGGCAAAGTTGCTACGTAGCTTGTAAGCTACTTTGTCGTAAGCCAAAGCGGCTTCTTCAGCTGTATCGAAGGTACCGAGCTAGAGCCGAGTTCAATTCTTTGGGAGCCGAATCTCAGCGACCCATTTACCCCAATGTCGCTGCCTGACCCCTCTGTAAAGCTTCGTTGGTTTTGGAGGGGAACCCGCTTGCTTCATTGGGATAGGTTTGGGACTTAAAAAGCTGAGGGTATTTGAAGAACAAGAACCATGTTGTGGCTGTTGATTTTGTGGGTAAAAGTGTTCGTTTTGGAGGTGGATCTGGGTTTGGATCTGGCGGATCTAAGATGGGGTTAGTTGCAGATATGTGTTGCAAATCGTGTTTTGTATATGTAAATCGTGTAAGAGTTTTGTATATGTAAATGTGTATGTAACCGAGTGGGTTTAGATAAATTTTTTTGATTTGGATTTGATTGGAGTTGGGTTTAGATGGAGTGGACTTTGATGGTGCTGTCCAAATTTTTATTCTTTCATTTTCTTGGCAACCAAACAAAGACTGAAAAAGAACTTAGAAATGATTTTGCTTGGGTTTAAGGATGGGGGCTTTGGAATTTATGTTTTTTTTTTTTTATGGTGTTTTTATGCTGAATTTTCAGAGTTTATGAATTTGGTTTCTGGGTTTATGAATTTTATTTGCTGGAGGTTTCGTTGTTGATTGAAAGATGAGAAAATCTGGGTTTGAGTTGTGATTTTGTATATCTGGGTTTACTGGATTGAGAAAATCTGAGAAGATCTGCTGTTAGGTTTGTGTTTGTGTTATTGCTGGAGATCGATCTATGTTTGTGTTTGATTGACAAGAAAGGGCAAGAAAATGCAAGAAAATCTGAGCATGTGTTCTTATGTTTAAAATTTGGGTTTGTGTTCTTTGGTGTTCTTGTTGAAGATGAACATAGATCTTGATATATTTTTTGATTTTAATTTTGTTTTTTTCAATTTTAAATCTGTTAAAAACTTAAGAAGGTTAGATTTTTTATTATTATTTTATTTGATGAGTGCTACAGTGAATTTTTAATAATATTTTAATCATTCCGTTAGTCACCTCAGGTATTTTCGTCTGTTGACTGACGGAAAGGACTAAAATAACACGCGTTAATTGGTTTAGGGACTAAAAGTGGTGAAATAAAAATGTAGGGACCAAAATGGAAAAAAGCCAAAAATTTAAGGACTAAAAGTGCATTTACGCCAAAAAAAAAAAAAAAAAGACCACCTTTTCTTTTTGCTGAATAGTATAAAGACTAGACAACGAAGGTCTCGGTCCCACATTTATAATTGAGCATTCTTTAAAAACAAAAAAACAAAAAACAAAAAAACAAAACAAAGAGGAAAGTAATCCTACAGTCTATAGCAATGTCTACAAATTATGAAAACTACAATTCTTTTTTTCTTTTTGGGTAATTATACTTAACCCACCTGTAGTTTGGACGAAAATCACTTTGTCTACCCGTGGTTTGAAAAGTATCACTTAACCCACCTGTGGTATGTTTCCGTCAATCTCCGTAACCCACCTCAAGCCCAGCCGTTACAAAAACACCTCTTAACCTTAAAACACAACATAACGCGAATCAAAACACCCAAAACTCAGAAACTTTTTGAGAGAGAGACCTGTGGTGAGATCAGCGTGTTCTTCGTGGTTTCGAGTGTTTGGAGGGGGAGAAAACACAAGTTTCGTAACATCGAAGCTAGGGAAGGTAGTTTCGGTAAAGAAAATCAAGATTTTTGTGTCTGTTCTCGATTTTGGGTTTCAGATTTTGTTCAAGTGCCAAACAAAAAATAGCACAAAAATGAAAGAGAAACAAGATCAAAATGAGGGTTTTGTGAAAATTAATATTTGAACCATATATTCAAAACTCCTAATTTCACCTTTCCCTGTATTCAAAACTCCTATATTTGGACCCTATATTCTAAAGACCCCATTTGTTTTCACTTCTCCCTGTATTCAAAACCCCGATGGAGTAAACCGCAACCGGCAGAAGAGCCTTGAGCATTTGGATGAAGGAGACAGAGAGGTAGATGTAGGTGGAGTTAGAGAACCAGAGGGAAAGGGAGTACAGAGCTCTAATGGGTACCACAGATTTGAGGTAAAGGTCACGAGTCATGGTGGATGGGAGTTCCACGACCTTGAAAACTTTGACGAGAAGGTAAGCGAGGAAGGAAAAGAAGGACATGTGGATCATGGTGAGTGAGATCGGGAATGGCCATTTGTAGAGCTTGCAGTCGAGGATGTACTTGTTGTACATGATGACGGAGAAGCTGAGGAAGATCCAGACTGCTTCTGTTTTGGTTTTGAATTTTCATCATTCAAATTGTTATTATATGGGAGTGTTGTGTTCATAGATCTTTTGCTATTTTTGGATGTCAGATAGCTACGTGTGTTAAAGCTTTGATTTTAAGGAACTAGGTCTTTTTCTTTTTTTGGTTGAAAAATATTCGTTTTCATGAAATTATTTGTAATGATGTATTTTTCGATGATACCCATTTCAGATCTTGGTCAGTTATAGTGATTTTGGGACAAAAGCAATTGTGGATTTGGTTTAGAAATTTGAGATCCTGTGAAGTTATTTTTGGATTGGGGGTTATACTATCTATAAAAAGTGGTTAAAGATGATGTCTAGATCGTATACCAATACCACTTTTTGATCTTGTTTCTCTTTCATTTTTGTGCTATTTTTTGTTTTGGGAAGAGAGAGATATAAAATTTGAGCAAAAATACCTACTTACCCCTGATTTTAATAGAGGTGGGTTACGGAAAACAAACAGAACATACCATAGGTAGGTTAAGTGATACTTTTCAAATCACAGGTAGGCAAAGTAATTTTCGCCCAAACCACAGGTGAGTTTAGTGTAATCACCCCTCTCTTTCTTTTTTTCTTTTTTTTTTTATAGAAGAAAATGAAAACTAAACTTAGAGCAACTCCTTAGAAATTACCAAGGCTCCCCCTATCAACGACTTTCTAGAAAAGTATAAAGAATAGACAATCTCTGCCGCCCCATCTTCTTCTCAAATATAAAATTAAAAAAATTAAAAAAGGTTTTCGCCCCATGTGATGTCAGAAATAATTGGAGATATTCCCCTTTTTTTATCAGAGGAAAATGCTAGAATAAAAAAAAAAAATTCGCAATTTTTACTACAGCTTGTCATGTGACGAGTTGTGAATAGTAAAGGTCTAATGGTGAGTCCACACATTCACTGCTCACAACTCATCACGTGGCAATTTAAAAATAATGTTAAGGGGTGATCTTAGGACGATTGTTAATAAACTATTTTAGGAAAGTTTTAACACCACTTTCATTGGAAATATAAAAAATAGTTTCAAAAATTACTTTATTTATTTTTTTATAAAATATTTTTAAAAATAATTCTTAAATCAATAACTTTAGGGCATCCATTAATTTTTCAAAGTGTAAAAAGTAATGATCCCAAATTAAAAGTAATAACAATTAGATTTACTCATCCTAAAAACATAAATATTTCTCATGCTTGGTCTAGGGTGATAATTCTACTTAAGAGAATCTCAAGTGATCTTTGGAACTTACAAATCATAGTATAATTAATTAATTCTTGTATGGATCCCAAAAATCTTCCTAATAATTTGGGAGATCTTTCTTGATCTTGATCTTCATTTGACATTTGGGCTAATGCTTTAGGGCTTGTTTGGATCACCATGATTTTGAGTGATATCACTCAGTTTTCATCACTGAGTTTCCAAAACGCGTGAGTCACTTCGAAAAAATCTTATTTGGCTTGGTTTTTGGGTGATGTTTCTATCAATCAAAACTCAAAAATTTGAGTGATGGATGATGGAAACTAAAAACCGAATTTAGGTGTTTTCAGTTTCTGAAATATGTGTTATGGTGGCAAAATGTGAGTTATGGATTGAGTTATGTGACCAAACAAGAATTTTGAAGTTTTTGAGATAAAGTGAGGTTTGGGTTATGAGTTATGGGTTTTGAGTTTCAGTTAGGAGTATTGAGTTATGAAAACTGAGTTATAACCAAACCAAACCAAACAAGCCCTTAATAATTGCTTTCTTATATTCTTTCTTTGATTGGCCATCAAAGGAAATGAATAGAAAAGGAGAACTGAACTCAAGATTATGGGAGAGAAATGAAAGAAAAATGGAAATATATATATATATATATATATATTCATTCCACACTTATGGCTTAAGCCTGTACAAGATTTTATTGGGCTATAAATGAACTAAGTTGTTCACAAACAGCTTGAGTTTGGTTCAATAAAAAGTTTGTTTAATAAACTATCTTACTAAGTTGTTTGTTTATTAAACAAGTTAAAAATAAACATTAGTTTTAGGTTTGTTTAATGAATGAGCCAAATATAAGCAAAAAAAAAGCTAAATTTATGCTTGTTTATGAGTTTGGTAAAATAAGTTTGATACGAGCTTGACAAAAAAAAAACACATATCTTACTAAGACTTTAATTAATTGGGAGTTGAGACCAATTGTCCAAAACAAATAAGCTTGATATGAGTTTGATGATGTAATCTTGTTAAATCTCAAGCACAAAAGCTTATTATTGAGCTCAAGTTTGGTCTAACTAATGAATCAAGTCAAGCTAAGCCAAACTCAAGATTTTATACATTTTGACAAGGTCAAGCTCTACATTATTTGTAGGCTTGATTCGAGTTCGAGCCGAGTTTGAACATTTTACTTTTGTTGTCAAACCAAACTCAAACATTCATTATTCGACAAAACTTGGCTTGTTTACAGCAAGTTAATGAGCTCAATTACATTGACCTAAGCAATGCTTTATTCTAACAAACTCAAAACAGAGCATTTTTTTTTTAATGATTTTTAACTACAATACTAGTCAATTTGGCCCCCCAAAAAAAATCCTCATTTTGGCCAAAACATGGATTTTCATATCCACATGCGAATGCTATTGAGACCCAGGAGGGACAATAGAGACTAAGGCATAAAAGTACTATTTTTTTTTTATTGTTAAAAGCCTTGTAATTCAATTGATACTTTTTAGTATATAGAAGACAATGTTCAAATATCCTACCATGTGTTAGAAAATGATTTTTTTTAAAACATAATTTTGACATGTAACAGTGAATTAGTGATGGGAAATTCCACTCAAATTCGGCTTGGGTGGACCCAACACCTGCAAATAGGTAATTAAAAATTGTCATGTTTTTGCATCGTAATCCGCATTGTATCTAGTGTACTAAATACATGTACAAAATTAATAATTCTAGGGACATTTTTTCTCACATCAAAATTCACACCACTTGCTTACCCTATGTTTGGTTTGAATGAAGAGAATGGAAGGGAAGAGAAAATGAATTAGGGAGAAAGGAAAAATGTGGGCCCAAGTGATAGATTTCTTAACAAATTTAGTTCATTTCCTTTTCTATCATGCTATCCAAACAATAGAAATGATTTAATTTCTCTTCTTTTCCCCCATCTGCCTCTCAAACCAAACAAAGTGTAAGTGTTAAACTTGTGATTGGTAGCATAAGTTGACAGACATGCTCAACTACCAATGGTAGATCCATGTGAAAAATATTGAAACCCAATCTTGAGTTGACATCTAAACAAGATGTGAATTCGAGTATGGGAAGGGATGTTTCCGTTGGTAGAAAAAAAACACCAAAAGCACACTCACATCTGACCATCCATCGTTGTTCAAATTTTGCATTGTTGCTATAATAATATCTATCATTCTTTTATATTATTTTATTTCTCTCCAACTGTTCCTTGCATCTCTCTCTCTCTCTCTCTCTCTCTCTCTCTCTCGTTGAGCTTGGGCGTTTGAATTGGTAGATCAATGCCTTTGCGGTGGCGGCGAGATTGGATAGCAACACAACGACTCGAGGGTATCTCTCTAACCAGCGTAGGTATGGCTTTGTCATGAATCTTGTCGATTTGGGCTTGGGTTTCAATGATTTTAGTTTTGGCTTGTGGTGGTGTCATGTATTTTATTGAGTTCAAATTTGAAATTTGTAGTGGAAGTGGTTCTTTGTTAAGTTCTTGTGGTGGCAGTTGGCTATGCTGGGTGGTGGTAGGTTTTTTTTTTTTTTGGTTGGCGAGGGTGCTAATTTATTGTTAGTGAGCAAAAAGGTTGTTTTGCAAAATAAAGAATGATATGTCGGGTGTGTTATTAAAGTGATAATTTAAAACTAAACAATGACATTTTTTGATACAAAATATTTTTTTTTTCATGCATAAGCTGCATAAGCTTATTGGAATGCTCTAAGACTTAAAAGTTTCATGTTTCTATTTTTTTTAAATGAAAAAGTGAAAGCCTTTTTTATTATTATTTTATTTTGGAAAAATTACACTCTTTTTCCTTAAGGTTTAGGAAATGACACTACACCCTAAACTACACTCCCCTCCCTTAAGGATTGAAAAAAATAACACTCTTCCCTTTCGATAATATTAGTAACATAATATTCTAAATTAAAAAAAAAAAATTTCTTTACCAAAGTTTAAGCATGATCAATAAATAACAAAACTGATAATTTTATAATGAAAATGCAAAATTTAGCAAGTATCAAAAGACTCACAATGAAAAATCTCTCAACAACCCATTGAAAAAAAGAAAAGAAAAAGAGAAAGCAAAATTCATACTAAATATTTTAAAATACTTTTTGTAGGGAGGATAGGCCCAGAAATGTATATTGAGCTGCGGGCCTTGTCTGAGGACATTTAGTAGTCCAAGGACAGGTAAACGTTGATGGAGAAGTGCGGGATAGTGAATGGAGGAAGGTGTTTAATCATGAGGGTTCAGGAAGGTGGTCCGAGGAAAAATGCCTCGGCTTAACAGTGCAAAGGTCAGAAGGGATGACATGCCGTCAGGAGCAACATTCTGGGCAATTCTAATGGAAGGAATAAGATAAGGGGAAGGTAAGAAATATCTAAGGGAAAGCTGATACCACCGCATTAAACACTCTTTAGCTAACTCTCTGGCCACATTAATGTGGAAATAATACCTGAACAGTGATGTTCAGCCTTACAGCTACCCCAAAAAGTTTCAAGAAGGTGCTGATGGGACAAGAATGAGAGTCAGCCGTTTGATCTACACGTGGAGGGGTGAGATAGAGCAAAGGAGAGTAATATAAAGAAGAAAAACCCTATTAAAGAGGGATTCAGGAATTTGTAATAAGAAATACTGTAGAGTTGAGAACTGGGATTGTAACCAAGTCTAAGATAAATATATTCAAGAACTACTCTCCTCGGCCTTCGCCGAGGAAGAATCTCTTTGCAAAAACTTGTTTTTCTTTGTTTTTCCTTGCTTTCTTACCATCTTTAGTCTGTTGTGAGCGTGATCCAATTCATTGAAACCTAGTTCTTAGCCCACTCTCTACAAATTCTTTGAATTGGGCTCTTTGGGCCATAATCCTTTTACCTATTAGGCTTAGGATCCAAAACTTGCTTTTACAAGTGGCATCGTCTGTGGGAACACTTGAGCTTTAGTGAATTTAGCATCTAACTATGGTATGTTCCAGGTCAAACCAGGAGGAGTCTGTTGGTTGCCAACGTCGAGATTAGTTCCTTAATCTTGAGCGGAGGAGGGACCGGGAGGTTAGTGTGCATACCACGCATACTAATAGGAGTCAGTCTCGAAGTGGTAGTCACCTCTCTCAGGAAGAGAATACTAGGAGCATATAACTGGAGATTGACTGCTTGCGGAGATGGTTGTGCCGTGAGCGACAGAGAAGGACTCCTTTAAATTCTGACCATTCTTCTGATGATGATAGAGATGGTAGCTACAGGCCTAGGTCGAGGATTCATCCCAGTGAGTCTTTTTCGTATGATGAGGATCACCATTATAAGCGTAGAAGTAAGAGTCCATCTTGCAAAGGTCTGGGCAATAATGCTATAAGCGAGGCCTTTTGCCAGATTTCTAAATCCCCTTTTACCCGTAGGATTGAAGGAGGAAAAATTCCTAGGCGGTTCACTCAACTCAGCTTTCATTCACTATGTATAATGGTAGGATGGACCCTGTGGAGTATGTCACCCACTTTAACCAGAGAATGACTGTCCATTCTAAGAATGAAGCCTTGATGTGCAAGGTGTTCCCATCTAGTTTGGGGCCTATAGCGATAAGGTGGTTTGATGGTTTGGAGGAAGGTTACATTAACTCCTTTAAGGAGCTAACTAGGGCGTTTGGGGCTCGTTTTGTTACTTATAGTAGGGTTCCTCGGCCTTTGGATTCCCTGCTGTCTATGACCATACGAGAGGGAGAGACCCTGAAAACGTATTCTGATAGATATTGGGAAATGTTCAACGAGATAGATGGGAACTTTGATGATGTGGCTCTAAGGACTTTCAAGGTCAGCTTGCTCGCCAAACATGATCTGAGACAGTCTTTGATAATGAAACCAGTCAGGATTGTGCATCAGCTCATGGACCGTATTAACGAATATAAGTGGGTCGAGGAGGACCAGCAACAGGGGAAGGGGAAAGCTAAAGTGGTCCCTCAAGATAAAAGAGATTTCAGGTTGGATAGGTACAATAATAGCCAACCTTGAAGAGATTTTACTGGGCATTATGGATTTACTACTCCTCAGGTAGTCAGTACTGTGTTCCGAGAGCCAGTTCAGCAAATCCTGGATACAATTAAGGGTGAGCCATACTTTAAATGACCAAACAAGATGGGAGGAGACCCCACGAAGCACAACCAAAGCATTCACTGCCAATACCGCCAGAAGCGAGGGCACACTACAGAAGATTGCAGGACGTTGTGGAGTCATTTGGAGCAATTGGTTAAGATTGGGAGGTTGAAGCAATTCCCGTATCAGCCCAATAGGCAGGGTAGTCAGGCAGGGTAGGAATCTTAGAGAGATGCTTCTACAAGACCACCTTTAGATACAATTAATGTCATTCTTGCTACTCTAAGAAGGACTGGTTCTCGGCCATCCAGAGTGATGTCTGTAACTCGGCCATTTACAGAAGACTTGCCTCCCGATTCGAAGAGGAGTAGAGTGGAGGTCCGACTAGCTTTGAGCTTTTCCGATTAGGACAAAGTTGGAACCTTGCAGCCACACAATGATGCCCTAATAGTTACTCTCAGGATAGGAAGGTATGATGTGAAGAGGATGCTGGTAGATTAGGGTAGCGGTGCAGAGGTCATGTATCTTGACCTATTTAGGGGGCTGAAGTTGAGGCCCGAGGACCTAACCTACTATGACTCTCCTCTGATAGGTTTTTGATGGTAAGGTTGTCTTTTCGAAACGCCAAATTAGACTGCCTATTCAGGTTGGGTCAGAAGTCGTGGAAGTGAACTTCATCGTGGTAGATGCCTATTCCTCATATACTGCTATTGTGGCAAGACCTTGGCTTTATGCCTTGGGGGCCGTGTCTTCCACCCTACACTTGAAGATGAAGTATCTGTCAGGGGTCAGGTTGAGAAGCTAGTTGGGAGCCAGTTTATGGCTAGGTAGTACTTGGTGGCTGCAATTAGGCATCAGGCTGAAGGTGAGTCCTCGACTTTTGTCGAGCAAGGCTCATAGCAATCAAGGGTGCCAGTGTGGTCTACGAACATGGTGGTAGAAGAGGCAAGGTGTAAGGAGTTAGAAAAGGTTATTGTTAGCGATGATAAGGAGAAATTTTTCCAGGTCGAAGTCCAGCTGCCTCCTCGAGAGAAGGAAGAGCTAATAGTTTTCTTAGAGAAAATATTGATGTATTTGCGTGGGATGCTTACGAGGCTCCAGGGGTGGATCCAAATTTCATTTGCCATCACCTAAATGTTAATCCCTTGGTCATCCTCAAAAGGCAACCACCTCGGCATTCATCTAAGGAACATTCTGAGGCTGTCAAAGAGGAGGTGACTAAACTTAAGCGGGCCGGGGCCATTAAAGAGGTGTTTTATCCTGAGTGGTTGGCCAATACAATGGTGGTGAAGAAGAAGAGTGGGAAGTGGCGAATATGTGTAGACTTCATAGATTTGAACAAAGCCTGCCCGAAAGACCCATTCTCTATGTCTCGAATAGATCAATTAGTGGATGCAACTATAGGTCACCATCGGATGAGTTTTTTAGATGCCTTTCCAGGCTATCATCAAATACCGTTGGCATTGGAAGATCAGGAAAAGATTGCTTTTGTTACGTCCACTAAGAATTACCACTACAAAGTGATGCCCTTTGGATTGAAAAATGCAAGATCTAAATCCCAGAGGATGATGACTAGGATGTTTGAGCCTTAGTTAGGAAAAAACATGGAGATTTATATAGATAACATGGTGGTGAAGAGTAAACTAAAGTCTGAGCATATAGATGACCCCGGGAGCATTTTTAAGATACTAAGGAAACACAAATTACGTCTTATTGCTTCTAAGTGTTCGTTTGGCGTTAGCTCTAGTAGATTTTTGGGTTATATGGTCACCCATCGCGGAATTGAAGTTGACCTTAATCAGATTAGAGCAATTAACAATCTATAGCCTCCTAGGAATCCCAAAGAGGTCCAGAGGTTGACAGGAATGATCGCTGCATTGAATCAATTCATCTTTCGGTCCGCAAACAAATGTAGACCCTTCTTCCAATTGTTGTATAAGTGGAAGAGATTTGAGTAGACCGAAGAATGCGCCTCGACCTAAGGAGGAGGAGGTTCTATTTGCTTACCTTGCTGTAGCTCCTCATGCAGTAAGTCTGGTACTGATACAAGTTGATGATGGGGTGCAACAACCAATTTATTATATGAGCAAATCATTGCATAAGGCGGAGGTTTGTTATTTACCATTGGAAAAAGTCGTTCTAGCAGTGGTACATGCTACACGGAAGTTCCCTCGTTACTTCCAGGCTCACATCGTTGTGATTCTAACCTAACTCCCTCTTTAATCACTGCTTTGGAAAGCTGATTACATAGAAAGAATTGCAAAATGGGGAACACTCTTAGGAGCTTTTGATATTAAGTATATGCCTCGCACCTCTATAAAGGGCTAGGTCTTTGCAGATTTAGTAGCTGAGTTCGCTGAGCCTTTGTTAGAAGAAAGTGGTGAAAGACAAAACATAGATGAAAAATTAGTTGGTGTGGTCTCCTTGCAAGAGCCTTTATTTTGGAGGGTGTATGTTGATGGCGCAGCAAATCAAAAGGGATTTGAAGTGAGGCTAGTTGTAGCATCTCCTAAAAAGATCATCATTGAGAAATCCTTAAGGTTGGGCTTCCCGGCCATAAACAATGAGGCTGAGTTGGTGGGAATGGCTATGGTTCAGAAAATGGGAGGAAAAATAGTGAAAGTATTTTTAGACTCAAAATTGGTCGTAGGCCAGGTAAAAGGAGAATTGGAAGCCAAGGATTTGAGAATGCAAAAGTACCTGAGCCAGGTTAGGCATTTGTAAGCAGGTTTTGACTCTTTTTCCTTATAGCAAATTTCTAGAAAATACACATACCGATTCTCTTGCCACCCTTGCAACCTCCTCGGCGCAGGGTTTACCTCAAGTTATCTTGGTTGAGGACCTATGTAAGCCTACCGAGATAAAGAGGGAGAAGGTTCAGGTTCATCAAATTAAGGTAGGACCTAGTTGGATGGATTCTATTATACTATTTCTTAAGGATAACATCTTGCCCAAGGAGAAGGGGGAGGCTGACAAAGTGCGAAGAAAGGCTCCTCGGTTTTGGCTGTCTAAGGACCAAAAGTTATACAAGCACTCTTTTTTTGGGCCATATTTACTATGCATCCATCCTGAAGCAGTGAAGCCACTCCTAGAAGAGTTACATGAAGGGATTTGTGAAAGTCATATAGGAGGCAGATCCTTGTCTCACAGGGCCCTCACTTAGGGATATTGGTGGCCCAATATGGAAAAGGAAACTCAAGAATACGTGAAAAAGTGCAACCAATGTTAGAGATTTGCTCTAAACATTCACCAGTCAGGGGGCGTTCTTAATCCTCTGTCTAGTCCCCGGCCTTTTGCTCAATGGGGCTTGGACATTGTAGGGCCCTTCCCTAAAACAGCAGGAAATAAGAGATGGCTTTTGGTCGACACTAATTACTTCACTAAGTAAGTTGAAATTGAGCCACTAGCAAAAATATTAGGGATGTCGATGCCAAGAGGTTTGTGTGGAAGAATATTATCACTTGATTTGGGATTCCTCATGCCTTCATCTCGGACAATGGACTTTAATTTGATAGCAAAGCTTTCAGGAGGTATTGTTGTGAATTGAGTATCAAGAATAAGTATTCAACTCCGGCTTATCCATAAGGGAATGGACAGGCTGAGACTGTCAACAAGGTTATAGTGAATGGACTCAAGAAGAGGTTGGATGATGCAAAGAGCAAATGGGTGGAAGAGCTTCCACATGTTTTCTGGACATATTGGACTACCCCTTGTAGGTCAACTGGAAAAACACCATTTTCAATGAATTATGGGGCTAAGACTGTGATTCCTCTGAAAACTAGATTCCCAACACTGAGCACAAGCTTGTTTACTCCAAACAGCAATGGCGGTTTGTTAGAAAGGATCTTGGATTTGGTTGAAGAGCAGAGAGAAAATGCCATGGTTCAGTTAGCGTACCATTAGCAGAAGCTCAAGTAGGGGTATGACTCAAGTGTGAGGTTAAGACCTTTAGCCCCTAGGGACTTGGTATTAAGAAAGGTTATAGGTACTGCAAAAAATCCAGCATGGGGAAAGTTAGGGCCCATTGGGAAGGGCCATATTGCATCACCTCGGTGGCTAGCATAGGTGCATATTTCCTAGAAGATCTACATGAGAATGTTGTACCATGTCCCTAGAATGTAAATAACTTGCGAAGGTACTATTATTAATGAAAAATAGCTATGCCATGTTTTTATTTGTGACATTATGTGTTATGTTGATTACTTATTTAAGTATTAAACAGAACCTTAATCATGGCTCATCGGAACTCATACCTTGGGTAAATTAATACTTCTTATTATCTGTTTAAGTATTAAACAGAACCTTGGTCATGTTTGGTTCCTCAGACCACATACCTTGGGTAAATTAATACTTCTCACTCTTTGTTTAAGTATCAAACAGAACCTAGGTCATGCCTGGCTCTTCAGACTACATACCTTGGGTAAATTGATTTTCCTTGTTATCTGCCTAAGTATTAAACAGAACCTTAGTCATGCCTAGTTCCTCGGACCACATACCTTGAGTAAACTAATACTTCTCACTATTTGTTTAAGTATTAAACAGAACCTTGGTCATGCCTGATTCCTTGGACCACATACCTTGGGTAAATTGATATTCCTTATTATTTGTTTAAGTATCAAACAAAACCTTGGTCATGTCTGGCTCCTTGGACCAAATATCTTGGGTAAATTGATATTCCTTATTATCTACCTAAGTATTAAGCAGAGCCTTGGTCATGCCTGATTTCTCGGACCACATACCATGGATAAATTAATACTTCTCACTATTTGTTTAAGTATCAAACAGAACCTTAGTCATGCCTGACTCCTCAAACCATGCACCTTGGGTAAATTAATACTTCTTATTACTTGTTTAAGTATTAAACAAAACCTTGGTCATGCCTGGCTCCTCGGATCACGTACGGTGGGTAAATTAACGTCTATTACTATTGTGATAATCTGTTAGGCAGATGAACAGGTAAAACCGTGAGCAAGTATATGGTTTGCTGTTATCTAAGGTTAAAAGGAAAGGCCTAAAACACCTATTTTCTGATTAATAACTTGGTCCAAGCATGTCAAGGTATGTCATTTAAGTTAAAATCATTTTTTATCGAAGATTGCAAACTTAGGAAGCTTAGCTTGTTCTGTGGTTGATTATGTAACTTGAGGCAGTTACACAATCACTTGAACAGATGATTATTGAAGTCACTGACATATGCTGGTTTTAAATCAGATGCAATTATATCCCATTCTTATGTCAATTAAGTGTAAAATAAAGCATAAGTGATGTTAGGATTTGCATGAGTACCACATGTGTAATAGAAAATTCAGAACTGTCATTAAGATAAAGCCTTGGCGAGCTCGGCAGTTTCAGCTGCCGTAGAGCCTGGACCTTTGCCTTTGGGGTCTTCCTTGGCAGGTATGGGAAGAGTAGCTAGAACAATCTCAAGGTTCTGAGAGGCTTCTTTACCCTTAGGAGGGTCCTTAGGCGCTGCTGGGGGCTTGATGGCTTCAGGTACCACTCCTTTGGTTATATCTTTTTCCTTCTCAGTGGCCTTAGCTTGTTTTGCTTCCTTTGGAGGATTGTTGGAAGAGGGGAGAACCTTGGCAAGGCTGTCCTTGTCACCATCTGCCTCTGTGGAGACCGTGTTAGCGTTGGGGTCTGAGGAGCTTGAGGCACGGATCGTTGGGGGAAAGTAAACATTCTCTGCTCTCCTAAGGGCAGAGGAGGCCTCAACCCCAGCCTGGTTGAAGGCCTCATTTCACACCTGGAGGAGGTATGTTCTACATACCCCCGAGACCTCAGCCCTGAGTGCTTCCTCGGTCTCTTCAACTCCTACTTCATAGCCATCCTGTTCAACTTGGTCCTTGGCCTTCTCAGACTCTTCCTCAAACTCTTCCAATTTCTTCTTCAGTTCCCCTAATCTGCTTCCTGGCTACAGACTGTTGGTCTTCAGTCTGGCGAAGCTGCTTGCATTGACTCTTCACCTGCCTCTCAACTTCTTCCAGGGTAGTCTCGACGCTCTTTTTGTCTCAGTCCACCTCCGTTAGCCTACTATTCAACTCTTGAATTATTTTATCCGCCATATTGAAGGCGTCCACAACAGCGATACGCTTGCCCTCCTCTTCCTTCATCTACCTGTAGGAGCTGTTCACCAGCTCTTCGGCCTTGTGCGCAGCTTGGACAGCCTTTTTAGGACAAAAATATGATTGTTAGAAAAAACAATTATAACTTTGAGTGAAAAGAAAACCAGGTGAAAAACTTACCAGGGCAAGGTCCCTCTTTAGACTAAGAAACACCTCGTGTCTCCGGGCAGCAGAAGGGCTTGCTCCACAGCATTGGCCACGTACCTGGCCTTCCCACGCTGGAAGTCCCTTATGGAGGCATTCGTTGGAAAGGGAGCTCCTTCTAGCACCAAAAGGGGGTTCCAAGTTGGTACCCTGACTTGGTGGTCAGGCCCCCTCTCCACCATGGACCCTTCGCTTGAGGATCGCGTATAGGTAGTCTTGGCTGCTTTGGGTCTCCTCTGGGGCTCAATCTCCTTGGAGGGAAGACCTTTTCCCTCCTCCACCGTCTCCTTTCCCTTTTGGTCCTTCTTCCTCTTCTTTTCAGCAAGATCAGGTTGGGAAGCCTGAGTAGAGGGAGGGGTGGGGGGCTTGGCTTGAATGGCCTTTTCGGGCACATTACCTCTAGTATGTGACTTTAGCAGGTCCAGGAGGCTTGATATGCTTTTACGTTGTATCACCATGGCGTCACGGACAGTGGAATCCTCTTGCATGTAGCTTGCTTGAGTTGGGGGGAGTTGGCTGAAGTCAGCAACTAGAGGTTCCGAAGGCAGAGGTTGGTTAAAAATCCCAAAATCTTCCTCGGATCTTGAGATTTCAACTACTTCTTCTTCTTCTTCCTTAACGGTTGCTTGAGAAGGGGCTGCTCCTTCCTCAGCTGTACGTAGAAAGGGTAACTCCACTTGCTGTACACCCTCTGGAACGGGGCCGGTGACGAGAAAATTGGGAACTGCAACGTTGATCTGATGCAAGCGCGGGTCTCTCACCTTGATCACACACTTAGGTGCCTGGAAGCTGGACAAGAGCGGATTATAGCTTAGGATGAGGTGGGCCGCTCTTAATTGCTCATCGATGTGGACAAAGATTTCTGCCTTGAGTATCTTCATTAAATTAGGCTTGTTAACAAGGCCGAAGTTTGAAATAGCAGAATGTTTATCTACAAATTCATCAAGAACCAAAAGTGTTATTAGAAAACAATACATACAAAAGGAAAATTAAATTACAGGTACCAAGAGAAAGGTTGAGCAAGTAGAATGTTAGTAAAAAAAAGAAAGAAAGGGGTATTGTTAGAGTAATGGACCTAAACCTAAGTACCCCAACTGGTGTACCCTCTCGTGTTGGGCAGTAAAGTCCATCATGCCATTCCCCTGAGACGATTAAATAATCTTTGTCAATTCCAATGTTAGACTTAGGAAGGCACGATATAAGCCTAACCTCGGGGGCTTTGGTTTTTAGATAGTACCCCTGCCCCGTTAATTTGTGAAGGTTGTAAACTCAATTGATATCATGGTAGGATAGGTTCACATTCATTCTTTCGTTAAGGGCTTCTACACTACCTAAGATCCTAAACATGTTGAGGCACACTGGGTGGGGGAAAGCCTATGAGCTATTAGATAATCCCTAGTAACTCTACCCATAGGGATTCTCATCCCTCCCTCTATGAAGGCAACCATGAGGATTACTACTTCTCCTTCCTACCTTCTAGTGTACCATTCCCCCTGTTTACAGTACCTAATGAAAACCCTTTGGGGAATTCAGTATTGAGCCTTAAAGCTTTCTATACCTTCCGAGGTGTCTAGTAGGTAAACGAATCTACCTATGTGAAATGAAGACTGGGGGTAATAAAGAGATGAGGTGGAATTAGAGGAGCTGAGGAAGAAAATGCTCTAAAATGAAAATAAACAGAAGAGAAAGAGAAAATACTAGAGACAACTTATGGAAAGGAAGAAAGGCTCCTCGGGCTAGCTCTTGATATTTGAAGGTGCAAAAAGTGAAGTAGTTAAAGTCCTCAAGCAATATATATGAGAAAGAAAGGCAAGCGGGAAAACTCCCGCTTAAGTCCCTATAAAATCTTTAGTCGTTGGATCTTCATCGTACCGTAGAACATGGGGAACATGGAGCCACAGAAAATAAATGCGAGTAGCATCCCGGATGCCAAAAAGTCAGGAGCCTGCTTCGGGTAGTTGAAAAGACACCTGCATAAACAAAGGTGACGTATGGTAAGAGTAGGGTAATTGTAGTAATATTGAAATCCTCCTTTTGTCCGAGGAGCAAAAGAGGAAAATTTCAAGGGGCTATTGTAGGGAAGATAGGCCCAAATGTATATTGGGCCGCGAGCCCTGTCTAAGGACATTTAGTAGTCCGAGGACAAGTAAACATTGACGGAGAAGTGTGGGCTAGTGAATGGAGGAAGGTGTTTGATTATGAGGGTTCAAGAAGGCGGTTTGAGGAGAAATGCCTCCTTGGCTTAACAGAGTAGAGGTCAGAAGGGATGACATGCTGTCAGGAGCAACATTTTAGGCAGTTCTAATGGAAGGAATAAAATAAGGGGAAGGTAAGAAATATTTAAGGGAAAACTGCTACCACCACATTAAATGCTCTCTAGCTAACTCTCTAGCCGCATTAATGTGGAAGTGATACCTGAACAATGATGTTTAGCCTTACAGCTTCCCCAAAAAGCTTCAGGAAGGTGCTGATGGGACAAGAATGAGGGCCAGCCATTTGATCTACATGTGGAGTGGTGAGATAGAGCAAATGAGGGTAATATAAAGAAAAAAAACCCCATTACAGCGGGATCCGGGAATTTGTAATAAACAATACTGTAGCACTAAGAATTGGGATTGTAACCAAGTCTAAGATAAATATATTCAAGAACTACTCTCCTTGGACTTCGCCGATGAAGAATCTCTTTGCAAAAACTTGTTTTTCTTTGTTTTTCCTTGTTTTCTTACCAAATTTAGTCCGTTGTGAGTGTGATCTAATTC
This sequence comes from Lithocarpus polystachyus, assembly GCA_033629205.1. Taxonomy (NCBI): domain Eukaryota; kingdom Viridiplantae; phylum Streptophyta; class Magnoliopsida; order Fagales; family Fagaceae; genus Lithocarpus; species Lithocarpus polystachyus. Next base: position 105,049,811 of record CM066163.1, read on the forward strand.
ATTGAAGCCTAGTTTTTTGCCAACTCTCTACAAATTCTTTGTATTGGGCTCTTTAGGCCATAATCCTTTTACCTTTTGGGCTTAGGATCTAAAACTTGCCCTTACACTTTTCAGTCTGTTGTGAGCGTGATCTAATTCATTGAAGCCTAGTTTTTCGCCGACTCTCTACAAATTCTTTGTATTGGGCTCTTTGGGCCATAATCCTTTTACCTTTTAGTCCGTTGTGAGCGTGATTTAAGTTATTGAAGCCTAGTTTTTCGACGACTCTCTACAAATTCTTTGTATTGGGCTCTTTAGTCCGTTGTGAGCATGATCTAATTCATTGAAGCCTAGTTTTTCGTCGACTCTCTACAAATTCTTTGTATTGAGCTCTTTAGGTCATAATCCTTTTACCCTTTTGGGCTTAGGATCTAAAACTTGCCCTTACACTTTTCAATTAATACAATTGATTTTAGTCCATTGTGAGCGTGATCTAATTCATTAAAGCCTAGTTTTTTGCCGACTCTTTATAAATTCTTTGTATTGGGCTCTTTGGGCCAAAATCCTTTTTACTTTTTGGGCTTAGGATCTAAAACTTGCCCTTACACTTTTCAATTAATACAAATGATTTTAGAATAGGGAAGTGAATAAGAAATAAAGAAAAGTTAATTATTCTTTCTTTTTGGGAGGGTAATTTTGGAAACATGCACTTAACCAAAGGATAGGTTAGTGCACAACATTTTTAACATCAAGTTAACAAGGTTTGGTCAAACTAATGTTAAGGGGAAGTGTGTGTGTGTGTGTGTGTTTTTTTTTTTTTTTTTTTCCCCTTCAAATTGTTGTGTAATTACCAATTTTATTTTTAAAGTTAAAATCAATTGGCAAATTTTATTTGATAGTCAGAGTATTCGCATCAGCTCGTGTAGTTTTTTTTTTTTTTTTTGTTTATTTTAGCATAAGCATCTACCTTTTTTATTTAACATACTCTTACTTTTCTTAAAATTTTTAGTTGTTTTTCTTTTTTCATACATAACAATTACCATTCACTTTCTTCATTCATTATTGAGATACATAAAAAAACTAAATACAAAATAAATAGCGTTAGTGTAAATTTATATGGCTACTATAGTAAACATGTATTTTTACACAATTTTGCATGACTTAATATGAGTGAATTTTAGGGTTGTAGGGCTAAAATGTGGTGTTTTTCTATTACACAAGCATTCCAATTAGAGCATTAGCATAAGATAAACTAAAAAAAATTATATTTTAACATAATTTTTATTAAAAAAAAAACATATCAAAAAGTTACTTTATTTATTTTAGTATAAAATTTAACATTATACTATACATCTCATCTCTTATTTTAACATGTCACCCATTAAATAACCGAAATAACATCTACCATCTATTAAAAAACAACAAAGTAAGAGCATTCTCATTAAGAATGCTAAATGCTATAAATGCTAAATTTTAACATCAAGTTTGTAAAAAGCACCAAAAAGCAAGTTACAACAAACATGGTAAACTTAAAAAAAAAAAAAAGCAACTGAACTACAGTTAGCTCTCATCTTTGAAAACTCACTGTAGCTCCAATCTAAAAAAAAAATTATTATTTTAATGCTTGTGGTGAAAAATGTGATTTGTGTAGTTGTTTTTTATTATTTTAATGAATAGTTTATATTATTTTAAACAAAATATTAAAAAAATAGAACATTTGATGTTGGATGTATTGTAAAATGAGTTGTTAAAATTGATAAAGTGACTTTTTGAGATGTTAAATACTAAAATTTTTAAAAGTTTTGATGGGAATGCTCTAAGGCTTCGTTTGGAAGTTTATAAAGGAATTGAATGGAATGACAATAAGGAAATGGAAATGAATGGAATTGAATGGAATGACAATAAGGAAATGGAAATGAATGGAATTGAATGCAATGTTTTTAGTAGAGAGGTGAGAGAAATTTAAATTATTAAATATTTTTAGCACATAGTTAGTAGAAGTGTACTGTAGGCAGTAGCTGTGTGATAAAAATTTTAGCATATGGCACAGCTTTAAAAACTTAGGGAGTGTTTGGTAATTTTGTTTTAATAATATTATTTGTATTTTTTGAAAATATATATAAATAAAAAACTGTATAAAAATACATATAAGATGGTTAAATATATCAAAAAAACTGTGGTTGAATATACCCTACCAAAATTTTCTCAAAAAAAAAAAAAAAAAAAAAAAAAAAAAAAACCCTACCAAACTGCTTTGATCTTTAAACTTATAATTAGATGAAGGAATATTCGTATCCGGTTTTCTCCAAAAGGAGATTCGGCTGTGCCGAGCTACAAACCTCATGAGAAAAAGTCATTTTAAATTGAAAAAACCCTGTTAATTCGATCATTTCAGCTCAGTCTTCACCCACCTCCTTGTCTCAAGAGTGTTGCTCGTCGATCGTTCTTTCTCTTCACCCATCACAGCCGGTAAACCGTACACCCATCACCGGCAGTGACTTTGTTGGGCAAATGGAGTTTTTGCTTTTATTTTTATATATTTTTTGATTTCTTTCTTATTTTCTCGCTTTTGGGTAAAAAAAATTTCAGATCTGGGAAGTTACTTTGTGTTTGAAGTGTGTAGGTGTTTTGTGTCAATTTGGCCTTCTGAAATTCAGATCTACGGTTAGCTCTTGCCACGTGTTTGTTGCAGTTAGCTCTTAACCTTTATCTTGTGCTTTCATCTGTACAAATCTCTTCCAATTTTCATTTCTTGACATTTTTCTTTCTCATCCTTCGTTCAGATCTTCTCTACTGTTTGCGTATAAATTGCAATGGCATTTTTGACCAATGAAGCACCGTCATCTTCCTCTTCCTCTTTCACCCGTCGCCAGTACGATGTCTTCTTAAGTTTTAGAGGGGAAGATACCCTCAATAATTTTACAGGTTACTTGTATCAAGCCTTGTGTCAAAAAGGTCATAACACTTTCATTGATAATGACTACCAAAGGAGAAAAGAAATTTCCGCAGAAATTCTTAAAGTCATCGAGGACTCAACAATTTTGATAATCGTATTCTCTAAAAACTATGCATTTTCCAGCTGGTGCTTGGATGAACTTGTCAAGATTATTGAGTGCTGGAAGAATAATCAGGTAGTGTTACCAATTTTTTACAAAGTGGATCCCACAGAAGTGCGAAAACAAAATGGAAAGTTCAGTGAAGCATTGGCTAAACATGAAGAAAATTTCATGGATATCAAAAAGGTGCAAAGATGGAGGATCGCTCTGAGAGAAGCAGCCAATATTTCTGGTTTCCATTACACGGAGGACGGGTACGTATTTGAAGACTATTCTTGTGTATTATGATTTTTTAAAAGTTTGTTATGACCTCAAAATTTACTGTTTAACAACTGCCACTAATTTTTCAGGGTTATTATTTTTTTTTTTGTTGGGTGGGAACATGAAAGTATTATTATTATTATTATTATTATTTTTCCCTCAAATATATCGTCTAACAAGGTAGTTTTATTATTATTATTATTATTATTATTATTATTATTATTATTATTATTATTTTGGTAAGTAATGAGAAAATTTTATTGAAAGAAAATAAACCCAATTGCACCGGGATTGTACTTAAGGAGTTAGGAAGCAATACAGTCAAGACCTCATATTACAATGTTCCAACATATCTAAGAAAGTGAAACAGGGAATAGAAAAAAAAAAAAGGATTTAGGTTGAAGGATATGAAACGGGGAATAGAAAAAATAAAGGATTTAATTTGAAGGATATACCGTTCGTATCCCTCAAAATTATTAGCATTCCATTCCCTCCAAACTCCAAAGGAACCACATGATGCAAGGTGACACAACCCTCCCAAAAGCTATGTTATGATGTCTGCCAAAGGCACCCTGCCATGCAGCAAACATATCGTGACCCTCAGTGGCATAATCCATTGGAGTCCAAACAAGCAACACACCATCGTCCACATCTCATAGGCTATAGGGCAATAGAGAATAAGATGATCTACTGATTTCCCACTCTTTTTACACATACAACACCAATCCAACACGATATTCTCTTTTAACTGGAGGTTATCTATAGTTATAATCTCAATTAAGGCAGTTGTCCAAGAAAAGAAGGCAACCTAGGAGGTACCTTTGAACACCACAACACCTTCCAAGGGAACACCATCTCATTAGACAACAATAGGGCATGATAATATCCTCGCACCTCAAAACCTTGATTCCTGGTTGGTTTCCAACAAAGATTATCGAAGTTAGAAAATCTAAAATCACATCTACCTTATTGTATAATATGGCAGTTAGCTATAGGTCAGTGGTAGAAATAGAATAATTTAACAACATATAATCTTACCAATTAATGAGGATTTTTCCCCACATGTTATTTAGAAAATTTTCAAAAATTTACTTAATAATTTCGTTCAAGTATGAGAAGTGGGGTTTTGCATCCTTGCTAATTGGGTTTTCCATGCAATTACATGACCCTTACCTTAAATTTTTCTGATACTTTGGATGCAATGCACAAATTTATCTTCTTGAATTTAATTCATCTTTTATTATTTTCTAACCTAACTCGTTCAATGATTTTAATACTTTGTAATTGGCAGCCCTGAGTACAAATTTATTGAAGAAATTCTCAAATATATTGGAAGCACTATAACAAAACAGATGCCATTATCAGTTGCTAAATACCTTGTTGGAATAGATTCTCATGTAGAGGCCATAAAATTGTTTTTAGATATTGAGTCAAATGATGTTCGCATGGTAGTGATCTATGGCTCTGCTGGAGTAGGTAAAACAACAATCGCAAAGGCTGTCTATAACAACATTTTCAAGCATTTTGAACAAAGCAGCTTTCTTGAGAATGTTAGCAAAAAGTCACAGACAAGTGTGATCCAACTTCAAGAGACACTACTATTTGAGATCTTAGGAGATAGCAACTTAAAGATTCACAATGTATCTAAAGGAATCACTATGATAAAGGAAGCTCTTTTCCATAGAAAGATTCTTTTAATTCTGGATGATGTAGATAAATTGGATCAAATAGAAAAATTGCTTGGAAAATGTGATTGGTTTGCTTCTGGAACTAGAATCATTATAATAACAAGAGACAAATACTTGTTAGATTCTCTTGTCAATGTTGATTTAAGCTATAAGGTTAAGGAATTAGATAACTACAAAGCTCTTGAACTCTTTAGTTGGCATGCCTTCCTAAGACACACACCCAAGGAAGATTATTTGGAACTTTCAGAACAAGTTATAGTTTATGCTAAAGGCCATCCATTAGCTCTAACAATAATGGGTGCTAGGTTTTGTGGAAGAACTAAACAAGAATGGGAAAATGCCTTGGTGAAGTATAAAAAGATTCCTAAACTAGAAATTCCAGAAATATTGAAATTAAGTTACGAAGGATTGGATACAAATGAACAGAAAATTTTCCTCCAGGTCGCATGTTCCTTGAATAGAATGAAGAAGGTTATTGTTGAAGATATGCTCAAAACTGTAGGTTTAGATACTGTTGATGGTTTTAAAAAACTTATTGATAAATGTCTCATTAGTGTTGATCAATTTGGCACATTGTGGATGCATGACCTTTTACAACAAATGGGTCAAGAAATTGTTCTAGAAGAATCACCACAAATACTAGAATCACCACAAATGCTCAAGGATTGGAGTAGGGTATTAATAAAAGATACAGTAAGTTCTCCCCATTTTAACTTTTTTATTTTCTTTTTCTTTTCGTTGGACAAATGTCATGATTTTTTTATTTCTTTTAGTATGCAAGAAAATTTAAGTTATCAGTATGGCTTTGAGATTAGGATTACTTATACTTTTTGGTGAATTTTATTGTTCTGTGTGATTCACTTAATGCTTTGTCTAACTAGAAGTTAAAACAGATGCGAAGGGTAATGTTGCGCTGGCCTAACCTAGAAGTGGTGAAATTAATAGAGTGAGAAATCCCAAGACAATCTCCAATGATATTGATTCCTTATTCTTTAGAACATTTGAATCTAAGTGAAAATAATTTTGTTTGCCTTCCGAAAAGCATCATTCAACTACAGAATTTGAAAAACATAATGTTGAATTATGGTACAAGACGATCATTGCCAAAGTTTCCGTTGAATGTTAAAGAGAAATGCTAATAGATGCTCTTAGGGTAATGGTTAATAATTTATTTAAAGAAAGTTTTTATGGGAAAAGAAAAAAAAAATTAATATTTTGACACTTTTTTTCATTCCATAAAAGTGGTGTCAAAACTTTCTTAGAATGAATTATTAATCATTGCTCTAAAAGCACCCGTTAGCATGACCCAATATTAAATACATTAATGCAGTGGAACCATCACTCTATCTTGGGATTAATGATAGAAAGTTAAAGGCTTTAGGAAAAAGGGTTTTGAGTGAAGTTGTGGTGTGATTTTGTGTTAGAACTCTTTTTTCTCTCCTTTGTATATGTGTTTGTTTCTAAAAAAAAAAAAAAAAAAAAAAAAAATCATATCAGTCCGTTAACGCTAATTAAATTGCCTGGACATTTTTTTATTTTTTATTTTATACAAAATAGAATTCTACTTTAGCTTAATCTACGTGTAAATGTATGTTCTTTCTTAGAAACTTGAACTCTAGCAGTTGGTTTTGCCCTTACCTTGGTCGTACTCCGTCTGCTTACAATATGTACCAAAGTGGCATTAAGGAACATTTAAAAAAAGAAAAATTTTATATTAAAATTATTTTTTGTTATTGTTTTCTAAAATCTAAATTTGAACAGAGAGACAAGGATGCCTCTTGGGACAGTGCGAACTATGATAAGAAAGGAAACAGACCTTTGTTTCTTGATCGAAGTAGAGAGAGAAAGATGGCGAATTTGTCGCTGGAATCATTGCCTTTGGGGTTCAGATTTAGCCCAACGGAAGAAGAACTCATAAACCACTACTTGAGGCTGAAGAACGAGGGTCATGATTCCGGGGTCCAGGTCATTGCCGAAGTCGACTTTTATAAATTTGATCCCTGGGAATTGCCTGGTACTCTCTTTTTTTTCCCCGACTTATTCTATGTTTCTCCAAATATTTATCTTCCTCGGTTCTTTTTAAAGAAATTCTTTTTAGCGGTGTCTTTTTGGCCTTTATTTTTATATGGATTTTTATTTTATTTTTGGGATTAAATTCAGATTTGTCAGCTATAAAGTTGGGCGAAAACCAGTGGTTCTTCTTCTGCGAGCTCCAGATTGCATCTCGTTTGAGTATGAAAACTAAATCAGGCTACTGGAAAGCCACCAGTATGGTTCGCAACATCAAGTCGGGGCCCAGTAAGTCCAGCTTGTCTGGTAGTAAGAAGACCTTAGTTTACTACACAGGTAGTGTGCCCAAGGGCGAGCGCACCAATTGGATCATGCATGAGTATCGTGCCATCGGTACTCACCAGGTATGCTTTTCAAGAAACAAGAAATTTTCTTTGGAGAGCCATGACATAGTATGAAATGCAATTGAATTTAACTCCATTCACACGTGTGTAATATTTTCCACCATTACATTAGTTGAAAGCTAACAAAAGGGTTGATTTAGACAAATATCAATGTTGAAGGGGATATTTTTGCATTTTTTCCCTATTTTTTGCACTTACAATATGCACCATGGCCTATTGGTTTCAAAAAATGCTATGTTTACGATATTTTCACAACAAATTTTATGTGGCAGGTTGTTATTTGCTATTACAAATGGATAAGAAAGTAATTTTAGTGTTGGATTTAAATTAAAAACCAGGAACAACTTACCAACTAGGATTTATTGTGAAAATGTTGTAAATGTAACATTCTTCATTCATTTAAGAAGGAAGTAGCTGATTCTCAAAAAAAAAGAAAAAGAAAAAAAGAAGAAGGAAGTAGCCTTAGAATATAAATAATTAAGGCATTTATACTCTCCAATTATATGAAAATTTTCTTTGTAAAATATACCAAGGCACATTAACAACCTATAAGTGTACAGGAATGAGTATTTGGTTAGGGGAATTTAGGAATGAGTGTTTGGTTTGGAGAATTTAGGTATAGTCTTGGACCGGGTTTGGGTCTGGTTTACCCAAACCCGACCGAAATATTTTACCCACGGATATCCGATTTTAATACCCAATTAGTACCCGGATTATTTATTCATGTATCCATACCCAACCTGAACCTGATTTTTTGGGCTTTTAATTTTTTTTTTCAGTGATGAAATTTTAAACTGTCAAAAAAAAAAAAAAAAAATCTGTAGTGGAAAATTTTTAATGGTTATATGCTATATTAAAGTGTTGTGACTAAAACATCTATTTCTAGAACTCTATGACAACTCCTACTAATATGGAAATTTTCCTTATTAGCAAATTTTCCTTATAAAAAAAATATCCTTAATATTACTATAAGAAAACTTATCAAAATTCACTAATTGACTAGAAATCAATAATCACGAAAAAAAAAAATCCTTTATATTACTAGGAAGACATTTGATTTCTTATTAATCACTATTTGGCTTAGTTGGATTTTTTTCCCAAAACATTGGTGACATTTTTAAACTATCAATTAATAAATTTTCTTATTAAATATTTTCAAATTTACTAGTTTAACCTTGTTAAAAATGATTTTGAAATGATATTATGGTATGTACAAAGAAAATCAATTGGTGATTAATATTGAGAAAAATGAAGTAATATGTGCTTGTTTAATATATTCCCTAGTATTTACTAATGACAATATTACTTTCCATCCAAGTGAAAGTCAGAATCATGATATAAATGATTTGACTTTACAAAGAAGGAATAATTAGCGACCACTTAAATGGTGTTTCAAATGTTAATAATAAATTTTCTTTTTATCTAATCTAATGTAATCAAAGATTACTTACAGCTATTGTTTTTAGCCGAAAACCAAATTGAGAAAGGGAAATTTTTAATTAAGGATGGAGCAATTAGGAGAGTAATTAATTTGATCTCATTCCATTTTATAGTATTATGATTTTTTGTGGATAAAGTATAGTATTATTGAAATGGTTTCACATAGGAGTATATAATTAAGAATTAATTTAAAAATAATATAAAGAATACGGTTTTTTTTTTTGATAAAAAAAATAATATAAAAGAATATGGTTTTGATACATAAAAGAAACAAATCATAAGAATATCCTTACCATTAATTTAGATTTAAAAAAAAAAAAAAAGACTTATATTGAATTTACAAATTTATGGATAGAATGGGAAAAATAAATAACTCAGTTAAGATTATTAGGAATAAACCAAACATTATAATTTCACATTCCTAAGAATCTTATTAGATTCCCAATTAAACCAAACAAAGGAATAGTTACATTCCCAGGCATCCAGATTGTAAGGTATCACATTACCAGGAATCTGGATACCAGGAGTAATGTGAATACCCTCGTATCAAACACCACCTTGTAGTATTATGAATCTTTTTTTGTTAAATATCTGAGTTTGTGTAATCATTAATACTGTACATTGTCATCATTAATACTGTACTCAATCAATATTAATATAAAACTCAATATATATAGAAGACGCAATTCAAATTTAAAAATCCGGTCAACCCGCAATTAAATAATGAATAATGATATACATTTTTTTTTTAGAAAAGAATAATGATATACATTAGGATAAAGAATTAAATTAGTACTATATTTCTATATGTTCTTAAAGCAAAAATCACAAGCTAATATCAAGGACCAATTTTTTTTTTTTTCATTTAACATTATTTTTGAAATATTTTAATTAGTTGTCAGTTTGCAAAACTATATAGCAAACTAGCACTTCGAGACTCTAAAACTTGAATTAAACTCGAGTTTTTAAGACTCGAATTGCATGTGATTAGGCCTGTCCACGGGTTGGTCCGGGTCGGGTTTGTGCCCAACCCGGAACCAACCCGATAACTTCGGTTTTCTCATTTCTGGACCCGCCGCCGACCAGTGAATAGAATCGGTTTGGGTGGTCGGACCTCCTCGGATACCGGTCGGAGTTGATTTTTTCTCAACAATGCTAGATTTTGCTGGAAATTGGGCTGATCTACAGAGATCTGGCCGGATCTCGAAGAGATCAGGCTGAATCTCGATGAGATCTCGCCAGATCTCAGCGAGATCTCGGTGGATCTCGAAGAGAATAGGCCGAATCTCAACGAGATCTTGCCGGATCTCGAAGAGATAAGGCTGGATCTCGACTGATCGGAGAAAACGACCGGCGAAATAGAAGGACTGGTGGAGAACAACTAATTTTCCGGGGTACATCCGGTCGGATTGGTTGAGATCTCGATTTTTAAGCTCAAACCCGTCATTCGACCCCCCAGAATCGGGTTTTGGAGATGAAGACCCGCCACCAACCGTCACCAGCGTCGGGTTGGCCGGTTTTCGGGCCAGGTTGACAGGGTTGGGCGGTTTGGTCAGGTACCGAGTCTGGTTGGACACCCTACATGTGATGGCAGTCTGATGTGGAAAAAAAATCCACGTGGAAATCGAGTATTTAACACTCGAGTTCCCATTCTCCACATTCCACTAACAAGTTTGTTTCTTCTTCTTCCTCAGTTCTTTTCTTCTTCCTTCCAGATCTAATTCTTCTTCTTCCTACCCGATCTGGTCCTCTGTTCTTCTTCCTCTCCTCTTCTTCTTCTTCATCTTCTTCCTTCCTGATCTGTTCCTCTGTTCTTTGTTTCTCTGTTCTGGATCTAATTTGACTTGTTTCACTATAGAAATCGAGTCCTGTGGACTCGGATTTACTTTTCACAAACTCAAGTTTGTAAGACTCGAGATCTATGTGGCAAAAAAACCCTAGATTAGCAAGGGGAACTCGAGTCTTTGAGACTCGATACTTAGATGGAAATCGAGCCTTTAAAACTCAAGATGCTAGTTTGCAGTATCATTTCTAACGCATGTCAACTTATTATATTATTTCCCTCACTAATGCTAGCCTGCAAATTACCTCATCAAGGACCACTTATTAACTAACAACCATATCAGGTGCTAAAATAAAGGAGCCAACAACTAAAGACTAAACACCTAATCTTACAAATCTTTTAATTATTTTTTTTTTTTAAAAGGCAAAACTACATTGTTAGTCCCTAGAGTTTACAATGTTTGTGTAATTGGTCTCCTAAGTTTCAAGTGTGCACAATTAGTCCCTTAAGTTTTCAGAATAAGCAATATAAGTCCTTTTATTAACTTCCGTTAGCAGTGTTATTTACGTGACTAACGTAATAATGACCTGTCATTTTTTTAATGACATAGCATTTTTTTATTAAAAAAATGAATTTACACGTAAAAAAAATATCTGACCCGTTCTAATTCAAGTCTTAATCCTAACCCGGTACCAAATTAAAACTCATTTGCAATCTAATTCACAAACCCACAAGAAAGAAAGAGATTGAACAGTTCCAAGCTCTAGCGTTAGTAGTCAAATATTGGAGTATAAGTCTCTTATAGAGCTCCAGACATGATGCATGTGGAGGAAAATAAGATTGTTATCAACTCTGTTGATGGGGCATCTGGTGACAATACGACTGTTGAGGACCACCAGAATGTATTGGAAGCTAGAAATCTAGATGGAGTTTTTAGCAAGCAAGAAGATTAGTCCCAGAAATGGCTGGCAATGATGGTTGTGCTTATGGGGGTGCCATGTGTGGCTTCTGGTGGGAAAGGGAAGGTCATAATTCAGCTGGGAATAGCATTAACAAAATGCCAAGTGTGTTGATGCCAGAGGAGAATTCGCCTTTCCTGTATTGTGATTTTCATTGAGAAACAATCTGGATTTGGTAGATATGAATGCCATTTCCGAGCAGGTTATCGCAGGGTTGGACAGTTGCTAAATTTTACAGTTGTGTGAGAGAAGCAGGGAGGCAATGTCCACTATCTACAGCCGAAGGCAGTGGTGTCGCTGGTAGCTAGGGCTTGGAATTGTTCAATCTCTCTTTTGTGGGTTTGTGAATCAAATTGCAAATGAGTTTTAATTTGGTACCAGGTTAGAATTAAGACTTGAACTGGAATGGTTAGATTTTTTTTCTTTCATGTAAATTCATTTTTGTAATTTTTTATTAAAAAGAAATGCCACGTCATTAAAAAAAAATGACAGGTTATTATTCTATTAATCATGTAAGCAACACTACTGACGGAAGTTAACAAAAAGACTTGTATTGCTCATTTAGAAAACTTGAGGGACCAATTGTATTCACTTGAAACTTGAGGGATCAATTGCGTAGACAGGGTAAACTCGAGGGACCAACAGTGTAGTTTTGCCAAAAAAAATCACTTAACGTGAATGCAAAAAATTCAACCAAGGGATATAATTTCTAATATTAAATCCATGAAATACTAAAAGTACTAATCATCTAATTTCATTTTTTTTAAATGTGGGTTGGGTTCAGGTAACATCCAAACCCTACTCAATTACCTTTTACCCGTGATGAACCGGGTATTACCCGAAACTTTTGAGCGGGGTAGGATAGGATATTCATTACCTAATGGGTTTGGCCATCCTAGAAATATTAAGGGAATTGTCTCCTCTAAAGTGTAAGACTAGCTTTGAAGGCTGTAGTGGGCACATCTTGACATGTAAAATGAGTGGATGGTCTATATACAAAAAAAGACTGCTCCCACCATATTTTTTTCCTAAAAAAATCTGTCACTAATTTTGAAATAACACGAGTTCAAAATGTTGCGAACCTAGATTTTTTTCTAATTCATCCGGTGGCACATTGATGTTTTTCCATAAGAACCATTTCATGCTTTAACAATGCATATACAGTTTCATCACACATACACATGCAGAAATATTTGGAAAATTGCCTAATTTGGTCTAGAAAGCTTTCAAATAAATTGGGAAGAAGTACATCTTTAAGAGGTAAACGTGTTTGTCGAAACTAATTCGCTTTGTTGTTTGTTTTGCACTGAATTGAGTTCAAGAAGAAAATTAAAAGCATGTATTTTTAGAGAGAGAGAGAGAGAGAGAGAGAGAGGATGGCTTCTTCTTTGTCTTTTAACTCTTCATTTTCTGTTGCTACTCTTCGAGACTTTGCTTGGTTTGTTTGAGTAACGAGACTGTGCACCTCATGCGAGTGGCTTATTCTACCTTTAAAGTGTGTCCTGCACTTTATAGGATCCATATCTGTTAGGCTAAGTGAGTTTTAGTGTGACTAGTTCCTAGGGTAGGCAAATAAGTCAAGGAAAGGGCTAAATTAGGACGTTAAAAGTGGTGAAGATTTTGACGTAAAAAAAAAAAAAAAACGAAGAGCTTGTTTGTTATGTTTTCTTGCCTCTTTTCTCTTTACTTTCTCCCTCTTTCTCTTTCCTTAGTAGCTGTCTGGTTATTATCTTCTCACTTTATAATCATTTCATCTAACTATATTTGTAAAATAACCGTAGGCTTGCCAGCTTGCATCAACAATGTTATACTTGTCTGGATATCAATATACTATTAGTCTATTACATATTTTTTCATGGTTAGTTACTCAAAAGCTTTCATTCTTTCTAGAAATTATTGGCGTCATATATGCTCAGATTGTTTGAGTGACATTCTTAGCATTTATCTCTTGAATTATTACATATCAATGTTTAGTATGATGTACCTCTAGAACACTTCCTGTGTACTTGTTTCCTTCCTAGTTTCTAATAACTTAGTTATTGAGAAATGCTATGTTTATAACATTACTTTAAAAAAAATTATTACATTCTCATTTTACCTTTTACAGGGTGGCTTTATTCTTTGTCGTTTGTTTAATAAAGACTGGCCCCCGACATCACACAGGATTGGCTCCTTCATGTCTGAAGAAACAAGTTTAGATAAGCGAGTTTGGGGTAGATCCGGAGGTATGAATATAACCAATGGTTGATTGATAAGTTAGACTACTTTTTTTTTTCTTTCTATTTATTTATTATTTATTTTCTTTTGGAGAAAAGATAAGTTAGACTACATTTGCCAAAATCTAGAAAACATCTGGCAAGAAAAGTTCTCTTCGAGTGACACTTTTACCATCTTAAGCTCTGTCATACATATCTTAAATCACATTAATATACTCAAGTCTGTTTAGGAATAATTTATTTGGTTGAAATTGAAAATTTTTTGCTGAAAGTACTTTAGATAAAGTTAAAAGTAGCCGAAATAGTACAATGGGACCTATGAATAGTATCAAAAAGTGCAATGAGATCCATGAATAGTAGTAAGAATAAGCTGAATAGTAAAAAAAGTTGGCTTTCTAAGCCAATGCCAAACACAACCTTAGGAGGTAAACTTTTTTCCCCCAAAACACCAAATTACCTTTTTAATTATTGTATAATATCTTTTTTCTCTCTCTTTTTTTTTTTTTTTTTCATTTAACAATTAATATATAGTTTTAACCTTTTATAAGCTAGTAATCAACTCAATAATGCTACTTGCTACTGTTTAACAGTTATTCCATTTTGGAACAAAGCCTTCTCTCCTTGGGGCCACGTCCAACAAAGAAGCCAACATTGGTTATATAACTTGGCTCTTTGCATGTGCTCTTGCTCTTGTTTGTGTTCAAAGGTCTTATTTTATTTATTTCTTTCTTTCAATCTATTTATAACAGCTCTTATTCAATACATTTGTAATTATAGATAGTTTAATTTTAAAAGATGACAGCCTCCTCTCCACCCCAAAATTTTCTCCCTCTTTTTTCCTGTCATCTTCTTAGATGTTCTTCTTTTTACTTTGAAAAGTTTAACCTTGTCATATTCTGTATTTACATCCTGTCATTTTATCTGTTACTGTTCTTAACTAGACAATGCTGAAACATTGATCTTCTTTCTACTTCAAGCGGTTGAAAATTTGTATCGGGAATTCAGTTCTACTGGAGTTGCTCTGAATGTATAATGATCCTCTCGGTTTTCTTGCTTTGAGTTTTGTGGATGGAGAAATGCCGAGCTGAGAGTTTAGATCCTTATAAAGGCGTTCTCACCTATTCTACTTCTTTTTGGCAAATAAAAATTGAGACAACCAGTCCTACTCTCATTATAAGAATGTGTGTATTCTTAATTAGCAACTGCTGAAACTTTGATCTCCTTTCTCCTTCTCTCGGTATAAGTGTATGAGGGAATTTAGTTCTACTGGGGTTGTTATGAACATATAATGATCCCTCATATTTCTTTCCTTGAGTTTTGTGGATGGAAAAATGTTGAGCCAATAGTTTAGATCCTGATAAAGGCATTCTCACCTATTCTACCTCTTCTATTTTTCATTTTAGCTTTCTCTTCTTTGGGTTTTTTTCACTATATGTTTGTTGATGGAAATATCTTTTTTTTTTCCCCTTGCATTGCATTGGATCAATTGAACAAGTATCTTGTTCCTATTTATTTGTTATTATTTTTTATAAATTTGAATTTTTGGATACATTCCATATAAGCTATTTTTCAGTTTTAGCTTGGATTAGCCTTACCCTGACCATTGAGAGGCGTTTTTTCAATCCTGTGTAGGTGTGTGAGTTGTGTTACCTATCTAAATAAAAAGGAAATTTCTGGATGTAGGGAAGAGTTGTGTATAATATGACATTTTAGGTAGTTTATGTAACTATTTAGTGTTTTAGATTTGTTCTGCATTTGATAAATGATAAAATGTAAAATATTAGCATTTACTGGAACCACTTAAGAGCATTAACATCCTATTTAAATGCTTGCAGCTAGTGAGTGGGGTTTTGAAGCTTTTGTTGAAGTTATTTGCATTACCGTGAATGTTATTTGTACTCTTAAAAAATTTTCATTACGCAGAGGCTTGTTGCATACCCACACTATTGCAACCATCAATCATGACAAGTATTGAAGCCATGCCATTTCCATAGCTTTTGTGCTTTCATTGTCATCATCACTATTGTTAACAACCTACTTAGAACCACTTTATAGCCATTTCCAATTTTGTACCACCATTGTCACTTTATCTTCTCGTTGGACCATCATTACTAACCCCTTACTATCACTTGAACTATCAATCCACCGCCATTGCTACGGTTTCCACCAACACAAGGTTACTAGCTCCATCCCCTTTGCCACAACTCTTGTCTTGCAATTCAGAACAACTCAAATATATTTGTCTTTTGTCAAAACATAGAAGTAAATAAACTCAACCAAAAGATTTATTTAGAACAATATATTTTCACTCCCTTCATATTATCTCGTTTCTCTTTAAACTCTGAATCGAGCTCATTTCCTTATCAAAATTCACCATGAAAGATATGTTAGTTTGAGTTGTTATGTGTTAGTTTTGTTTAAACGTGTCAAATGTTATTGTTGATCTGCAGTAACATGTCAAAGTTAGCAATAAGTTTGAGTGCTTAGGAAATTAAATTGCCGGGTCTTTATTGTTATGGGTTCCTAGTTCCTAGGTAGTTGATGTAATGGGTCCTATTTTTTCTGCTTGATTTTTTGAGCATAGCTGTATAAATAAAGCGCAACTATGTGAATAAAGGGCAGAAAAATCACTGAAATTCTAACTCTTGTATTGGAGGCCAGATTTCCTCAAAGTAATCCTTTAACCCAATTATCTTGTTTTGGCTTTTTTCCACTCCAATGGCCACAATAAGGAAGGAAAATCCCTTTTACATGCCAAAGTGGTATTAGATCTTAGGAATGGGGCAGAAGGTGCAGTCGTTGGAGCAAAATGTAAGTTCTTCTCTCTCAAATCAGAAATAGATCCTTGAAAGAATCATTGAGCTATTTACAAGCTCAGTCCTTTCTCATCACATCACAAAGGAGAGAGGCAACCTCCCACAAGGGTCAATCATGGAAGATTCAGGGGAAATGGAAGGTCACAGCTTAGTGGTACTCAACGATCCTATGTTGGTTGGGAATAATGGTTATGTTGGAGTTGGTTTAGATAAGTTCTAGGAAAATATATTTTTGGTTACTTTGCTAATGCAGAGCAATAATTGGAAATGCAGACAATTCACTATGAGAAAATTATTCAGTTTTGCTTACATAGGCGAAGCTACAAACCACATCTTTATAGGCTCCTTAGACAATTCTAGAGCTATTCTAGAACTAATCAAACACTTAAATTGTGTCTACACATAAAACTAGTTCAAAGGAAATAGAAAGATACATGAAGATTCAAGAAAGTTCATGAAGGTGCATTAATTTCTAACACTCCCCTTAATGCACTTCTTAATCGCTCCAGTAAGTTTGCTAAGATGGCAGAACTTTCTTTTGGAAGAGTCTTGATAATAATACCAGCTAGCTGTTCTTCACTTCTGCAATGCTCGAGTTGAATCTCAATTTATTCTCTTATGGAAATGTGCTTTGTTTGATCATTAATAATTGGATTCTTCTCAATAGCAATTGATGATTGTAATCGCAGAACAACATTGTAGTGCCTTCTTGCTTTTCTCCAATGTCTTTAAGAATTCTCCTTAGCCACACTCCTTGTGAAGTTGCTTTAGCTGCTGCCACATACTCTGCTTCTGCAGAAGATTGCGCCACAATATTTTGCCTTTTCAAAGTCCATGAACATATATGCCAGTACCAAGAGAAATAAAATAGGTGCTCGTGCATTTTATATCATCTAGACATCCAGCGCAATCATGCCAGTATAACCAATTAGACTTGAACCTTCTCCAGCTATGTAGAAAATCCCATAATCATGAGTTCCTTGCAAGTATCTAAAACCTCTTTTTCCAACAACAAAGTGATTCTGTCTTGGCTCTTGCATAAAGAGTGAAACTAGACTTGCAGCAAACATTCTGTCAGGTCTAGTAGCTGTTAGATACAATAGACTACCAACCAGACTTCTATATATTCTAGCGGCTGCTTTTTTAGCACCATCTTCTTTCTTCAGCTTTTCATTTGCAATCAGGGGGTAGGAATATGCAACCAAGCATCTTGAATTTGTTGAAAATGTTTTCAGCAGTTTTCTTTTGAGAAATGAATATCCTATATTTTGTTTGAGGTATTTCAATTCCCAAAAACCAAGGTAGTAGCCCCAAATCACTCATCTAGTAAGTTTTCTTCTTGTCTTTCTTGAAATCTTGGAGCATCTTCTCATCATTACTGGTGAAGATAAGTCATCAACATAAACAAAAACAATGAGAATACGGATTGCCTTCTTCATGACGTAAAGTGTAGGCTCACTTTTACTTATTTCAAACTCTTTTGAGGTGAACTATCAATTAAATACACTGTAACATGCTCGAGGAGCTTGCTTTTATCCCCCTTGTCTTCTTCCCCTTTCACCAAAAATCCTTGGGTTTGCTCAACATATATATATATATATATATATATATATCTTCATTCAAGACTACAATAATTTCTGTTATCTCTTCTCTTTGATTTTGTTTGTTTTCATTTCAAGTGCTGTGGGTTTACTATAGTAAACACTGTACTTTTCTAATCAATAAAATTTCGATTATCTATCAATAAAAAATTATTGTTTTTATAGTTTTGAGTCCTGAAACAGGAGCAAAGGTTTCAAAGAAATCAGTTCCTGGATTTTGAGTAAATCCTCTTGCCACAAGCCTTGCTTTATGTTTTTGAATACTCCCATTTGAATTGAGCTTGGTCTTGTAAATCCATTTTACTCCAGTGACATCATGTTCTTTTGGACAATCACCAAGCTCCCATTTTTTATTTTTCACTACCATGCCAAGCTCCTCTTTCATTGCCTTCATCTACACTTCTTGTTTCTCAGCTTCTTCAAAACTTTCTGGTTCCATTACAGAATAATTACATGACTCGTAAATTTCACTCAATCTTTGCATCCTTCTTGAAGGAGTTTCTGGCGAAGATACTTCTTCTCTGGGATTTGAACTTGATGGAGTCATTGGTGACTGTGGAGAAGCTTCTTCATATTGTACTGCTGGAATACTTTCTTGCACTTCAATCACAAAGGCATTTTCCGGCACTTTCTTCTCTTTCAATCCCCAGAAGCCTTCTCATAAAAAAAAAAAAAAAAAAAACCTTGGCTAATGATTATTTTTTTACTTTCAAAATTATAAAGTTTATATCATTTTGTCATTGAACTGTGCCCAACAAGTATACATTTTTCCCTTTTATTATAAAATTTAGTTCTTTTTTCCTTGAGGGATATGAGAATAACAAATATTTCCAAAAATTCTGAAGTGCCTTACGGATGGCTTGATTCCACTCCATGTTTCAATTGGAGTTTTGTTCTTCACTTCCTTTGTTGGACATCTATTGAGAATGTACACGGCTGAGTGAAAAATTCTTTGGCAAGGCTTTCTCATTGAGAATCAATGTTGCCATTTCCACAGTAGTCCTGTTTTTTCGTTCAGTGACTTCATTCTATTGTGGACTGTATCCAGCAGTTAGCTGCTTCCAAATTCCTTCATCTTTGCAAAATTCTTCAAACTGTTCTAAGTGTGCTTGTGTATCATTATGAATAACCTTGATACTGCTGCCACTTTGCTCTTCTATGAACGCTTTAAATCTCTTGAACACTAGGTTTCTGATTTCTTCTTCAGAAAATGTACACAGGTCATTCTCAAGTAATCATCCATGAAGGTCAGAAAATACCCGTGCTGGCTGAGAGAAGGAGTTCTTGTTTTTCCACGTGTCGGTATGAATGAGCTCTAATGGCTCCTTCGCTCTCCAATAGCTTTGTTTAATGAATGGCCGTTGATGTTGCTTTCCTATTATTCATTCTTCACAAGTTGGTTTCTATCTTTGGCAGTCCATTCACCATTTTTTTTTTCTTTAGTAGCTTCAGCCCATGAAAATTAAGATGACAAAATCTTTGGTGCCAGAACTGGGTATCCTTCAAAACTTCAGCTTGACATTAACAATCACAAGATCTAGTTCCTGTTATCATCATAGATAGTGCAGCCACCATCTTCAGCTGCCTTTTGTTTCAGATCAGGGACAAAAAAATATCACAAACATTTTTTTTCCTTTCTTTGTCTATACAGAAACACTTCCTCTTCTTTGGCTATTGCAATTGTTCCACCCATGTATACCTTAGACGTAACTGAAGTGTCCATATCAAGAAATCTTCTTTCATTTCCTGAGATGTGATAACTACAGCCACTATCAAGGTGCCAAATTTTGTCTTCTTCTTCTATGGATGAATGACAAGCAAAAAATAGTTTTCCTCTTCTCTGCGAAATTTGCTTGGTTATTAGCCTTGAACCTGCAAAATTTCTCAATATGGCCAAACTTTTTGTAGTGGTGGCATTGGGGCTTTCCACTGAACCAACACTTTGAAGTTGTATGATTTGTCTTACAAATTTTACAAGGAGGTTTGGAGTCAGAGGCAGTACTTTTCTCAATTTTGTCATCCTCCTCGCTGGAATCAATTTTCTTTTATCTTCTTTGGTTGTCATCTTTTGCTCCTCTCTTGAATTGCCCTTCTTGAATGATCTCTGTGATTGATCAGCATGCCTGAATCTTGCTTGCTTATGAGACTCTATAGGGCCCATCAGTTGTTCAACAGTATAATTGCAAGATCCTTGGATTCTTCAATTGCAAGCTTATTTTCTGGCAAGCTTATTAAGATTTTCTCAACAATCTTCTGATCTGAAATTTCTTCTCCATAGTTTTCATATGATTAACAATCTCAATGACTCTAGAAAAATAATCTTTTATGGATTCAGATTCCTTCATCTTCAGATTTTCAAATTCTCCAAGGATTGAAATTTTACCGTTATTGCCTTGCTATCACCTTGAAACTCTCGCTGCAGACTTTCCCTCCCAAGCTTGCTTTGCTGTTGTGGCTCTAATAATTCTTGGTAAAACAGTGGAAGAGACTCCATTTTGCAGCTTTGAGAGAGCTTTGGCATACATCATTCTTTTCACTTCAAGTTTCTCCTTTTCTGCCTCTGAAAGTTGATTCTCATCAGCAGGTTTATTGAAACCTTTGTCAACAATGTTCCACAGCCCTTCTACAAGAGCAATGTCTCCATTTTAACCTTCGAAAATATGTAAATTTCACCTTCAAAGATTGGAATAACAGGGAGTGAAACACTGGAACTTTGTCCAGTAAAAGACGTCATCTTCTAGTTTGAATTGTCCTTCTATGACTACTGAAATTGCCCAAAAAAGATTGTCGAACGTGGCTCTGATACCACTTGTTGGTTTGGAATAAATGTTATGTTGGAGTTGGTTTTGATAAGTTTTAGGAAAATATATTTTTGGTTGATTTGTTACTGCAGAGCTCAATAATTGCAAATGCAGATAATTCACTGTGAATCCTTTTTCTATTTAGCTGCTTCTGGGATCATAATTTTACGTTGGTTTGTCTTCGACCTTAGTTGTCTAGATTATGAGATTGGAATTGCCTGTGTGAAAGATGAAATGCTAAGCATTATGCAGGTTGAGGAAATTTAGTTAGCACCTTAGTGATGAAAAAAATTGGCTTAAACAGAAATTTATCTGTTGGTGGTATTTTCTGCTGTTTGGATTTTATTTTCTTTTAAAATGAATTTCTGTGTTTTTTGGCGATTGTTTTGTTCTCTTGGAGGAGGATATTTACTTTATTTGACTTCTATTTATCAAATTTCATTATTTTTATTTTATAAATTGAAAATAATCAATTTAGGTTTACTTGGTGAACTTCACATTTACTTACTACATATCTTTGTGAATCTTAATTAATTTTTTATTGCAAAATCTGTGACAGATCTGGATTTGACTGGCCTACCTGAAAGGTTTTTTGTGGAAGAAGGAAATGAAAAACAAATACTGTTACTGCCTCAACGAATGGTGTCTGACACTGAAGCAGTTGAGATGACATCTAACTCAAGTAAACAAAAAAAATCTGAGATTGAAGTTATTGAGGATGAAGCTTCACAAAGATGGCCAGAGGGTTTACAGGTTGAGGAAATGCAACAAGAAGCAATAAGTACTTTGAAACCTCAAGGAGTGTTTGATGTTGAAGCAGTTAAGATGCCTAAATCTAGTGGACAAATGAAATTTCAGGTTGCAGACAAAGAGATGGAGCCTGAAGCAGATCGACCTCAGGAAGCTCAACAATTTTTGATGCAAGTCGGTTTAAGATTAACTGAGCCACCAAAGGATGAGGATTGGGAAAATGCCAATGAGATTTACTTGATGGACAATGAGTTGTCTGTTTTACCAGAGAATCCAAGGTGTCCCAAGTTGTCAGCACTGTTCCTTCAAAGAAACTACAAATTGCGATTGATTCCACCCTCATTTTTTGATTATATGCCTGCTCTTCAAACCCTGAACTTATCCGGGACTAATATAAAGTCTTTGCCCAATTCCATTATCAGATTGGTCAGCCTAAAAAGACTCTTTCTAAATGATTGTCATTGTTTCATGGTGTTGTCACCCAGAATTGGAGAACTCAAGCAGCTTGAGGTTCTTAGTCTTGAAGGGACTGAGATTATGGATTTACCTCCAGATATTAAGAAGCTAACTAATCTGACATGTTTGGAAGTTTCATTTTGTGAATGTCAGAGTAATTGTAGGCAAGCCATGCAATTAAATGCAGTAGTGCCTTGTGGGGTAATTTCTGTCCTGTCTCAGTTAGAGGAGTTGGATATTAATGTGGATCCAGATGATGAGCGGTGGGATGCGTGTGTGGAAGATATTATTAATGAAGTATGCACCTTAAAGAGGTTGTACTCTCTTAAATTCTATTTCCAAAGGGTGGAACTTTTAAGTCACATTCAGCAGAATATCCCATTGCTGTTATATTTCAGATTTACTGTTGGCCGTCATCTCAAGCGCATTATGTCTGGTGTACCCCGTGATGTTGAGCTTGAACTGGAACGATGGGATAGATGCTTGAAATACATAAATGGTGTGGATGTCCCTGAAGATATTAAGGAGGTACTCCAACATTCTACGGCATTTTTCTTGGACAGGCATGCAACTGTTAAGAAGCTATCCAATTTTGGGATTGAAAACATGGAGAAACTAAAATGCTTAGTCATGGGGGAATGTAGTGAGGTTCAAGTGATTATAGATAGCAATGAAATAGTATCTAAATCATATGGTACTGAAAAAATTGTTCTTGGTTCACTTGAATACATGTATGTATATTATATGGAGAGTTTAAGGAGCATGTGGGAGGGGCCGCTACAGCCAGACTCTTTAGCTTGTCTCAAGTCCTTGACATTTTGCACATGTCCCCAATTGACCACTATTTTCACACCAGGGTTGCTTGCTAACCTGTGCAACTTGAAAGAGCTTAAAGTTGATGACTGCTGCTCCATCAAAAGCATAGTAAGCCGTGATGTAACTGCTGAGCATAAAGGCTCTTATTTTCTCCCAGAATTGAAGAAGATTTCACTTCATTACGTGCCAGAATTAGATAGCATCTCTAATGGTTTACACATTGCACCAAAATTGGAATGGTTGAGTTTTTATGATTGCCCAAAACTTAAGAACCCGTTGGTTGGGGAAGTATCTAGTCAATGTTTGAAGAAGATCAAGGGTGAGACAAGTTGGTGGGAAGCGCTGGAGTGGAGCAATGGTCGTCCAGGTTATTTGGATGAAATATTTGTTCCAATTGACATATGTGATTGCTGAGCACCTGAAATGTTCCCTAATAAAAAATTAGTCTGTGCATTGCCTTAGGCAAACTCAATGTTTCAATGTCAATGATAAATTGATAATGTGTAAAAATTGAGGCATCCTTAGACCAATTTCTGTTTGCTATATTTATACCCTTGTAGCTGCTATGGCGATGAGACCTTACTTTCATTGAATATAGCCCTTCTAGCCTGATGTATCTTTCTCATGCTGCTGTTGGGGCTTTTTTCCAACAAACATTTGTGAAAAAGAAGAAAAAAAAAAAGAAAAAAAAAAAGAGTAATGTGTTTTTAGATTTCTGATACTCCAAACGCAAAATGCTTATGAAATCCAAGCTCATGAACATGTGGGGAAAGTCCATTCTGGAATCCTACAAAGTTGGATACGTAAAGCTCTAGACTAATGTAGTCCATTAGTGTTGGTTGTCTGTCTGTTATTGTTAGCCCTTCTTTTTTTATTGGAACCAGATTTCTATCATGGTTACATGGTCAAAACTGTTGTATGTGCTAAAGTAATGACCTAACATGAGTAATCTTTTCTGATCAATATTTTTAATGGATTATAAACGATTCTGTTGTTTTGTTTCACGGATGTTAGGGTACGTTTGGTACATTGAATGAAGATTATGACATAAATTGTAATTTTTATTACTAGTAATAAAGTGTATTGTAATGTAATAACTAAATATATTCATTAGTTTGGTTGTGAGTTATAATATTAGAATGAAACTTAACATTTATTTTAGGAAATATTTTACTCATACAATTATATCTTTTTAAAAATTGTTATTTTTAAATTTAAGAGAGATATGTGTTATTTTTTATGATTTTTTATTTTTATAATTGTTAGATGGATATGGAAAGTTTGTTTATTTAGAAATATATTAAGTTTTGAAATTATACGATGATACACTACTTCCTTCGCTTCACAGCTTATAAGGTTGAAAGTGGGGGAAGCACTCTTCGATGTGGGACACTTTGAGCCTCCTCGGCACTGCGCCCAGAGCCTTGCCGAGGACGAACAAAACGTGGCCCCACAATAAAAGAAGCCCCAATGTGGGACTGGCTAACTTCCTCGGCACTGCGCCTAGAGCCTTGCCGAGGAGGGCGGTGGGCGGTCACACCCAAAGCGCGGTGCCTGACCCTTACCCATCGTGCCCCCACAATATAAAAAAAAGAGCTTCTTTTATTGTGGGGCTACGTTTTGTTCGTCCTCGGCAAGGCTCTGGGCGCAGTGCCGAGGAGGCTCAAAGTGTCCCACATCGAAGAGAGCTTCCCCTACTTTCAACCTTATAAGCTGTGAAGCGAAGGAAATAGTGTACCATCGTATTCCGGTATTCGAATACGCGAATACGATGGTACACTACTTCCTTCGCTTCACAACTTATAAGGTTGAAAGTGGGGGAAGCTCTCTTCGATGTGGGACACTTTGAGCCTCCTCGACACTGCGCCCAGAGCCTTGCCGAGGACGAACAAAACGTGGCCCCACAATTGCACTTACTAAAGAATAGGTAATACAACTTTTTAAAAAGGAATAATTATTCCTTATTTTGAAGAATAGTTATTCATAAGAAATGACTATTCTTTATAATAAAAACATAACTAAACTAAAGAATAACTAAATCATAGGAATAACTATTACATTACAGCTCTTATTACAGTCTTCTAAACATGCCCTTAGTTTCTTGGATGTTAATGCCTTTTACCAAAAAATTATATTTGAATTCTATTGTCACATTTCTTTAGCTAGGCTGAAAGTCTATGCTGAGCTCAGAGCAATCCCATCAGCCTAGCTAAAGTAACATTTAATCAAGAAAAAAAAAGCGATACTCATCCAAAATTTCAATACATCAATCTCAATATTTTGTCTCAAAAAACTTAACAATGTCCTCAATACATCTATGTGGAGCACTGTTTACTCAATACGCCAAATAAAAATCTTAATTCACTTTGGGAATGATGGGTTAAGAAAAATACATTTAAGGAGAAAGAAATAATATTAAAATAGAATAGTGATAGAGTACTGAGGTTGATGTAATTGTTTGTAAATAGTAGATTAGTTAAACTAATAAAAGTGAGCTTTTTAGACTAAATCTGGCTGTAAATAGTAAATTAGCTAAACTAATAAAAGTGAGTTTTTTATACTAGATTTGGCTAAAAACCTGCAGAGCTTGATGTGAATACTCTGAGAGAGAGAGAGAGAGAGAGAGAAATTTTTGCTATGATTCTCAACTTTTTATGGTTGATTTCATTTAATCATTTTGCTTCTTAACAAATTAGTAGTCCCAATTTAATTATTGACTTTTTGAGCACGTTTAATTGTTTAAATGTTACACTTTTCTTATTAAAAAAAATTTCACCTTCTGCTATCAGATGATGCATAAAAATTGCTGCATAAAAATTGCTGCCCTGTGTAATGGAGTGTTTATGAGTCATATCATCAGTATAAAAAATACTTTACATAAAATGGCCACCTTTAGTAGCTTTTTTTTTTTTTTTTTTTTTTTTTTTTCTTAAGAAGAACCTCAGTAGCTTAGTGGCCATTTATATGTCATGTTAGTATTTCATTTTTTTTTTCATTCTTAACTATCTCTCAATTTCCCATTTTAATTTCGCTTTCCAATTCTTGGTAACCAAACAGACAAAATTAGAAAAAAACCACTCAACAGAAATTGTCACCCATCCATCTAGTTGTACGTATGGGCACCTAGTTCTTCCTCTTTAACCAACAAGGTTGTTGTGACCTCACTTGCGAAAATTTCTCTCTCTCTCTCTCTCTCTCTCTCTCTCTCTCACAGCATTCACATCAGCCTAAGTAGGTTTTTAGCTGCATTTAGTCTAAAAACTCACTTTTTTTAGTTGAGCTAATATATTATTTACAGATAATTACATCAATCTTAGTACTCTATCTCTATTATGTTTCAATATTATTTCTTTTTCCTTAAATATATATTTTTTAACCCATCCTTCCCAATGTGTGAATAAAATATGATTTTTATTTGGTGCATTGAGTGAATGGTGCTCAATAGATGTATTGAGGATATTGTTTATTGTAAGTTTTTTAGACAAAACAGGTCAGTAGCATTTTTTTATGGAACTTGAGTTTTTGAAACTCGAGTTACATGTAAAACTCAAGTTTTAAAAATGTGGTAAATCATTAATTATTTCTTAAACAGTGGTAGAACACTAATAATTTCAGCCAAAGATGGTATTTGGTCATTTTTGCACTTTGATCAATACCAAATATTTTGGAAATTCTTGGAATATTGGAGACTCTTGTTTATCTTATGCATTTTGAAGGAATTGTGGAGACTTTAGTCAATCCTATGAAGGAATTGTGGAGACTCAAGTCAATCCATTACCAGAATGATATGAAGCAGCCAAAAAATGTGAGTGCCCTGCAAGCTGCAATCAAACTAAAACTGGTTAGCTAGGCTGTTTTCAATTAAGGGCATGTTACCGCTTTACTAATAACATGAAAAGGCTTTTCTAGCTTCCTCTTGTATCTATTGATATCTATTGATTTTGAAGGAATTGTGGAGATTTTGGTCAATCCTACTGCATCTGTTGATTTTGAAGGGATTGTGGAGACTCTAGTCGATCTAATAGTATCTATTTATCAGTGCCAGAATTTTGAATTACGTTTCTAAGAGTAAATTTATGAACTTCAGAGGATCCTTATTCCATGAAGTCTCACCTTATTAAGCAAATACAGAGAAATATTAACATAAAGTAACTCCAACATAAATTTCTTAAAATCTTTACATTTCAATGTTAAATAAGTGGTTTAATTTTTGGTCTTGATCATTCAATGAGAAACATTCTTGGTAAACCCCGTATATTATTTGAGACAAATAAATTTATAGGTCTTGACCATTTATTTTATTGTTGATAAGATGATCTTCGTTAATTCTTAAATGGAACTCAAGATTGATCATATATATGTTCAAGCAATATAACCCCAGTTTAATAATATGGGGGAGAGACCTTCGGGCTAGTTAAATCAAGCCTAGCACCAACTGTTTAAATTTTCAAACAAAACACTAATGGCTCTACGCTAGGCAATTTGAGGATAGTTGGGGGAGGTAGCATTATTAGGAACCACAATGGTGACTGGTTCAGTGGTTTTGCCCAATCAATTGGTATTGCCACTAGCATGGTTGCAGAACTGTGGTTGCTTAGAGATGGCCTAAATCTTTGCACGCTACTTCACCTCTCCTCAGTTGAAATTGAAATGGATGCTTCCTTGATTGTTAATTAGATAAATAGAGGAACCAACACCTCCAGATCCTTATCTTCAATGGTTGATTATTGCAGGGTCCTTCTGAGTAGGAATGTAGGATCCCCCCAATACCAAGTAAATCATTACAGCTACAGGGAAGCAAATGGTGTGGTTGATGCTCTAGCAAGGAGTGTCACTAATCTTTGAGAAGATTTTGTTATTTTTGTTGCCTCTCCTGTTAATATTTCGTTGTTACTTAAACAAGATGCTTTAGGTTATTTATATTTATGGCGTTGAATTTGTTGTTTTTCCTCTTTATCCATGCCATATAAAATTACCCCAAAAAAAAAAATAACAATCTAAAAAAAAAAAATGCTTTGTGTTGTATGATAAATAAAATGCTATATCCATAACATTTTCATAACAAATCAAGTGGAATATTTTTATTAATTATTACTAGTGAGCAAAAAGTAATTTCAATGATGAATTCGAATTAGAATTGAGAGGAAGTATAAAAATTAATAACTAGATGGGGAAGTTCCTCATAGTATTAATAGAGTAATTGAGTGAGCAATGGTACAATTCTCGAAACCAACCTTGGAGCAGCTCAACTGGTTAAGAAAATATCCAACAAAGACATCTAGATCTGAGAGAAGAAAAGCAATAGAGAGGACATTATCTTTTTACCTACAAAAAATAATCTGCCACATCAATAGGTGTGTAACGATTTTGTCAATATTTTTGTCTACATCCCTTCTCTTTTCTCCCTATTAGGAGAAATCAGTGTTTGGTGAGTCCGAATTGAAAAGAACCACCAATTTTCGTCTTGTAAACAAAAAAGTGAAAGTTTCTACTAGAGCTTTCCATCTCATTGTTGTCCCCAATGATGACAGTTCGGGCTTAGCACTGGATAGAGCAGCAACAACAGTAGTGGCCACAAAATCCGACGGAGGAAATCAAAACTTCTGAGTTTTTACCATGAAATTTAAATAAAATAATCAATTTCAAACATTTCAACAAAACAGGTGAGAATTTTGAATGGAAAATAAACGTAAGGGTTTCAACTTTCCAAGGAATAAGAAATTGGAATTGAATGAGACGTCAGCTGTAGAGAGGACCCATATAGTACCCATCTCTCACGCTTACGGCTTCCTCGCTTGTTGTCAGAGTCATTGTCATGCTGCCTTCTATTGATGTCGGCAATAGTTGTCCTTGATTCGTTGATTTGTTGTTAAGCCAGATCAACAGTTGTCTAAATCAATTGATATTTTTTTTTTTAATTCCCGCATTTAACAGGGAAAACTGAGAGAATTGCCTCTCATTGTATACATAGGCTATAGATGAAAAAGGAGAAACAAACAAAAAAAAAACTTCCAAATTGTCTAACCTATTTTATGGCAAATCATTCGGCCATTCACCTGTATACTTATATGAGTAAGTCAATCGGAGGAAGATTAGGGGAAAATTCTGATTAAAAGAAGAATAAGAAGAGGGAAGAAGGAAGAAAATTACACCTATTTCCCTAAGGTTTGAGGAAATTATAAAGAAAATTAGAGTTTTACAAAAAGAGGATACAAAAATAAAATATAATAAATTAAAAAAATTGCTCACCAAATGTTAAAGTCATTATAAATATTGAAGTTATCAATTGATTTGAAGGACAACTTTTTTAATAATATTAATTTAAATAAATCTTAGGAAGCAAGTAAAGAAAGCCAAAGAATATAAAAGGTTAGACATGATATATATGTCTAGATGGTCATATTTACTATGCTCAACTTCTTAACTCTCAAAAAAAAAAAAAAAAAAAAAACTTCTTAACTCTTTTTTTTTTTTTAATTTTTTTTTTTTTGGAGAAACCTCAACTTCTTAACTCAATTTCTCACTATTGAGAACTCTCTATTATGTGTTTTCCAGTGTGACACATTCATAGGGTTTCGCACAAGAGAAAAATATAAAGGCTTAAGTATTCCCATCAGGTGTGTCAAATGCCAAATATTTGGCATTTGACACACCAAATACCAAAAAATCACTCACATTAGGTGTTCTAAATGCCAAAATATTTGGCATGAGTGAATAGTACAATCTCAAATATGAAAGCGTACGGATAGAAATGGTAAAAGTTTATTTATTTATTTATTTATTCTCTTTTCTCTCTCCTCTCTCATCGGTGGTGGTGGGTTGCGATGAGCAGATTCAGTGGTGGGTTGGCCTGTGGGTGGGTTACTATGGTGATGGGCGAATCGGTGGTGATGGGTTTTGATGTGCGAATTCGGTGGTGGGTGGGCTAGCTTGTGGACGGGTTTCGATGGGTGGGTGGGTGGGTGGGTGGGTTGGCAGCGGCAGTGGATGGGTGTGTGGGATGCGGCTGCTTGGGTTGTGTTTTTTGTTTTTGTTTTTGTTTTTTTGTTTTTAAATAAAAGATATACAATGGATTTTTTTGTTGTTGTGATTTTCTGATGTGGTGGTTTGATTTGGGTGTTTATGTGATGTTCTGCTATTGTGGTTTTGGTGTGAGACGGTGGTGGGGTGGGATGTGGGGTGTTGATGGGTATTGGCAACGGGGGTGGGCTATAGGTTGTGGTGGGGGTGGTAGGTTTTTTTATTTTGTATTTTTATATATTGTTGATTTTTTTTAATGTTATTTTAATATTTTAATATATTATTTTAATGTATAAGATTGAAGAATAGAGGATGTGATATATGGTGAATTGTAAAATGGTGTGTTAAAATAATAAAGTTGTGTTTTTGATGTGTCAAAATGGCATTTTTATAGAACACTTGATGGGAATGTTCTAATGTGTTCTCTAAGTATTGAAAACATTTCTATCTCTCAAAAAAAAAAAAAAAAAAAAAGTATTGAAAACATATTTGAAAAAATAAGTTAATTCATGGGGCTTGACCATTCAATGAGACAAATAAATTCATAGGTCTTGACCATTTATTTTATTGTTGGTAAGATGATCTTTGTAAATCTTAAATGGAACTCAAGTTTAATCCTATGTGATAATGTGAAAGCAATATAACCCAAGTTTAATAATATGGGGGGTAGATATCTTTGGGCTAGTTGGATCGAGCCCTACACCAACTATTTTAAACATAACACTAATGATTCTTCCTTAGACAACATGAGAAAGCGGCATGAACATTCCCATTAGCTATTCTATAAAAAATGCCATTTTGACACACCAGAAGTTTACTTTATTATTTTACCACATCATTTTACAATAACTCATTCATTACATGTTTTATCCTTCAATTATATACATTAAAATAATATTTACAACACATTGAAATAATATATTAACTCCTCCCATCATCATCATCGTCAACAACAACAACAATGGCACAACCACCACTGCGGCAACAACGGCCACCAACAACCACTGCTGCAACAACACCGACAGCCACCACCAGCACAAACTCACATCCACCAATGCTACCTTAAAAAAAAAAAAAAAAAAAAAAAACACAACTAGAAAAAAAAAAAAAAAAAAAAAAAAAAAACCCACAACAACCCACCACATTCACAAACCTCAAAATCCATCCCAAATCAAACAAACCCACAACCTAGCTCCAAAATCTCCTTCCTTACGCTTTCCAACAACGGTTTCCTCGACAACCCTGCCGTTGGAGTCCCGAAAACCCAATCATTGGCCTTGTTATCATTGTTATCCTCTAACGCATCCGCGAATATCGAATTAGAATCGCCTTCTTCTCCATACTCGCTAGAGTTAGCAAAGACGAAGCCAGTGTTATTGTCGATGCGGACGAAGACATTACTAGGTGAGTTGTCGTAAATGGGATTGGACGAGGGTTGTGGAGGTTGGCGACGAAGGCTGTGGACAGGAAAGAGAGAGAGAGAGATCGTGACAAGAAAAAAAAATAAAAGAGAGAGGAAGAGGCGCAGATAAAGTGATGGAAAAAAAAAAAAAAACCCGAAAGCCATGTGGTGAAGATGCTGGAGAAGAAAGAAGAAGAAAAAGGGAAGAGGGAGTGACAGAAGATAAGGAACAGGCGGAGAAAGAAAGAAGAAAAAGTAAGAGAGAGAAGAAAGAAAAGGTAATAAAAGAAGAGAGAGAATGAATAAAAAAAATATTTTTTTAGCATATCTGTCCGTATCGTTCCAAAGATGGAACGGTACTATTCATGTGTGTCAATTTATAGTATTTAGAATGTCTCATGAGAAGAGTTTTTTGGTGTTTGGTGTGCTATTTGGCATTTGGTACACCTGATAGTAATGCTTACGAACCACAATGGTGACTAGGTCAGTGGTTTTGCCCAATCATTTGATATTATTTTACAAAAGGAGAATACAAAACAAAAGAACCGTTCACCAAATGTTAAAGTCATTATAAATATTGAAGTTATCAATTGATTT
Organism: Lithocarpus polystachyus; assembly: GCA_033629205.1. Taxonomy (NCBI): domain Eukaryota; kingdom Viridiplantae; phylum Streptophyta; class Magnoliopsida; order Fagales; family Fagaceae; genus Lithocarpus; species Lithocarpus polystachyus. The sequence continues at coordinate 105,081,866 of CM066163.1, forward strand.
GACGGACAATTTTTTTAATAATATAAATTTAAATAAATCTTAAAAATAATTCCAAATTCTAATTCACCTAAAATTAAAAGGTTCCTTGATTTGAATTTTCTCCTTGTTGTAATTTATCTTAATTTTGTCATTTATTATTATCTTTGTAGGGACCAGAGGCCCAAATATATATATATTGGGCCTGTCCAAGGAGGCTCAACTGTCTGATGGCTAGTCAATAGTGTAGAAAATGCAAGGCTGTGAGCTTCACAAGTAGATCACGACTGTGTAAGCTGAGGAAGGTGATCCGAGGAGGAATATGTCCTTGGCTTAGCAAAGCAAGGGTCAAAGTAGGTGCTCTGTTATCTGGAATGATATATTAGAAAGTTCTATTGGTAAAGGTGTACCCTGTGAGCGTACAGAACAGGTGGGAGTTGAAAAATATCTTGAGAAAAGCTGCTACCACCGCATTGAATGCTCTGCAGTTAACTCTATGGCCGCATTAATGAGTAAGTGATATTTGAACAGTAACTTTCAGCCTTACAGCTACCATCTGAAGACTTTTCAGAAGGACTGATGGGATAGGGGTGAAAGGAAATGATTTGGACTACACGTGGAGGGTAGTGATTCAAGTTAGAGGTAGTATACAATAGGTAGAGAACCTTGAGAGAAGGGGATCGGAAAAATAGAGAAAGAACTACTGTAGCAACCTGGAACCAAACTTGTAATCAATTTGTAAATCAATATATAAGAGTTAGTTCCCATGGATCTAGCCGATGACATCTTTCTTTGATTAAATTCAGTATATTTGTTCTCTAACCCACTGAAGCCCAGTTTTTTTAACCCACTTTCTACAAATTCATTGTTATGGGCTTGTTAGGCCTAAGTCCATTTTTCTTGTGGGCTAGGAACTCAAATTGGGTCCATACAATTGGCACCGTTTGTGAAAAATTACTGGTGTTTTAGTAAGTCTAACGTTCAATAATGGCAAGCTCAGGTTCGAACTAGGCGAAGTCGATGGGGTCTCAGCGTTAGGATCATTTTCGTGATCTTGAGCAAAGAAGAGACCGAGAGGGAAGTGTACATACTACTTATACCAGCAAGAGCCATTCTTGGGGTGGTAGCCACCTTTCTCAGGGGAAAAATGCCAGAGCCATGCAGCAGGAGATTGATCACTTAAAGAGGAAGTTCCATCTTGAATGGAGAAGGTGAAGTCCATCCACTTTTGACCTTTCTTTTGATGATAAGGAGGACCGTGATTATAGGCACAGATCAAGGACCCTTCCTAGCAAGTCTTACTCGTACGATGAGGAGCACCATCATGAGCATAGGCACAGAAACTCATCTGCCAAAGGCTTGGGGAATGATGCTATGAGTAGGGCACTTAGCCAAATTTCCAGGTCCCCCTTCATGCGCAAAATTAAGGGAGGGAGGCTTTCTCGGCAGTTTACCTAGCCCATGTTCACCATGTACAACGGTCGAACAGATCTTGTGGAGCACGTGAGTCAGTTCAATCAGAGAATGGCTGTACACTCTAGGAATAAAGCCTTAATGTGCAAGGTGTTCCCATCTAACTTGGGGCCCGTGGCATTGAGGTGGTTCGACGGCTTGGTAGTAGGATCTATTGGCTCCTTTAAAGAGCTCACTAGGGCTTTTTGCTCTCGTTTTATTAAATGTAGTAGGGTTCCTCGGCCATTAGATTCTCTGTTGTCTCTATTAATGCGAGAAGGGGAGACCTTGAAAACACACTTGGACAGATAGTGGGAGATGTTCAACGAGATTGATGGGAATTTCGATGATGTGGCCATAAGAACTTTTAAGGTCTGCCTGCCCGCCGAGCACGATTTGAGGAAGTCTTTAACTAAGAAGCCGGTGAGGAGTATGCGTTGGCTTATGGATCGCATCGACGAATATAAACGTGTCGAGGAGGATCAGCAACAAAGGAAGGGAAAGGCTAAAGTTATCCCTCAAGAGAGGAGGGATTTTAGGTTGGACCGTTACAATAATAACAGGCCCCGAAGGGATTTTGTTGGGCAATCTGGGCTTACGGTTCCTTAGGCGGTTAACACGGTGTTCCGAGAGCCCATACATCAAGTGCTGGAGAAGATCAAGAACGAGCCATACTTTAAGTGACCAAACAAAATGGGAGGGGACCCTTTGAAATGCAACCAGAGCTTTCATTGCCAATACCATCAAGAGCGGGGGTATAACATTAAGGACTGTAGAACTCTGTGGAACCATTTGGAGCAACTGGTTAGAGAATGAAGGTTGCAGTAGTTTTTGTATTGGCCCAATGGGCATGGAGACCAATCAAGGTCAAGGGCTCAAAGGAACGCTTCTTCAAGGCCCATGTTAGGCATGATTAATGTAATCTTTGTTGCCCCTAGGAGGACTGGTTCTCGTCCCTCCAGAGTGATGTCCGTGGCTCGGCTAGTAGCCGAGGATCCTAACTTTGAGCCGAAAAGGGCTAGAATGGATATCCGGACAGCGCTAATCGGATGAGGACAAAAAGGGAACCATCCAACCGCATGATGACACTTTGGTGGTCACCTTCAGAATAGGAGGGTACGATATAAAGAGAGTGATGGTGGATCAAGGCAGTGGGACAGAGATTATGTACCCTAATTTGTATAGAGGTTTAGGTTTAAAACCTGGAGATTTGATAACATATGATTCACCTTTGTTAAGTTTTGATGGGAAAATTGTTATTACAAGGGGTCAGATTAGGTTGCCCGTGCAAGCAGGATCAGAGGTGGTTGAAGTGGACTTCATTGTGGTGGATTCGTATTCTTCTTACACAGCCATTGTAGCTAGACCTTAACTTCATGCTCTAGGTGCCGTTTCTTCAACTCTGCATTTGAAGGTGAAGTACCCATCAAGGGACTAGATTGAGGAGCTTTTGGGAAGTTAATCCGTGGCTAGGCAGTGCCTTGTGGCTGCCATTATGCATCAGCCCACAGCCGAGTCCTCGGCTTCTGCTGAAGGTGGCTTATAGCAATCAAGGATTCCGATCCTATCTACTAATGCGGTGTCGAAAGTGGTGAAGTGTGAGCAATTGGAAAAAGTTTCTATAGATGGTGATCCGGAGAAGTTTTTTCAGATCGAAGCTCAGTTACCTCTTCAGGAGAAGGAGGAACTGCTAGCACTTTTTAGGAAGAATGTTGATGTATTTGCCTGGAATGCCTATAAGGCTCCTGGGGTAGATCTAGAGTTCATCTGCCATCACTTGAATGTTAACCCAACTGTCCTTTCCAGAAAACAACCACCTCGGTGCTCATCTAAGGAGCATTCTGAAGCTGTCAAGGAAGAGGTGAATAAGTTTAAGCAGGCAGTGTCTATTAAGGAGGCGTTTTACCTTGAATGGTTGGCTAATACAGTGGTGGTAAAGTAGAAGAATAGAAAGTGACGGGTATGTGTAGACTTCACAAACTTGAACAAAGCCTGTCTAAAGGATCCCTTCCTCATGTCTCGAATCGATCAACTAGTGGACGCAACAGTAGGCCATCCTCGGATGAGCTTTTTGGACATCTTTCAAGGGTACCATCAAATACCATTAGCCTTGAATGATCAGGAAAAAACAGCTTTTGTCACTCCTACTGGGAATTACCACTACAAGGTGATGCCTTTTGGTCTGAAGAATGTAGGTTCCACTTATCAGAGGATGATGACCAGGATGTTTGAGCCACAATTGGGGAAAAATATTGAGATTTATATAGAAGACATGGTGGTCAAGAGCAAGCTAGAATCAGAGCATGTCAAGGACCTCGAGAATATCTTTGAGATCTTGAGAAGATACGAGCTGCGACTTAATGCTTTAAGTGTTCATTTGGTGTTGGATTAGGAAAATTCTTGGGGTACATGGTTATGCATCGCGGAATTGAAGTCAACCCCGGCCAGATCAAGGCAATCAATAGTTTGCAACCATCTCAGAATCCCAAGGAGGTCCAGAAGCTAACAGGGATGGCCACTGCTCTAAACTGATTCATTTCTCAGCCTGCAGATAGATGTAGGCCTTTCTTCCAATTGCTGAACAAGTGGAAATGGTTTGAGTTGACTGAGGAGTGTGCCCTAGCTTTCCAGCGGTTAAAAGAATATCTTTATCGACCTCCCATTATGTCCAGACCCGAGGTTGACGAGCTTTTATTTGCTTACATTGCAGTGGCCCTCCACACAGTGAGTTTGGTATTGGTACAGGTTGATAGTGGTGTATAGCTGTCGGTTTATTATGTGAGCAAATCACTGCATGAGGCCAAGGTCCGATACTTACCACTTGAGAAGGCTATTTTGGCAGTGGTGCATGCCACCCGCACGCTTCCCCATTATTTCCAAGTGCATACAGTGGTTGCCTTAACTCACCTCCCACTTAGGTCTTTATTGCGGAGTGTTGATTATACAGGGAGGGTTACTAAATGAGGTACGATCCTTGAAGCCTTTGACATCAAGTACGTGCCTCGCACCTCTGTAAAAGGCCAGGTCTTAGCTAATTTGGTGGCTGAATTTGCTGAGGCCCCGCTAGAAGAAAATGCCGAGAGGCTGGGCATGAATGAAAATTAAGTTCGCAGCGAATCAAAGAGGGTCTGGATTGGGGCTAGTCCTGATATCTCTCGAGAAGATCACAATTAAGAAATCCCCACAGTTAGGCTTCTTGGCCACAAATAATGAAGCTGAATATGAAGCTCTGTTGATAGGGATGGACATGGTTCTGAAAATGGGTGGAAAAGAAGTAGAGATATCTTTAGATTCAAGGCTGGTTGTGGGCAAAGTTTGGGGAGAATTGGAGGCCAGGGATGTGAGAATGCAGGGATATCTAATCCGAGTCAGTCACTTACAATCAGGATTTGAATCTTTCAATTTCTACACATCCCAAGAGGTGGGAATACCCATGCCGACTTTTTGGCTTCTCTTACGACCACTTCGGCTTAGAACCTACCTTGGATTATCTTTGTGGAAGACTTGTGTAAATCCACTGAAGTAAAAAATGAAGTGTTCAATATTCATCAAGCCAGGGTGGGATCCAGTTGGATGGATTCTATAGTGCTGTTCCTTAAGGAAGATATCTTGTCTGAGGACAAATCAGAGGCTGATAAGATATGAAGAAAAGCTCCTCGGTTTTGGCTGTCCGAGGACTAATAATTGTATAAGTGTTCTTTTTTTGGGCCATACTTGTTGTGCATACACCTTGAGGCATCGGAGTTGCTCCTTAAAGAGTTGCACAAAGGGATTTGTGGAAGTCACACGGGAGGCAAGTCTTTATCTCATAGAGCCCTCACTCAGGGGTATTGGTGGCTAAACATGCAAAGGAAAGCACAGGAATGCATGAAAAAGTGTGATCAATATCAGAGGTTTGCACCAAATATTCACCAACCAGGGGGAGTTCTTAATCCTCTGTCCAGCCCTTGGTCTTTTGCTCAGTAGGGTTTGGATATCATGGGTCCTTTTCCTAAAGCAACTGGGAATAAAAGATATCTGCTAGTTGGCACGGATTACTTCACCAAGTGGGTCAAAGCTGAACCATTGGCTAACATCAAGGACGTGGATGCCAAGAGATTTGTATGGAAAAACATTGTCACTCGATTTGGTGTACCATGCACACTTATCTCGGACAATGGTCTTCAATTTGACAACAAGGCTTTCAGGAGGTACTGTTGTGAACTAGGCATAACAAATAGGTATTCCGCTCCAGCATATCCACAGGGGGAATGGACAGGCAGAGACTATCAACAAGGTCATAGTGAGTGGGCTGAAGACGAGGCTGGATGATGCAAAGGGAAAATGGGTGGAAGAACTACCTTATGTCCTCTGGACTTATCGGACAACTCCTCGCAGGTCCACTGGGGAAACGCCCTTTTCAATGACCTATGGGGCTGAAGCTGTCATCCCCCTAGAAACTAGATTCCCAATGCTGAGAACAAATTCTTTTACCCCGAGTAGCAACAATGGACTATTAAAGAGAAGCTTGGACCTAATTGATGAGCGGAGAGAAAATGTTATGGTCCAATTAGCTTATTATCAGCATAAGCTTAAGCAGGGATATGATGCCAATGTGAAGTTAAGGCCATTAGCACTTGGAGATTTGGTTTTAAGAAAGGTTATGGGTATTGCTAAGAACCCAGTTTGGATAAAGCTGGGACCCAACTGGGAAGGACCATACCGCATCCTATCAGTGGCTGGAATAAGTGCATATTACCTAGAAGATTTGGAGGAAAGGGCTGTACCACGTGCCTGGAATGTAAATAATCTAAGAAGGTATTACTATTAATGAAATCTTCGATGATTGCACTTGAGTTTATTATATTATGTGACATGCGTTCTTCAGTTCATTTTCACTAAGTGTTAAACAGAACCTTGGTCATGCCTGGTCTCTCGGACTACATACCTTGGGTAAATTAATACTTCAGTTCATTCTTACTAAGTGTTAAACAGAACATTGGTCATGCCTAGTCTCTCGGACTACATACCTTGGATAATTAATACTTCAATTCATTTTCACTAAGTGTTAAACAGAACCTTGGTCATGCCTGGTCTCTCGGATCACAAACCTTGGGTAAATTAATACTTCAGTTGATTTTCACTAAGTGTTAAATAGAACCTTGGTCATGCTAAGTCTCTTGGACCACATACCTTGGGTTAATTAATACTTCCTATCATTTTCACTAAGTGTTAAACGGAACATTGGTCATGCCTGGTCTTTCAGACCACATACCTTGGGTAAATTAATACTTTAGTTCGTTTTTATTAAGTGTTAAACAGAACCTTGGTTATGTCTGGTCTCTCGGACCATGTACCTTGGGTAAATTAATACTTCAGTTCATTTTCACTAAGTGTTAAATAGAACCTTGGTCAAGCCAAGTCTCTCGGACCACATACATTGGGTAAATTAATACTTCAGTTCATTTTCACTAAGTGTTAAACAAAACCTTGGTCATGCCTGCTCTCTCGGACCACATACCTTAGGTGAATTAATGCTTCCTATCATTTTTAGGGTAAAGCCTTAGTTATTTCAGACTTCTCGGACTGCATGCTTTGGTTAAAATTAGTACTCTATATTATTTTATTGAATTTATTTTACAGAGTATCAATATAAATCCCACGTAATATCCGGCTTCTTGAATCGATTGCCTCCATTAAGTTACCCAAATGATAAACAAAATAGGAATTGTGTGTCCTACTTATTTCTATTTTAATAAATATATTGTTCATCCCCGTGAGATTCTCTTCGGCCGCAAGTTTTTAATTGTTTGCTCTATTATAATAGCAATGTGTTGCTATTAACCTTTTTCAACAAAAGAATAGTAGCGGTTCATTCTAGATCTCATCAAAGGGGAAAATAGTAATCACATCAACCAAGGAATAAATGTTACGAGAGAGAAAAGTAGTGACAAGTAAAGTCTTTTCATTAACTGGAAAAAGGAGTACATTGTACATAATGCGAAAAAACTACTAAAAAAAAAAACAATGAAAAGAAGGTAAAATCCTATCGCTAAGTCTTGGCCTTGAGAGGAGGAGGCCAAGACTTGGCCCCGGTCTCTTTAGTCCTTATTGCTGCATCCTTGGCCTTGGCGGCTTCTTTAACTTTTGTGGGAGGCTTGGTCTCTGTACCCTTGCCTTTATCCTTGGTCACCTTATTTCCTCGACTTTGATTAGCAGCTTGACTGGATCCTTTGGCAGCCTCGGGGGGAGGGAGGTTGGACTGAGTATGTTCAGAGGTTTCTAGGGCAAGGGTAAAGGGAGATGGGAGGGAGCCCGGGGCCTTGCGGATGTCAGGATGGTAGTATTTTCTCCCTGGCTGCCTCCACTTCGAGTCAGCAAGGACTCTTGCAAGGTTAAGGGCCTCCACCCACGTAGCCTTGCAGTAGTCCCGACATACTCTAGCCAGCTCCTCAACAAGCCAAATCTCGGTCTCTTCAACACCAAGATTGTAAGAAGCCTACCTCGAGGCTTCTGCTGCTTCCTCGGCTACCTGAGCGAAGGCTTTGGCCTTTTCCAGGTCAGCCTTCAGGTCTAGGACCAGTTGCTTTTGTGTGGCAAGCTCTATCTCGATGAGATAGAGCTTCTTGCGTTGATCCTCTGCTTGGTCCTGTGCATTCTTCAGCCCCGCCTCGCGCGCTCCTCCTAGCACGCTCCTCGGCAGTTAGCTTAGTGGCCAATTCTTGGTAATCTTGTTTCATGGCCCCTAAGGATTTTTCAACCTCTGCGCGGGAGTGGGCCTTAGCCTTGGTTTGATTTCGAGCTTCCTTATTCCACTCCTCAGCCACAAAGACTTGCTGGGTGACTTACGTAAAAGCAATAGGGAAATCCCATTAGGGAAAAGCAAAAAAAAGTAAAAGGGAGAGAATGAGAGTGGGCAACCTAGCACTTACCATAGCAAGGCCTCTCTTTAGAGACATGAAGAGGTCTGACTGCCTCATGCGCCTTAGGGCCTCCATGTCTTTGGGCAAGAGAAGAGGCTGCTCAAGGGCCTCAGCAATGTAAGCTGAGTGCCCTTTCTGGAACTCTCGGATAGTGGAGTTCCATAGGATGGCAGCACCATCCAATTCTAAGCGAGGAGCCTATAGGCGTTGCGGCTGGCGTATATTGGCAATATTTTGGTCCTCCTTGCTTTCCACTGAGGAAGCTCGTTTGTCCTTTTCTTTCTTTTATTGCTTGGTCCCCTTTCTAAGGGACCACTTTACCTTCTTTCAAATCCACCACTTTCCTTTTCTTCTTCAGATCAGGATTGGGGGGAAGGCCGAGGGTGGTTGTTGGAGGAAGAGGAGGGGGAAGGTCGTCAAGAACTTAGGATTTGGGGACACCCTTGGAGGACGATCCTTTATTCCTATTGGCCATAATGTCCCTCAAACCTCTCCTCGGATCTAGAGCCATTTCTTCCTCCTCTTTAATGCTCTCGTCCACTCGAGCAACTATGAGTTTGGGCAAGGGAGCGGCGGAAGATTTGTCCAGGTTGCCCTCAAAATCCGAGACATCCCATAGCTCTTCCTTTGCCTTTTCTTCTTCTTCTTCTTCAAAATGAAAGTGGTCTATCTAAGGCTTCAAGTGAAAGCCGAGAGGAATCTGCCTCTTCTCTAGGAACTGCTTCCACACGGGGAGGGCGGTGGAGTGGTAACTCAACTCGAGGGAGATCATCTTGGGCAAGGAAGCCGGGAATAGAGACGTCGATTCAAGCTAGCCTAGGATTGCCTACCCTTATAGCGTTGCCTATGTCCTGGAAATTTTCCGATAATGGCACAAAGTCCAAAAGGAGGTGAAGGGCCCGTAATTGTTTGTCCACACTTATACATATCTTGGATCTCAGCAACGCGTTGAGGCTCTAAATGTTAACAAGACTGAGTCTGGGAGCAACGTGCCTCTTATCTGCAACAACGTCCGAGAACAACATTAGTAAATCATATTGTCAAAGAAAAATGGTATAATAAGGGAAAGCAAGACTAAAAGGCTAAAGTCTGAGTTAAGGGACCTAACCCTAGGGTTTCCCACCTAGCTTTCCCTCCTGAGTTGGGCAGTGAAGGCCATTGTGCCATTCCCCAGAGACAATCAGGTAATCATTTTTCAAGCCTTTGTTGGACTTGGGAAGACACGATACGAGTCTAACGACGTTGGACCTTGACTTGAGGTAGTACCCTACATCGGCCAATGAATGACATTCATACATGTGTACGACATCGTGCAATGTCAGCCCTAAACACATCATTTCGTTGAGAGCATCAATGTTGCCCAAGACCCTAAATAGGTTGGGTGCACACTGGTGAGGACATAGCCTATGGTTGCGAAGATAATCTCGGGTTATCTTGCCCATTGGGAGTGTCATCCTGCCTTCTATAAAGGTGATCATGGGAATGACTACCTTCCCTTCGCTTCTATTAGTGAGGATTTGGTCTGGGAAACAGTATTGCAGGGATACTCACTGAGGGATATGGTACTTAGCCCTAAAACCATCCATGGCGGTGGGGGAATCTACCATGTGCTTAAATCTACCCATTTGGACAAACTATGAGAAAATAAGAACAAAGTTTCTGAAAAGTGATTAAAGGAGAGAAGGCCGAGATGACAGGCCGAGGAGAAAAGAACTTAAAAAAGTGTAGGGACTTAAAAAATAAAAACAGGTTACACTTCGGGAACTTCTTGTAAGTTGGGAGATTTGAGAAATCCTAAAGGCTTGAAAGTTTGAGAGATCTAGGAGTTCACGAGTTTGCTAAAGTAAGGGGAAAGTAAATCTACTAGGCGCTTTATATCGGACGTGGGATTAAGTGGGAATTATCCTGTGCAAAATTTAAGAAGAAGCGTTAGTCGTCTGATCTCTATCTCACCATTAAATGAGAGGAGCAAGATGCCGCCTAGAGCATTTAATGAGACATTTCGGGCTCTGAATTGTCAGGGGTAATTATGGGACACGTGAAGCAACGCTTTCACGTGTGAAAATCAAAAGAAAATCGTAGGATTTATTCATTTATATTAAAACCCCCTTTTTGTCCTCGGATAAGAGGACAACATCAGAATTTTGAGGGGCTATTGTAGGGACCAGAGGCCCAAATATATATATTGGGCCTTAGGGGCCTAGACGAGGAGGCTCAACTGTCCCAGGGCTAGTCAATAGTGTAGAAAATGCAAGGCTATGTGCTTCACAGGTAGATTACGACTGTGTAAGCTGAGGAAGGTGATCCGAGGAAGAATATGTCCTCGGCTAAGCAAAGCAAGGGTCAAAGTAGGTGATCTGTTATCTGGAATGATATATCAGAAAGTTCTATTGGTAAAGGTGTACCTTGTGAGCGTACATGACAGGTGGGAGCTGAAAAATATCTTGAGAAAAGCTGCTATCACTGTATTAAATGCTCTACAACAAACTCTCTGGCTGCATTAATGAGGAAATGATATCTGAATAGTAACTTTCAGCCTTACAGTTACCATCTGAAGACTTTTTAGGAGGGCTGATGGGATAGGGGTGAAAGAAAATGATCTGGGCTACACGTGGAGGGTAGTGATTCAAGTTAGAGGTAGTATAAAATAGGCAGAGAACCTTGAGAGAAGGGGATTGGAAAAATAGAGAAAGAAATACTGTAGCAACTTGGAACCAAACTTGTAATCAATTTGTGAATCAATAAATAAGAGCTAGTTCCCTCGGATCAAGCCGAGGACATCTTTCTTCGATTAAATTCAGTATATTTGTTCTCTAACCCACTAAAGCCCAGTTTTTCTTACCCACTCTCTACAAATTCATTGTTGTGAGCTTGTTGGGCCTAAGTCCCTCCTTCTCGTGGCTTAGGAACTCAAATTTGATCCATACAATCTTCACTATCAAAAACTTGATAACAACGTCTTCTTATAAAAAAGAAAAAGAAAAAGAAAACTTGATTGCCTTTTAAATTTCCAGCATGAATTCACCGTTTTCTTAATACGTTATCCTTTTTCAATCAAAGTGTTATTTTAAATTCTCCAAGTTACATTTTCTTCTTAAAGTTAAGCTCAATTTTCATCATTTTCATTACTCTCTCTCCACCCCCCTCTTCATTTTTCTAGCAATTTATCTATGTTCTCATCTTTCATTTTGGTATATATTTTTTCAAAAACCTTCAAGTTCATGAACAATTTGATTAGATATTTGATGCACGAAATCTGTATGGTTTTCATTGTATTCTTTGTAAGTCAACTTGATATTTCATTCTCACATTTCGATACATTCCAATATCTTAAAATTTTTGTGTCATTGCAAAATTTGCATGCTCTAATAGTGCTTTCACATTCGAATTTGTTCAGGTATAAAAGAAAAAACAAATAAAGAGAGATTTTACTATCTTGATTATACTATTGCTTAATTTAAAGATCATATCACCATGTTTAAGGTTTGCAAAATCTTCACCAAGAAAAATGATGTAAAATATAAAAATACATGCTAACGGGGATTCCATAAACAAATGCGGTATTGATGATGCAATGCTGGAATTAGTAGGGAAATTAAAAAAAAAATGATATTTTAGAGATTTTTTCTTTTATAAAAAATTAAGACTTACACAGAAATGGTTTGGTATAAAAAAAAAATCGAAGAGGATTAAAAAAAAAAAAAAAATATATATATATATATATATATATATATATATATCCTAAAAAAATAAACTCAAAGAATTGAAAACCTTGACACTAGAATCAAGAAAGAGAGTGCAGGACAAAATAGTTTAGCTTTCTATGCTTCGTAGATGAAGTTGTTTACTTTTGTTTACCAAAAAAAAGATTTTTTTTTTTTTGATATGAAAAAACAAAAAAGTTGTTTACTTTTAGATCTTGTAAATAGCTAAGATGCTTTTATTATTAAGTCGACCATATAAATTATCCAAACTAGTCGCAGATCTGCGCAATGCGCGAGATAATTTTGATGTCATATTATTTTTTGTTAAGTAAAGAATAAGAATAATAGTTGAGATTGATTAATAATAGTCTCAAACTCATCTCACAATAATGTGATTATATTGTTATATATATAATAAATTTTATGTAAGTAAAGAAGTCTTTATCTTGATTTTGTGTGTGTGTGTGTATATATATATATTGTCAAGGAAACATGTTGCATTTTACTTTCAATTATTATATATGACAAAATATTCTGCAATACGTTCTAATAATGTGAGATATGTATCAAGACACAACACAATTAAAAAATGGAAAATTTATAATTTTTATTAGAACATGAAAATGAATCTTGTTGGTTTCATATGAAAGATAACATTATTTTGCATTTTTTGAGAAGTTATTGAGCAATTTATCCAAACTTTGTTTCCATTTTATCACATAAGTTCTATTAAACAAAATTATAATAGTTTCTATTTTGATAATCACTAAACTCATGTATGAGAATCAACTATTACAAAAAATTTTCTTCCCAAAACATATATTGATTTCTATTTTTCCTTTCCATACAATTTAAAAAATGTGAAAAACTAAGGAAGCTAAATGTGTAGTTGATCGTTTCTCCAAAAAAATAAAAATGTGTAGTTGATCTTAGTCAATCAATAAATAGCATAAAAGGGGTAGGGAAAAGCAAACATATTCACAGTATAATTGTTTATATATGTCCATAATTGCTTTAGTATAATAATACTCTTGCTTTCTAAAATATTCATGTAGCAACTGTATCTTGTTTGATCTCTCCTAATTCTATAGCTTTAACCCAACTTGCAGCATAATATAAACCATTGATCATGAAAAAGAACCTAGCAAAATGAAGCCAAACACAATTTCTAAATTTTAGTGATAATTAACAACGAGATTAAAAGATTTCACAAATATATATATATATATATATATATGTGTGTGTGTGTGTGTGTGTGCGCGTGTGTGTGTGTGTGCGCGTGTGTGTGTGTGTGTAGGGGAAGGGAAAAATGTATATACGATACATAAGTGTTGAGAGAGGGGAAAGATTGGGAAAGAGGAAGAGACTTTGTATGTTTTGGTAATTGAAAATTGTATTTATAACTGCTAATTAGTTGCATAGTCAATGTTATACATACATACATACATACATACATATATATATATATATATATATATTATAAAAAAAACTCATCAAATCCAATGTAGCAACATAATAGTAAGCCTGAATAGAGAACTTTTGGGCTATCATATAAGTTTATGAAAAATTTAAGACTTTCCATATTCATTATTTTTTTTCCCAAAAATTTTTATCAGAGAAAATAATTTCCTTCATAAATGAGAATTTTATGGATTTTTTTTCCCAATTAGATAGAAGAAATATATACGAAGGCAAAAAAAAAAAAAAAAAAAAAATATTGATTGTATTACTAAAAGAGCTTATAGTGAATATTTAAGTACATATTATTGAAGAATTATAATAGTGAAATTTGTAGTACAAAAGAAATGCCTAGTTGATTTTCTGTTGTATTTATCTATTATATTTCTTATGTTAATTCTATTATATTTTTAAATATTTAAGCAGTATGATGGATTGAAGTGCAACATATCATAGCCAAATTGAACAATAAGATATAAGATATAAGTTTAAGGTTTTATTTTTCTCTTGAGAATTAGATAAGCTTAATTAATCTAATTACTAAGGTAATATGATTTAATTCATTATGGATTATACAAAATCATTCTTTTTTATATTCATATATATATATATATATATATATATATTGGTCAGCATGATTTGAATTAAGTTGCAGGATTTCCTAAGAATGAGATCATATCAAGGTATATGCTTCAATTGAGAGAATTTTTTAATTTAAAAGTAATGGGCATTAACATTACCTTGGAAACATAAAGAAATATTACATGCATGTCCATAGTCATAAAATGGATGCAATAGTTACAAATTGTAAGAATTCTTTTTTTTTTTTTTTTTTTTTGAGAAGATAAATGGTTCCCAAATACAAAGAAAAAGAGGAACACCTTACGATCAATACCTATCAATCATAATATTTTGTTTCCTCTTCCAAGGTGTACTAAGAAGTTATAAATTAGCATCGATTTAGATGAGATTAAAAGAAAATTAGCAAAGATTTTTGCAATATTTAATTTTAAAAATTATAAAGCTCTTTAGAAAATAAAATAAATAGATGAGAGGCAAATGATCATGTACTAAATCAATAAAACGTATTCCAATTTTTTAAACACAAACAATTTTAATGGGTAAAAAGCAATTATGTAAAAAAAAATTGTAAATATGAATACAAAGAAATAGAATATCAATTGAAAAAAAAAAAACCATGGTATTTACAACCCTAGAAAAGAAAATCCAATACAAACCTTTACATCGTAATTAGTCAAAAAATTAATGAAAATAACCATATTAAACTAAGTTATAATCCCAAATGCAAAGAAAAATAGGAACAACATATGGTCCATACCTACCAATCATAATATTTTGTTCTCTATTCCAAGTTATCCTAAGAAGTTAAAAATTAGAATAGATTTAGATGAGATTAAAAGAAAAGTAGCAAGAATTTATGTAGTATTTAGTTTAAAAATTACAAAGCCATTCAGAAAATAAAATAAACAAATAGGAGGAAAATGATCATGTACTAAATCAATAAAATGCATTCCAATTCTTTATACACTAACAATTTTAATGGGTAAAACATAATAATATAAAGAAAAATTATAAACATGAATACAAAGAGATAGACTATCAATTGAAAATTAGAAAAAAGAAAAAAAGAAACATGGTATTTACAATCCTAGAAAAGAAAATCCTATACAAATCATAAAAAATTGCCGCAAAAAAGCAAAGAAGTTCAAGGGAAGAAAAAGAAAAATTGACCTCAAATGGATCTTCCAATTCTAGTTGTAATTTGGTGATTGATGCGGTGGAAAGAAAACAATTCAAAAGCTTTATATAAAAAAAATTAAATCAGTGGGTTTTAAATCCAAAAGGAGGCAATTGAATGTTTTGATGGGGGAAAGAAGCCGTTTTTTGATAAGAAGATGATAAGTCAAAGAGAGAGAATGATTGATTGCTGAATTTAAGAGAATTTGGATTCAATGGGAAAGTCATTAATAGTATAAATATTAGCCGTTTGTTTGATGGGAAGATGATGAGTTGAGAGAGAGAATGAGATTGATTAAAGAGAATATATGAAGTGGAAACCCCCCCAAAAAATAAAGGAAAATAAAAACTTTGTGACATAGTGGTGATGTGGCTCAACTGGAGCGTAACAACAATAAATGCTACACTTCAGCTTTTAGATATATATATATATATATATATATATATAGATGGTGGAATTAAATTAATAAGAAGTGAGATTTATGATGGAGATAGTGGTGGGAATTAAATTAATGAGAAGTGGGTTTTATGGTGGAGATAAGGGTGGGATTTATTTTATATTTGTTAGTATTTTAAAAATGAAAAAAAACTAATTTTAAATTGCTGAACAATTACAAAAAACATGGTGGAAATGACATGGCTGCTGACGTGGCTCAACGTGAGCGTAGCATCATTAAATGCTACGCTTCAGTTTTTAGTAATCTATAGATTACCCGATCCCAAAAAGAGGTGATGCTGCTGTAGTAGTAGTAGTGGTGGCGACAAGAGAGTTAATTTTGTATTGGAGGCCATATCGATTTGTCCAAGAAAACAATATATTTTGGTATTAGGCAATACATGTGTATCATTTCAGGTTATTGCTAATTCTATAGTAATAATAATAACAATAATAAGTATACTATAATTTCTAAAAAAAATTTATACTATTTAACTAATGTATAATATATTTCTATATATTAAGAGGATTCAGAAAGTTAGTTATTGTCTTTTTCACTGTCAAAAATACCTTTAATTTAATTAACTTATCATTATTCTATGGGGGTTAAAAAAGTAAATTGACAAAAATTTAAAAATAATCCTATAAAAGAAAAACTACCCCACGTCCCCTACTCCTATATATATATATAAAATCTGTTAAAGTTTCCTTCCTACTTCCACTACCCCACGTTCTTATAACTTAAAAAAATTTAAAAAAAAAAACCTACCTACAATTCCTATCAAAAAAATAAAAGCTAACCATTCCCACGTTATATCAGAAAACATAAAAAAAAAAAAAAAAAAAAAAACTACCCACATCATGTTAAAAAAAAAAAAAGTCTTATTGTAAGTATGAAGTACGTGTAATAAAACTAGTATAATTTATTATAATATATAGTATATATATATATATATATATATATATATATATATATACACACTAATGTACTTTTTTTTTGAGTTAAAGATCTGAATTGTACTAATACCGAGTTAAAGGAAAAAAACCATACACCACAGGTCACGTGAGTGAGACGTGACCATTTGGATGGGTAAAAGCGAGCATAAAAAGCCTCGTCTTTTTCACTTCCCATCACTAACCACTAGTATCAAAATTTTGCGTTGAGATTCACGGGCGGTTAAAACAAGAAAAAGAGGGTGTAGTGCCAAAAGTGTGGTAGAAAAACATAAAGAAGAAAGAAGTAAAAAAGAAGGAGAAGTAGGCCACATCAGAGAACTGAGAAAGAAGCAGAATCTGCAGGTAAATAAAATTTTCAAAGATTTACAAAAGCCTCAACTGCTTCTTCTATTCTTATTCTTGTTCAAATACCTTCAATTTCTCAGAAATCTACAAAACAATGGAGGTTTTTATTTCGGCCCGGTATCCAATCACCGGCCGAAATTCGGTATACGCTCCGGAGTCAATTCGATATCTCTTGTGGTTTACACATTGCGCCAAAGTTAGAATGGTTGAGTTTTTATAATTGCCCAAATCTTAAGAACCCATTGGTTGAGGAATTATCTAGTCAATATTTGAAGACGATCAAGGGCGAGAGGAGTTGGTGGGAAGCATTGGAGTGGAGCAAGAGTGGTCCAGGTTATTTGGATGAAAATTTTGTTCCAATTGGTATATTGGATTGCTGAGCACTTGTAATTTTTCCTAATCAAAACTAGTCTGTGCGTTGCCTTATGCAAGATCATTGGTTCAATGTCAATTGATAGTATATAATTGTAAGCTGAGGCATCCCTAAACCACTTTCTGTTTGATATGCTTATACTCTTTTAACTGCTTCGTTTCAGATTTTAGATATTATATGGATGGCAATTCATACAAAGTACATCTTTGAATGGAATAATCACCATTCATAGTAATAATAAGTTGCAATTGGAAGTTGTTAATGAGGAAAAATATGAATTTCTTACATTTTTCAAATTTATTCTTTAAAGAAAGGAATTATTACTGTTTGCGTAATACCCCAGAAAGCCATAAAATTATTGAAGAGTTTACATTGTTTGTACATATATTTCTATGATTAAAGGCATTTGTCCAAGCACCCTCCCTTTTCTCCGAAAGAGTCATCAGCACTACTTCTGGGGGTGTTATTCAACTTATATAAAGAACTTTAATTTCTTGATAGGCTTATATAAAAAACTTTCTTCTAAATAGATGAGGGATATTTTCAATTTATGAATAATTCTGTCTGCATTTATAGTGAGATGATTCCCTCTAGACATTTACAGGAGTTTTTACAGATATCAGGGCATGATTTACATGGGTTTAAACTAGTCTAGAGCTAGCATTTGTTATCTCAGCTAGCTGGTTGTCTACTGGAGAGAAATATGATACAATGATCCACTAATGATTGCTGTCACATGTGCCTATTTACATAATCTTGATTCTTGAAGAAAAATATCATATCTATGATCATCACAAAATGATGAAAAAGACATTTACAGGTATAACAACACATATTTTCCTTCAAGTAAAGGCCTCGTTTTCCTGTGTCTGCTGTATACCGTCCTTAAAGGGACCAGACTCATGCAAGAGTTTCATAACAAACCTGACCTGCAAACAGAATAACTAATCAGATACTGTAAATCACGCAAGGCATGTATTTAAGAATACTAAATCTTCTCTTTCAGCAAAAAGAGTACTTAATCTACGTAGACAAATATTATCAGCATTAAGGGACAATTAATTACACTGAAATTTCACTGCTCAGAAGAGAGAGAGAAAGAGGGGAAAGAGGTAGAGGTTGAAGGGGCATTGGAAGAGTATAAGAGATTAGAATAAAAATGAAATTAAACAGCCTCCTATAGAGAATAAGGTTTACTTGGAATATTATGCACATGACGGAAGAAACTACACCACCCATGCACAAAAACTATGCCATATGTATATGAAGTCGTACATCCACTATAACACTGGTTGCCAATATGCGTATTTGTGTACTCAATTTCCTGATATTCAACCCTCCTACGCATACTGTCATGATTTTGCAGGTAAGCTCGAGCTTTTTGATAAAGTGGGAGAACAATCACCCTGGGCTCAAGGGTTCTAAAGTGCACTATCACATTCATAGCTATTTTTCATTTTTTGACAAGTAATTAATTATATTGAAACAAGAGCAAAGAGGAGTGCAGCCCTAATACACAGGATGTGTACTATCATGTTCATAGTTATAGTCCAACATTATTATAGATATAGCTGTTTTTTCATAACATGGAAAATTTTCGAGATTGTTCTTCTGGTTATAGAACTGAAGGTCAGGAGTTAAGAATTGTAGATTATTTAGGTTCAACAATCAGATACAAACCTGGTAATAGCATGCTTCAAAATGCAAACTTGGATAGTAAGCTCGTGGCTGACATCCCCATAGCCGCCCAAATAAAGTATCTCCTCCAATAAGATTAAGAGCTCCAGCAACAAGTTCTTCCCTTCTTCAGCAACAAGTAGTACCTGATCCCCATCTTTGATCCCATATTGTGGAAGAACTCCCTTGTTAGATAAGGACTACCCCACCTATGGATGACTCAATAGCATATCTAAGATGCAGCATCTCAAGTTTTTTGTATAATTCAACAAATTTTTGACAAAATAAGGTACAAAAAGCCAAAAAAAAAGCCATATTGAAAATGGTTTTGGAAATTACATACTTCCACTAAAAAGCCAAAAAAAAAAAAAAAAACCATTGGTTGAGGAAGTATCTTGTCAGTATTTGAGAAAGATCAAGAGTGAGAGGAGTTGGTGGGAAGCATTGGATTGGAGCAAGAGTCGTCCAGGTTATTTGGATGAAATTTTTGTTCCAATTGGCATATGTGATTGCTGAGCACTTGCGATGTTTCCCAATCAAAAGTAGCCTGCACATTGCCTCATGCAGGCTCATTGGTTCTTGTCAATTGATAGTATATGATTGTAACTTGTAAGCTGAGGCATTCTTAGACCACTTTCTGTTTGCTATGCTTATACTCTTGTAGCAACTATGGCGTTAAGAATCCTATGAAATTGCAATGCAGATCTTTTTTATGTTAATCTTATCAACATATCTACTTCGCATATAGTGTAACTCATTCACTATTTATCAAATGAATGCATAATGTCCAAAGAATATCATACAATCTCATTATATAAAATACTTTTATTAATTAAAATCATCATACAAAATAGATTTTATGGAACAAATCCCATCAATTATAATTATGAAGGGTGTAATGCCAGGTGAATTATAACTACAAAGGGTATGAATGAGGTGAATTAGAAGTTAGAACTGTGAGGGGTCTTATAATCAAGGAGGGTGTGATTCGAATGTATTGTTAAGAAAACTTTTACGTGTTGAAACATCCAATATTTTGGAAGTGGAAAGTTGTGCTAGGGATAATTTTATGCGTTGAAACAACCTAAACTTTGGAAAAAGAAATGTTATACTAGGGAAGATTTTACCTGTTGAAACTTAAAACTTTAGAAATGAAATGTTGGGCGTGATAGAATGAACGGTGGAGGCTTTGATCAATCCCAAGGATTTCGGAATTCTTGGAATTGTGGATTTTGAGGGAATTGTGGAGACTTTAGTCAGTCCCATTGAAAGAATTGTGGAGACTCTAGTCAATCCATTACCAGAATGATATGAAGCAGCCAAAAAATGTGAGTGCCTCTGTGCAAGCTGCGATCAAACTAAAAGCTCGTTAATTAGGCTGTTTTCAATAAAGAGCACGTTAACATGAAAATTGAAACAGGGCTTTTCTAGCTTCCTCTTGTATCTATTGATTTGGTCAATCCTACTGCATCTGTTGATTTTGAAGGGAATGTGGAGACTCTTAAATCTCTATGTTGTTTGCGCTCTCTTTTCTCTCTATTTCCGCTAACAATGATATTACTTAGATCAGAAATTTCAACATACAGTCTAGTCATTTTCCAAAAATAAGGCATGTAATCAGTGTGTAACAGGCTCAAGCAATTCCTTCCAAAGGCATCTTCACCATTAACGAGAAAATACAATAGATAGATAGGAAGACTTTTACCTTTACTAGAATCAGAATTGCAGCTCTAATTAGGAAATCACCACCATGGAAATTATCAGGACCTTTCAGCTACCAAGCGTTGACTTCAAAGAACAGAAAAAGTGACCTCCTAAATTTTATTTTACTTCTATAATTCCAAAGAAAATAAAATCAGAATTGAAACCCAAGTTTGTAATCAAGTCAAAAGCACAAGCCTCACCATAAATGAGATAATTGGAGTACAGATGGATTGGAAGACGTTAGAATCAGCACAGCAGCTCGAAGCAACCATCCACATGAAGATTAGAATTCTTGAACTTTTGGGTCGAAGTACCTAGCGTTGACTTCTTTTCTATTCTTAGAAACCTAGCGTTGACTTCAAACAGAATAAAAAGTGAGCAGTGCGCACCCATATTTTATCTGAACCTGGCAAACGTGTCGGCTCGTCGGGTATAAATATAAATGGAAAGGGTGCTTTTAAAAGAAAAAAAAAATTGAATAACGCGTGCTTGAGTTTATAATTAATTGCGGATCAGACCAATCCCGTAATGTAACTGCGGGGGTCGGAATCTCAAACACAAACAGATATTTAATATATCGTCTAAGTAAATGACTTGCATAATTAATTTATCATTAAAACAAGATAGAAATTCCACAATAGAAAGCTCAAGCAACTGACTAAGCCAAAAGGAATAAACATGAGATGTTTATTTATATACAAATCGTTTTCCCAAGTAGTGGGGGATGACAAGAAAAGGAAAATACAACATGACTCTCTCCTTCCCTCTATTCTAGAGTTTCTTTTTTGTATTTCGCCCTCCTCTCTGTTGCAACCCCCTCTTCTTTTATAGGTATTTTTTATCTCGTTATCTCTCCGGTTGGCGTGTTTTCAGCCGGATTTTTTTGGAATACTCGTCACATCTTCCATTGGAATACTTTTCATCATGAAATAGGACTTTTGGGGGGGTGTTTGTACTGTTCAGGTTGTCCTATATGTATTTAATGCGGAAGAGATTAAGTAAAGAACATCTCATTAATGTGGAGGAATCAGTCTTTGTGATCCTTATTCTTTCAGGGGGTTTCCCGAGATATATCTAGTGAGAGTGGCATCTCGGCTAAAAAGGGGGATTGATTTTCCGAGATCATTCCTTTGTCCATTATAGGGTCACCTGTGTTTATGACCCTGGACAAGAGTTTCAATATTGATGGCATACCTAAAACTCCGCAGAAATCGCCTGGGGGTGTTTCCCTTTATTACTCACAGAGATGGGCCTAGCCCATCTTTTCAAGTATGATTTTCCAAGCCCTTTGGGCCTCGGCTTGGAATTGAGTTCATCCCTCCAATAGTAATATAAAATGAGTAAAATCATATCTTATTAAGTGGTATTTTTTTTTAATAAAATGAATATTTTAAGTATTTGTCAAAGAGTATTAGATAAAGTATGCCCTTATAAGTTAATTTATTAATTTATTTTTTTACTATTTGATGATCCATCTGAAGTACCTACTTATTATATTTAATATTCCTTTTAGTATATGTGATCCTAACCTTCTAAATAAGTCAACTATTTATTTTATTTAAGTTTTACTTTTTATTTACAATACTTTAGAAAAAAAATTAAATAAGGTTTTTTTTTTCCAAATGGACACAAAATTTATATGCAAAACTTAGATATATAGTATATCATATAATCCCTTCACTCTTGAATTTTGGCATATATCTCTTTCTTTTTTTTTAATATAATCTGCATATATCTCTATTCAACCGCAAATACTTCCCCGTTTTCAACAAAAAAAAAAAAAAATTATAAAAATTC
This sequence comes from Lithocarpus polystachyus, assembly GCA_033629205.1. Lineage (NCBI taxonomy): Eukaryota > Viridiplantae > Streptophyta > Magnoliopsida > Fagales > Fagaceae > Lithocarpus > Lithocarpus polystachyus. The sequence continues at coordinate 105,104,405 of CM066163.1, forward strand.
AACAGACTAGTTAACGAAATCACCCTATGGCGCGATAAAAGTTCATGGTTTTCTTAACTTAATAGTTAATACCCACCTGCGTTTGAACTCGAGAGACACTTTCTCTCATCAAGCATTTAAAATTCAATGTCTTTACAAGTCAACTACAAGCGCATCAAAAATGCAAGCCACCAAACAGTACATTTTTGTTTCAGCAAAAAAGAAAAAGAAAAAAAGAAGCTAACCATGATTGAGAAAAAGCTTTAAATTGTTGGCTATAAACGCGTCAATCTTTCAAGACCCAACCTTGCAAATAAATCTTTTGCTCTCCGCAATTTTTCTTGGGTGAAAAGGGAAGCAAATGGTGTAGCTTATGCTTTGTGTAAGTTTACCTTAACTACCTTCGATCTTTTTGTTGTAATAGTTTCTGAAAGCTTGGAAGAATGATGCACTTCTGTGATTTTGAGTAATGCTATTTGAATTATCCAAAAAAAAAAAAAAAAATTACTTGCAAAGAAACTCATACTGAGCTGTGGGCTCTTCCTTGCGCGCGCACGCGCACACAAAAAAAAAAAAAAAAAAAAAAAAAAAAAAAAGCCAAAATGCAAAATTTACCTTAAAAGTTTCTTTACTTTTCATTTCAGTTTTATATTCCTTCATTTTAGTCCTCTAAATTTCAATCATTCTCAATTTAGTCTTTCGTAACATTTCATCTATTTCTGCTGTTAACCTACCCTTAATTTAATATTTAATTTTTATTTTATAATTTATTTCTTAATAAAAAACGTTAATTAAAAAAAAACACCTAGAAATTAAAATACTAAACATCTCGTCCCTCCCCATCTGAAGAACACAAATAGAAACCCCACCCACCCCTAACTTAACCCATTGATAACTGAGTAGCAGATTTCCAATTGGCACTCCACCTTATAAGACTTAGTTTTGTTTTAATTATATAATAATAATAGTATAAGAAAAGTTTTGAGAATAATAGAGAAAAAACTAGCACTGAGAATCACCAATCATAATCATCAAGAAAAAGAGATACAAATGTAATACAGTTTGTCAACTTTGGCCATCAGCTTGCTGGGATTGGAAGCGGCCATGGCAATGGGCTATGAGACATGGCTAATTTCGTGGTTTTAGACCCAAATCCCTGATGCAGTTGCAGCTTGCACTTTCCACTTTCCAAAAAATAGCCTGTTTGGGTGTGGTTTCTATTCTTGTTCCTCAGATGGGGAGGGACGAGTTTTTAATTTCTGTTTTTTTTAATTAATGTTTTTTAAATTAAGAAATAAATAATAAAATAAAAATTAAATATTAAATTAAGGGTAGGTTAACAGCAAGAATGGATGCAATGTTAACAGATGACTAAATTGAGGAGGATTGAAACTTAGAGGATTGATATGATAGAATACAAACTTAAAGGACTAAAATAAAAAGTGGTGAAATTTAGAGGATAAGTTTTGCATTTTGGCAAAAAAAGAAAAAAAAAAAAAAGCAAACAACATTTTTGACTCTTATGTTTCTCGCAGTGAGTCAAACCCAGCCCAAACTTAACAAACCCAATGGATCTGAATGATACACTCGGATCCATTAACTCGGACTCGAAAATCCAAGTAGTGACAGCTCTAAAAAAAATTTTCAGGTGGTTATTAAAAACAATTAATTTTTAAAAATGATTAATAATAAAACTTGAATATATTAACATCACAAAATAACAACATATTCAAATACATAAAGTTTTAAAATTGTATTTCACAAGTTTTCATATTTTGTGTGATATGATAGCTTCCCTATTTATATTATCAGCTATATCTTGTTCAATATACACAACTAAGTAATTATTAAGCTATTGATCTTCTATTCAATTACTAACATATTACCTAAATAAGTACTAATATAAACAAAATGCATTATCTTTTTGAAAAAATATATCACATAACTCCAACAAATTCGGCTAAAGACTAAAACAAATACTAACAGACTAGCTATTTGAAAAGCGTGCATTTTTTTATATATAAAAAATAGTAATTTTAAAATATGCCAATTGAAACACAATTTAAAAAATCACAACTAAACATTTGATTTGAGATTTTAGGCTAATATGTTTGTTTAAGCAATTTTTGAGAAGTGTTATGTCCACAACATTTTTGCAACATTTTCACAACAAAACCTAGATTGTAAGTTTTTACTGGTACTAATTTGAACTTACCACTGAAATTATTTTCTATTCATCAGTAACAACCTGTTATTTAGGATTTTTTACAAAAATATTGCAAAAATGTTGTGAACATAGCATTTCTTGTATTTTTTTTTTAACATTCAATGGACAAAAATTTAGGAGAGGTTGAATTTTGTTTTTAATGGGCTCAATTGTTATTAAGGGTGTTCAAGTGTTTTTTTAGGGGGATCAAGTCTCTCTCTCTCTCTCTCTCTCTCTCTCTCTCTCTCTCTCTCTCTCTCTCTCTCTCTCTCTCTCTCTCTCTCTCTCTCTCTCTCTCTCTCTCTCTCTCTCTCTAGAGTGGTCAAAAGACCCATAATAATTTAAAACTCAAAATTTTTTAATTTATATTAAAAAAAATTTTCAGGGTGGTCCTGTGACCACCTTGATTAACCCTTGGCACTACCAATGAACCCAAGAAGTTCCGATATAGACGCGTGAGAGAGAAGCCCTAGGATAAGTACCAGCTGAGATCTACAGGTTTTTTTTTTTTTTTTTTTTCCATTTAGCATCATTTTAGCAACAATTTCGTTAGTTAGCATGTTTTTGAAACATTTTAGCAAACTAACATCTCGAGTTTGTTAGACTCGATTTCGATAAAGGAAATCGAGTCTAATATACTCGATTTATGCTTTAATAGAGGTTAATAGGGAACTTTTGTACACGTGGATCCTGAGTCTAATAAACTTGATTTAATCTTGGAGAAGAAATATCAAATATATTCTACGGAGAAGAAGAAGAAAGATTTTTTTGCAGGTGGGTTTGATTTTGTAGGTTGAGATAGCAATAGAGGGCTAGATTTGGTTTTGCCGCGAGTGGGTTTGGTTTTTCCATGGGTCTCTTCTTCTTCTTCCTCTTCCTCTTCTTCTTTTCCTTCTTTCTTCTTCTTCTTCTTTGTTCTTCTACTTCGTTTCTTAGATAAATAAAGCTAAAGTGAGTGTGTGAGACTCGAGTTCTACATGTATAAAAATTTCCACATCAGCCTTGTAGAACATGAAAATCTAGTGCGTGAGACTCGATTTTGTTTGTTGAAACCGAGTTTTACAAACTTGAGATGTTAGTTTGCTAAAATGTTTTAAAAACATGCTAACTAACAAAATTGTTGCTAAAATACTGCTAAATGGCAAAAAAATCCGAAATCTGCAACCCGAACGAGAAAACCTGCGTCTGGCTCAAAACCTTTAACATCGCTGAAGAGGCTGCAAGTGCCTAGGACGTTGTAGCCCGCAAGTTCCACGGCCCCAAAGCCAAAACTAACTTCCTCGATCCCTTTGACTCCTCTCAAAATAGCTCCACAGGCAAGCAGTGCAGTACCATCACCTCCTCGTCCACACCACCGCCTCTAGTTGATCTCAATCTTGACCCTATCCAGTGCGGCATCGTTGGTGAGAAAGAAAATTGTTTTTTTGTATTTTGGAAAAATATATTATTTTAGTAATAATTATTAAACATAGCATTGTCAAAGTTATTAGGGAGATTTTTTTTTTCTATTAAACACGATTTTAGTTATATCACACGATTCTTTTTTCTTTTTCTTTTTTCAATTCAACACAAGTTCAGAATTTTGTGTTTTACACCCAAGTCGTGTTTTCAAAACAAAATTTAACCATAAAAAAATTTGATTTTTAAGCTCACTCTATAGAGAGGAGATGTGAGTAAAATAGCAATGGTGGAGAGTTGTATAGCAGAGGAGTTAACAGATTTAAGTGGGCCATAGGCGAACTTTAATAAATTCTGCAGATTACAAAATTTCAAATTTTTCTTTGAACCCTGTTTTGAAAATTTTGTTTTTTTTATGCTGCATTTGTGTTAAAGATGGTAATTGTTAAATATATATATATATATATATATATATGATGATGCCAAGAATCAACTCAGTAAGCTGCAAGGCCTTCACGTACTTTGGACAAACCTGCACAAGTAGAAAGAACCTCAAAGGGAGGTACCGGCATGGTACCGGCCAACGACTCTCCCATGGTTAAGTTAGTATTGCTCACAACTCTAGAGTGCCAAAGTCGGGGTAGAAGCATGCGTCCCTCGATTTGGGAGGGCTTGGAAGTATTTATAGTAATAGGGGCCCTTGGCCAAGGCGTGCTGGAGAAGATACCACTTTACCGGAATTGCCCCTGAGTAGCGTGGAGCGCAAGATACTTCTTGGGCAATCAAGTGTGTTGGGCAAGACACCCCTTTGGGAGCAATCGTACTCCACAAGATATCTGTCCAAATAGTAGCGTACGCGACAAGACTCATTTTCTCAGGGAAGCGTACATGGCAAGATAGGCTTTGGTGCCCCATGCCTCCCCCCGTCGACGGTCTCTCTCGTCACCCCGTTTAAGAGTCGTGTCGTCAAGGTCTAGCCTCCGTCATCATACCTCGCACCGTCATCCCGTGCAGGCTGTCGGTTTTAGAGGGAGTTTTATCCCTATCAGGTGCCCCCTCAGCCCATCAGTCCGCGAACACACAGGAGACGGACTAATGGGATGACGGTTCCCATTCACAATGAGAGAGTTGAATAGATAGGCTGTCATTCAGTAATTAATGCTGGGTAATTAATGCAGGGCACATGTCGTCGACTTAATGTCCATGTGCCAAAAACGAGGCGTCCCCTCACCTTCCATGCTACCCCATATATATAAGCCTCCCTTCTTTTCCCTCATTTTTCACTTTTCACTGAAATCAAGCGACCATAGCGCATCCGTTCACCCAGCCAAAAAAGCGTTTGATTCGTCAACCTTTACGCCCGTCACGCTTCCGCAACCGTCGACTACATCTTCCATTAGCAAACGTAACCGGTAAGTCTTTTATTGATTCATTCATTTTTGTCACCGTCAAATGTCTTTAGACTAGTTAAACTTAGGGCTTTCCGTCACATGTAGGTGACAGATGTCTAGCGCGTCCAGTAACCAGTCGTTTGTTCGCGACGGAGCGGGCTACGACGAAGTTCAACCGTCAGGTCCAAGAGATCCTGACACCTCTAGTGAAGACAACTCATCTACCAACTCTTCTACATCAAGTAGTGATAGGGCAGAGAGTAGCCTTAGTGACGGTCTAGGGGAAACCGAGCCACAAGTTCAGTCCGTCATAGGCTCTGATGGGATGAGAAAGTTTGTAATGCTCTCACTGTGGACGGTGAACGATTTTTTGTCCACAATCAAAGAGTCTCACTTTAAGACACTTAGGAGCAAATACCAGATACCCGTCAACATACCCATCCGTCTACCCCGCCAAGGAGAGAGGTGTTACTACCACAGTGTCAGGGGTGTCGGGGTCTATGAGCAAATGCTCAAAGCTGGGTTAAGGTTTCCCTTAACTCAGCTACACCGTCAACCCCTTCATTACCTAGGACTGTCCGTCAACCAAGTCTCCCCAAACGCTTGGAGGGTCTTCTTGGGGGTAGAAGTACTGTACGGATCAATGTCCAAGAGGAAGAAAAGATTGACGGTAGAGGAGTTCTTCCATTGCTGCCATCCAGTAGAGATTACAAAATCACGAGGGATGTATAGTTTTGTTGCCGGGAGCCCATTGTTAAGGCTAGTGAGTGATACTCCAGATTCCAATAGGGACTGGAAGTCTAGGTGCTTTTTCATAGACGGGGATGAGTGGATGTGTTGTCCTGGTGAGACCGAGTTCATGCCCGTCGACACAACATGGGGTGTCTTACCCCCGTCTGGTTTTCATCCGTTCTCTTTCTTGTTTGCAAAATTGCACTGTTGGTTTCTAACCGTCTTCTTTCTTCAGCTCAAGACCGTCCATAGGTGTCACTCGAACAGTGGAGCTTTTTGGAGAAAATTTTCCAAAAGACTGAGTTGGCGGAGAGATCTTGGGCCAACTTAGTAAGCCTAAAAACCATCTGTTGGCACTGTGACGGACTCGAACTGTCCGTGGAAGCTTTGAAGTACGAGACACAAGTTCGAACACGTAAGTCCATTCACCTAAGTTTCACACTTAGCAATTTTTTGTCATTAACTTATGTATCGTCCTCTTTTACAGAAATGGACGAAGCAAAGAAGAGAGCTTTCATTAAACAACAAGCTGCTGCCAAGAAGAAGGAGGCCCAGGCAGGTGGGACGGGTGCGCCCAAGTCGTCCTTACCAAAAAGAAAACCCGGCCAGGAGGCGGACCGTCATGCCAAGAAGGCAAAGGTCAAGCCCGAGACCGTCGTGGGCCTGAAGGCGGAGGTGAAGAAAGTCCCCATCAAGCATGGCAAGGGGAAGGGGCTGATGACGGGTGGCCCGGTGCCCATCGTTGAGAAGCCACCCGTCCTCTTGCGCGAGGATTCCAAGTACGCTATGGAGAAGCTGTTCTCAATCCTGACGGCAGAGGACTACGAGGACCTTGGGAACCACTCGACGGAGGCAATGGGTGAGACAGGCCTCTTCAACCTTGCCCAGGTAAACACATTACCTGTCATCATTATTATTCCATTTATCTTTGTTTATCGTCATGTTGACTCAACATTTCTTTGTTCCAGGCTGTCCTTATGATGAAAGGCCTCATGGACCGTTGTGTTCATGAGGAGACGGCCCTGAGCCATCTATGGGCTAAGGCAGCTGCGACGGAGGATGAACTAGCCCAGTTCAAAACCTGGAGGGTGCGCATTGAAAAGAAGCTAACTTTGTCTGAGCAGGAGAGGGGTGAATTGGAGAAGCAGATGGAGGTGCTGCAAAGAGTCCTTGGAGACAAAGAAAAGGAGATTCTATTCGTCAAGGACCAACTCCGTCAAGCCAAAGAGGATGCCATCAAGGATTACCGGGACCCTGAGGTTTATCTGACAGAGTTGGGCAGCACCTTTGTAGACGGCTTTGACAATTCCCTTTGTCAGATAAAGGCCTTACACCTCGAACTAGATCTCTCCAAGGTGAGCATCGACGAGGCCCAAGCCCAGACGTCCGTCCTCCCTGAGGCCTCGGGTAGCACTGATCATTTGCTTGATGAAGATCAAAATACTAAAGGTGCCGGGACCCGAGAAGACGAAGCAGGGATAGCCGGCCAGGATCATACTCAAAGCCAAGATGACGAAGTAAAAGTCATTGATTCCCCCGTCGAGTGACCTTGTGATTTTTTGTAGAAATATCAATTTTTGGACCGTCATGAACAATGTTGCCTTTAAAGGCATTTTAATGTGTATTAATTTTTTCATCGTCATGAACAATGTTGCCTTTAAAAGCATTTTATTAATGTACTTTTTATTTCAAACTTGTTCTTGTATGTATTGCTTGCTTTTACTTAAGCTTTGTGGATGCTTGCTTTTTGCGTCGGAGTCGTATCCGTCATGTGCACTGTTTAGTAGGCTTTTGTTTATTTATACAAGGATAGAACCGTTATCTTTTAGGACCGTCGTGACTTGATACTTTGGCTTTTTTGCCTTTTATTCTTTAGGACAATGTTGTGGCTTTTAGGCCGTCGCCTTTTGTATGCCGTCGTCTTTTAGGCTTGGGCTTTTTGGCATTTTCCTTTTTAGGATAATGTTGTGGCTTTTAGGCCATCGCCTTTTGTATGCCATCGACTTTTAGACAGGCTTTTTGGCATTTTCCTTTTTAGGATAATGTTGTGACTTTTAAGCCGTCGCCTTTTGAATGCCGTCATCTTTTAGACTTAGGCTTTTTGCCATTTTCCTTTTTAGGACATTGTTGTGGCTTTTAGGCCGTCGCCTTTTGAATGCCGTAGTCTTTTAGACTTGGGCTTTTTCCATTTTCCTTTTTAGGACAATGTTGTGGCTTTTAGGTAGTCGCCTTTTGTATGCCGTCGTCTTTTAGACAGGCCTTTTGGCATTTTCCTTTTTAGGATAATGTTGTGGCTTTTAGGCCGTCGCCTTTTGAACTGTTAGCTTTCATGCTTGGCCGGTTTTATGCCTTGTAGATTCTTTTTAGATTGTTGGCTTCTAAGCCGTCAGCTTTTATGTTTGACGTTTTTATGCGTTGTAGATTATTTTTAGATTGTTGGCTTCTAAGCCGTCAACTTTTATGCTTGATGCTTTTATGCCTTGTAGACTCCGAGGCCATCGTCGCTTTGGGCTGTCGGTTCTTATACCGTCGACTTTGGTGCCTCACATGTTTTGATGTTCAACACTTTACAAAATATAGAAGAGACTTTGAGTAAACCTGTGTCTTGCATAATTTTTTGAGAAGGGGAAAACATGCCCTTTGAGTTCCAAAAATACATTAAAGCAGATTACAAATAGGGGGTTGCCATTCTTTCTTACTGATAGTACTTTCATAGGTGCTCGGCGTTCCATGGATGGTGTAGTTTTTGTCCTTCCAGTGTTTCCAAATGGTAGGTGCCTTTTCTTTGCCATGCTGTGATCCGGTAAGGTCCTTCCCAATTGGGGCCGAGCTTTCCTTGGGCGTGGTTTCTGCTAGCCCCCATAATTTTCCTTAGAACAAGGTTTCCGACCTGGAAATCCCTGTGTTTGACTCGAGAGTTGTAGTGTTTAGCCATGTGATTTTGGTACCGCACGAGTCTTTGTTCTGCTTCTACTCTGATCTCGTCGATTAGGTCGAGCTGTAGGTGCAAGGTCTCATTGTTCCTGCCTTCATCGTAGGCGTTCACCCTGTAACTTGTGAGCCCTACTTCGGCCGGGATGACTGCCTCGCTCCCGTAGGTTAGCCGGAATGGTGTTTCTCCTGTAGGGGTCCTCGCCGTTGTCCTGTATGCCCATAATATGCTTGGCAGTTCTTCGGGTCATATCCCCTTTGCCCCCTCGAGCCGAGTCTTGATAATCTTAAGTAAGGATCGGTTCGTTATTTCTACTTGACCGTTGGCCTGGGGGTGGGCGGGGGAGGAGTAATGATTTTTTATTCCCAATTGAGTGCAGAACTCTCGGAAGGGGCCATTGTCGAATTGCTTCCCGTTGTCCGAGACCAGGACTCTGGGAATTCCGAACCTGCATATGATGGACCTCCAGACAAAGCTCCGTATGTTTTTCTCTGTAATAGTGGCCAAAGCTTCAGCTTCTACCCATTTCGTGAAGTAGTCTATGCCTACCACCAGGAACTTCAGCTGTCGCATAGCTGTTGGGAATGGGCCCATGATGTCTAATCCCCATTGAGCGAACGGCCATGGGGCCGTTATGGGGGTCAGCTTTTCGGACGACTGTCTGATGATGTTGCTGAACCTCTGGCACTTGTCGCAGGCTTTGACATAAGCCTGCGTGTCTTTTTGCATAGTCAGCCAGTAGTATCCTGCCCGGATTAGCTTATGCGCTAATGACCGTGACCCTGAATGATTTCCGCATATTCCTTCGTGTACTTCCCTCATGACATAGTCTGCTTCTTCAGGACCCAAGCACCTTAGGTATGGGCGAGAGAAACCCCTTTTGTACAGGACGTCCTTCATCAATACGAACCTTGCCACTCGGACCTTCAGCCTTCTAGCGGCTTCTCTTTTGTCTAGCAGGACGCCATCTTTCAGGTAGGAAACTAAGGGTGTGATCCAATCGCTTTCGGAGCCTATTTCCTGCATATCGACAGAGTCTATTAGCAGAGAAACCTGCACAAAAGAGAGCACACCGTTAGAGGCGGTCCCATGTTCCGATGAGGCAGCCTTGGCAAGGCGGTCGGCTTGCTCATTTTCTTCTCTAGGGACCTGGACTATCTCTGCCTTCAGTTCGTCCACCCTTCTCTTCGCTTGATGGAGATATTTTTTCATTTTGTCGCCTCTACACTCGTAGTCTCCATTTACTTAGTTGACAATGACCTGGGAGTCGCAGGAGGCTATCACTCGGGCTGCTCCTGCTGCTTTGGCGAGGTCCAACCCAGTTATCAAAACTTCATACTCCGCTTCGTTGTTGGTGGTGGGGAAGTCCAGGCGGATCATGCATTCGATTTAATCTCCCTCAGGGGAGTGAAGTACGACACCTACTCCACCAGCCTGTCTAGTTGATGACCCATCTGTATGTATACTCCATGTAGGGCAGTCGCTCACCCCTTGGTCGTCTCCACTAGTGAATTCGGCTATGAAGTCTGCAACTGCCTGCCCCTTGATGGCGGTGCGTGGGCTGTATCGAATGTCGAACTCGGTCAACTCTATTGCCCATAAGGCTAAGCGACCAGCGGCTTCGGGATTGTGCATCGCCCGCCGCAAGGGCTTGTCGGTCAAAACTACTATCGTATGGGCTTGGAAGTACGGCTTGAGCTTTCGTGCCGCAGTAATCAAGGCGAAGGCGAGTTTCTCCATGGGCTGATACCTTTCTTCTGCTCCCTGAAACGCCCGACTGGCATAGTACACGGGCTTCTGTACCCCGTCCTCCTCTCTGATCAAGGTCACGCTGACGGCCGCTGGGGAGACGGCTAAGTAGAGGAAGAGTTCCTCCCCTGGATGCGAAGGACTCAGCAAGGGAGGTGAGGAGAGGTAGGCCTTCAGTTCTTCGAACGCCTTTTGGCATTCCTCTGTCCACTCGAATATTTTCTTCAGCGTGCGGAAGAACGGAAGGCACTTGTCCGTTGCTCTTGACACGAATCTATTCAGGGCGGCTACTTTTCCGTTTAAGCTTTGTACCTCTTTTGCATTCTTTGGGGGTGCCATCTCCATTATTGCTTGGATCTTGTCTGGGTTGGCCTCGATGCCTCTTTGAGACACCATGAAGCCGAGGAATTTCCCTACAGTCACTCCGAACGCACATTTTGACGAGTTGAGCTTCATGTCGTAGGAGCGGAGGGTGCCAAATGTTTCTTCGAGATCCCTCAAATGGTCCTCCTTCCTTCGACTTTTCACCAGCATGTCATCGACGTATACTTGAACATTTCTTCCTATCTGGTCGGCGAACATCTTGTTCATGAGTCTTTGGTATGTGGCGCCCGCATTTTTTAGTCCGAACGGCATCACCTTGTAGCAGAAAAGTCTCTGGCTGGTGACGAACGAGGTCTTCTCTTAATCTGTTTCGTCCATCCGGATCTGATTCTACCCCGAGAAGGCGTCCATAAAGCTTAGCAGCTGGTGCCGGGCCGTAGAGTCTACCAGTGTGTCGACTCGAGGGAGGGGGTAGCTGTCCTTGGGGCACGCCTTATTCAGGTCCGTGAAGTCTACACACATCCGCCACTTCCCGCTAGCTTTCTTGACCATCACCACATTGGCCAACCAGTCGGGGTAGTATACTTCCCGGATGAATCCTGCTTCTCACAACTTGCTAACTTCCTCTGCTACTGCTCGGTCTCGCTCTGGGGTGAACACCCTTTTCTTCTGTCGCACGGGCCGGTAGGTGGGTGACACGTTCAGCCTGTGCACCATGACTGACGGGTCGATTCCCGGCATGTCCTCATGACTCCAAGCAAATACATCTTGGTTTTCCTTGAGGAAAGCCACGAGCGCCTGGCGAGCCGCAGGGCTGTTGAAAGCGCCGATCCTGGTGCTTCTGTCAGGCCTGAACTCGTCGAGTATTATTTCTACGAGCTCCTCCACAGGTTCTGCCCCCGCTCTCTGCTCTATGTTCTTTGTTTGTAGTTGGCTATTCATTTCTACCATCGTGACGTAGCATTCTCGCGCGGCCACCTTGTCTCCCCATAGCTCCCTTACCCCGTGCTTGGTAGGGAACTTGACCTTTAAGGCATAGGTCGAGGTTGTAGCCTTTTAGGCGTTGAGGGTGGGTCGTCCTATGATTGCGTTGTAGGTGGAGGAGCAATCAACGACGAGGAAGGTAACATCTCTAGTGACCTGCCGAGGGTACTCCCTGATAGTGACAGGCAATGTAATCGAGCCGAGGGGGTATACTCTTGTCCCCCCGAACCCGGTGAGCGGGGCCTTGGTAGGGACCAAGCGTTCTTTGCCGATCCGCATCTGTTGGAACGCCGGATAGTAAAGGATATCCGCGGAGCTGTCGTTGTCGATTAAGACCCGGTATGTGTTATAGTCTCCTATCCGGATGTTGACGACAAGGGCGTCGTCGTGCGGATGATGAAGGTGTTGGGCGTCTTCTTCTGTGAACTACATAGTGGGGCTGTTGATTCGTGGCTTCTTCTGGACAAGGTTCGTAGCCTGAACATTTTGAACTGCTCTGAGGTAGGATTTCAGAGCCTTCTTTGTTGAACCGACGGCTGGTGCACTTCCAACGATCATCCTTATGTCCCCTATAGGTGGTCTGGAACGCTCATTGTCCCGGCGAGGGGTTTGTTCTTATCGAGGTGCTTCTGTTCTTTCTCGGCTGACGAACTTCTACAGCTTTCCTTGCCTAATCAGGGCTTCGATTTGCTGTTTCAAATTGTAACAATCGGTGGTGTCATGGTCGTGGTCTCGGTGGAAGTAGCAGTATCTGTCTTTGGATCGTCTGTTAGGGTCTCCCTTTAGTTTTCCCGGAAAGGTCAGGGACCCGTCGTCCTTGATTTGCATCAGGACTTGGTCGATCGGAGCTGTCAAGGGGGTAAAGCTTGTGAATTTTCCAGCGGGGAGCTTCTTGCGTCGGTTGTCTCGGCCTTCTATCCGAGGTGCTTTTCGCCCTTTGTCTTGTCGTGCGTCCTCTTGTCTTTCCCTCTTCTTGGGGGGCTTCTCTTCCCGGGCCAGTAATGCATCCTCCGCATTCATGTACTTAGTTGCCCTGTAAAACATGTCCGACATAGTTTTCGGGTCATTTTTGTATAGAGAAAACAAGAATTTACCCTTCCGTAGCCCGTTTGTGAATGCGGCAACTTGTATCTTATTATCAGCTTCATCGATCGAAAGTGCCTCTTTGTTGAAGCGGGCTATGTAGGATCTGAGCGTCTCATCCTCCCACTGCCTAATGTTCATCAGGCACGCGGTGGATTTTTTGTACCTGTGTCCCCCGATGAAGTGCGTAGCGAACTGAGCACTCAGCTCTCTGAAGGTACCGATAGAGCTAGGTGTCAGCCTGCCGAACCAGGTCCTTGCGGAGCCTTTTAGCGTCGCCGAGAAGGCCCGTCACATAATTTGGTCCGGTACGCCATGCAAGTGCATCAATGTCTTGAAGGACTCCAAGTGGTCTAGTGGATCCTTCGACCCATCGTAGCTTTCTATCTAGGGCATGCGGAACTTTGGCGGTGTAGGGAACAAGATGACAAGTGTGGTGAAGGGGGAATCCGTGCTTTGGACGAGGTCGTCGAGGTCGTTGGATACCCGTCCTTTGAGGGCATTCATCATGAGATCCATGCGCTCCCTCATTATTTGTATTTTCGCGACCACGTTGGACGGGACATGGCCATCGGCCGACGGACGGTTCGTCTCCTGTCCTTCGGGTCGGCTCAAGGCATTGCTTCCCTCAGGGCCTCCATGGTTCCTCTCCTCAGCACTGTTTTCCTCCTGGTTCTCTCCTTGGTTGTCAAGCGTCGCGTTCCTCCGTTGTAGCTGTCCTTCCAAGTCGTTATTACGTTTTGTGAGGCGTTCCACCGCGGCTGCTAGAGTTTGGACCTGCCTCTCGAGGGCCGTGGTGTGTTGTTCATTACCTTGATCGTTCATAGTGGTTGGCCTTGAACGTGTGAGTACCATGCAACTTTTTGTCCGGAAATCATGGAACACAGTCTACGTACTTTCCCACAGATGGCGCCAACTGATGATGCCAAGAATCAACTCAGTAAGCTGCAAGGCCTTCACGTACTTCGGACGAACCTACACAAGTAGAAAGAACCTTAAAGAGAGGTACCGGCGTGGTATCGGCCAACGACCCTTCGATGGTTAAGTTAGTATTGCTCACAACTCTAGAGTGCTAGAGTCGGGGTAGAAGCATGCATCCCTCGATTTGGGAGGGCTTGGAAGTATTTATAGTAATAGGGGCCCTTGGCCAACGCGTGCTGGAGAAGATAACACTTTACCGGAATTGCCCCTGAGTAGCGTGGAGCGCAAGATACTTCTTGGGCAATCAAGTGTGTTGGGCAAGACACCCCTTTGGGAGCAATCGTACTCCATAAGATATCTGTCCAAATAGTAGCGTACGCGACAAGACTCATTTTCTCAGGGAAGCGTACATGGCAAGATAGGCTTTGGTGCCCCATGCCTCCCCCCGTCGACGGTTTCTCCCGTCACCCCGTTTAAGAGTCGTGTCGTCAAGGTCTAGCGTCCGTCATCATACCTCGCACCGTCATCCCGCGCAGGCTGCCGGTTCTAGAGGGAGTTTTATCCCTATCAATATATATATTTTATTTTTGTTTTTTTTTTTTTTTTGAGAAACAGTTAAATATATACTTTCCATTACAGATTTTTTTTTTTTTTTTTTTTTGGTTGGGGGGAAGGCGGTTATTTATAGTAGGTCAGCCCATTGAGCTCAATTCACTACTTCAACGATCTGGTGGTTTGTGATTTTTTTTTCTAATTTGGTTCAGTTAAAAATATTCTTCCCTCCCTCTTCAAATAGACCTATGCACAATCCAATCTTTAACTCTAGTTATCTTATTTTTGGAGTTGGAACTGACTTTGTTAAAGATTAATTGTTAATTAAGATGTGGGTGCAGTTAGTTATCATCATTTGGTATTTTCCATTGCATTGATTTTATTTTCTATGACAATTAGAATTTCATTTGTCCACTTTGATGAGTGGTAAATTTCTGTAAATTCTATTATCAAATTTCTTTATAATATTAAAATGGACGAAAAACTCAATCAATAAATTAAGGGGCCCAGGTGCGTTTGTGTAGCAGCTGCGGCTGCGTTGGTGTAGCGTGTTTTTTTGGCCGGTCCCATGGCATTGTTCATGGATCAGCCAAGTGATAAAAATGTGTGAATAGTAATTTGGAGCAATAAAAAATATTTTGCTATAGTATTTTTAACAGCAAGTTTTCAGTTTTCAGTAAAATAAGCGATATCTATACACACACTTAGTAAATCTTACATGTACTTTTCTATACTACTAATAAAGGATTCTCCTATTTGAGTTTTATCATTTTACATATCAAAATATCCTCAAACTCATATGTTTAGAAAGTTTAAATAATAGGGTTAGATATATAAAAAAAACTAATTTAAATCCTTGATTGTTTCTTTCTCTTTTTATTTTTCTAGAAAATTTGGCACTAAACCCAAAAAAAAAAAAAAAAGCCTCACCATGCATGTGAAGCGCATGTGGTGAGGCCAGGTCAATATGGCATTTATCTTTCTCTCATTTTTTTTGGCAAAGCAATGCATTAGCTTATGCTTTAGCCAAGAGAGTGAGACTTTCTTTTCATGTATTAATTTGAATAGAGTTTGTTCCTCCTGATCTAATTGTTTTATTACAAATCTTATTGCTATGAAATAAAAAATTAGAAGTGTTTTTCTTCTAAAAAAATGTATTTTCTTTTTCAATGAAGTGAATATCTTAACTAATTGTCAAGAGTATTAGATAAAATTTATATGCAAAACTTGGATATACTCCCTTATAACCTTCTCCCTTATAAAAATTAAGCCAATAACGAAATCACCATACAGCCACTTACGTTGAACTCGAGAGAAACTTTCTCGCTTCTCTCTCTTTACTAGGGAAAAGCCAAGACAAAAAAAAATTACACAACTTTTTTGCCACGTGTAATTGGGGAAGAAAAAATAATTTGTCCAGTATAAGCAATAAGAAACCATTCACCAGGCTGCGTAAGTTTTTGTGTCACTATAACGACTCATTTATAGCAGTGGCGGCTCTAGGAATTTTTTTTTTAGGGTGTTCCTTAAGAAGTATAAACTACACAATCTAATAAAAAGAAAAATTTATATATTGACAACAACAACAACAATAAAAAAAACACACAAATACATAAAGTTTTATAACATAAAGCTTGAGGAATTCAATTGTGGTTGTTGTTAGTGTTGCTGAACATGTATGGACGGCGATGGCTGGGGAGAGTAAGTAAGTTTCTTATTTCCTTTTAGCCTTTAGGTTTGATTTAGTTTTAGTTTAAATTGTTTAATGATTTGTAAATCCGTGAGGCATTGAAGATTTTTTTTTTATAATATTTGTTGAATTAAAAATGTAATCGTGTTGGTGTTGGAGTAGCAATAGTCTTAGGGTCTGTTTGAGATCCGCTTATTTTGCTGAAACTAAAAAATTTTTACTGAAAGTTTGAAAGTGCTGTAGATAAAAGTAAAAATTAACTGAAATAGTACAATGAAACCTATGAATAATATCAAAAAGTACAGTGGGGCCTATGAATAGTAACAAAAATAAGCTGACTTTTTAATTGGTAGCCAAATGCACACTAGTTTGAGATGAGATTGATCTTGTACTAGACTTTTCTATTGGCATTTGGTTTGGGCCCTTGTTGGTGGTTTTATTATATATATTTTTTTCAAGACTTTCGTTCAAGTTTGTTTGTTTGTTTGTTTGTTTTTTTTTTTTTAAGGGTTTTTCCATGGTTTTATAAACCAGTATGATAAAAGAACAAAAAAAGGGATTGGTTACTAGTTTTTCAGTTGGACCAAGATCTGACCGATAGTTGAACCAGTGACATCATAAATAATATAATTAATACAATTTTTAAATTATATAAATAAAAATATAATAAGTTTATGACTAATAATATGATAGTAAAGTGTAAAAACATAATATTTAGTGACACTTTTTGTTAGGTTCTAAAAGTTTAGAACAATTGGCAAATCGTGAGCACATAAGAACATACAAGCTGCAGAAAGAAGAATTCAAAAACTGCCTGGTTCGACCGATCGAAAAACAGGCTCGATCGATCGAGAATCGTATCTGCAGAATTTTAAGTTGGCCCAAACAGCAGTTCTAGCCTATTAAGGATTAGGGTTTCAAATCTACTTCTCCCACTATATAAAGGAAACCCTAAGCACGTTTTTTATAAGGCTTTTTAGAGAAAAAAGGGTGTGCCTCTTTTGTATTTTTAGGGTTTTGTTCCTAAAACCTCTCTTATAACTTCTACCGGTGTTGTTCCTTGAAGAATCTCAAGATCCGGTATTGCTGAAGTTGCTGCCTTCTCCAGTCATCAAAGGAGCTGATGATCTAAACCTTCAAGGGTGGTCTTGGAGTCACAAACAGGTGAGTTTGTGTTGCTAAACCTTTAAGTGGGATCTCAAAGTCACAAACGGTGGTGTTTGTGTTTTGCAAAGATTAAAGAAAGAAGGAGTCCGTGGATCTCGGAGCTGTCACGTGGTCGTGGTAGTAAATTTCCTACACTTGGGTAGCAATAGGATGTTAGTGGTCTAAGTCGCTATTGTGTAAACTTCAATTCTTTCTAGTGGATTTGCTATTTTACCTTGAGGATAGCTAGGTCAAATCCTCCCCAGGTTTTTTACCGGTTTGGTTTTCCTGGATCATCATATCGTTGTGTTCTTTATTTTTCCGCTGCTTTACTTGATATGATTATTATTGTTTTAACCTAGATCTGAATAATAAACCTAAGTATTCACTTGGTTAATTAATTAGGTTAAACAATCTAGTTTACAGGGGTCTAAACGATCTGACACTTTTCATGTAAATTTAATCAAATTTCCTTAGAATGGACAATTACATGTTTAATTATAATCATAAAAATAAAAAGTTTATTTTATATATAATGAATTAATTGATATTATATAAAAATTAAGTATCTTTTTAAGTTTATTTACTTAATTAACTAAAACTACTATTTTTTTCTAATCAAAATTATTGGAAAAATAAAAAGAAAAGTAGTTGTACAATGAAAAAAGTTAAATTTATGTGACTTTGACCAATATATTATAATATTTTTAAGAAAAAGTAGTCGTACAATGACAATATGTAAGGTAAAGCAAAAACTAAAAGTAAAGCCGTAATATAAGCTTAAAAGAATATAAAAACATGTAGTTTTTTTGCATAAAAGACCTTAATATATTATTAAGTTGCTCAAATTATTAATCAAAATTTAATTTTATTGACATAAAAAAAATTAAAATGCTTCCCAAATTTTTTTAAAGATAAATAAATATAAAATTGTAAATTATTATATATAAATTTTTTTTTTTTTAAGTCAGGGTCTTGAGACAACCCTGACCATAAGGGGGCGCCGCCTACATTTGCACGAAATCAAAGTCAACTATTAGCTCACCAAAGAAACGATCAAGCATTTAAAATTCGGAGTCGGTATTTGTTGGTAGTTAAAAGTCAACAATTACTCGCCCAACAAGGAAAAGTCTGGTACCACAACCAATGCCACATAAAAAGTCACAACTCGTCACATGGCGAATTGTGGTTGATAGAAGGGTGGCTTTTTTTGTGGCATTGGTTGGAGCACTAGACAAGCCCACCAAACAAACGATTGGCATAAAATTTTCTCCCTGACAAAAAATGCAAGCTAGCAGATACTTAACTTTATTGTACAGGAATTTCCCAGCAGAAAAAAAGCTAACAAAGATGGAAAAAGAGCTTTGAATTGTTGGCTATGAAAGCTTCGATCTTTCCAGACCCAACCTTGCAAACAAACTTAAACTGATCGGTGGCTCTTCCATTCCTCAAACAACGTTGTTGACTCTTTTTTCACAGTGAGTCAAACCCACGATGGAAACCTCAGCCCCAGACTTAACTAGCCCAAAGGATCCGAGTAATACACACAGATCCGTTAAATCAGACCCGAAACCCAAGGAGATCTGGTATAGAGGCGTGAGAAGGCGGCCCTGGGGAAGGTACGCAGCTGAGATCCGCGACCCGGGCAAGAAAAGCCGCGTCTGGCTCGGCACCTTTGACACTGCCGAAGAGGCCGCGCGTGCCTACGACGCTGCAGCACGCGAGCTCCGCGGCCCCAAAGCCAAAACTAACTTCCCCAATCCTATTGACACCTCTCAGAACAGCTCCACGAGCAGGGAGTGCAGTACCGTCACCTCCTTGTCCACACCACCGCCTCAACTCGATCCCACCTTCTGGTCCACAAATCGGCTTCAACTCGACCTCAACTCCGACTTCACACCATCGCCTCCACGCGACCTCAATCTCAACCTCACTCTCGGCCCCAGCCAGTGCAGCGCCGTTGGTGAGAAAGAAAATTTGGCTATAATTAATATATATATATATATATATATATATAAAATAATAATAATAATAAGAGAAATTCAATATTCTATAATTAAAGTTCAATTTTAAACTATGTTTTAAATTATTTTTTAAATTTTGAGTCAAACTGAGTCTATATCATAAATATTCATCAATGAGAGTTATTGAATATAAAATTCAAAAAGTCCAAAATAATATTCTTACAATTAATTTTTTTAAGTTTTAACAAAATTTGAGAATGATAATCAATTATATTTAAATTATATATGTAAGAATTATATAATGCATCTGATTGTTTATTTTTAGGTGTATCAATGCTTGTAAATGAGGTTATAAGCTAGTAATTATTGAAAATAATAAGTTCAAGTTATACATGTATATCTTTAAATAATGTTATACCACTCAAAATTTCTTTATTGGATGAAAATTTTAACAAATTCATCGTTAGACTTTATTATATTTGCATATTCTCTTTGTTTGCAAAATTTCAAGACAATTAAAGATCAATAACTAGGTCATCGATCAAATATTTAAAATGCAAATTTTTGTAATTTAAAATTATGCTTTTTTTTTTGCCAATTATTCTGTTTTTGTAAAAAAAAAAAAAAAAATTTACTGAGAAGGTTTTGCTCAAACTTATTTAGTTATGTAAAACTTTTTTAACACTCAAGTTCCAAGCATTATAGAAAAGAAAATGCTACATAACTAAAAAAGTTTCAAAATAAGTCAAACTTGAGCTTGGAAGTTGAGTTTGGTAAACTCGTGTTCTAAAAATATGTTACATAATTAAATAAGTTTAAGTTTGGATGGATGCTTTTCAGTACTTTTTTTTTTTTTGGCTGCAAAACAGGGGCAGCTCTACAGCCAGCCCAGGGGGTTCAAATGAAACCCCTGGCTTTGCCCCCAAAAAAAAAAAAAAAAAAAAATTTATATTTAAAATTTATATTATTTTTTTTGAACACCTTAAATAAAATTTTGAACACCCTAACCCTAAATTTTGTTTAAACCCAATTGAAATAAACTTCAAATATGATTATATTAGTGCTATTTTCACAATATTTTTACAATAAAGGTTAAGTGACAAGTTATAATTAATTTTTTATCTAAACCCATAACTGACATCATTTTTTTACATACCTTTAACAACTTGTCATCTAGATTTTATTGCATAATGTTTTGTACTCTTAAAATTGCTCATTTATTAAAAAAATAAATAAACCTTTTTTTTGAATTTTGGCTTACTTTACAGTTGATGGTAGAATGAAATATTTTTTTTCCTACACTTTGCTTCTTCATCAACAAAAAATTACACCACTTGTACTGCCAACTGATCTGTATTTACATCTATGATTCTTTTCTCATTCTCTCTTTCTCCCTTCTATTTTTCTTTCTATTTAATCAAGTAGTTTGATAAGTATTCTACAGTTTTTCGAGTCCAAAAAGTCTTTAAGTGCTTACTCCAATTCCAAGAGAATGACCCCATATGTGATTAAAAATTCATACACTTCAAAAGCAAAATCTTATATAAGTTACTATTTATTTTCCTTAATTTAACGTTTACTCACAAACCTACTCTTAGGTGTGTTACTATTCATCTTTATCATATATTTTTATTTAATTGATATTATATATGATTATAATAAATTATTATTAATTTGACAAAAATTATGATTAGTTATTTATTTATATGCATTTTAATGTTATTTTCTTACAGATCTTTAAACTATTAATAATGTTTTTAGACTATTTTACAATATAGTTGTATTGTATACTATTTGGAATTGTATTGTATACAATTGTATTGTATGTAATATGACAATTGTATATAAAAAAAAAAACTAATCATTTTATTTTTTACTCCCCCACAACAAAATTTTAGCTCAAGACACTGTTAACCCCCCTAAAAGAAAATCCTAGAGCCGCCACTGCTGCAAAAAATGAATATTTGGCAAACAAACCTTAAAATGCATGAAAGATGAATTTATTGATCAAATAGTAAATAATGTCTGATTAACCTGTAATTTGACATGTGTGTTAAAAAATAGAGAATATGTAATCGAACTGTTAAATTTCCAAATTATTTATCTAAAAAAATTATTAGGTGATGTAACTCTAAACAATATTATCATATTTTGAAAATCTTACCATTTGATTACATATTTTATATGTTTTTAACATGCATTCCAATTTTTTTCGCAATGCTATTTATAACGATTACTAAAAAAAAAATTATTTTGACAAAAAAGACCTTGTTTTTAGTGGTTTGTATTTGTTTGGTTGGTGAGAAAGTGAAAAAAAAAATGTTTTAAAAAAAATAATGTTATATATGTTTTTATTCATTTTATAAAAGATTTTAATGTTTTAAAATAATTTTATATTTTTTTTAAGAAGTGAAATTTTATGATAAAAAACAATGACAAAATTTTAATTTAAGGGTCAATATTGTGGATATGAGAGTTATAAGAAAGAATTGAAAATCTAGAGGTCACCCAAACACGAGGTTTTTTTAAAAAAAAAATTTAATTTTTAATTTTGGTCATAAAAACTTTCCTTACAAACTCAAATAGGTAACCAATATAAAATATTGTGGCAACATTCTGAGTTTGGTTCAGTTAAAAATATTCTCCCACCTCTCTTCAAACAGACCTATAAACAATCCAATCTTTAACATAAGTAATCCTATTTTTGGAGTTGGAACTGGCTTTGTGAAAGATTAATCACTAATCATGATGTGGGTGCAATTAGTTATCTTGAAGCCTATTTGGCACTAGCTTTAGCTTTTAACTTTTAGGTTTTATGTACAACTTTTTAAAACTTTATTTATTTTTTTTACATTTTTTCACATTTTCAAATTTTTTCAAGATACAAATATACTTTAGTATACTCTGACGCATTGAGTTTATTTTCTTTCCCAATTAGAATTTCATTTGTTGATTGATGATTAGTAAATTTCTTTAAATTCTATTATCACATTTTTTTATAATATTAAAATCAATGGACGAACAACTTAATCAATTAATTTAGGGATAATTGGTGAATCTCACATGTACTTATTCAATATAGATCTTCTAAATCTTTTTTCAACTATTTACGCAAGAAGTATAGATTTACTTGAAAGCTTTTTTTGCAGAAGAAATATGCGAAAATGAAATAGCGTCGCTCCTTGAGGAATTTGAAGTAATTGAGAATGAAGCTTCACAAACAAGACAACCAGAGGGGTCACAGGTTGTGGAAATGCAACCAAAAGCATTAAGTACTCTAAAACCTCAAGGAATGGTGTTTGATGTTGAAGCAGTTAATATCCTTAAATCTAGTGGGCAGGTGGAATTTCAGATTGAAGACGGTGAGATTGAACCTGAAGCAAGTGAGCAATCATTTCTCATGCAGAGTGGTTTGGGATTAACTAAGCCACCAAAGGATGAGGATTGGACAAATTCTAAAGAGATTTACTTGATGGACAATGAGTTGTCCATTTTACCTGAGAATCCAAGGTGCCCCAATCTGTCAGCTTTGTTCCTTCCAAGAAACTACAAATTGAGAATGATTCCTCCCGCATTTTTTGATTACATGCCAGCCCTTCAAATCCTAAACTTATCCAGGACTGGCATCAAGTCTTTGCCTGATTCCCTTATCAGATTGGTAAGCCTCAAAAGACTCTTTCTAAGTAATTGTCATCGTCTCATGAGGTTGTCGCCAAAAGTTGGAGATCTCAAGCAGCTTGAGGTTCTTGATCTTGAAGGGGCAAAGATTATGGATCTGCCTAAGGAGATTAAGAAGTTGACTAATCTGACATGCTTGGAAGTTTCATTTTATGGATATGTGAGTAATGATAGAAGAGCCATGCAATCAAATGCAGTGGTTCCTTGTGGGGTAATTTCTGCATTGTCTCAGTTAGAGGAGTTGAATATTGATGTGAATCCGGATGACGAGCGGTGGGATGCATGTGTGGAAGATTTTGTTAATGAAGTATGTACCTTAAAGAGGTTGGAAACTCTTAAATTCTATTTTCCAAGGGTGGAACTCTTGACGCACTTTCAATGGAATAGCATATTGCTATCTCATTTCAGATTTATTGTTGGCGGCCATGTCAAGCGCATTATGTCTCGTGTCCCTCGTGATGTTGAATTTGAGCTGGAACGATGGGAGAGATACTTGAAATACATAAACGGTGTGGGTGTCCCTGAAGATATTAAGAAGCTACTCCAACATGCAATGGCATTTTTCTTGGACAGGCATGAGACTGTTAAGAAGCTATCCGATTTTGGGATTAGAAATATGAAGCAACTAAAATGCTGTGTTGTGGGGGAATGTAATGAGGTCCAAGTGATTATAGATGACATAGATGATGAAGAAGATGATATCAGCAATATAGTATCTGATTCACATGGAACTGAAAAAATTGTTCTGGGATCACTTGAATATCTGTATATATATTATATGAAGAGTTTAAGGAGCATATGGGAAGGGTCAGTACAACAGAATTCTTTATTTCTTCTCAAGTCTTTGACATTGCGCACATGTCCCCAGTTGACCACTATTTTCACTCAAGGGTTGCTTGATAACCTTTGCAACTTAGAAGAGCTCAAAGTTGAAGACTGCCCCTCTGTCAAAAGCATAGTAAGCTGCGGAGACTCTGCTAAGCATAGAACCTCTTATGTTCTCCCAAATTTGAAGAAGATTTCACTTCATTACATGCCTGGATTAGTTAGCATCTCTAGTGGTTTACACATTGCACAACAGTTAGAATGGCTGAGTTTATATAATTGCCCAAATCTTAAAAACCCATTCATTCATGAAGTATCTAGTCAAGATTTGAAGAAGATAAAGGGTGAGAGGAGTTGGTGGGAAGCATTGGAGTGGAGCAACAGTTGCCCGGGTTATTTGGATGAAATTTTTGTTCCAATTGTCATATGAGATTGCTGATGTTAGGATTAGTGTCCTAAAATCTTATTGTACAATGTTGTTTATGATATTATGTATGACATTATATTATAAATAGTGAAGTTTTATTATCTAAAATAATGGTAACATGAATATTTGAACATTATCATATAATCCTTGAGATGTATAGTATGTGATTTGTGTGATTTAGTCACAGAAGATATAAATCACAAGTTTTTTATTAACTTAAAACTTTAGTTTGTAGTCGATGATGAAATTGGGCATTTCATTTGTGAAGACTATAACGTGTCAACTAAGATGGTTTTTCTTGATCATGGAAGTGGAGATTTCTAGTTAATATGTTGATGTCTCTTAAGTGTATAAGACATATTCAACTAGACCGCTGTGAGATAAACAATTCTATTAATGACTGTCAACTGAATAATAAATCTCACGACTTTAATTTACATAAACTCTAAATCCTGAAAGGATAATGAACCCGATCATGAAATGTAGGTTGCTTTTTGATATATCAGGAGTGAGATCTAATTCAACGATCAAAATCTCAGTATGTTAGGCAGCAACACGTAATGCTAAAGGAATACATTCTCAAGATGGAATTCATAGTCTCTTTGTAGAGATATAAAATATTCTCTTGAGATAAGTTTAATGAGTTTGGTTATTCAGAGGGTTAGGCCTAACCATTTTAGTAAAGAGTTATTAAAATTTATATTTTATGAAATTTGATTTCATAAATATATTTATGAATAACTTAAAGGATTAAATTGGATATTCAATGATCAAGAGGTAGGTAGTAATTTTCAAAGTGGAAGTTATATATTATAATTTTGTATTACTACGAATATTTTCATGAAGGAGTTAATTGTTTAGATAATAAAGTCTTGGGATTTAATTTTATTAATAAAGTCTAAGTGCAATTATATTTATATAGTGGTATTAAATATAATTAATGGTAACTTTGGGCTTATCAAGAGTTGACTGATAAGCCCGAAACCATTGGAGCTAGAGTTTTATTTGTCCCTGTGGTCCCATCCCAAGCCACACACTAAAGCCTAATTAGATAATCAGTTGTTTATTTAATAAGAATTATTAAATAAAGTAACTGCTTTTGACAGTTATAAACATATGTACAATTAAAAGAGATACATACAGTTTTCTCTAATGACATTCTCTCTTGTGCTTACATAACTGATTGAGAGACCACACATCTTGGGCATATGTGGAATTGTGGTGAAGATTGAAGGTCTTCCCAAGTTCGAACTTCTTTTGTTTTGAATTTCCCTGCATTAAAGTACGCCTTTCTGTTCTTTGTTTTTAAAATTCTAGATATTCCATGGTATCTCACATGAATGAAGTAGATACTTGTGTTGCTTCCGCTGTGGGTTTTGTATGATATGCAAAACAGTTTTTCCAACAATTGGTATCAGAGCTGAGTTTCAATATCATGTTTGTATAACATGTTGAGTGAGTTTTAGAATCAAAGAAAATCATTTTCTTGGTGTTCTAGCATTCTACAGTGATTGTTCTGTATAATCACGTTTTTTATTTTTTGAACCCACACGCCATTTATTATATATGAGATATATATTGGTTCGAATAATTGGTTCGTGTTATTCGAAGTGGTCATGATTATGTCTCTTAATATATGCCGTGTTTTGTTAGTGTTTGTATTAGGCATGAACACGATAGTCTTTGTATTAGGGATGAACACATAAACCTATAATGCATTGATAGAGTTTGATGTGTCGTTCTCTTTGTTGGAAAAATACATGTTTGTATTGCATATAAAATATACGTAGCAAAAAATTAACGAATCTACTTCATTTGCAATTAATAACATGTACTATGTAAATTTTAGAATATAAGAACAAGAGAGTGTACCTTGGTGCGGTGAAATTCAAAACCAAAGATTAGAAGTACTTGGGAACACTCTTAATCTTCACTCTAATTCCACTTGTGCCGAAGACGTGTGGTCTCTCAATCAGTTTATATGTGTGTGTTCAACGGAGAATAAGAGAGTGTCCTACACTCACACACAAAACCATTTCATTCTCTTACAAAATTTTGTATGTTTCTCTCCTTATAACTGATTATCTAATTGGGCTAGCCTTTTGAGCCATTCCAATTGGGTTTTAGTATGTGGCTTGGAGTAGGACTAAAAGGGAACAAATAAGACTCTAACTCTAATGGGCCTTGGGCTTTTCTGTCAACTCTTGACAAGTCCAAAGTTACTATTAATTATATTTAATACTACTATATAAATATAATTGCACTCTAGGCCTTATTAATAAATTATATCCCAATACTTTATTATACATGAAATCCCTTCATAAAATATTCGCAGTAATACAAAGTTATGAATATAGATTGTCACTTTGAAGATTACTACATCTTAATCCTTGAGTACCCGGTTTAATCCTTTAAGTTATTCATCATATATTTATGAAATTGTATTTCATAAATATATATTTTAGTAACTCCTTACTAAATTAGTTAGGCCTAACATTTTGAATAACCAAACCCACTAAACTTATTTGAAAGAAATATTTTATATCTCCATTAAGAGATTATGAATTCCATCTTGAAAATATATTTTCCATCCACTGTTATTAATTTCGTTCTGTTCTGGTCGGAATGGCCAAAAAATTTCATACTGCTATTCAAATCGGAATGACACACCCCCTTGTTCCATCTTGGATAAAATTTCGGCCTATTCCGGTGTGTTTATGGCATTCCGGTTTGTTTCGGTGAAATCCAGCCAATATTCAAGATTCGGCCGGTACATGTTCAATCGCTCAAGATGAGCCTCACTGCCTCAGTGAAAAAGAAAAAAGAGAAAGAAAAAGAAAAAGATGAAGAAGATGAAGATGAAGATGACGAGGAAGATGAGAACAAAATTAAAAGATGAGATTAGTGTCAACAAATTTACAGAGCAGCAGACCTGAAGAGAAATCCTTGGAGATGAACAATGCTGAGAGAGGGAGGAGATAAGACTATTAAGACTTAAGAGAGACAGAAGGTTAAGTGAGAGTTAGAACTTTTGAATAGAAGAGTATAGAGAGAACTTAAAAGGCATTTTGAATATACGGTTGTGATGAGGTTTGGAACATGGGAATATTGGGATCGGTGATAAATGAGACTTAAAGAAAAAAAGTTGAAAATAGGGGAAGAGAAGACCAAAGACACGTGTGACATAGAAGAAAGAAAAGTTAAAAAATGAATCAAAAGATATGAAGATATGGCAGTCAGTGGTGAGATCGGTTTAGAGAAAATGAATGAATAGGGAAAACTAAAAATTAAAAACATTATTTTATATAATTAAATTAACTAAATAGTGAGGTTTAAGACTTATTAAGAGTTAAGACTAAATATTTTGTATTATCTGATATTTAGTTATTGACTTGTAAATCTTCTAATTGTGTGAATTGTGATGTTAAATTGATGTTTAAGACTTAAGAGTTAAGACTAAATGATTAGTAGTATTCGATATTTATTTATTTATTTATTAGAATTGACAATTTTATGTTCTACAAGAATATATATAAATTATCTTTTAGGTACTTCGAAACACCTTGAAATGGTACGCCGAAATTGACCGGTACCGAAATATCTCATTCTACTGGACAAACCGAAACGGGGTCTGAAACGGTATTCATAACATTGGTTCCATTAATACTAAATGTGGCTACCCAACATACTGAGGTTTTGATCGTGACTTTAGATCTCACTTCTGATATATCAAAGCAACCTACACTTCATGATCAGGTCCATTATTCTTTTAGGATTAAAAGTTCATGTAAATAGAAGTTTAGGATTAAAAGTTCATGTAAATAGAAGTTTAGGATTAAAAGTTCATACAACCTACACTTGCATACTAAACACTTCTGTTTCTTTGCTATGTACAAGTCCAGTTTCATCATATAGATGTGTTCCTCAAGATTGCTACTAAAAGAAGCTTTCTTGATATCCATTGCTATATTTCATCCAAATGAAATATAATGGATGAGAGAATCTAGATAGAGTCAAACTTGATTATTAGTGAAAAAATCTTTTCATAATCGAACTATTTCTTTTT
This sequence comes from Lithocarpus polystachyus, assembly GCA_033629205.1. Classification (NCBI taxonomy): domain Eukaryota; kingdom Viridiplantae; phylum Streptophyta; class Magnoliopsida; order Fagales; family Fagaceae; genus Lithocarpus; species Lithocarpus polystachyus. The sequence continues at coordinate 105,132,452 of CM066163.1, forward strand.
GAATAAATCTTTTCATCACTAGTCTTGACTATGAAGGTTTGCATCTTCAAATCTATCAATATCATTTACTTGTAGATCTATTTGAAAACAATAGGCTTAATGCCATTAGGCGCCTCTACAAGTTCTAGACTTTAAATAGAATCCAATTCTATTCATATAACCTTGATCCAGTAATCCATATTCATATCATCCATTGTCTCTACGTAAGACCGAGGATCATATTCATATCCTCGTGGAATGACTCCAAAAGTTTATTCCAAAAGTATGAATTTATTTGGTAATTGATAATCCTCCCACTACGACATTGTACCGGTGTACTAACTATATATTTAGAATAATGCCTTGTGGTGTATCTAATACAACCATCTCATTTCTAAATGTATTTTATAGTTGTTTTTCAACGAATTTTGATATCTTTCTTCTAGAACAATTATACGTTTGGCTTTAAGATTATTCACATAGTCATCATCAAGAACTTTGTCATTATACTTTACAAGCATCTTGTCTTCTTTATGACTACCAAAACAATCTTTTGCAACTCCTTTTGGATGCCCATCATAAACACACATATTTCTATCTTTTGATTTCAATTTTGTTAGACTTCCTTTCTAGCACAAGTGCTGGACATCTCCAAAGGTGGAAGTATCATATACGTTTTCACCCAATCCACAATTTGAGAAATGTCCTAGGAAAAACTTTTGAAATCAACTTTAGAAAATGTATAGTAATTATTAGAGTATATCTCTAAAAGAAATAAGCAAATGGAAATACTTATCATGTGCTTTACTATTTCTAAAAGAGTCTTATTCCTCCTTCATGTATGCACTGACTTAAAGGAGTCATTGAAATTATATTCCTTTACAATAAAGGAACCCTAGATCATATTATCCTCTAAATAGAATACATAGACTGAGAATATAACAAAATAATGGTTCTAAAAGCCCATCTTTCACCAATCTTATATACCATTTAGATTAATAAGATCTAGACATAAGTGCCAAAACATATAATACCAAATGATGGAAACTTTCTCTTTAAAAAGTAAAACATGTAAATTTCTATCTAGAAAATAATCATGGACAATGCTTAGCTTTACCAAAATAGAAACACTTTCTTTTTGGTAATGTTTTTTAGTCTAATTTCCTTTGGGCAACTACTGGGGCAACTTGCTTGTCCAACTATTTGGTATTATAATTTCTCTTTTTATCACCCTTACCTTTCAGTTCAGGCTAAGAATTTGAATTAAATCATATTGATCTTAGCCTTAGCTTTTAGGATGTCTTCCGTTGCATAGAACTCACTCATCAATTTAGATAACATAGAAAAAAAAAATATTTTTTCAAAATAATCTGAATTGATCAAATGATTCTAACAAGGACTTGTGGATCATATCCAAATGAGATTAACATTTAATCTCTACATCCAAGAATTACAATTCATTTTAAAAAATAAAATATTTTCATATGACATAGAATTGAAACTCCTTAAGCTTTTTTTAGCGCTCAATATGATTTATACCAAACATCTTATTTACATTTAATATAAAGTTTAAGTCTAGTACTAACTCTTGCATCTCATGCTGTAGTACAATTGAGATAGAAGCCAATGAAACATTTTAGCATTTCCATGGAGACTATGATCATATCATAGCTATCTTCCATAAATGCATCATGTATAGGAAATTATGGCAATGTTGAATCGAAACATATTTATGTACTTCAGCTCCTTTAAGCAACATGTCCAAAATTATTTATTAGTTAATGTGATTCAATTAAAATAGTAGCTAGAGAACAAAATTTATGACAACTTTATTTTGAGACTATGAACATAATTACAGGGACATTATATTTTGCATCCATAACCATATAGTATGGAACCCGAAAAACATACTATACTAGGTGCAACAACAACTCAATCCATGTCTATAATTCCTTGGTAGCAAGTTTATTATAAACACATTAATTGGTTGAGAACTATTCTCATTATTAGTGCTATCATGATAACTCTTATCATAAACTAATAATATGCCGTATTACCTTCAACCTCTAAGTAATAATGACATAGCTTCTTTGGGAGATTAACATTACACTTAGTCTAGTGTACACCATTATCTAGAATCATGTGGTCACATTTCATCTCCTTTTATAATGTTTAAACTTGTAGTACCATGAAACAAAACACCCTCCTTTGGGATTGCGAGGCATATACGCCAAGACAAGGTACTTGTTCACACTACTTTAAATGGGTAAGTTCAATTTTGTAGTACTATGAAGTAAACACCCTTCATTGGGATCGCGAGGCATATACGCCAAGACGAGGTGCTTACCCACACTACTATGAACCGATAATGGAGACCATGAGATCCAACCCTTGTATCTCTCACACATTAAAAATTTTACAACAAGTGGATTGTCTTGAAAACATTGTGATCTAATCACAATTTTAACCCTATGCATCAAATGTGTTTAATTGTTTAAATTCAATGTGATGTTACTAAGTCAAATCACTATAGCGTAATGAACATTCACGCTATCACAAAGAAGTTTAACCTTGTAATCCGTGAAGTAAACACCTTCTGCATGGAATGCTAGACTCGAAGTCAAGACAAGGAATCTATTCACATTACAATAAACTTAACAAAAAGGTTATTTCAGCACTTCCACTCATTATTTGGGTTTTTCTTTAAATAATTGTGATCTCATCACAATTAATAACCTTGCACTTGATAAAGACTCTAATCTTATTAGAATCACTAACTAAAATGGAAGTCCTAAGCTATTTAGGATTCCTTAAATACTAATGAATCAAAAATTAGTCATATAGAACTCTATCCTTAAGTTATTTGATTAAGAATTCTAATCTCATTAGAAACTATTTACCTTTTAATTAAGCTTTAATCACATTAAAATTTCTAATTAAAATAAATTAAGGACTTTTAATCATATAACAATTCCAATCTCATTAGAATGTTTCTTAAAAGACAAGTACCAAACTATTTAGGACTAAGAGTTCAATTTAACTAATATCTTTGATCTCATTAGGTCTTTTAGTTAGATAATGATTAATAAATGTCCTTAACTTTTAAGGAATATAAAATTAATCACATAGCCTTATGACATCTTCATTATTCTTCCATCAAAAACACCTTTTGATTTTATCAACGAAGATTTACATTTTCGCAAGAATCTCGTGACTAAGCTCTTCCCGCGAAAATAGGTTAAGGAAAATAGTGAAAACACAAAATTCAGACAGAAACTTTCGCGACTGTCTTGCGAGTAAAGCTTACCCGCAAGACAATTTTGTACTTCAGAGGCATTTTTCGCAGGTTACCTTCTCGCGAAGTTACTCACGAAAAACGCGTGATTTCAGTTTTCAAATAGCAGTTGTAGACAGTTTTCAACATTTTTTATGAACAAACAACCACCATATGAACATGATATGCAGAATTTGATATCAAAGCTGAATTCCATTGATGCTATAGCCTTAAAGATGAATTTAACATACTTAAATTCAAATTTAAACAACATCATAACATCAATATCAGTTTTTATCAAATCGTAGTTTCAACAACCACGCAGAAAATTAAATGCATATATAATCTTCTAACATCATGAAACTATTATCTCTAACTCCAAAACTTACAAAACATGTTATTCAGATTCAAAATTGAAGACCGCTTTGATACCATTTATTGAAAAAATACATGTTTGTATTGCATATAAAACATATGCAGCGAAAAATTAATGGATCTACTTTATTCGCAATTGATAACATGTACTATGTAAGTTTTAGAATTTAAGAACAAGAAAGCGTACTTTGGTGCGATGAAATTCAAAACAAAAGATTAAAGCACTTGGGAATACCTTTAATCTTCACTCCAATTTCACTTAATGCCTAAGAAGTGTGGTCTCTCAATCAGTTTCTAAGGAGAGAATAAGAGTGTGTCTAACACACACATATAATCCATTTCATGTTCTCATGTGATCATAATGAAAACCACTCAGAAAACTATCATAGAAAATTTGTATGTTTCTCTCCTTAAATATAACTGATTATCTAATTGAACTAGCCTTTTGGGCCATTCTAGTTGGGCTCTAGTGTGTGGCTTGGAGTGGGACCAAAAGAGAACAAATAAGACTCTAACTCCAAGTGTGTGGCTTGGAGTGGGCCCAACACTCTAAATAACTAAACTCATTAAACTTATCTCGAGGGAATATATTATATCTCCGTTAGAGATTATGAATTCCATCTTGAGAATATATGTTCCATCAACACTAAAAATGGTTGCCCAACATACTAAGGTTTTGATCGTGACTTATAGATCTCACTCTTGATATATTAAAGCAACCTACATCTCATGATCAAGTCCATTATTTTCTCAGGATTTAGAGTTGATGTAAATAGAAGTCATGAGATTTATTATTCATTTGACAGTCGTTAGGAGAATAATAAATCTTACAGCGATCCAGTTCAATATGTCTTAACTCTTAAAGCATATTGTTAGGTTCTAAGAATTAGGAACTAATGTATTAGAACTTCAATTTGTATGTTGGAAAACCATGATCAAAACAATGTTTAGTCTTGTGTTAGACTTTGCTCAAAGTATGGGATTTAATGTAAAGTTGGAATCGAGTTTTTATGCAGAATTACTATTAACTTTCTGTAAGACTTGATCGATCGAAAATTAGGCTAGATCGATCGAAAATCGTGCAGAACGTTTTTCTGCAGAATTTTCCAACTTAGCCCTAGCTCATTTAATGTATAGGGTTTTATGTTTTGCCCTAAGTATAAAAGGGAAAACCCTAGCCACGTTTTTAGAGTTCTGTTTTGCTGTGTTTGTGAATCTCTCTGTGAGATCTAGAGGTGTTTACCTTCACATACACTTAGGGTTTACAAACTTGAGATTTATGTCAAGGGTTGTGTAAATCATTACAGTTGCAGAATCAAAGAGCACAAAGATATACAAGCAGGTGCGCTTGTGGATTTGCTGAAGAATTCAAGAAAGAAAGAGTCCGTGGATCTCGGAGCTATCATGGGGTCATGGTAGTAAGTTTCCTACACTTGGGTAGCAATAGGATGTTAGTGGTCTAAGTCTTATTGTGTAAACTTCAATTCTTTCATAGTGGATTCAGTTTACCTTGAGGATAGCTAGGTCAAATCCTCCCCAGGTTTTTACCGGTGTGGTTTCCTGGGTCATCATATCTTTGTGTTATTTATTTTCCGCTGCTTTGTTGTTTTTTGACATATTTGTGTTAACCTAGTTTTAATTAAATTACCTAAGTTAATCACTTGGCTAATTCACTAGGTTAATCTGTTGGGTTTAAGGGGTCTAAACGAACTGACAAGTGGTATCAGAGCGGGTAGCTTTTGTTTTTGATCCTTTGATCTTTTAAGCTGATCCTTGACCCCTGTTGTTATGGATTTCGTTAAAATCTTCTCTTTATTTTGCCACATTGTGTACTTGGTGTGCTTGTGCTTTACCATGTGTGTTAAAATCTTTCTTGAGTGTCTTGCTACAATCACATATGACAATAATTACATGTGTTATACTGCTTTAACCGCCTTAAAGGCACGTGATTCTTGTCTTTGGTATTTGGATAGTGGTTGTTTCAGGCACATGACAGGAAATAAAGCCTTGTTCAAGACACTCTTCGAAGGAAAGATTGGAACAGTTACCTTTGGAGATGGAAGTAAATCTGTGATCAGAGGCATTGGCACAGTAGATATTCCAGGACTACCAGTCTTTGAAGACGTGTGGTATGTTGATGGGTTGAAGGCAAACTTACTCAGCATAAGTCAAATTTGTGACAATGGATTGAATGTGTTCTTCACCAAACAAGAATGTGAAATACTTGATGAAGAAGGTGATTGTATGTGTGTTGGTGTGAGAACAGCTGATAACTGTTATGGTATCACCCCAAGTATAAGCAACAAATGCTTCAGTGCTAAGATCAATCAAGTTGACTTATGGCATCAAAGGTTGGGACATGCCAGCCTCAAGCAATTAGAGAAGATTTCAAAATGTGATGCGGTAATTGGGTTGCCCAAGTTTGAGAAGATTGAAAAATGCATCTGTGGACCATGTCAGATGGGTAAACAGGTGAAGTCTAAACATCCGTCTGTAGCTGATGTTCAAACTACGAGACCTTTGGAGTTGTTGCACATTGATCTCATGGGTCCTGCCAGAGTTCAGAGTTTAGGAGGAAAGAAGTACATTCTAGTTGTTGTGGATGATTTTACAAGATTCACATGGGTTGTGCTTTTGAAAGATAAAGCTGAGGCTCCTGAAAAGATGATTCATCTCTGCAAGAAATTGCAAGTAGAAAAAGGAACTGTGATAGCCAGAATAAGAAGTGATCATGGAAAAGAGTTTGAGAACACCAAACTGGCTACGTTTTGCGATAATCAAGGCACCCGTCAGGAATTCTCTTCACCCAAGACACCACAACAAAGTGGAATTGTGGAAAGGAAAAATAGAGTTGTACAAGAAATGGCCCGTGTCATGCTCCATAATAAGAAGTTGCCTAAATCTTTTTGGGGAGAAGCTGTTAATACTGCATGTCACACTCTTAATCGGGTGTATTTCAGACCAAATTCCAAGCAAACTCCCTATGAACTCTGGAGAGGAAAGAAGCCTGTAGTGAAATACTTCAGAATATTTGGCAGTGACTGTTACATTCTGCGTGATAGAGAGAACCTGGAAAAGTTTGATGCTAAGAGTGATAAAGGTTATTTTCTGGGATACTCTTCCACCAGTAGAGCATACAGAGTATACAATCTGAGAACTAAAACAGTCATGGAATCCTCAAATGTAGTGATCAATGATGAATTAAACTCAGAAGGCCATTCAGAACATGCACCTCAAGTCCAAAAAAAGACGATGGAAGTTGATGATTCCCTACCTGAAAACTATGTGGGAAAACATACAGAGGAAGAGTTGATGGTGTTGAATGATACAGCATCTGTGCCATCAAGTTCAGAACCTTCAACACTAGTTCATGGAGCTCCACAAGAACAGAGAGAGGTTCAAAGTCTATCAGATCAGAAAGGTACCACTACTTCATTGGTCAAAGGTCCATCATCAAGAGTTAGGTTGAATCATCCTGCTACTAATATTTTGGGAAGTTTGAATGATAACATGAGATTGAGATCCAAAGCTTCAAATGTGATTACTCACTCATGCTACCTATCCCAATTCGAACCGAAGAAGGTGGATGAAGCTCTCCAAGATGCTGATTGGGTTAATTCTATGCATGAAGAACTTCATCAGTTCGTTCGAAACGATGTGTGGGAATTAGTTCCTAGACCTGAGGGAGTCAATGTTATTGGAACTAAGTGGATCTTCAAGAACAAGTCAGATGAACATGGTACTGTTATCAGAAATAAATCAAGGCTTGTTGCTCAGGGATACACACAAGTAGAAGGAATTGATTTTGATGAGACTTTTGCACCTGTAGCAAGATTGGAATCCATTCGAATTCTTTTGGCTATAGCAAGTCATATGAACTTCAAGTTGTATCAAATGGATGTCAAGAGTGCTTTCTTAAATGACATGTTACAAGAAGAGGTATATGTTGAACAACCGAAAGGTTTTGTTGATCCTCACAGGCCGAATGATGTCTACAAGTTGAAGAGAGCTCTCTATGGATTGAAACAAGCTCCACGGGCTTGGTATGATAGATTAACTGCATATCTCACGGATCATGGCTTCAAGAGAGGTTTTGCTGACACCACTCTGTTTATCCGAAAGGATAAGAATCATTTTGTAGTTGCTCAAATTTATGTTGATGATATTGTTTTTGGTGCTACTAATGATTCTCTTGCTCAATCTTTTGCAGATGAAATGAAGGCCATGTTTGAGATGAGTATGGTTGGGGAACTAACTTATTTTCTGGGATTGCAGGTAAAGCAAACGGATGCTGGAATTTACATCAACCAAGCTAAGTATGCACGAAACTTGGTCAAGCGTTTCAGTCTTGACAAGGCTGCACATGCTAGGACACCAATGGCAGCTAATGCAAAACTAACAAATGATCCATCAGGTGAGTCTGTTGATGTTACCCTATATAGAAGCATGATTCGTTGTCTTTTGTACTTAACTGCTAGCAGACCTGATATTGCGTTTAGTGTGGGTGTTTGCTCTAGATTTCAATCTAATCCTAAGGTTTCTCACTTAAATGCTGTTAAGAGGATCATAAAATATGTTGCTGGAACTTGTGATTATGGTCTATTTTACAGTAAAGAGTCAAATCTTTCTCTTGCTGGTTTTTCTGATTCTGATTGGGCTGGTAATGCTGATGATAGAAAAAGTACAACTGGTGGTTGTTTTTATGTTGGTGCTAATTTGGTTGCTTGGATGAGTAAGAAGCAAAATTCTGTTTCTTTGTCTACTGCTGAGGCAGAATATATTGCTGCTGGAAGTTGTTGTTCTCAGCTTCTCTGGATGAAGAAACTTTTGAGTGATTATGGTATATCACAGGACACCATGGTTGTTTATTGTGATAACTCTAGTGCCATAGATATCTCTAAGAATCCTGTTCAACACTCTAAGACCAAACACATTGAAATTCGATATCATTTCATTAGGGATATTGTTGAAAGGAAAATTGTTGCTCTTGAGTATATTCCAACTGAACGTCAGAATGCTGATATTTTCACCAAACCACTTGATAGAGGAAAGTTTGAAACTCTTCGTCAAGTCATTAGTGTGATTCTTTGTCCCTAGTCATTCTTGACTTCATGGTCCTTGTGCTTCATTGCTCAATCATTTGTGACCTTTGTTTCTAGGATTTGCATTGCATTACATTCATGCATTTCATTCTAGGATGTTTGTTTCTTTGTTAAAAAAAAAAAAAAAAAAAAATTTTTTTTGCAAATTGTGTTTTGCTATTTTTCCTTGAATTTGAAGACAAGGTTGGTCAATCAAAATCTACATGTCATATGTATGTACCATGTTTAGCTTTGATGCACTTATTACTACTGCACTTTACTAGCTAAAGTTTTGTTGTGCATGTTGTGTGGGAAGATGCTATATTTGTTGATCACATGATCTTGATTTTGAAGTCGTATGTCTTTGAATGACGGACTTGAACTTATTGAGAAAGGCATAAATAACCATCTCACCACTGTTTATTAGCCAATCATGAATACCTTAGTGCATATCGTAAGATTTTGTGCTCGAGAAAGTGTAGCACATGCACAAAAAGAAAATAAGGTGTAGCCTCTATTAAAATTGGTGTGTACATTATTGGACTATAATAATCTCACAAATTCAATAAAAATTGGTGTGTACATTATCCCGGCTTTTATTAAGTTTCTAATAAATTAATTTAAATAATGAGGCAAATCAAGAAAATTACATGATTGCAAGCTTTTATTCTAGGAGATGTGGGAGTTATAGGATGTAACTCTTTAAGTAATAGTCTCTTACAAATTCATGTGATGGATTTTGTAGAAATTGTGATTGATCTCTATGTGTATATCACCTCACATGTTTCTCAAGCTTATGCTAGTTGCACACACTACACAAGTTATTCTTTGCTAAGCTGTGTACATGATATTGTGTGTGTCTTTGGCCTGACCAACTAAGTTTGAGAATTTTTGGAAATTGATGCAAAACATGTTTGAATGTTTCTTTTCTTTGGGGATATTGAAAGAAATTTTTGCTTAAGAAATATGGGTTGCATACATGTGTTTTTGGGAAACATCTCATCTCATACTCATGCATTTTTCTCATAAAATCTGATGCTTTGAGAAGTGACTACACTGAATTTGGTGTGTTTTTCAAAAAATTAATTTTTCCAGAATTTCGATTGATCGAAACTGATTTTCGACCGATCGAAAATGTTTCAAATCCAGTGTTAAAGTTTCTGGTTGACTCGATCGATCCAAGCTGAATTTGGATCAATCGAAGGTATTTTCGATCGATCGAATGTAATATTCGACCAATCGAAAATCGTGCTGGATGTTTTTAAAAAAGGGAAGTTTTCACGTGTCTTTTCACTTTTTCAAAAATTTTTCAAAGACTTTTTCCTCCCTAACAACCGGTCAATCATTTTTTTGCTGGATTTTGTCGTCTTGCTCCGTTCTTTTTGCACCAAATCACTCCTTCAAGGCCGGTAAGACATTTTTTCCCCTCCTTTTGAATTTATTTTCATATTTCATGCATTGTTTTCATGCATTTTTGCGTGTTTTCGACATTTAGGATTTTTGTCTTTTTGGGAATGTTTTTGAGTGTTTCTTTCTCAAATTTTTTATGGGTTTTTGTGGGGACACCTTTCCTAAGCACATCATGTGGTTTAATTTGATTAATTTGGTGTTTTGAGAAAAATTTGAAATTCTAGGGCTTGAAATTGAGCAAATTGGGGGTTTTGTTCAATTTGATTGAAATTGATGAAATTGGCATGTTGGATTGTTTAATTTGATCATTATTTTGAGTTAATTGGATGTTGTGTTGATCAATTAATCAATTTGTTGAGTTTTAAAAAATTGGATTTTGTTAAATTGGGTATTTTTGATACCAATTACATGCTCAAGCCAATTTTGTTGATTTGGATCACAATTGAACTTGTCACTGCATTAGTACATGCATCATTTGGTGTTCATGCTCATGCATCATATAGATTTGATATTTTCTATATTTTATGCTGTGCTAACTTGCAGTCTGCCCTTGGTTTTTGGTTTTTGCTCTTTTCTTTCTGTGTCTATCTCTTTTCCTTAGCACTATGCCTAGGAAAACTAGAGCCCATAGGACTTCTGATCCTTTTCCTTCTTTTGACACTGAGCGGTTCCCTAGTGAGTCAAACCAAGTCACCTATGAGACTCTGAACCTTAGGCGTCAAATCTGGGCTGAGCGTAGGGTTATCTTAGATGAGTTGGATCCTGAGGTGCGTCATAATTTTACACGTCGGGGTTGGTTACCTTTGCTCGAGTATGAGCATTCTCCTCCTCCTGCTTCCTTGATTAGAGAGTTCTATTCGAACCTCTCTATTCATGTCTACGATAACGACACCTTGGTAAAGGTGTGGTTACGTGGTGTGGAGTATCGCATTACCCCTACGGTAGTGTCTGATGCTCTTGGGGTGCCCATTGTGGACCATCCCGTTTTTCTTTACGAGGAGTCTCCACCTCTTGATGACATTCTGTCATACATCACTGGGTCTTCTATCCAGTGGGGTTCTGATCCTCGGATCACTTCTGCTGAGCTGTCTGAGCTGCACTATCTTTTCTTTAGGATAGCGTGTCATTCTTTGTGGCCTATTTCGCATGTCCACACCATTCCTCTTGAGAGGTGTGTCTTTTTGTATGCCTTGGTCACTGATGCTCCTATCAGTTTTCCGCATCTGTTCCTTCGTTCTTTGAACGAGGTTCATAGATCTAGTTCTACGGCTCATGCTTTGTTTTTCCCTGTTTTTATTCATAGGATTCTCCTTTTTCTTGGTTTTGGTGAGTATCCTGCTTCTGAGCCTGTCCATATTGTCGCTCCTATCGGTGCTACCTTTTTGAGGCAAAGGGCTGCTCAACTTCGAGCTAGCTCTAAGCGTCCTAGGGTAGAACCTTCTGGTGTCACTCCACCCCCTTCTTCTTCTACAGATACTCATGCAGCTGGTACATCTTCGGATCCTGCTGTTGCTGCTGCTGCTGATGTTCCTCCACCGTTTGATGAGGTTTCTGACCTTCGTCGGACACTTGATACTGTCGTGACCGTTCAGGCGGCTCATGGTCAGCTTTTGGTGGATATCCTTGATGAGCTACGTGCGTTGCGAGCAGATTTGGCAAGCTCTCGTCGATCTCTTCCACCTTCTTTTGATGATGAGTGAGTGCCCTTTGGCAATTCGTCACAAAAAGGGGGAGTACATAGTTCATTGTATCTAGGAGATTTTTGTGGAGATTTACATTTTAGGGGGAGTTTTTTGTTTACTTGGTAGTGATACTGCGGAGCTTGTGGAGTTACTAGATTGTATCTAGGTGCTTCACTGTGTATTTACATTTTTAGCTCTTGATTAGGAGATATTTTTGAGATACATTTTTATGTATATGTTTCTTATTTCACTATGCTACTCTTTGCTTATTGATTTATATTTATGATGTTATTCATGATATATGTCTTTATTTTGTGCCTTGTGAAATTAAGAAATTTTTATTTATATATTTCCTGTTTTTGTTCCACACATGCGTTTATGTGTTTGTTAAGTGTTACAGGAATATACAGGTCGTTTTCAGTCGAGCTGCTGTCTACTTTGCAACTGTTAGATAGTAGTTAGGTTGAATTGGTTATGTGGCTTTTTATATTGTAATGGGCTAATTCAATTTGTAACCTTGAGCTTTTTGTTAAGTCTGTGTTTTGTCACGGATTGCCAAAGGGGGAGTTTGTTAGGTTCTAAGAATTAGGAACTAATGTATTAGAACTTCAATTTGTATGTTGGCAAACCATGATCAAAACAATGTTTAGGCTTGTGTTAGACTTTGCTCAAAGTATGGGATTTAATGTAAAGTTGGAATCGAGTTTTTATGCAGAATTACTATTAACTTTCTGTAAGACTCGATCGTTCGAAAATTAGGCTCGATCGATCGAAAATCGTGCAGAACATTTTTCTGCAGAATTTTCCAACTCAGCCCTAGCTCATTTAATGTATAGGGTTTTATGTTTTGCCCTAAGTATAAAAGGGAAAACCCTAGCCACGTTTTTAGAGTTCTGTTTTGCTGTGTTTGTGAATCTCTCTGTGAGATCTAGAGGTGTTTACCTTCACATACACTTAGGGTTTACAAACTTGAGATTTATGTCAAGGGTTGTGTAAATCATTACAGTTGCAGAATCAAAGAGCACAAAGATATACAAGCAGGTGCGCTTGTGGATTTGCTGAAGAATTCAAGAAAGAAAGAGTCCGTAGATCTCGGAGCTATCATGGGGTCATGGTAGTAAGTTTCCTACACTTGGGTAGCAATAGGATGTTAGTGGTCTAAGTCTTATTGTGTAAACTTCAATTCTTTCATAGTGGATTCAGTTTACCTTGAGGATAGCTAGGTCAAATCCTCCCCAGGTTTTTACCGGTGTGGTTTCCTGGGTCATCATATCTTTGTGTTATTTATTTTCCGCTGCTTTGTTGTTTTTTGACATATTTGTGTTAACCTAGTTTTAATTAAATTACCTAAATTAATCACTTGGCTAATTCACTAGGTTAATCTGTTGGGTTTAAGGGGTCTAAACGAACTGACACATATCAACATATCTGTCAGTTCGTTTAGACCCCTTAAACCCAACAGATTAACCTAGAGAATTAGCCAAGTGATTAACTTAGGTAATTTAAACAAAACTAGGTTAACACAAAATAAACAAAAACAAACAAAGCAGCGGAAAAATAAATAACACAAAGATATGATGACCCAGGAAATCACACCGGTAAAAACCTGGGGAGGATTTAACCTAGCTATCCTCAAGGTAAACTGAATCCACTATGAAAGAATTGAAGTTTACACGATAAGACTTAGACCACTAACATTCTATTGCTACCCAAGTGTAGGAAACTTACTACTACGACCCCATGATAGCTCCGAAATCCACGGACTCCTTCTTTTTTGAATTCTTCAGCAAATCCACAAGCGCACCTGCTTGTATATCTTTGTGCTCTAATGATTCTGCAACTGTATTGATCTACAAAACTCTTGACATGAATCTCAAGTTTGTAAACCCTAAGTGTATGTGAAGGTAAACACCTCTAGATCTCACAATGAGATTCACAAACACAGCATTCAGAACTCTAAAAACGTGGCTAGGGTTTTCCCTTATATACTTAGGGCAAAACATAAAACCCTATACATTAAATGGACTAGGGCTGAGTTGGAAAATTCTGCAGAAAAACGATCTGCACGATTTTCGATCGATCGAGTCTAATTTTCGATCGATCAAGTCATACAGAAAGTTAATAGTAATTCTGTATAAAAACTCGATTCCAACTTTACATTAAATCCCATACTTTGAGCAAGTCTAACACATGACTAAACATTGTTTTGATCATGGTTTGCCAACATACAAATTGAAGTTCTAAATACATTAGATCCTAATCCTTAGAACCTAACAAACTCCCCCTTTGGCAATCCGTGACAAAACACAGACTTAACAAAAAGCTCAAAGTTACAAATTGAAATAGCCCATTACAATAAAAAGCCACTTAACAATTCAACCTAGACTACTATTTAACAGTTGCAAGGTAGGCAGCAGCTCGACTGAAAACAACCTGTATATTCCTATAACACTTAACAAACACATAAACGCATGTGTGGAAAAAACATGAAATATATAAATAAAAATTTATTCTAACTCTCCCCCTAAGTTAGATACATCAAGAAGTTTTTATATACTCCCCCTAAACAAAACAAATTTATCTCCCCCTAAACAACATAAACAGGATTCCCAAATTTCATCTATTTCTCCCCTTTTTTGTCACGTATTGACAAATACAACTCAAACAAAGAGTAAAGTGACAGTAAACATGAGAGAAAAAAGAGAACCAAGGGAACATAAAACAGTTTAGCTCTATAGAAAATAGGAGAACTCCCCCTATGAAGAGCAACAACTCCCCCTATAAAAATAGGAAAAACAAAACAAGTTTTGGGAAAAACAGTTTTGGGGAAAATTTAGGAGGTGGGGATAAATAAAAACACACAATCCTAAAAGAATTGAGTTGAGGATACACATGAAGAAAAATATTCTCTCTTTCAATAAATGCAAACTTGACACTATGTGACCCATAAATAGTTGCATGAATAGAGAAAATATTTGCACATTGATTATCCATCATATCTCTTAAGAAAAATATTTTCTACAATCCACACATCAAGAAAAAATAGCATATACTAAAATGAACAAAGGACTCAAAAATTAATCAATCATTTTTTAAATCAAGTTGAGTACCCAATTTAGCAAAGTGTATGCATGTTATGTGTGAAAACAATGAGAGATATGACTGCAAAACTGCAAGATGGATACAAAAACAATGCAATTCATGTGAATCCTAAACATAATTGATGCAAGAAAAAAATTTGGTCAAAACCTCTAAAAACTGAAAATTTTTCAGTTTCGATCGATCGAGTATCGATCGAATACCAATCGAGTCAGACAGAATCAAAACAAAGATTTTAATCGCAATTTCGATCGGTCGAGAGACAGATTCGATTGGTCGAAATTCTGGAAAACTCAAATTTTTGAAAAACAGAGCAATTTAATGCTGTAACTCCTCAAAGCACAATATTTCATGAATGAAATGCATGAGTATGAGACTAAAAGTTTTTCAAAAACACATGAATATAGCCCAGATCTTTCAAAATTAATATTTTCAATCAATTTGTCCTTAAAACTCAAATTTTGCATCAAAATCAAGAAATTTTCAATCTTGGATGGCCACAATAAAATCACACACAATAACATGTACAAAGTTTAGCAAAGAGTAACTTTGTGTAGTGTGTGCAACTAGCAAAAGCTTGAGAAACATGTGAGGTAATATGTGAATAGTAAGCAATCACAAAGTCTACAAAATTCATCACATAAATTTGAAAGAGACTATCACCTAAAGAGTTACATCATATAACTCTCACATCTCCTAGAAAACAAGCTTGCAATCATGTAAGTTTCTTGATTTGCCTCATAATGTACACACCAATTTTAATTAATTTGAATTCATTATAGCCCAATAATGTACACACCAATTTTAGCATTTAAACCGAGGCTACACCTTATGTTCTTTTTGTGCATGTGCTACACTTTCTCGAGCACAAAATCTTACGATATGCACTAAGGTGTTCATGATTGGCTAGTAAACAGTGGTGAGATGGTTATTTATGCCTTTCTCATGAAGTTCAAGTCCGACAGACAAAGGCATGTGACTTCAAGATCAAGACAAAGCGATCAAAAACTATAAACATCTTCCCACACAACATGCACTACAAAGACTTCAGCTAGTAAAGTGCAATAAATAAGCTCATCTAAGCTAAACAAAGTACATAAACATGTTATGTAAAGATAAATATGGCCAACCTTAATTATAAATCCAAGATATATAATACAAAACACATAAAAATATTTTTGGTTTAAAAAAAATTTTATGACCAAAAACAAAAAGCACACATTATGCTAAAAGTTTAAAAATGCAAATGTAATGCATGACAGTGCTTAACCAAGCTATAGAGGGTACATAAACAAGAAATATCAATTTCTTAATTAACCCTTGAGTACATGTACAAACTAGTACATACTCAAACTAAATCAAAAAATAGCTTAGCACTTATAGAACACATACTTTTCAAGTTTCTCCACAATGTCAAGCATGTTCTAAATCAAGAGAGAGATATCATAATTCATGTAATCCTCAAGAAAAATTAAAACTAGACACAAAATAAAATATTTTTGTCTTTTTGAAAATTTTCAATGTTTTTGGATTTTTTTTTTTAATAAAAAAAAAAAAAAAAAAAACAACCAAAAACAGAAACAAAATATGTCCACAAATAATTGAAAGAATTAAATCAGGGACAAATCAGCAACTCTCACCTTAGAGAATCTTTTCTCACCCATATAGCACGAGTCTTCGGCTTTGTAGGTGAAAATCCATGTGAAGCAGAGTGTATTTGAGAGATTACACCAATTTTCTGAGAAAGACTGAAATCCTGCAATTTCCTTTCACAAGCCAACAAGCTTAAATTTTTCAAAAGCATATGAAACAATTTATTTGGACTTATAGCAGGAGAAATACCATCACATATCCTAGATTGAAATTCAGAATGTTTAAATTTCAATTTATGACAATTAGGACGAATGTGACCAGAAACACCACAAAAGTGACAAACAGGAACAAATTTAGGAACATCAGTATTCCTAACAACAAATCTAGTCTCAGATTTTGGTTTTTGCCTCAACAAAGAACAGTTTGGTCTAATATGACCAACAACACCACAAAGGTGACAGGTAGGCACAAAAACAGATTTCTTATGCTCTCTAACAGTAGGTTTAGACTTAGGTTTAGAAACTTCAGCGTCTACATCAGAACTTTTACCTTTGTCTAACCTAGCAAAATAAGCCTTTTATTTATTATTCCTCTTGAAAGGAGGAACATAAACTTTTTCAGCTTTAGGCTTAAGAGAAACAAAAACACTTCTGTTAACAACAGCAGGCTTGGTACTAGTCAAATTTTCAATTTTAGCTTTAGATTCAGCTAACTCTTGTTCCAAGCTTTTCATCTTCTCATCTTGAGAGGAAATTTGATTTCTCAAAAATTCATTCTTTTTATTAGATTCATCTAATCTAACAATCAATTCCTCTTTTTCAAGATTAGCCAATTTTAACTCTTCCTTGAATTTCTTAGCAATTTTCATAGATTTCAATAATTCTTTACGAAGAGTTTCACAGGCATCAATAAAATCAACAGAAACAACAGTGTCATTTTTATTCAAATCATCACAATCAAAAAGAGTAAGACACTTAAAATTATCCATGATAACAGGGATCAAGGATCAGCTCTTAGATCAAAAGATCTACAACAGAAGAGCTACCCGCTCTGATACCACTTGTCAGTTCGTTTAGACCCCTTAAACCCAACAGATTAACCTAGAGAATTAGCCAAGTGATTAACTTAGGTAATTTAAAAAAAACTAGGTTAACACAAAATAAACAAAAACAAACAAAGCAGCGGAAAAATAAATAACACAAAGATATGATGACCCAAGAAACCACACCGGTAAAAACCTGGGGAGGATTTAACCTAGCTATCCTCAAGGTAAACTGAATCCACTATGAAAGAATTGAAGTTTACACAATAAGACTTAGACCACTAACATCCTATTGCTACCCAAGTGTAGGAAACTTACTACCACGACCCCATGATAGCTCCGAAATCCACGGACTCCTTCTTTCTTGAATTCTTCAGCAAATCCACAAGCGCACCTGCTTGTATATCTTTGTGCTCTAATGATTCTGCAACTGTATTGATCTACAAAACTCTTGACATGAATCTCAAGTTTGTAAACCCTAAGTGTATGTGAAGGTAAACACCTCTAGATCTCACAATGAGATTCACAAACACAGCATTCAGAACTCTAAAAACGTGGCTAGGGTTTTCCCTTATATACTTAGGGCAAAACATAAAACCTTATACATTAAATGGACTAGGGCTGAGTTGGAAAATTCTGCAGAAAAACGATCTGTACTATTTTCGATCGATCGAGTCTAATTTTCGATCGATCGAGTCATACAGAAAGTTAATAGTAATTCTGCATAAAAACTCGATTCCAACTTTACATTAAATCCCATACTTTGAGCAAGTCTAACACACGACTAAATATTGTTTTGATCATGGTTTGCCAACATACAAATTGAAGTTCTAAATACATTAGATCCTAATCCTTAGAACCTAACAATATCGACTAGAAGTCTCCACTTCCATGATCAAGACAAATCATCTTAGTTGATATGTTATAGTCTTCGCAGATGAAACGCCCAATTTCATCACCGACTACGAACTAAAATTCTGAGTTTACAAAGAACTTGTGATTTATATCTTCTGTGACTAAATCACATAAATCGTATACTATGCATCTCATGGACTAAGATAATGTCCTATTAGTTCATTTATAAATAGTCTCATATAATTAAACAATTTAATTATTTATGACATGCCAATGAATTGGATTTTAGGGCATAAACCCTAATAATCTCCCACTTGCCCTCAAAGAGAATTTACCATATATCCAACACTTATCTCCCTTTAGAGTAATTCATAGTCACTCTAAGGAAAGGTTTGAAAATAAGTTTCAGTCAAATTTATTGCATAAATTATCTTTTCTACTACTACTTCTCACGTATTCATAGTCACTCTAATGTATATCTTCACCACCATAGATGAACACATTTCTTGAAGTCCAACTTCATGAATTACAACCAACTTTATTTTTCACTGCACTTTATTTTAGTTGGTGATTTGTTTATGCTGCCACGTACATTGCATGTTAATTTGATTAATTAATAAAATTAACTAATTAATCAATTAATATATCACAAAGGGTCAATACATTCTTTACCTATCAATAATATGGCTGAAACATCTTCTTCTAAGCCTAAGTTGAAAGGCAAGAGTGGTTGGAAGAAGAAGAATTTCACCAAACAAGAAGGTAAGCAAGTTGCCTTAGGAGTTGCCAATAAGGGAAAGAAGAAAGCAAAGGACTACACCAAAGGAAAATGTTTTCATTGTGGTGAGAAAGGTCATTGGAGGAGGAATTGCCCAAAATTCTTAGCTGCTAAGAACAAAGGTATGATAAGATCATTCTTTCTTAAAACTTGTTTAGTACAAAATGCCACAGATTCCTGGTGTGTGGATTTAGGATATACTAATTATATATGCAATGTTTTGTAAGGGTTTTAGGAGACCAGAAGGCTGAATGAAGGGAAAATGTTCCTTACTTTGGCTGATGGGAGCAAAATTCCAATTGTTGCATTTGGGGTGTTTAATTTGTGCTTTGGTTCTAAGGTTTTAATATTGGAAGACTTTTTATATGTATCTAATGTTCGTAGGAATTTGATTTCTTCAACTTATTTAGGTAGACATGGATATTGTGTTATTTTGAAAGATAGTGTTGTAATAAAGAAGGATAAAGTGCTTATCTATTCTGGCACTATTGTTGATGGTCTGTATATTTTAACTCCTGATAAGCATGGATTGTACAATTCTGAATTAGATGGTAATTCACATGTAAAATCATTAAAGAGAAAGTTTCTTTCTATTAGTGATGCATATCTTTGACATTTGTGTTTGGGGTCATATTAATCCAAATAGGATTCAAAGACTGGTGAAAGATGGTTTTATAGAAAAATTAGATTTTGATGAAATTCCAGTTTGTGAATCTTGTTTGGAAGATAAAATGACAAAAAAACCTTTCAATGCAAAAGGGCATAGAGCCAATGAACTACTAGAGCTAGTACAGTCAGATGTATGTGGTTCTATGTCAACCCAAGCAAAAGGAGGTTATGAGTATTTCATTACTTTTACAGATGATTACTTTAGATTTGGTTATGTGTACCTAATGAAATGGAAGTCTGGAACTTTTGAAAAGTTCAAAGAATTTAAGGCTGAAGTGGGGATTTTAAGTATTACTTAACTGAAAATTGGATTATATCCCAATTGACTGCACTTGCAACTCTCCAACAAAATGGTGTGGTGTAAAGAAAGAATAGGACTCTTTTAGAAATGGTAAGGTCCATGATGAGTTATTCAACTTTGCCTATTTCTTTTTAGGGTTATGCCTTAGGAACAGCAGTGCACCTCTTAAATTTAGTTCTATCAAAATTTGTTCCTAAAACACCCATGGAATTGTGGAGTGGGCATAAGCCTAGTATGAGATACCTCCACATTTGGGGTTGTCCAGCACATGTGCTGAAAGGGAAGCTTGATAAATTGGAACCAAAATCAGAAGTGTGTTTGTTTGTAGGTTATCCAAAAGGAACTAGGGGTTATTTATTCTCTAGTCGTTAGGACATATGTGATTTGATGTTAGGAACATATGTCAATATTTTATGTAATTGGCTAATCATTTGACAAAACGCACTTTACTTGTAATTGGGTAGATCTAGGATGTGTTTAATACTGCAAAGAACAAGAGTTCAAGTTTAGTATTGAAGCCATGCAAATCTGTCCAAGAAACAAGTGAAGAAGTGCTTATTCATTAAAGCTCGACAGTTGCTCAACAGATAGCTATCTATCAAGGTTTAATGAGGCTCGAAAGATACTATCTATCGAGGTATCTATCGAAAATTACAAAATTCAGATTTTCAGATCTGATTTTCGGCCCATGCTTATGTATTTGTGTAGGGTTTCTTTTCTTACAACCCTAGACATATATAAGACTTATTTTAAAGGCCGTCACATAAGAGAATACAAGGAGAACACATGCAAAAGGTGATCGATGCCTTATTCTCTCTAAAAGAAGTTACTGCGTCTTTTGCGCCTTAGGGTTTTGTAACCAAGTACTTCTTGATCTTCATTGTTGATGAAGTGAAGAAATTTGCAGCCAACATCTTCTTCAAGTTGGTGTGTTAGTCATGTACTGGGCTCCGTGCAAAAAGGTGGCATTCATATATTGAAGAGTTCAGAGGTTCTGAAGCGGTAGAAGGTTTCTACTATAAGTTCATCCACGGGGATTGTAGAGTCTAGGGACAAAGGTTTTGTACTAGATTTGAAACTTCTCCTTATTATAGTGGATAGCTTTTCGAGAAGGTTTCCCCCCCCAAGTTTTTTACTGTGAAACTAGTTTGTTTCATTGGTTTTCCTAGATCATCATATCTTGTCTTATTTATTTTTCCGCTGCATGATTTTGACATGATATTGATGTTTGTTTGTTTGTTATAACAAGTTTTATTCATAATAAATCTAATTAAAAACTTGGGTTTAAAACTTGTTAATTCTATCAACCGAGGTCTAAATTTCCCAACAATCGTAATGATAACAAAATGTTTGTTAGTACCAATACAGAAAATGACTATATGAATAATTTTACTCCTAGAAGTAGAGTTTTCTTGACTGAAATGAATGAACCTATTATTGATCAATCAATGGATGAAACTAGGGATGATGCGGTTATATTAGATTCACCATAAGACACTACTCATGAGATGACTAGTACACTAGGACCTCGTCGTAGTGGGAGGAGCATTAGGTCACCTAAAAGATTTACACTTCTGGGAGAAACTTTTGAAGCTATCTCAGAAGGGTTTGAATCTGATCTTTACACTTATGAAGAGGTAATAAAAGATATAGATGCACATCATTGGGTCAAAGTTATGAAATCTGAATTGGATTCTATGTATTCCAATCAAGTTTGGGATCTTGTAGAGGCATCTAATGGCATTAAACCTGTTGGTTGCAAATGGGTCTACAAGAGGAAGAGAGGGGTAGATGGAAATGTTGAAACCTTTAAGGAAAGACTAGTGGCGAAAAGGTATACACAAAAAGAAGGCATTGATTATGAAGAAACTTTTTTCGCCAATAGCCATGCTTAAATCTATTAGAATTCTCTTATCCATTGCTGCTCATTTTAATTATGAAATTTGGCAAATGGATGTCAAGACTGCTTTTTTAAATGAAAATATTAAAGAAGAAATTTATAAGAAGCAACCAGATGGATTCATAGCAAAGAACCAAGAGCAAATGCTATGCAAATTGAAAATATCCATTTCTGGACTTAAGCAAGCATCTAGGTCATGAAACATCAGGTTTGATCAAACAATCAAATCATTTGGTTTTGAACAAAATCTTGATGAACCATGTGTGTACAAGAGACATCAAGACAAAGTAGTAATTTTCCTAGTGCTTTATGTTGATGACATCCTACTCATTAGGAATGATATAGGGGTAATGTCATCAATTTAGATTTTGTTGTCAAGCCAATTTGATATGAAGGACTTGGGTGAAGCAAGCTATATCCTAGGGATCAAGCTTTAGCGAGATCGAAAGAATAGGATGCTAGGCTTATCTCAAGCTAGATATATAGATAAGATTCAAGCAAGGTTTAGCATGCAAAACTCCAAGAAATGATTACTTCCTTTTAGGCATGGAGTTCCTCTATCTGATGACCAAAGGAATAAGACTTCAAAAGAGTAAAAGATGATGAGAAAAATTCCCTATGCTTCAGCAGCAGGAAGTCTCATATATGCCATGCTATGTACTAGGCCAGACATCTGTTATTTAGTTGGCATGGTTAGCTGATATTAATCAAATCCAAGACTAAAATATTGAGAGGCTGTAAAGCATATTCTCAAGTATCTAAGAAGAATGAAGGACTATATGCTTGTTTACCATTGTGAGGATTTGATACTTATTGGTTACACAGATTTCGATTTTCAGTCAGATCTTGATTTCAGAAAGTCCACTTCAGGTTATGTGTTCACCTTGGGAGGTGGAGCCATTAGTTGGAGGAGTGTTAAACAATCTTGTATTGTTGACTCTACCATGTAAGTTGAATATGTTGTTGCTTCTGAAGTGACAAAGGAAGATGCTTGGCTCAAGAAATTCTTTTCTGATCTCGGTGTTATGAGAATGGAACAAGTTCCAATCACATTATTTTGTGACAATAGTGGAGCAGTTGCACAATCCAAGGATCCAAGAAATCACAACAAAGGAAAGCATATAGATAGAAAGTATCATATTATTCGAGACATTGTGATTTGAGGAGATATGGTAGTAGCAAAGATTGATGGTGCAAATAATCTGGCAGATCTCTTCACCAAAGCCTTGCCCCAGAGGACTTTTGAGTCACACCTAGAAGGAATGGGAGTTAGATTGGTACGCAATAGTTGTTGAGGGGGAAATTAATGCCTTTGAATAAAATATGGGGAATGATGAGTAAGAAATTTATGGTCGTCATTAAGTGGAGATCGTCATTAATTCAGAGAAGACGTTGTGTATTTATTACGCTCATTGATGACCAAACATAACAGACGGAGCAACGGTCACAGAATGAGCTGTGAACTTTAGACAAAAATTTCGTAACACACTAGCCATTATGCATAAATGAAGTACATCATTGCCCATTAATGAGGCACACAACTATATAAGAGAAGGAAATAGAAGTTAAAGGTACACACAAATACTTTACAAAGTCACTCTCTACTCATTTTCTCTTGAGAGTCATTCTCCCTTACTAACTTAAGCATCGGAGGCGGTTTGGTTAACGCCACACCGGTGTGTTACTCTTCCACCTAGTTCATTTTGTAGGTTTTCCATCTACAGAGACAGCCCCATTCACAGCATCGTCCATCTGCTACGACAAGTAGCTCAATTGTTGATTTTTTGCATCATTAGTTTGGCGCCGTCTGTGGGAACGCTAATCATTCAAGCCATCTTTCCCAGTGACAAAAGAGTTCCTCGAAGTACGAGATGGAAGCAGAGGCCACACCTTAGCCAGATGCTGTGCAACAACAACAAATCCAAGCCTTCTTGGCCAATGTGGAAGAGCTGACTCGCTAGAATGAAGAACTGTAAAAGACAATGGAATCCCAAAAAGCCAAAACATCGGCGAACAGGTGAAAACCAAAATGAAGAAGAATCAAACTCTCAAGCCAACAGGCAAGATAGAATTTCAAGGGAAGATTCCACTAGGGTGGAGAATGAGCTTCGCAAAATGAGGGAAGAGATGGACGAACTAAAAAGCGCTATGAAGGACAAAGGGGGAGAGAATTTGGATGGGATGATGCGAAGGAAGGACTCACCATTCACTAATGAAGTGCTGAATTGCCCTCTCCCACCAAAATTTCGTCTCCTACAGTTGGAGTCATATGACGGTTCCAAGGATCCCTTGGATCACATTGAATCATTCAAGACGCTGATGCTATTATAGATGACCCCAGATGAGGTGATGTGTAGGGCATTCCCAACAACATTGAAAGAAGTAGCCAGGGTATGGTTCAGCAAGATACCCCCAGGACCTATTGCAGATTTTGAACAACTCAGCAAGGGTTTTGTTTCATCATTTTATTGGGGGGCAAAGACATAAAAAGCCAACTGGCCATCTTCTTAACATTTAACAGGCAGAAGGAAAATCACTAAGCCTGTCACGACCCAAACTCGTATTTCAAAATTTAGAGCTTGACTAGCATGTTAATATCAAGTTTACCTCAATACTAACACGAACCAACCTAAACTGAAGGTGCTTATCAAGAATTTGTTTCTTGAATTCCTGCTTATTTTCTTGCATAAAAACCATAATATACAAAAATGACGAAAACCTTGAATTTCATCTCATATAAACTTTGCAAGATTACCACTTGGTTGAAACCTCAGGTATTCGTGTAAATATTACATAGCTAAATATTTAACAAAACTCTTATTACATACCTAACCCCAAAAGCATACAACTAGGGTTCAAAACAAACTAAGGTTCCGAATTACATCTGTGCTCAAAGGATTAAGTACATCTTGATTCCTTCTATATAACAAAAGAGCCAAACTACTATACAACAAAAAAAACTATACATCCTAACAAACGAGATTCACAAAATTCTTGCCACCTCTAATACTCTCGCTGCTTCTAGGAAGAACTTGTGCATTGAAATATAATAGGGTGAGCTGCAAAGCCTAGTAAGGTTTTAAGCTCCATGGGCCTTTAATAAGAATGCATGTAAATCAAAATATTTTATGGATATGCCAACTTGATAAAATAGCCTTCATACTATTTACATTGTTCTTAAAATAACTTATGAACTTTTAGATAAAAATACTTCATTTTCCTTTCATATAATAGTAAAATGACATGATAAGGAACATAAACATAATTCAATAATCTTATCTTTGAATAGGCTATGAAATACTTCATCATAAAGTTATCATCAGACTTATCTTATAATTTCCAAATAGCTTAATAGTTCATTTATAATACATATTAGTTAGTCCAATTGTAAGTTTGTCACAACTTTGGGAGGCTTCCAGTACATAGTGCTAGGCATCCAGCATTCCCCACAATGCTAGGTAATCCCGGGATCATATCATAATACATATCTTCAACCATGGGGGTAGGTTGGCATCCTCCACAAGTTGGTCGTTACCAACAAGGGCAGGAACAGCAAAGCCAGTCTCACTTTTAATGGCCAATTAGAATTTTCATGGAAATATCAGTACTATAACCCTTACTAGTTGAGTTCAGATCATAACAATGGAATAACTGAAAACTATATTTTTCTGATAATTTACATAATTGTTTCACAACAGTAGCATATCCACTTCATTCTTAATAATTATGTTCATGATATAAATAATAGCATCAATATGCTAAAATTATCATATATATAAGATTGAACAACTCACGAACATATATTTTACTTAAATCATGCTTATATGTAATATCTCCAATTAAAAGGTTTTAATGCATAATAGTTTTCTAAACCTTTTTTATACCTATACTAAACATATTAAAATACCTTAATAAGCATCCAAATGACCAATTTCATCAATCTTTCAAATTACTAAAACAGAATCACAAGTTCAGCTCCTATAATCAGAATAGAAAATAAAGTAGTGAAACTAAAGCAAACCCTTACTCCAATAATATACCCATACCAGAAAATAAACATATATACTTACCCACAATTGAAGCCAAACTTTAGTAAGAGTTTGATTCCATCTTAGAGAGAGATATCTATGATTTTTTGGTGAAAGAGTGAGAGCTGATGGTGAAATGGTGCTGCCGTGTAAGAAAGGAAGAAGAAAGAAACAAAGGAGCAAAGAAAAGATGAGCAAATGGAGTTTTCTGATGCAGCAAAGAGATAAGGGAGATTGACTTTTGTGTTGCACGTGTAATGCAAGAGGAAAAGGCCAAAAGGTTGGGTGAGTCACCCCTTTCAACTTTAAAATTTGCTTTCCACCCTTTAGAAGCTTATATTTCTAGAAAGGCCCAAAGAACAATATAATTTTGTATATATATCCTTACCTTTATAAATTTCTTTCCATAACGTTAAAAAGAGTATATGCGTTTTATAATATCACAATATCAAAGCTTTATGCACTTAGAGTAATTAAGATAATACTAAGTATATAAACCCATAAAATTAATTATACAATTAGGTTGGGGTGTTACAAAGACAGTACGTCACCCGATTCAATAGGGAGCTACTGCAAGTAGATGAAGCTGTAGATCAAGTCATCTTAACGACCTTTCAAGCAGGGTTGCTGCCAGGAGATTTCTTCTTCTCAATCACTAAAAGTCCACCAAAAACAGTCGCAGAGTTGCTCCATAAAGCTCAGAAGTACATGAATGTAGAAGATGCAGTGCTTGCAAAAAAAATAAAAGGAAAAAGGAAGAGAGATGAAGGAACAAGCAGCAATCGCGATAAGAAGAAGGAGACACGAAATGTTGGGCAGACTACAGGAAAAAAGAAGGAACTTCCTGACAGGAAACCTAGATTTACTAACTTCACTCCTCTAATAATGTTACTTGAGCAGGTCCTTATGCAGATAAGAGACGATCCCTCCCTACAATGGCCGAAGCCAATTAGCACTCAAGTATTAAGGAGAGACAAGAACAAATACTATAGGTTCCACCAAGATCACAAGCATCGCACTGATGAGTGTAGGCATTTGAAAGACTAGTTGGAAACTTTAATTCAACAAGGGAAGTTATAGAACTATGTCAGAAAGACAGAGCCCACAAATTCCAACGGAAGGACAACCAGGACAAAACTCCAGAGGTAAGGGAGAGCAAACCCTCAACAGGAGAAATAAGGATGATCTCTGGAGGATTAACGGCAGGTGGAACGCTGAAGTCCCTGAAAAAAGCACAAGGGAGAGAAATAAACAGCGTCCATTCGTGGCTCCCTCCAATGAAGATGCCAAAGAGTGACAAGCCTGATATTGTCTTCTCAGAGAGAGACAGTCACAGTATCAGGCAACCCCATGACGTCTGCTGGTAATCATGCTCAGAATAGAAGAAGTCAACATCTTTCGGGTGCTCATTAACAACGAAAGGTTAGTAGATATCATCTACTTGCCTACGTTTTAGCAGATGAAGCTGGATAAGAAAAAGATTAGGCCTTTCACCTCATCTCTGGTAAGCTTCGCAGGGGATAGAATCGTCCCTAGAGGCATCGTCACTCTATCTATGATCGTAGGAACTTACCTAGCACAGGTCACCAAGGAAATTGATTTCCTCATAGTTGATTGCCCTTCAACATACAACATCATCTTGGGAAGACCTGCACTCAACAGACTAAGAGCAGTGACGTTAACATATCACTTGAAGGTGAAATTTTCAACAGCCCATGGAGTAGGAGAAATCAAAGGAGACCAAGTTCTGGCAAGAGAGTGCTATCAAGCTGCTCTAACATCGGGAGAGAACCACACATGGGTGATTAATGAACTATAACCCATTCCCGAACTGTCAGAAACACCACAAGAAGTTAAGATCGTCCCAGGAGATTCAATGAAGGTATTGAAGATCGGAACAACACTCCTAACTTCAAAGAAAGAGAAAATGATCTCCTTCTTAAGGGCAACCCAAGATGTTTTCGCCTAGAAACATGAGGATATTCCTGGAATTGACAGGAAGATCATACAACATCGTCTCAACGTCAACCCAGAATGCAAACTTGTACAGCAGAAGCAGAGAATATTTGCACCAGAGCGCAATAAAGTTGTAACTGAAGAAGTAGAGAAACTGTTAGAAGCCGACTTCATCAGGGAGGTCTTCTATCCCGATTGGCTAGCAAATGTGGTCATGGTAAAGGAGAATAATGGCAAGGGGAGAATGTGCGTTGATTTCACAGACCTGAACAAAGCCTGCCTAAAAGATAGCTTCCCTTGGCCGAGGATTGATCAGCTGGTAGACTCAACTGCTGGACACAAGCTCTTAAGTTTCATGGACACATTTTTTGGATACAACCAGATTCTTATGGATGAAGACGATCAAGAGAAGATCTCGTTTGGTACCAGCCACAGGTTGTACTGCTATAAAGTTATGCCCTTCTAACTGAAGAACGCAGGAGCCACCTACCAAAGATTGGTGAACCGCATGTTCTCTCACCAAATTGGAAGGAATGTGAAGGTGTACGTAGATGACATGCTAGTGAAAATCAAGGACGAAGCCAACCACTTGGACGATCTCAAAGAAACCTTCAACACACTACGTAAGTACAATATGAAATTAAACCCTGCAAAGTGTGTTTTTGCTGTTAAAAATTCTTGGGATTCATGGTGTCCCAACGGGGAATAGAGGCAAATCCAGACAAAGTAAAAGCAATAATCGAGGTCAAATCACCAAAAACAATGAAGGAGGTGTAGAGCTTGACAGGAAAAGTTACAGCCCTAAACAGATTCGTCTCTAGGGCAACAGACAAGTGCATGCCATTCTTCAAAGTATTGAAAAGAGCATTTCAACGGAATGAAGAATGCGAGGAAGCTCTTGCCAAGTTAAAGGAGTATTTGAAGAAACCACCTCTATTAAGCCCCTCGGTGATAGGAGAGAAGTTGCTCCTCTATTTAGCAGTATCCAATACTACAGTAAGTTCAGCACTGATCAGAGAAGAAGGGAACGTCCAGATGCCAGTTTATTATACTAGCCAGACATTGTAAGGAGTAGAGGCAAATTATTTAATGATGGAAAAAGATAGCTTTCGCATTATTGGTCACTTCCAGAAAGCTCCGTCCTTATTTCCAAGCACACCCCATCATCGTCATGACAGACCATCCCATAAGAAAGACGATGAACAAGATAGATATAGTAGGACAACTCATTCAATGGGCGATTGAATTTGGCCAATTTGACATCGAACATCGGCCTCGAGTAGCAATCAAAGCCTAAGTGCTAGAAGATTTATTGCAGAGTTCACTTACCCCTATTAGGAAGAATACCCTCCTATGGAAACATAGAGGATTCAAACAGGTGGGTTTGCCACGAAGAAAGTAAGAGGAGTAAGAGTCGTGCTCATATCTTCAGAAAAAGAAACATTAAAGTATGCAGTCAGATTGCAGTTCCCAGCAACAAATAACCATGCAGAATACGAAGCATCGCTAACAGGGCTGAGTCTAGCAAAGGCTCTAGGAACAAGGAACCTTATCACCCAAGCTGATTTTCAGCTAATAATTGGACAAGTGAAAGGAGATTATGAAGCCAAAGAAGAAAGGATGAAAAAGTATTTGAAGATCGTCCAACGACTCTCACAACACTTTGACAACCTAGACTTTGTGCAAATCACACAAGCCAAAAATGCAGAAGTTGACTTTCTAGCAAGATTGGCCTTGTCAAACGATTACAATGCGACCTTCGAAATATGTGTAGAGGTAAAGAGGCAGCCAAGCACAGAAGGTGAACAAGTTCTGAAGATAAAAGAACAAGACGAGTGGATGGCTCCCATCGTTTGTTACTCGAAAGAAGGATGGCTCTTTGAAGATAAGACGAAGGCAAGGAAGATATAGACCAGGGCAGCTCGCTTCGTCATTATTGATGACATGCTGTACAGATGAGGGTATTCACTCCCATATCTAAGATGCGCTAGTTCAGAAGAAGCAGATTATGTGCTCCGCGAGATACACGAAGGAATCTGTGGAAACCACGCTAAGGCAAGATCCTTAGTAGGAAAGGCACTCAGAGCAGGATATTACTGGCCAACCCTATAGAAAGATGCATACAACATCGTTAGAGCATCTGACAAGTGTCAACGCTTCGCAAATGTCTAGACGAGACCAGGAGAGACGATGACACCCATATCCTCACCATGGCCCTTCGGCCAATGGGGAATTGATATTATGGGTCCATTCCCTCTAGGGAAGGAGAAACTCACATTTCTAATCGTTGTAATCGATTACTTTACAAAATGGGTAGAAGTAGAGCTAGTGACAATGATAACAGAGGCTAAAATCATAAGTTTTGTGTGGAAAAACATCATCTGTAGGTTTGGAGTCCCACATGTCATAATATCAAACAATGGAAAGCAGTTTGACAACCCCAAGTTTCAAAAATTTTGCCAAAACTTAGGAGTTAAGAATCACTACTCTTCTCCAAGACACCCTCAGGCCAACGGCCAGACAGAAGTGACGAACAGAAGCTTGCTTAAAACTATCAAAACTAGGCTTGATGGGGCAAAGGGGGCATGGCCTGAAGAACTACAAAAGATCCTTTGGGCATATAAGACGACCACAAGAGTTCCAATAGGAGAAACACCATTCAGATTGATATTTGGCACTGAGGCCGTCATACCAATGGAAGTAGGACTGATGAGCTTCCGAGTCAAAACATATGAAAACCAGAAGAACCAGCAAGAGCTTAATAGCAATCTGGACCTAGTTGATGAAGTCAAAGAAGAAGACATGAAGTGAATGGCCAAACACAAGGAAGCAATGACCAAATACTATAACAGAAATAAGGTAAGAATGTTCAACACAGGAGACCTCGTCCTTAGAAAGGTATCATAGGCAACAAAGGACCCATCCTAAGGAAAACTGGGACCAGCTTGGGAAGGCCCCTACAAAGTAATCCGTCATTCTAGAGAAGGCTCTTACTACCTGAAGTCTCTAAACGGCCAAGAATTGCCTCGACCATGGAACATAGAACATTTGAAGAAATACTACCAGTAAGAAATGATTTACATTTCAAGTTGCCTAATCTTCATATCAGTATGTACAAAAGTTATTACTCTCATCATTCGTAGGTCAATAATACATGAAAGCACTATCCATGCGTATTTATCAATGATTATTCATAAGTTATTTGTCAACGAAAATATGTGCAACACATAGGAGTCATCCTTGGGAGATGTCTTAAGGACCTCCGTCATTAAAATTCTAAATCAAAAGCTATTCACACACAGCCACCAAAGTCGGCTAAATCAGAGTTGTTTAAACACAACCAATAATATTGTCATTCGAGCACGAATAGACAAAACATAAAAAATGGCTAACCTAAAGACGCTCCAATACCACGACTTTAAGTCATGAGTACAACGCAACATCGTCATTCAAACATGACTCAATATAAAACTGTTCAAACACAGCTAAAAAATACTAAAATTTTCAAATAGAACTAAAATTGTCATTCAAACATGACTCAATATAAAGCTATTCAAATACAGCTAAAAAATACTAAGTTGTTCAAACACAACTAAAATCGTCATTCAAACATGACTCAATATAGAGCTGTTCAAACACAGCCAAAGTCGTCATTCAAACATAACTCGACAGAAAGCTGTTCAAACATAGCTATATATATATATATACACACTAAGTTGTTCAAACACAACTAATATTGTCATTCAAACATGACTCAATAAAAAGCTGTTTAAACACCGCCAAAAATACTAAGTTGTTTAAACACAATTAAAATCTTCATTCAAACGTGACTCAATAAAAAATTGTTTAAACACAGCTAAAAAAATACTAAGTTGTTCAAACACAACTAAAATCGTCATTCAAACATGACTCAATAAAAAGCTGTTCAAACACAGCTAAGGTCGTCATTCAAACATGACTTGATAGAAAGCTGTTCAAACACAACTAGAAGATATTAAGTTGTTCTAGCACAATTAAGGTTTTCATCCAAACATGACTCAATAGAAAGTTGTTCAAACATGGCTAAAATACTAAGTTGTTCAAACATAATCATAATTGTCATTCAAACATGATTGTTCCAACACAACTAGCGATCAAGAGCTATTCAAACACAAGCTAAGTATAAGAAGTTACTTCAACACATCGTCATATAGGGTTGTCTAAACGCAACCAAGCATAAAAAGAGTTGTTTACTGCAACTAAAAGCATGAGGTCCCTACTCCTATCTATCATTGTCAAAGAGATTGTTTAATTTCCCAAAACAACGGGCCCAAAGAGAAATATTATTCTTGCCTTGGAAAAAAAGGGAGAAAATAAAAACATAAAAACTACTGCTCATCAGGGACAGGGTCTGTAGGAGTTGTAATTGCGGCCTCTTCCATTACCTCAGCAACGTATGTGGCTTCCTTCGTCACATTTTCTGCTGCAACCTCGGAAGGATGATCAGTCAAGAGCTCCTTCTCAACCTCACCTATAACTAGACTAAAAGGTCTAAGTCAAGATGATGCTTCGCCATCCACTTCATAAGAAGGTCAAAGCCATCCACGTAGTACCCACACAGCTCATCAGAATACTCGTTAGAGTCCTTGAACTCTTTCACCGTTGTGGCCTCATCCTTCTGCAACTTTAACTCCGGATCACCAATCTGCTTGTCCTTTAGCTTGCAAAAGTCCTTCTCCACTTGTAGGCTTTTCTCTAATATTGCCCACACAATCCTTGTCATTTTCAGATTCAACAATGAGAATGGCAACCTTGTTCTTGAACGTCTCATTCTCGGCAGATAGAGATTTGATCACAAGCTCAGACGTGGCCACCTTCTTCTCCAAGTCCAAGAGTTTTCCAGAGATGAACAAAGACTCCCCCAAAGTCTATGAAAGATTTTACATAGCAGAAGTAAAGAGAAGGAAAAGAAGAAGAAAAACAACCTACGATGCATACCTGCACAAGCTTTTGAATGTGGAAAGGAAGGAAAAAGAAATAGAAACTGAAGCTCGATATTCCAAGGGAGAGGAGCACTAACTCTTTTCCAGAAGTTCCAAATTTTTCCGAACCTTAGAAGATAGTTGTGGACCCACGGCTTAAACTCATATTAGCCAAGGTCCTTTGATTTCCTCAGACGATAAAAATGGAGGAATTCGTCTCTCCTAATGACATCACCATCATTGGCGGACATCCATACCACCATGAAAGAGATGATGATCTGCCAAGAGTTAGGCACTAATTGTGCCAGAGCAAGATGCAAGTAAGAAAAAAGTTCCCTAACAAAGGGATGAATAGGGAAACAAAGGCCACTAGTAAAATCAGCCTCGTAAAAACAAACCTCGTCAGCATACGAGTGACAAGCCCTCTCTTCATCACTCGAGATCCTAATTTTTACTAAATCAGGGAACTGACAACTATCCCTAATCTGCTGCTCATCCTTTCCTGTAAGGGAACACGAGATGTTCCAGGTTTTATAGGGGGTGGAAGAAGAAGTAGCCTCTGAGATCACGCGATCATCAGATGAAGATAACCCTGTCTCTAGGTCACTAGACCTTACCTCAGACATCTTTAACAACTTGGCTACCCCAGCAGAATGGGAAACTAGAGGGAATAATGAAGAAAGGACAGAAGTGTATGGACAGTCCCCCCCCCCTACGAAGAAACTAACCCTCTCGAGACACTCCCCCTGTACAGACTCGAGTAAGCAACCTAAATGAGCAAAAAAGAAAGCTACCGAAGGACAATTTACCCTAATAGTAAAATAATCTACCATGGAAGAACCAGAAAAGAAAAAGGAGCACGAAGAACTTACCAGGAAATGTAGGACAGAGAAAGGAAGCTCGGAGGAGAAACGAACCCTAGAACAGAAACTAAATAAGGAAAAAACACAGAAGAAAGGAAAAAGGAGGGAAAAATGCAAAACAAGTGGCCAAAACACGCGCGGGAAAATCGAGACATGTCCGCACGACGAACGAATCCTGGCCGTACACGTGGCATTCAACTGCTCAAACATCAAAACCTTATAAATATGCAGTACACAAAATACGAAGTGTCAGACGAATTTGTTCTTATCTCGTCTAACAGACGAAAATTTGAACAAGGGGGCAGCTGATTAGTCAGAAATTTATGGTCGTCATTAAGCGGAGATCGTCATTATCTTAGAAAAGACATTATGCATTTATTACGCTCATTGATGACCAAACGTAATGGATAGAGCAATGGTCACAGAATGAGCTGTGAACTTCAGACAAAGTTTTCGTAATGCACTAGCCGTTGAGCATAAATGCAGCACATCATTGCCCATTAATGAGGCACACAACTATAAAAGAGAAGGTAACAAAAGTTAAAGGTACACAGAGATACTCTACAAAATCACACTCTACTCATTTTCTCTCGAGAATCTTTCTCCCTTATTGACTTAAGCATTGGAAGAAGTTTGGCTGGCACCTCATTGGCGTGTTACTCTTCCACCCAGTTCATTTTGCAAGTTTTCCATCTATAGAGACAACTCCATTCACAGTATCGTCCGTCTGCTACGATGAGGAGCTCAACTGTTGATTTTTTGCATCATCAGGGAAGCCAAGCCGAAACTCAATGATGGGCTCTTAAGATGACGCCTAAAGGCTTCCGGTGTGGTGATAAGGTTGCTTTGATATATCAGGAGTGAGATTTAATTCAACGATCAAAATCTTAGCATGTTGGGAGCAACACGTAATGCTAAAGGAACACATTCTCAAGATGAAATTCATAGTCTCTTTGTAGAGATATAAAATATTCCCATGAGATAAGATTAATGAGTTTAATTATTCAGAGTGTTAGGCTTAACCATTTTAGTAAAGAGTTATTAAAATTTATATTTTATGAAATTTGATTTCATAAATATATATATATATATATATATATGAATAACTTAAATGATTAAATTGGGTACTCAAGAATTAAGAGGTAGTAATTTTCAAAGTGGAAGTTATATATTATGACTTTGTATTACTACGAATATTTTCATGAAGAAATTAATTGTTTTGATGATAAAGTCTTGGGATTTAATTTTATTAATAAAGCCTAAAGTCCAATTATATTTATATAGTGGTATTAAATATAATTAATGGTAACTTAGGGCTTGTCAAGAGTTGATAGATAAGCTCGAAACCCATTGGAGCTAGAGTTTTATTTGTCCTTTTTGTCCCTTCCCAAGCTACACACTAAAGCCCAATTGGGCTGGCCTAAAAGGCTAGCCTAATTAGATAATTAGTTGTTTATTTAATAAGAGTTATTAAATAAAGTAACTGCTTTTGACAATTATAAACGTACGTACGATTAAAAGAGATACATACAGTTTTCTCTAATGACATTCTCTCTTGAACAAGTGCATACATAATTGATTGAGAGACCACACATCTTGGGCATATGTGGAATTGGGGTGAAGGTTGAAGGTTTTCCCAAGTTCGAACTTCTTTTGTTTTGAATTTCACTGCATCAAAATACGCCTTTCTGTTCTTTGTTTCTAAAATTCTAGTTATTCCATGTTATCTCATATGAATGAAGTAGATATTTGTGTTGTTTCTGCTGTGGGTTTTGTATGAGATGCAAAACTAGTTTTTCCAACAATTGGTATCAGAGTCGAGTTTCAATATCATGTTGTATAACATGTTGAGTGAGTTTTAGAATCAAAGAAAATCATTTTCTTGGTGTTCTAGCATTCTGTAGTGATTGTTCTGTATAATCACATTTTTAATTTTTTGAACCCACACGCCATTTATTATATATGAGATATATATTGGTTCGAATAATTGGTTCGTGTTATTTGAAGTGGTTATGATTATGTCTCTTAATATATGCCGTGTTTTGATAGTGTTTGTATTAGGCATGAACACGATAGTCTTTGTATTAGGGATGAACACATAAACCTATAATGCATTGATAGAGTTTGATGTGTCGTTCTCTTTGTTGGAAAAATATATGTTTGTATCACATACAAAACATATGCAGTGAAAAATTAACGGATCTACTTCATTCGCAATTGATAACATATACTATATAAATTTTAGAATATAAGAACAAGAGAGTGTACCTTGGTGCAGTGAAATTCAAAACAAAAGATTAGAAGTACTTGAGAACACTCTTAATCTTCACTCCAATTCCACTTGTGCTGAAGAAGTGTGGTCTCTCAATTAATTTATATGTGTGTGTTCAAGGGAGAATAAGAGAGTATCCTACACTCACATACAAAACCATTTTATTCTCTTACAAAATTTTGTATGTTTCTCTCCTTATAACTGATTATCTAATTAGGCTAGCCTTTTGGGTCATTCTAATTGGGCTTTAGTATGTGGTTTGGAGTGGGTCCAAAAGGGAACAAATAAGACTCTAGCTCCAATGGGCCTTGGGCTTTTTTGTCAACTCTTGACAAGTTCAAAGTTACCATTAATTATATTTAATATCACTATGTAAATATAATTGCACTCTAGGTCTTATTAATAAATTATATCCCAAGACTATATTATACATGAAACCCCTTCATAAAATATTCGTAGTAATACAAAGTCATGAATATAGACTTCCATTTTGAAGATTACTACATCTTAATTCTTAAGTACTCGGTTTAATCCTTTAAGTTATTCATCATATATTTATGAAATTAGATTTCACATATATATATATATATATTTTTTAGTAACTCCTTACTAAAGCAGTTAGGCTTAACATTCTAAATAACCAAATCCACTAAACTTATTTGAAAGGAATATTATATATCTCCGTTAAGAGATTATGAATTCCATCTTGAAAATATATGTTCCATCAACACTAAATGTGGCTACCCAACATACTGAGGTTTTGATCATGACTTTAGATCTCACTCCTGATATATCAAAGCAACCTACACTTCATGACCAAGTCCATTATTCTCTTAGGATTAATAGTTCATGTAAATAGAAGTCATGAGATTTATTATTAATTTGACAGTCGTTAGGAGAATAATAAATCTCACAGCGGTCCAGTTCAATATGTTTTAACTCTTAAAATATATCAACATATCAACTAGAAGTCTCCACTTTCATGATCAAGACAAATCATTTTAGTTGATATGTTATAGTCTTCGCAGATGAAATGCCCAATTTTATCACCGACTGCGAACTAAAACTCTGAGTTTACAAAGAATTTGTGACCTATATTTTTTGTGACTAAATCACATACTATGCATCTCATGGACTATATGATAATGTCCAAATATTCATGTTACCATTATTTTAGATAATAATAAAACAACTTTATTAATTACAACATTAAGTCATACATAATATCACACATAGTATCATACAATAGGATTTAAAGGCACTAATCCTAACACTCTTGTCTTCTTGGAATGCATTGATATATATATATATATATATATGGATTCATATGCATGCGAATGATTGATAACCTTGGATTGACTTTTATAGGATTCAAGGCCTAACTTCATTCGAATTGATAAGCTTGGATTGATAATATATAGGATTCATGGCTTGACTTCATTAGTTCATATCCTTGGATTGATAATTTATATATATATATATATACACACACACACACGGATATAGATGCTCTCATGTTAATGCTAGGATTAAAGTATTCCTTTAATGAAATTTATTTCTAATGAGATTAGGATTTTATTTTCAAGGGTTTCTAGCATTTTAGGGTTCTTGATCTTGATCTTGAAACCCATAATGTTTAATCTATAAATCTTCATTTATAAAATCAAAAGGTGTTTTTGATGGAAAATAATAAAAACCTTACTTTTAAAATTTCTATTGGGAGAGATTTAAGGGTTGAATCTCACAACCTCCATTGTCAGTTTATAGTAGTGTGATTAGACACCTCACCTTGGCGTATATGCCTTACTCCCTACGGAGGGCGTTTAATTCATGGTACTGCAGATTAAACTTTTTAATTATCGATGATATGTGTTTTTGCATTGAGAACAATCACGCTACCATGGAGTTACTTGGTGACTCACATAGAGTCTAGGCAATGGTGCACACTAGACTAAGTTTAATGTTAACCTCCCTACAGAGCTATGTCATTATTACTTAGAGGCTAAAGGGAAAACGACATATTATTAGTGTTTGGTAAGAGTTATCAAGATAGCACTAGTAATGAGAATAGTTCTTAATCAATCATAATATTTATTATTTACTTGCTACCAAGGAATTTTAAATATCGGATTGGGTTGTCATTGCATATTTTTATATTATGGTTTTGTTAAGGTTCCATACTATTTGCTTATATGCTAAATTAATAATGTCCTGTTTACTTATCGTATTCATATTTATTATTTTTAGATTTAATCATGGCATCTTTTAGCCCACTTATTGCTATTCTTAACCAAAACAAGCTGACTGGACCTAACTTTGTTCACTAGAAAAAGAATTTAGACATTGTTCTTATTGCTGAAGAGCACAAATTTGTGCTTAGTGAACCATGTCCAAACTTTCCTGCATTAGATGCTCCTTCTGAGGAGAGGAAGTGATATGATCGTTGGCGAAAATCTAATGAGATTGCTAAGTGCTATATCCTAGCATTTATTTCAAATGTTCTACAGCATCAAATGCAGGATGTGGAACTAGCTTCAAACATAATGTTTAGTCTGAAGGACATGTTTGGTGAGCAAGGCCATTTTGCTAGGCAAGATACTATGAGACTTCTTCTGAATACCAAGATGGCTCAAGGGACTCCAGTTAGAGAACATTGCCCTAAAATAATCTCTTATCTAAATACATTGGAGGTTTTAGGTGCTGACATTGATGGAGAATCCCAAGTGGATATAATACTCCAATCCTTGCTAGAGTCATTCAAAGAATTCTTTATACTTTGTCTGAATTGATGAATGAATTGGTGGTAGCAGAAAGCATCCTTGTGAAAGCCGGTGTTAATACTAATTGTTAGGACATATGTGAATGTTAGAAACATATGTCAATATTTTATGTAAGTGGCTAATCCTTTGACAAAATGCACTTTACTTGTAATTGGGTAGATCTAGGATGTGTTTGATGCTTCAAGGAACAAGGTTTCAAGTTCAAGTATTAAAGCCATGCAAATCTATCCAAGAATCAAGTGATGAAATGCTGCTCATTATAGCTCGACAGCTAGCTTGATAGATACCCTATCTATCGAGGTTTATGAAATTCAATTTTTCAGAGTTGATTTCACTCCAATCCGTGAATATGTGTTGGACTTTCTTTTCTTACAACCCTAAACATATATAAGGATTGTTTTAAGGGCCGTCAAAGGTTACATAAGTTACTTGTGCGTGTGACAAAGTTTGTTCAAGAAAATTGTGATCGGAGACAAAATTTGCCCTAGTTTATCTTTCTTCTGAAAAAGCTGCTATGTTTGTACATCGTAGGGTTTTGTGACCAAGGAACTTCTTGATCTTCATCGTGTGATGAACTGAAGAATTTTGCAGCCAACATCTTTCTCACGTTGGTGATTAAGTCATGTACTGAGATCTGTGCATCTATTGGTTAGTCACGTACTGGGAGTTGTACATTAAAAGGAGAGATTGTCATTACAAAACAAGTCTAATTGAGTATTGGGGTAAGGGTTCAACTGTAGGTTGGTATAAGGCACTGGGATTCCTTTATTTGTAACTGCTTGTTTTGATAATAGTGGATTCTCGAGAATGGTGACCTTAAAATCACCCGGTGGGGGTTTTTGTTGTGTAGGTTTTCCCCATTCATAACCAAATCACCGTGTCAACTTTATTTTCTACTGCACTTTATTTTAGTTGGTGATTTGTTTATGCTACTATGTACATTGCATGTTAATTTGATTAATTAATAAAATTGGCTAATTAATCAATTAATATATTACAAGGGGTCAATACATTCTTGACCTATCACTAATATGGGTGAAACATCTTCTTCTAAGCCTAAGTCGAAAGGCAATGGTGGTTGGAAGAAGAAAAATTTCACCAAACAAGAAGGTAAGCAAGTTGCCTTAGAAGTGGCTAATAAGGGAAAAAAAGAAAGCAAAGGACTATACCAAAGGAAAATGTTTTCATTGTGGTGAGAAAGGTCGTTGGAAGAAGAATTGTCCAAAATTCTTAGCTGCCAAGAACAAAGGTATGATAAGATCATTCCTTCTTAAAACTTGTTTAGTACAAAATCCCAAAGATTCCTAGTGTGTGGATTTAGGGTGTACTAACTATATATGCAATGTTTTGCAGGGGTTCCAGGAGACCATAAGGCTGAATGAAAGGAAAATGTTCCTTACTTTGGCTGATGGGAGCAAAATTCCAGTTGTAGCATTTGGGGCGTTTAATTTGTGCTTTGGTTCTAAGGTTTTAATATTGGAAGACTTTTTATATGTAACTAATGTTCGTAGGAATTTGATTTCTGCAACTTATTTAGGTAGACATGGATATTGTGTTATCTTAAAAGACAATGTTGTAATAAAGAAGAATAAAGTGTTTATCTATTCTGGCACTATTGTTGATGGTCTTTATATTTTAACTCCTGATAAGCATGGATTGTACAATTCTAAATTAGATGGTAATTCACATGTAAAATCATTAAAGAGAAAGTTTCCTTCCACTAGTGATGCATATCTTTGGCATTTGCGTTTGGGTCATATTAGTCCAAATAGGATTCAAAGATTGGTGAAAGATGGTTTTATAGAAAAATTGGATTTTGATGAATTCCTAGTTTGTGAATCTTGTTTGGAAGATAAAATGACAAAAAGACCTTTCAATGCAAAAGGGCATAGAGCCAATGAACTACTAAAGCTAGTACATTCAGATGTATGTGTTCCTATGTCAACCCAAGCAAAAGGAGGTTATGAGTATTTCATTACTTTTACAGATGATTACTTTAGATTTGGTTAGGTGTACCTAATGAAATGGAAGTTTGGAACTTTTGAAAAGCTCAAAGAGTTTAAGGTTGAAGTGGGGATTTTAAGGAATACTTAACTGAAAATGGGATTATATCCTAATTGACTGTACTTATAACTCCCCAACAAAATGGTGTGGTGGAAAGAAAGAATAGGATTCTTTTAGAAATGGTAAGGTCCATGATGAGTTATTCAACTTTGCCTATTTCTTTTTGGGGGTATGCCTTAGGAACAGCAGTGCACCTCTTAAATTTAGTTTCATCAAAATCTATTCCCAAAACACCCATGGAATTGTGGAGTGGGCATAAGCCTAGTATGAGATACCTCTACATTTAGGGTTATCTAGCACATGTGCTGAAAAGGAAACTTGATAAATTGGAACCAAAATCAGAAGTGTGTTTGTTTGTAGGTTATCCAAAAGGAACTAGGGGTTATTTATTCTATAGTCGTTGTTAGGACATATGTGATTTGATGTAGGAACATATGTCAATATTTTATGTAATTGACTAATCCTTTGACAAAATGCACTTTTCTTGTAATTGAGTAGATCTAGGATGTGTTTAATACTTCAAAGAACAATAGTTCAATTCTAGTACTGAAGCTATGCAAATCTGTACAAGAAACAAGTGAAGAAGTGCTGATTTATTAAAACTCGACAGCTGCTCAACAGATAGCTATCTATCGAGGTTTAATGAGGCT
The DNA here is from genome assembly GCA_033629205.1 of Lithocarpus polystachyus. Classification (NCBI taxonomy): domain Eukaryota; kingdom Viridiplantae; phylum Streptophyta; class Magnoliopsida; order Fagales; family Fagaceae; genus Lithocarpus; species Lithocarpus polystachyus. The sequence continues at coordinate 105,174,064 of CM066163.1, forward strand.
CAACAAATACTATCTATCGAGGTATCTATCAAGAATTACGAAATTCAGATTTCTAGATCTGATTTTCGGCCCATGCTTATGTAATTTGTGTAGGGTTTCTTTTCTTACAACCCTAGACATATATAAGGCTTATTTTAAAGGTCGTCACATAAGAGAATACAAGGAGAACACATGCAAAAGGTGGCCGATGCCTTATTCTCTCTAGAAGAAGCTACTGCATCTTTTGCGCCTTACGGTTTTGTAACCAAGTGCTTCTTAATTTTCATTGTTGATGAGGTGAAGAACTTTGCAGCCAACATCTTCTTCAAGTTGGTGTGTTAATCACGTACTGGAATCCGTGCAAAATGGTTGTGTTCATATATTGAAGAGTTCAGAGGTTCTGAAGTGGTAGAAGGTTTCTACAATAAGTTCATTTATGGGGATTGTAGAGTCTAGGAACAAAGGTTTTGTACTAGATTTGAAACTTCTCTTTATTATAGTGGATTACTTTTCGGGAAGTTTCCCCCCAGGTTTTTTACTGTGAAACTAGTTTGTTTCATTGGTTTTCCTGGGTCATCATATCTTGTCTTATTTATTTTTTCGCTGCATGATTTTGACATGATATTGATGTTTGTTTTTTTGTTTTAACAAGTTTTATTCATAATAAATTTAATTAATAACTTGGGTTTAAAACTTGTTAATTCTATCAATCGGGGTCTAAATTTCCCAATAGTCGTAATGATAACAAAGTGTTTGTTAGTACCAATACAAAAAATGACTATATGAAGAATTTTACTCATAGAAATAGAGTTGTCTTGACTAAAATGAATGAACCTTTTATTGATCAATCAATGGATGAAACTAGGGATGATGTGGTTGTATTAGATTTACTACAAGACACTGCTCATGAGATGACTAGTACACTAAAACCTTGTCGTAGTGGGAGGAGTATTAGGTCACCTATAAGATTTACACTTCTAGGAGAAACTTTTGAAGCTATCTCAGAAGGGCCTGAATCTGATCCTTACACTTATGAAGAGGTAATAAAAGATATAGATGCACATCATTGGGTCAAAGTTATGAAATCTGAATTGGATTCTATGTATTCCAATCAAGTTTGGGATCTTGTAGAGGCGCCTAATGGCAATAAACCTGTTGGTTGAAAATGGGTCTACAAGAGGAAGAGAGGGGTAGATGGAAATGTTGAAACCTTTAAGGAAAGATTAGTGGGGGTATACACAAAAGGAAGGCATTGATTATGAAGAAACTTTTTTTGCCAATAGCCATGCTTAAATTTATCAGAATTCTCTTATCCATTGCTGCTCATTTTAATTATGAAATTTGGCAAATGGATGTCAAGATTGGTTTTCTAAATGGGAATCTTAAAGAAGAAATTTATATGAAGCAACTAGATGGATTCATAGCAAAGAACCAAGAGCATATGTTATGCAAATTAAAAAATATCCATTTCTGGACTTAAGCAAGCATTTGGGTCATGAAACATCAGGTTTGATCAAGCAATCAAATCATTTGGTTTTGAATAAAATCTTGATGAACCATGTGTGTACAAGAGACATCAAGACAAAGTAGTAATTTTCCTAGTGCTTTATGTTGATGACATCCTACTCATTGGGAATGATATAGGGGCAATGCCATTAGTTAAGATTTGGTTGTCAAGCCAATTTGATATGAAGGACTTGGGTGAAGCAAGCTATATCCCAGGGATCAAGCTTTAGCGAAATCGAAAGAATAGGATGCTAGGCTTATCTTAAGCTAGATATATAGATAAGATTCAAGCAAAGTTTAGCATGCAAAACTCCAAGAAAGGATTACCTCATTTCAGGCATGGAGTTTCTCTATCTGATGACCAAAGGCATAAGACTTCAAAAGAGGAAAAGATGATGAGACAAATTCCCTATGCTTCAGTAGTGGGAAGTCTCATGTATGCCATGCTATGTATTAGGCCAGACATCTATTATTTAGTTGGCATGGTCAGCCGATATTAATCAAATTTAGGACTAAAATATTAGGAGGTTGTAAAGCATATTCTCAAGTATCTAAGGAGAATGAAGGACTATATGCTTGTTTACCATTGTGAGGATTTGATACCTATTGGTTACACAGATTCTGATTTTCAGTCAGATCTTGATTTCAAAAAGTCCACTTCAGGTTATGTGTTCACCTTGGGAGCCATTAGTTGGAGGAGTGTTAAACAATCTTGTATTGTTGACTCCATCATGTAAGCTGAATATGTTGCTGCTTCTGAAGTAACAAAGGAAGCTGCTTGGCTCAAGAAATTCCTTTCTGATCTTGGTGTCACAAGAATGGAACAAGTTCCAATCACATTATTTTGTTACAATAGTGGAGCAGTTGCACAATCCAAGGATCCAAGGAATCATAACAAAGGAAAGCACATAGAAAGAAGGTATCATATTATTCGAGACATTGTGATTCGAGGAGATGTGGTAGTAGCAAAGATTGATGGTGAAAATAATCTGGTAGATCCCTTCACCAAAGCCTTGCCCCAAAGGATTTTTGAGTCACACCTAGAAGGAATGGGAGTTAGATTAGTACGCAATAGTTGTTGAGGGGGAAATTAATGCCTCTGAATAAAATATAGTGAATGATGAGTAAGAAATTTACGGTAATCATTAAGTGGAGATCATCATTAACTCAGAGAAGACGTTGCGCCTTTATGACGCTCATTGATGACCAAACGTAACGGATGGAGCAACGGTCACAGAATGAGCTGTGAACTTCAAACAAAAATTTTGTAACACACTAGCTATTGAACATAAATCCAGCACATCATTGCCCATTAATGAGGCACACAACTATATAAGAGAAGGTAACAGAAGTTAAAGGTACACACAAATACTCTACAAAATCACTCTCTACTCATTTTCTCTCAAGAATCTTTTTCCCTTATTGACTTAAGCATCAGAGGCGGTTTGATTGATGCCACACCGACGTGTTACTCTTCCACCCAGTTCATTTTGCAGGTTTTCCATCTACAAAGACAACCCTATTCACAGCATTGTCCATCCGCTATAACGAGGAGCTCAATTGTTGATTTTTTGCATCATCAATTTGGCACTGTCTATGGAAATGCTAATCATTCAAGCCATCTTTCGCAGTGATAAAAGAGTTCCTCAGAGTACGAGAAGGAAGCAGAGGCCACACCTCAACCAGATGCTATGCAACAAAAAAAAAAATCCAAGCCCTCTTAGCCAATGTGGAAGAGCTGACTTGCCAGAATGAAAAACTACGAACGACAATGAAATCCCAAAACGCAGAACGTCAGCGAACAGGTGAAAACCAAAATGAAGAAGAATCAAACTCTCAAGCTAACAGGCGAGACAGAACTTCAAGAAAAGATTCCACTAGGGTGGAGAATGAGCTTCGCAACATGAGGGAAGAGATGGACGAACTAAAAAGTGCTATGAAGGACCAAGGCGGAGAGAATTTGGATGGGATGATTCGAAGGAAGGACTCACCATTCACTAATGAAGTGTTGAATCGCCCTCTCCTACCAAAATTTTGTCTCCCATAGTTGGAGTCATATGACAGTTCCAAGGATCCTTGGATCACATTAAATCATTCAAGACACTGATGCTATTACAGATGACTCCAGACAAGGTGATGTATAGGGCATTCCCAACAACATTGAAAGGAGTAGCTAGGGTATGGTTCAACAAGATACCCCCAGGAACTATTGTAGATTTTGAACAACTTAGCAAGGGTTTTGTTTCGTCATTTTATTGGGGGTCAAAGACACAAAAAGCCAACTAGCCATCTTCTTAACATTCAACAAGCAGAAGGAGAATCACTAAGACAGTACGTCACCCAATGCAATAAGGAGCTGCTGCAAGCAGATGAAGTTGAAGATCAAGTCATCTTAATAACCTTCTAAGTAAGGTTGCTGCTAGGAGATTTATTCTTTTCAATCACTAAAAGTCCACCAAAAACAGTCATGGAGTTGCTCCGTAAAGCTCAGAAGTACATAAATGCAGAAGATGTGGTACTCGCAAAAGAAATAAAAGGAAAAAGGAAGAGAGATGAAGGAACAAGTAGCAATCACGATAAGAAGAAGGAGACACGAAATGTTGGGCAGACTACAGGAAAAAAAGAAAGAACTTCCAGACATGAAACCTAGATTCACTAACTTCACTACTCTAATAATGCCAATTGAGTAGGTCCTTATGCAGATAAGAGATGATCCCTCCCTACAATGACCGAAGCCAATTAGCACTCCAGTATAAATTAGAGACAAGAACAAATACTGTAGGTTCCACTAGGATCACAGGCATCGCACCGATGAGTGTAGGCATTTGAAAGACCAGGTGGAAACTTTAATTCAACAAGGGAAGTTACAGAAGTATGTCAGAAAGACGGAGCCCTATAGATTCCAACGGAAGGACAACCAAGAAAGAACTCTGGGGGTAAGGGAGAGCAAACCCCCTGCCAGAGAAATAAAGAAAATCTCTAGAGGATTAACGGCAGGCGGAACGCTGAAGTCCCTGAAAAAAGCACAGGGGAGAGAAATAAACAATGTCCATTCGCGGCTCCCTCCAATGAAGATGCCAAAGAATGACGAGCCTAATATTGTCTTCTCAGAGAGAGACAGCCGCGGTATCAAGCAACCCCATGACGATCTGCTGGTAATCATGCTTAGAATAGAAGAATTCAACATCTTCCGGATGCTCATTGACAACGGAAGCTCAGTAGATATCATCTACTTGCCCGCGTTCCAGCAGATAAAGCTGGATAAGAAAAAGATCAGGCCTTTCACCTCGCCTCTAGTAAGCTTCACAGGGAAAAGAATTGTCCCTAAAGGCATCATCACTCTATCTGTGATTGCGGGAACTTACCAAGCACAGGTCACCAAGGAAATTGATTTCCTCATAGTTGATTGCCCTTTAACATACAACATCATCTTAGGAAGACTTGCACTTAACAGACTAAGAGCAGTGACGTCAACATATCACTTAAAGGTGAAATTTCCAACAGCCCATGGAGTAGCAGAAATCAGAGGAGACCAAGTTCTGGCAAGAGAGTGCTATCAAGCTGCTCTAGCATTGGGAGAGAACCACATATGGGTGATCAATGAACTATAACCCATTCCCGAACCGTCAGAAAAACCATAAGAAGTTTAGGTCGTCCCAGGAGATTCAACGAAGGTATTGAAGATCGGAACAACACTCCCAACTTCAAAGAAAGAGAAAATGATCTCCTTCTTGAGGGCAAACCAAGATGTTTTCACTTGGAAACACGAGGATATTCCCGAGATTGATAGGAAGATCATACAGCATCGTCTCAACGTCAACCCAGAATGCAAACTTGTATAGCAAAAGTGGAGAATATTTGCACCAGAGCGCAATAAAGCTGTAACTGAAGAAGTAGAGAAGCTATTAGAAGTCGACTTCATCAGGGAGGTCTTCTATCTAGATTGGCTAGCAAACGTGGTCATGGTAAAGAAAAGTAATGGCAAGTGGAGAATGTGCGTCGATTTCACAGACCTGAAGATTGCTTACCCAAAAGATAGCTTTTCTTTGCCGAGGATTGATCAGTTGGTAGACTCAACTGTTGGACACAAGCTCTTAAGTTTCATGGAGGATACCACCAGATTCTTATGGACGAAGATGATCAAGAAAAAACCTCATTTGTTACCAGCCATGGGTTGTATTGCTACAAATTTATGCCCTTTTGACTAAAGAATGCAGGAGCCACCTACCAAAGATTGGTGAACCGCATGTTTTCTCACTAGATTGGAAGGAATGTGGAGGTGAAAATCAAGGATGAGGCCAACCACTTGGACGATCTCAAAGAAACCTTCAGCACACTACGTAAGTACAATATGAAATTAAACCCTGCAAAGTGTGTTTTTGTTGTTGCTTCAGGAAAATTCTTGGGATTCATGGTGTCCCAACGGGGAATAAAGGCAAATCCAGACAAAGTAAAAGCAATAATCGAGGTCAAATCACCAAAAAAAGTGAAGGAAGTGTAGAGCTTGACAGGAAAAGTTATAGCCCTAAACAGATTTGTCTCTAAGGCAACAGACAAGTGCATGCCATTCTTCAAAGTATTGAAAAGAGCATTTCAATGGAATGACGAATGCGAGGAAGCCCTTGCCAAGTTAAAGGAGTATTTGAAGAAACCACCTCTATTAAGCCCCTCGGTGATAGGAGAGAAGTTGTTCCTCTACTTAGCAATATCCAATATTGCAGTAAGTTTGGCATTGATCAGAGAAGAAGGGAACGTCCAGAAGCCGGTTTATTATACCAGCCAGGCATTCCAAGAAGCAAAGGCAAATTATCCAATGATGGAAAAGATAGCTTTCGCATTATTGGTCGCTTCCAAAAAGCTCCGTCCTTATTTCCAAGCATACCCCATCGTCATCATGACATACCAACCCTTAAGAAAGACGATGAACAAGATAGATGCAGCAGGACGACTTATTCAATGGGCGATTGAATTGGGCCAATTTGACATCAAATATTGGTCCCGAGCAACATTCAAAGCCTAAGTGCTAGCAGATTTATTGCAGAGTTCACTTACCTCTATAAGGAAGAATACCTTTTATGGAAACATGGACGGTTCAAACAGGTGGGTTTGCCACGAAGAAAGTAAGACGAGCAGGAGTAGTGCTCATATCTCCAAAAAAAGAAACATTGAAGTATGCAGTCAGATTGCAGTTCCCAACAACAAATAACCAGGTAGAATACGAAGCATTGCTAACAAGGCTAAGTCTAGCAAATGCTCTAGGAACAAGGAACCTTATCGTCCAAGCTGATTTTCAGCTAATAATTGGACAAGTGAGAGAGATTATGAAGCCAAAGAAGAAAGGATGAAGAAGTATTTGAAGATCATCCAACGACTCTCACAACACTTTGACAGCCTAGACTTTGTGTAAATCACACGAGCCAAAAATGCAAAAGCTGACTTTCTAGCAATATTGGCCTCGTCAGAAGATTACAATGCGACCTCCGAAATATGTGTAGAGGTAAGGGGGCAGCCAAGCACAGAAGGTGAACAAGTTCTGAAGATAAAAGAACAAAACAAGTAGATGGCTCCGATCGTCCGTTACTTGAACGAAGGATGGCTCCCTGAAGATAAGATGGAGGCAAGGAAGATACAGATCAAGGTAGCTCGCTTCGTCATTATTGACGACATGCTGTACAGACGAGAGTATTCACTCCTATATCTAAGATGCACTAGTTCAGAAGAAGCAGATTATGTGCTCCGCGAGATACACGACAAAATCTGTGGAAATCACGCTGGGGCAAGATCCTTAGCAGGAAAGGCACTCAGAGTAGGATATTACTGGCTAACCCTATAGAAAGACACATACAACATTGTCAGAGTATGCGATAAGTGTCAACGCTTCGCAAATGTCCAGACGAGACCATGAGAGACGATGACACCCATATCCTCTTCATGGCCCCTCGCCCAATGGGGAATTGATATTATGGGTCCATTCCCTCTAGGGAAAAAGAAACTCATATTTCTGATCGTTGCAATCAATTACTTCACAAAATGGGTAGACGCAGAGCTAGTGACGATGATAATAGAGGCTAAAATCACAAGTTTTATGTGGAAAAGCATCATTTGCAGGTTTGGAGTCCCACGTGTCATAATATCAAACAATGGAAAGCAGTTTGACAACCCCAATTTTCAAAAATTTTGCCAAGACTTAGGAGTCAAGAATCACTATTCTTCTCCAAGACACCTTCAGGTCAACGGCTAAATAGAAGTGATGAACAGAAGCTTGCTCAAAACTATCAAAACTAGGCCTGAGGGGAAGGGGGGCATGGCCTAAAGAACTACAAACTGTCCTTTAGGCATATAGGACGACTACAAGAGTTTCAACAGGAGAAACACCATTCAGACTGACATAGAACAAAGGACCCATGGGCAACAAAGGACCCATCCCAAGGAAAATTGGGACTAGCCTGGGAAGGCCCCTACGAAGTAATTCGTCGTTCCAGAGAAGGCTCCTGCTACCTGAAGTCTCTAGACGTCCAAGAATTGCCTCGACCATGGAACATAGAACACTTGAAGAAATACTACCAGTAAGAAATGTTTTACATTTCAAGTTGCCTAATCTTCATATCAGTATGTACGACAGTTATTACTCTCATCATTCGTAGGTCAATAATACATGAAAGCACTATCCATGCGTATTTATCAATGACTATTCATAAGTTATTTGTCAACGAAAATATGTGCAACACTTAGGAGTCATCCTTGGGAGACGTCTTAAGGACCTCAGTCATTGTAAGTTCGTTTAGACCCCTGTAAACCTAGATTGTTTAACCTAATTAACTAACCAAGTGAATACTTAGGTTTATTATTCAGATCTAGGTTAAAAAAATAACAATCATATCATGTAAAGCAGCGGAAATATAAAGAACACAATTATATGATGACCCAGGAAAACCAAACCGGCAGTAAAAATCCTGGGGAGGATTTAACCTAGCTATCCTCAAGGTAAAATAGCAAATCCACTAGAAAGAATTGAAGTTTACACAATAGCGACTTAGACCACTAACATCCTATTGCTACCCAAGTGTAGGAAACTTACTACCACGACCCCATGATAGCTCCGAGATCCACGGACTCCTTCTTTCTTTGACCTTTGCAAAACACAAACACCATCATTTGTGACTTTGAGATCCCACTCAAAGGTTTAGCAACACAAACTCTCCTGTTTGTGACTCCAAGACCACCCTTGAAGGTTTAGATCATTAGCTCCTTTGATGACTAGAGAAGGCAGCAACTTCAGCAATACCGGATCTTGAGATTCTTCAAGCAACAACACCGGTAGAAGTAATAAGAGAGGTTTTAGGAACAAAACCCTAAATATAAAAGAGGCACACTCTTTTCTCTCTAAAAAGCCTTATAAAAAACGTGCTTAGGGTTTCCTTTATATAGTGGGAGAAGTAGATCTGAAACCCTAATTCTTAATGGGCTAGAATTGCTGTTTGGGCCAACTTAAAATTCTGCAGATACGATTCTCGATCGATCAAGCCTGTCTTTCGATCGATCGAACCAGGCAGATTCTGAAATCTTCTTTCTGCAGCTTGTATGTTCTTGTGTGCTCACGATTTGCCAATTATTCTAAGATTTTAGAACCTAACAATCTCCGCCTTTGGCAATTCGTGACAAAACTTTCATACAAAATGAAATGTTAAAATACAAGAACAACCCAATACAAAAAAATGCCCAATTACATCACAAATCCCAATCTAAGACTCTTAACCTAGAAGTTGCCAAGAAGAGGTAAAAGGTCTTGATCAGAATGCACCTGTCTTTTCTGAAACACTCAACAAACACATCAACGCATATGTGGAAAGAAAGACATATAAACAATAATATGAAACAGAATATAAAAACACAAATAAATTCTAACTCTCCCCTAAGTTAGATACATCAAAAAGTTTTTATATTCTCCCCTTTTCAAAAACAATTTTATCTCCCCCTAAACAAGACAAACAGTCAGGATTCTCACATTTCAACTATTTCTCCCCCTTTTTGTCACGTATTGACAAATACAACTCAAACAAAGAGTAAAGTGATAGTAAACATGAGAGGAAAAGAGAACTAAGGGAACATAAAACAGTTTAGCTCTATAGAAAATAGAGAGAACTCCCCCTATGAAGAGCAACAACTCTTCCTATGAACAACAAAAATTCAAAAAAACTTTTCTCCCCCTATAAAAATAGGAAAAACAAAACAAGTTTTGGGAAAAACAGTTTTAGGGAAAAATTTAGGAGGTGGGGAAAAATAAAAACACACAAACCTAAAAAAAATGAGTTGAGGATACACATATAAAAAAAATATTCTCTCTTTCAATAAATGCAAACTTGACACTATGTAACCCATAAACAGTTGCATTAGTAGAGAAAATATTTGCACATTGATTATCCATCACATCTCTTAAGAAAAAATTTTCTGCATTTCACACATCAAGAAAAATAGCATATACTAAAATGTACAAAGGACTCAAAAATTAATCAATCAATTTTTAATTCAAGTTGGGTACCCAATTTAGCAAAGTGTATGCATATTATGTGTGAAAACAATGACAGATATGACTGCAAAACTGCAATATGGATACAAAAACAATGCAACTCATGTGAATCCTAACCATAAATGATGCATGAAAAAAAATTTGGTCAAGAACTCTAAAAACTGAAAATTTTTCAGTTTCGATCGATCGAGTATCGATCAAATACCAATCGAGTCAGACAGAATCAAACCAAAAATTTTAATCGCAATTTCGATCGGTCGAAAAAACACCCTCGATCGATCGAAAATCTGAAAAACTTAAATTTTTGAAAAACAGAGCAATTTTATGTAGAAACTCCTCAAAGCATAGTATTTCATGAATGAAATGCATGAGTATGAGACTAAAAGTTTTTCAAAAACACATGAATACAGCCCAGATCTTCCAAAATTAAGATTTTCAATCAATTTGTCCTTAAAACTCAAATTTTGTATCAAAATCAAGGAACATATAATCTTGGATGGCCATAACAAAATCACACACAATAACATGTACACAGTTTAGCAAAGAATAACTTGTGTAGTGTGTGCAACTAGCAAAAGCTTAAGAAACATGTGAGGTGATATGTGAATAGTAATCAATCACAAAGTCTACAAAATTCATCACATAGAATTTGAAAGAGACTATCACCTAAAGAGTTACATTATATAACTCTCACATCTCCTAGAATAAAAGTTTGCAATCATATAAGTTTCTTGATTTGCCTCATAATGTACACACCAATTTTAATTGAATTGTGAAATTATTATAGTCCAATAATGTACACACCAATTTTAACAATTTAACCGAGGCTACACCTTATGTTCTTTTTGTGCATGTGCTACACTTTCTCGAGCACAAAATCTTATGATATGCACTAAGGTGTTCATGATTGGCTAGTAAACAGTGGTGAGATGGTTATTTATGCCTTTCTCATTAAGTTCAAGTCCGACAGACAAAGGCATGTGACTTCAAGATCAAGACACAGTGATCAAAAACTATAAACATCTTCCCACACAATATGCACTACAAAGACTTCAGCTAGTAAAGTGCAATAAAGAAGCTCATCCAAGCTAAACAAGGTACATAAACATGTTATGTAAAGATAATATGGCCAATCCTTGATTTCAAATCCAAGAAAAATTAATGCAAAACACAAAAGTATTTTTGGTTTAAAAGAAATTTTATGACCAAAAACAAAAAGCACACATTATGCTAAAAGATTAAAAATGCAAATGCAATGCATGACAGTACTTAACCAAGCTAT